>OZ010796.1:538031450-539231450 GCA_963932465.1 Maratus speciosus
TTTATAGCCAGAGGAAATATAGCTAGAAAATTTTCTGTTTAATAGATTCACATGATAAGCATTCAAGTACCACCCCCCCCCCCCCACCCCCCCAAAAAAAAAAAAAAATAGAATAAAAAAAAAAAAAAAAGCTTTAAGAGAGCAGAAGAAGAGACAAAATAAAAGAGAGGAAATTCCATTTATTAGATTAACCTTCGACAATTCTTGAATTGAAACAGCAAAAAATTGGATTTTATACCCCGCAAAAAATATACCAAAACTTTTTTGGAAGTACATTTAAATCAAAACCATCTACGTTAAAGAGTGTGTGTGACAGAAAAAAAAGGGGGAAAAGAGAAAAAAGGGAGAGACAATTCTATTTAGTAGATTAATATTCAAAACTTATAAATTAAAACGGCAAAATCCTTTTATACTTTATAGCCAGAAAGAATAAATATGTGATTTCTTAACCATTCACAATGATTCTCATAAAACAATAATCTGCATGCATCGTTTATTCGAGTTCCTTTACCTGCGGTTTATTCTAGAAAGCTGTATCAGATAACAGACCGAATTTTATTGCTGAAACGTTGTCTTCGTGAAATGTGTCAGTCGGTTATCGTTCCAAGAAGCTGAATTGGAAGAGCACTGGCAATTTCATCCAGAATGTTTTGAGTTCCACTCCATGTTAAACTCCATTCATGGAAAAAATACAACTCACGAGAAAGAATATAATCTGATAATTTTCTGTTTAGTTCATTTAAATGAAAAATTGTAGTTACATATTAACCAGGGCATGTGGATAGATCACCAAAAATGGTTGTCAATCGACAATTTTGTTTACCGTTGCCAATCACTTTGAAAATTCTAATTTAATGTACATTTAATAAATACATAAAAAGATTAAAAATTATAAATAATCTAAAAGCAAACCTGAATGAATATAATATAAATATATGTATCAGTGAATATAATATTTTATATCTATATCTATGCTATGTCATGTTATACAATTATTACATATATAAATACTGTTGCCACTGTCTTTAATATGGCAACTACATAATATTAACAGTGCACATAAAATGAAGATACCATTATATCCTTCTATATATAAAAAAAAGTTTTGATTTGGAAATGGACCAATGAGAATCTGCGTAGATATTCCGGATAGATCGGAATCCAATTTGAATGCTTAAGCATGGCCTTTCATCATTAATATTAAAAAAAAAAACTGTTGCATACAAAAATATGAAAATCGATGGTATTATAGAGAAATGTTTGATAAACACGCTGATGCAGACAGTTTTCAAATCGAAGAATTATTTTAAGAGATATTTAATGCTAAAGTTGGACAGAATCGTTCCATTAAAAAAGTTTTATTGGAGCAAAAACTATACATGAGAATTTAATCATTTTTCGGTCATTTTATACGTTATAAGTTCCCGGTGTGCAGATTGCCTTTATTTTTCTTATTTGACTGATTTTTTGAGGTTTTATTTCTATTTTAAATTCAAATTTTCATCATTTCGAGAGATATTTTTTACAAATTTTAGAAAATGGTACTAATTTAAACTGTTGCCAATTGTATAAACAGCGAAAACAATAATGTTTACCTCAAATTAAAAATTTATTTACACGTGACTATTACAAACAGAAAAAAAAAACTTTAAAATTAGAATTAAATGATTACATGTTAAAAGAAGGAAAATTACGTCATAAGAACCATATTTACACTTAAATTTTAAAAGAGAAACAAAATCTTAAAATAAAAAAATCATTATTATGCGTTAAAACTTGTAAATGGAGGAAATTACGTCATATTTAAAATGGCCAAAAAATATAGCAAAACAATTTAAATTGAAAAATATATTTGCGCGAGATATTTTGAGATAATCTTTTCAACTATTATCGTGAATTCGAAGACAGCGCAAATAATATTTACTTCTAACAACAAAAGTATTTCACGTGAATATTAATAAGAGAAATAAAACTTTGGTGTAAATTACGTCAGATTTGAAACGATACATTTAAAATGAATTATTTAAAAGAACTATCTTATAGCGCTGTTAAAAAGTACCGGGAGACAATGACACCAGGGCCGAAACTAGCCTTTTTTGCATCCGGGGCAAGCATGGGTTTTCGCGCCCCACCCCCTCCTCTTCCGCGAAGTATATTTACAAAGAGAATTTTACTAATTTTTTAATAGTCGACTTATTTTAAAGTTTAAAATATGTAATACTGAACTACGTAATCTACAATGGCGGATCCAAGGGGGAGGTCACGGGGGTCATGACTCCCCTCTGAACACCAAAAAATATTGTAACGATCATTTATAAAATGAAATATACAGTAGAGTCCGATTATCCGAGTCCTGCTTAACCAAGTTTCCGCTTTCACCGAGTGATTTTCTTCTGATGGACTGATGTCTTCTATTATTATGAAACAGCCATTATAAATGAAGTGTTAGGTGAAGATGAAAGAGCAGTCGTAAAAAGTCAGACTGGTCAGAATGGGAAGAAAAAAAAATGGCCATAATTTTTTTTACCAGAAAATCAGAGTTCTAATTTTTTACGACTGCTCTTTCATCTTCACCTAACACTTCATTTATAATGGCTGTTTCATAATAATAGAAGACATCAGTCCATCAGAAGAAAATGATTCATTCCAAAGTTATAATCCTTCATTTGGCGCCACTTCGGTCTGGCGCCCGGGACTCATGCCCTCTCTGCCCCCTCCCCCTTAGTTTCGCCCCTGAATGACACTGTTTACTTAATTCATTTTACATTAGCTTATTTTCAAATGTTTAAATAATTTTTTTAAATTAAATTCGAAAACAGCCATTGTATCTCTTAACAGCAGCAGATTTGGTCTTAAAAATCCCCAATCCAAGGAAAACGAATGGAAACCCGTTTACAGAGAGATCGCTAATTTTTTTTTTTTTTTTTTTTTTTTTAATTTAATATTTTTAAAGCAGATCAAATTAGCGTGCTTTTTGGATTTTGGTGTGCCTGAACGGGGGTTGGCGAGCGTAGCTCGTAGGGGGCAGACCCCCCCTAGTATTCATATATAAATAAAAGGGTTACTATAATTAATGTTTTAGGCGCCATTGTTGGCGCAGTTTATATGACCCCGCCGGGATAATACGTAAGTACCTGACAAACATGCAATTTAAAATAGTATGTTTCAGAGAAAACTAACATTGTAAAATATTGAATTTTACAGCCTAAAAGAATATAGGTAGAAAATGTTCTGTTTAATGAATTTACATATAGACATTCACGTAAGAAATGATTGTTTCAGAGAGAGGAGAAGGAAAAAGGAAAGAAAGAAAGAAAATCCCATTGTATTAGATTAACATTGAAAATTCTTAAATTGAAACGACAGAAAGCTGGATTTTATACCCTTATTCCTTTTTTTCTTAAGGACACCAAAAATTTTTGAAATGACGAAAAAGCGTGTTTATTATTATTATTATTATTATTATTAATATGGTTGAACATTTCAGAATGTTGTACAATTGATCCAATAGGAAAATTCTCAAAATTACGGTTGAACTAGCTGTAAATGTTGACAGCGCAGATCGCCATACCTACAAAGGCGAAACTTAAAACTCTTATCTCAAATCACTGTTGTTCAGCGGTTTTGGCCGCTAAATTATGAACAAGTCACTGCATTTACCTGTTTTTTTTTTTTTTTCATTTTTTTTAAATAAACGAAATTAAATTTCCTACAAACTACGCCGGAAAAGCAAACAATCAAAGAAAAAAAAATCAAGTTATAACAAACAGTAAATTTTTATAGATTTTGAAGTTCTTATTATATGAGGGGTTTACAACCATAGTAGACCAAGTCCGTTTTGTAAAAAAAATGACATAGTCCATTTAGAAGGTGCATAAAGTCTGTTTTATTCACTTCCACAGTTCACCAAGTCTGTTTTGACAAATTTTGTCATATATGTCATCTGCTGACAGACTTGGTTTACTGTGGGAGTTGAGAAAAGAGATTTTATGCACCTTCTAAATGGACTATCTCACTTTTTTCAAAATGGACTTGGTCTACTATGTTTGTGAGCCCCTCATATATATTTTTAACTTTTTACGTTTTTTTTCTTTTTTTGTTTTTGTTTTATGAATAAATGATAAACAACGCAAAAAGTAATAAGACGAAATGACGATTCAGAAATATGGAGACTGGTCTTCAAAATCTAGATAAAATCCATGCAAAGCAAGTTTTGCAATATTAATTTTTACATGCTACATGGAAACTTTTAATCTTGTTTTTAATATTTAACAAATATTTTTATTTCTTTGAAACATAAATACATAAATGCAAAAAGAAGCAATAGTCTAAATTAATTACAGACTTCATAACCCATCGATCCAACTTCAATCAATTTTCGTGTATTGAAACCTGCAGTATGCGTCAGAGAAAAAGAAAAAGGTGTTGGTGTTGTTTATGACGCGGGTCGATTATCTGCACAAATGATTTAAGCCCGAAGATAGGGATGCCCTCCGTGGGGGTCTTTCTGAGGGATCCTAACCCGTATAACCCGTATTCGAATAATACCATCCGAAAGATTAAGACAACGGGCGCAACTGGGTTCGAACCCAGCACTTTTCATCTATCAGCTTTGAAAGCAAAACCTCCCAGCCACTGGTGGGGCGAAAAAGAGAATTAATCAGGAGTAAAGGGAAACAAGTCGGAAATTGTACGTCAAACATGGCAAATGAGGTGCGTTCGTACTATAACTAGCTTTTTTTTTAATTCAGATCTTGGTGCAATAGCTGTTGCACTCTTATGCAAAAAAGCATGAATACAAAATTTATTACGATTGACATCATAGAATTAATTACGTATGATAGGATTTAATAGAATGAAGAAAAATTTATTAATATCTTTTTAAGTTTAGACTCAATTTTCATAAAATTTGAAATGACTCGACAAAATTCTGCAACGATTATATATATTAAATTTCAAACCATTCGGTTGGGTATTTTTTACGCCGTTATATGCGGACAGGCGGACTATAGGTGCTACGTATTTATAAAATTACGAACGCACCTAAAAAGAGAGGGGCGATTCGATTTATTTGATTAATATTAAAAACTTTTAAATTTTAACGGTAAAAACGTGTACTTTCTAGCCAGTAAGAATATAAGCTGAAACTCTAACGCATTTAAATTATAAAAATCCAATTCAAAAGAGTAGCTTTGAGAGAGAGGAAACGGCAAAAGATAGAAAAGAACAAAACCCCCATTTATTAGATTAATACGGAAAACTAAAACTAAAACTAAAACTACAAAACTCTAAACTTTATAAACAGAAAGATTATAGCCAGAAAAATGTTCCTAATCCGCGTTCAAACTTCATTCAATTTTCGTCAATTCAAACCTATTAGGGTCCTTCATGCATTTAAATCCAGGGCTGCGGAGTCGGAGTCAGGCCCCCTTTTTGAGCGAAAGTGTTGGAGTCGGAGTTGTCCACTTTACCCACCGACTCCGCAGCCCTGTTTAAATGAAAATCATCCAATAAAAGAGCATACCTCAGAGAAAATTGGAAAGAATCGGGTGAAAAAGAAAAAAAGGGAGAGGAAATTCTATTTATTTGATTAACATAAGAAACTTTTAAATTAAAACTTCAAAATCCTACACTTTATAGACAAAAAGAACATAGGGGGTAAATCTAATGCATTTCAATAATAACAATTCAATTAAAAAAAAGTATTTTTCAGGGAGAGGAAAGGAAAAATAATAGAAAAGACTGAAAATCCCATTTATTACATTAATATTGAAAACTCATAAACTAAAACTAGAAAATGCTAAATTGTATAGCCATAAACAAAATAGCCAGAAAATGTTCCTAACCCGCGATCAAACATCAGTCAAGTTTCGTAAATTCATAACTTTTGGGCTCCTAAATGCATTTAAATCAAAACCATCCACTAAAAGTGTGTGCGTCAGAGAAAAGGTGAAAAAATAGTGTGAAAAAGAAAAAAAAAAAAAGAGAGAAGAAAGTCTATTTATTTGATTAACATAAAAAACTTTTAAATTATAGCTTCCAAATCCTGTACTTTATAGGCAGAAAGAACATATGGGTGTAAACCTAATGTATTTAAATAATAACAATTCAATTTAAAAAAGTATTTTTCAGGGAGAGGAAAGGGAAAACGATAGTAAAGACTGAAAAAACCATTTACTAGGTTAATACTGAAAACTCATAAACTAAAACTACAAAATACTAAACTTTATAGGCAGAAAATGTTCCTAACCTACAATGTAAAAAAAAAATCTGACCAGTTTTCCTGTAGGAATCGGAAAAATAGTTGCCCTTATCGTACCGGAAAATTTTTCGACCCAGCTCGGAATAAAATCCGTAAAAAAAAAAAAAAAAAAAAAAAAAAAAAAACGGAAATAGTCAATAAAACGGTATTTTATGGATTTCATTCCGATTTTACGGATTTTACTCCGAGCTGGGTCGGAAAATTTTCCTGTGCGATAAGGGCAACTATTTTTCCTATTCCTACAGGAAAACTGGTCGTATTTTTTTACAGTGTACAATCAATCATGAGTCAATTTTCGTAAATTCAAAATTTGTAGGCTCCTAAACGCTTTTAAATCAAAACCATTCACTAAAAGAGAGATGTGCATCAGAGAAAAAGAGAGATTGAGGGAAAAAAGAAAAAAAGAGAGAGAAAATTTTACTTATTTGATTAACATAAAAAGGTGTAAATCTAATGCATCTACGTAATAACAATTCAATTTTAAAAGTATTTTTCAGATAGAGGAAAGGAAAACGATAGAAAAAAATGAAAACTCCATTTATTAAATTATTACTGAAAACTCAAACTGGAACTACAAAATTCTAAACTTTATAGGAAGAAAGAATGTAGCCAGAAAATTTTCCTAATTCACGTTCAAACTTCAGTCAATTTTCGTCAATTCAAACATATTGGCCTCCTTAATGTATTTAAATCAAAACCATCCTAAAAGAGCGTGCGTCAGAGGAAAAGAGGAAGAATCAGGTGAAAAAGAAAAAAAAAAAGAGAGAGAGGAAATTCTATTTATTTGATTAACATTTAAAAAAAATATTTTAAAATTCAAAATCCTCTATTTTATTGCCAGAAAGAACATAGGGTATAAATCTAATGCATTTAAATAATAACAGTTCAATTTAAAACGTAATTTTTCAGGGAGAAGAAAGGGAAAACGATAGTAAAGACTGAAAAACCCATTTATTAGGTTAATACTGAAAAATCATAATCTAAAACTACAAAATGCTAAACTTTATAGCCAGAAAATGTTCCTAACCCACAACCAAACATGAGTCAATTTTCATAAATTGAAAACTTTTGGGCTCCTAAGTGCATGCGAGTCAAAACCATTCGCTAAAAGAGTGATGTGCATCAGAGAAAAAGAGATAGAATGAGGAAGAAAAAGAGAGAGGAAGTTCTATTTATTTGATTAGCATTAAAAACTTTTAAATTAACACTTCAAAATCATGCCAGAAAGAATGCAGAGTGTAAATCTAATGCATTTAAATAATAACAATTCAATTCAAAAAAGAATTTTTCAGGGAGAGGAAAGGGAAAACGATGGTATAGACTGAAAAACCCATTTATTAGGTTAGTACTGAAAACTCATAAACTAAAACTACAAAATGCCAACCTTTATAGCCAGAAAATGTTCCTAAAATGCAATCAAACATGAATCAATTTTCATAAATTCAAAACTTTTGGGCTCCTAAATGCATGTGCGTAAAAACCATTCACTAAAAAAGTGATGTGCATCAGAGAAAAAAAGAAAGAATGGGGGGGAAAATAAAACTAAATACAGGAATTCTGCTTTTCCAGAATTTAGTGTCGCCCCCGATGAAAAAAAAAATATAAAAATAGAGATTGTCAAAACATATTTCAGTATTAAGAAATAAAGACGCTTTTATTTTATATAAAAGGATTTCATCCGCTGAAGAATTCCACATTTACGACCAGTCTTTAACAATATCTATATAAAAGTATGCATATGATGTCACTATCGAATAATAATGCACAAACCCAGCAAAAAGCCATGTCGTCATTCAAGAAACTCGATCAAAAAATGTCGGGTATCTGATTATCATAAGCCTTCATTTGTTTGCAACACTAATATGGATACTTAAAATTAAACATAGCTTATAATAGCTCCATGTTTCATCAGAAATAATTCATTTATTGAATATATAATGCGTGATTTATCACATTGCTAACGAAGCGTAGAACCGACAATGTGAAAAATGTCGAAGCCGGGAATCGAAACCGGAACCCTTGGAATAGCACTCCAAGTGCTCTCTATATATCTCTCTATATATATCTCTCTATATAGAGAGAGCATTTGGAGCGCTATTCGAAGGGTTCCGGGTTCGATTCCCGACTTGGACATTTTTCACATTGTTGGTTCTACGCTTCGTTAGCAGTGTGATAAATCACACATTATATATTCAATAATTTTGAACGTAATTTTGCTGCTTAAAATTAATTGAAAAATTAATTAAAATTATATAAGTGTTTACCGATGCTGGGCTTGTTTGAGTCTCATGTTTCGCCTCAGGATTGTGTGCTCATGAAGACTATTCCATCTTGTGCTGCAGTTGCAGCCTTACCAACATATATGGGAAATGCTAAGCTGGGTATCGTCCTCGTAGCTTAAATGGTAGAGCACTCGGAGCGCTATTCCAAGGGTACTGGGTTCGGTTCCCGGCTTGGACATTTTTCACATTGTTGGTTCTACACTTCGTTAGCAATGTGATAAATCACGCATTATATGTTCAATAATTTCTAGCGTAATTTAACTGCTGAAAATTAATTAAAATTATGTAATGCATTTATATTTTTGTAAAATTCGGAAAAATTCGGAAAATGTTATTGCACACGGATAAATAAAATTGCACCAGCTTTTTGTTAGGAATAAAGTAAATTTGGAGATAAAATGTCACACATACATGGTGTGTTCACAAAGTTTCAAGACTGGTCCTAGAACACAAAATTTACTAAACATTTTTGGACAACGAACTATAATTCTTCGAAATATGACCCTTTAGCATCAACACACCGCTGCCAGCTTTTTTTCCATTTTTCATAGGCTTCCTGGAAGACTTCGCGTGCAAGGCTATTAAGGGACCTTGTCGAAGTTGGAACCGTGTCAAATCGCTTCCCTTTCAGGTCTTTCATGATCCGGAGGAACAAAAAAAAGTCGCTGAGGGCGAGGTCGGGGCTGCAGGGAAGCTTGTGGCAGTATTGCACATTAAACTTAGCCAAAAATTTGGCATCTGCGAGCGACATGTGAGTGGGCGCATTGTCGTGGCGAAGAATCCAATCGTCTCTGTTTCAGTGCGGACGCTCTGGGTCATGTTGGTTTTACGCTGGAATGCACCACCATTTGAAGGACAGAGTCCGGCGCGCCCGCCTAGGCATAAGAGACGATTGGATTGTTCACCACGACAATGCGGCCTCTCACACGCCGCTCGCCGAAGTTTTGTCTAAGTTTAACGCGAAAATAATACCGCATCCCGCCCCACTACAACCCAAACCTTACTTCCATCGACTTTTTTTGTTCCCCAGGATCATGAAAGACCTGAAAGGGAAGCTATTCGACAGGATTCCAGAGATCCAAGCAGCTTCGACGAGGTCCCTTAACAGCTTTGCGCGCGAAGACTTCCAGGGAACCTATGAATATAGGAAAAAATGCTGGCAGCGGTGTGTTGATGCCAAGAGGTCATATTTCGAAGAATTTTAGTTCGCTGTACAAAAATGTTTAATAAATTTTGTATTCTCAGACCAGTCTTGAAACTTTGTGAACACACCCTGTATATTATTGAAAATACGCTTTTATAGCAGACGAT
This sequence comes from Maratus speciosus, assembly GCA_963932465.1. Lineage (NCBI taxonomy): Eukaryota > Metazoa > Arthropoda > Arachnida > Araneae > Salticidae > Maratus > Maratus speciosus. The sequence continues at coordinate 538,041,306 of OZ010796.1, forward strand.
ATTCTTCACATAGCATGTATTTTAATTACAATTTTTTTCTCCAGTTTTTATGAGAAAATGGCACCAAAAAAGATGTACTGTTTTCCCTTTACTTTCTACCACAGAGTTTTAAGTGATAATAGAGATGCAGAATGTCGTAAAAACGGTTTGCAATATGAAGGCGGTTATCGCCCAAATTTAAATACCCTCATTCGGCACATCCGCTCACAGACTCTGTGGAACCGCAAGTATTTGGACTTAATTTTGTCTGGTTTCAGGGTTGCATTTTCGGCATCATGCCAAACCACCACATTTCACCTCCATCTATCTCTTACCTCATTTACTTTCTACAGAAATGGAGTACTTCAGCTGCCACTATTACAAAAATGGTTTTAAAAACTACAAAAAAATTAATATCTCAAAAGTAAATTGAGATGCAGGGTTCAATCATATTGTATTTAAAAGTACTTTTTTTTTTTACGACGGTGTAAAAATTGAAAATGTGCGATGTTTAGAAGTTTAAAAAATTGCGATAGTGATTATCAGTATTTAACCGAATAATGATACATCTGCTTCATTTTACAGCTGGCTTATGTAATGGAACGTTATTTTTTAGGGACGGCACTTTAATTGTTGCCCCAAAGAAATAGCATACCGGGGGCTAAAAAAAAGAGAGAGGAAATTATATTTATTTGATTAAAATTAAAAACGCTTAAATTTAAAATAAAAAAATCCTGTACTTTATAGCCAGAAAGAATGGGGGCTGAAAATCTAATGCATTTAAATAATAAAAATTCAATTTTAAAAAAGTATGTTTCACAGCGAGTAATTGGAAAAAGATAGAAAAGACCGAAAACCCCATTTATTAGATTAATACTAAAAGCTCTTAAACTAAATCTACAAAATGCTTAACTTTATAGTCAGAAAATGTTGTTTAATGCATTTACACGATAAGCATCTATTTAAAAAGTGTGCTTATGAGAGAAAGGAATAAAAAAAGTAAAAAAGTGAGGACACCTTTTATTACATAAGCGTTGAAAATTTTACACCCACAAATAATAGAGCCAGATACTTCCCCTCTCCACCCCCTGATTAATACATTTAAATATAAAACATCCACGCAAGCAGAGTATGTGTGAGATTCAGAAAGAAAGAAAGGAGAAAAGAAAGAAAAAGGGAGAAAATTCTGTTTATTAACATTGAAAATTCCTGAATTGATCCAGCAAAATCCTGAATTTTAGAGCCAGAAAGAATACATTTAGACAATTTTCTGCTTAAGATTCTACTTCAGCCAAACGAAAAGACGCGTTCGCTAATGCTAATCCAATGGAAGAAATTTATAAAGATATCCGAGTCGCATTTCAATATTTTTAAATGATTTTTTTTTTCATTGGATAACTGAGATCAATCTGTATGCAGGCCGTTTTTTACTTTTTCGATTTTGATTGCAGATTTTTTTCAAGAGGATGCTTTCACTTTCGAAACCGGTTGTGAAAATGAAAGTGCCTTCATTAAAAATATCCGTAAACAAAATTGAAAAAGTGAAAAACGTTCTTTGTACAGATCGATCTCAGCTAGCCAATGAAAAAAAGAATTGTTTAAAAATACTGAAATGCAAACGAGATATCTTTAAAAATTTCTTCCATAGGATTAGCATTAGCGAACGCGTCTTTTCGTTTGACTGAAGTAGCATCTTAATGTATTTAAATGATAAACATTGATGTAAAAAAGTAGTAGATGGAAAATAAAGAAAATTGAGAAAATCTCATTTATTAGATCATTACTGAATATAATTTGACGAAATGTGTTATAAATTATAAAAAATAATTTTCATTATATTTTCAAAAAATCATGACAGATGAACCATTTAATCCAAGTATTCGGGAAAAAATCAAATGTCAGGCCCTTTTCAATCTCTTTATTTGTATCTGGTCCGACGCACTGCCTAAAATTTGAATAATTCCTTCTGAAACACTTTCCCGTCGAATCATAACCATCGCATCGATAGTTAAAGTATGATTGCTGAGACGCATTTAACATAAACGCCAATGATTACGGCTTTTGAATTGAACTATTTCCTAACAGTAAGCTTTTATTTAATCGCAGAATTTCTTTCATTAAATAAAGTCAATATTACCATACAAAAATAGTGGTAAGCAAAGTCCGAATTCGGTGTCATCTATAACTTCGAAGTTTACGTCAGTTAAATAATTTAAACCATACAGACTGCGTACATAAACAATGAATTTCGCATTTCGAAAAAATTCATCCTAGTGTTATGATACATAAAATTTAAAGAAAAACATATTAACTACGGTAAGTTTTCATAATGACGAATGATAAGTTTCTAAGTTGCGATTTATATGAATCAAGTCATGGAATGTTAAACGAAAATTTTAATATTTCTGCCACTTATAGGAATTACCATATTGTGATATTAAAAAATTGTGATAGAAAAACTAAATGAAATGGAAGTATGTGCACAAAATAACACATTTTTAAATAGACCCATTAAAACAGTTTTTTAAAATATTTTATATAAAAAATACGTACAACTTACGCAATTCTCCTATTTAGGTGCATTTGTAAATATATAAATACGTAGCACCTATAGTCGCCGTCTGGTCTGCCCATCTGTCTGTTCGTCTGTCTGTCCGCATATAACAGCACAAAAACTACCCAACCTAAGGGTTTGGAATTTAATATAGATAATCGTTGCAGAATTTTGTCGAATCATTTCAAATTTTGTAAAAATCGAATCAAAACTTAAAAAGATATTAATAAAAGTTACCTTCATTCTATTAAATCCAATCATACGTAATTAATTAAATGATATCATGTGATAGGTAATGATTCTAGGTTGCCATGGTAAATACATCCTACTTTAGACCGAATCCTATTATTTGCGTATTACTGAATTACATAATCGTAATAAATTTTATATTCATGCATTCTTTTCCATAAGAGTGCAACAGCTATTGCACTAAGATTTGAATATTTATAAAATATAATATAATATACATAAAATATAACAATTTATAGCCCGAACGTACCTCATTTTCCACGTTTGATGTATACAATTTCCGACATGTTAAAAATACCAGTGCATCCAATCTGGGCTTCTCGGATTACAGAGCATTCTAGTCCGTGTACAGGACAAAGGTAAAATCAAGTTTTAAACCTTTAAAACGGTAACGGAATTTTTACATTTGTTTAATTGCTTACTAACAACACTGAAAATCATTTTTAGACACAAAATATCAATGGTGTATTCAAATAAAGTTTTGAAATTTATTAAAAGCGATACACAAAATTGTGTGATGCTTAGAAATTAAAAAAAAAATTAACTGTTTAAAATATTAAAAGAAGCTATGCAAATCAATGGTTACGCAAATTTAACGAATGCATCATTTACCGAAATCAAACGAATGTACTGTCGTGGAAAGAAAAAAGTAAACACCCCTTACTAACTCTGCAAAAAATTATCGTAGAAGAAAGTTACTGTTACCTCACGATTGGTAATAAAGTCTACTTTTAAATGATGTAGTACATAAAATTTGCTTAGGGGGCTATGTACATATTAAAACGAACCATATATTTGTTCTTTTCAACAGCAGTACACAATTCTGACATCATAAATGAACTCTACACCTTTCAATTAGCCTAAAAACAAATTTTTATGCAATTCGTACCATAAGTTTCCCAGAAATTAATTATTTTAAAACGATCGTATTTTATGGGCTTTATCCGAATTGAAGTTCAGTACTCGATTGATGACCGAGAGAGCCCCCTTCTTGATCAAGGCAACTTAAGAACCACTCAAGCAGTTATTGAATATTACTAGATTACATGATAACATAAGAAATTTCAAAATATCCAGTCACTTCTATCATAGACGGCCCCTTAAACCATCATTTTGCCGTTTTTTAAGCATAATTTGAAAACTACTTGGAAGAAAAATGTGAAATTTTGGATTTCCATAAAGCAGGGCTTGATAAATCTAAATCCATCAAATATATTGTTGGTTGCAATTCATAATTTTTTCGAATATTAATTTCATAATTCATAATTCATATCATAAAATTATAAAAATTGCAAATTCAACGTATTTATGTTTGGGTATTTTAGAATTATTGCTACACAAAAATTAGCACATTAGGAGTAGAGATATTAATGAAAATATGAAAATGTAATTTAACTTTAGAAGCACTAAATTTTGAATGTTTATGATTCAAAAACATATCATTCAAATGACGTGAAATTTGGTGTCTATAGGCAAAGTTTGAACCGACGAGTTGAAATATCTTGATAAAATTGGGCATTGACATTGAAAAAAAATGAAGTTTTGGTTCGTTTTAATATGTAGATGCCCCCCTAAGCAAATTTTATATACAACACTTAAAAGTAGACTTTATTTCCAATCTTTCGGTACCAGTAACTTTCTTCTACAATAATTTGTTGAGGAGATAGTAAGGAGGTGTTTCCTTTTTTTTTTTTCACGACTGTACCTATTTTGTGTACTATTAATATTACAATAACACTGGTCAACAAATTTGAACTTTTGCTCTGTCCTAAAACAGAAATTAGTTGTTTTTTATGCGGTTTTTTTTTTGTGCTGATTCCGTATCTAGTTTTAGATTTACTCCAGCACGTGAAGTTTGAGAGATATTTGCATATTTCAATTTATGCAAATTTAGTAAATTTTATACAATTGTTTGCAAATTTAAGGTATAAAGCAATATCAGACGGGGTTTTTTGTTTTATGTTATGATTACTACCTAATTTACTTCACAAAAACGTTGTTTCTGAGATTACACCGATATGTGACTGTGAAATATTGTACCTAATTTGCATATTTTTCATGTTTTTCTAATAATGTTTCTTGACGTTCAAATATTTCTGCCGCACGAGTACGCTAATATGTTTCTAAACTAGTTTTTTGAGCTGATTTCAAATCTTGTATGTTTTCTTCTAGCACGTCTAGTTTTTGAAAAAAGTGAAATTTCAGTTTTTGGTCAAAAAAGCCAGAAATAGCTTTTTATGATACTTTGTATGATAAATTTCAACTAGTTAGGACAGATTCTACTACTTACTTTTTTTCGATTATATAAATTTTTGTTTATGCATCTGATATGAATCTGACCCTGTTCACCTTCTTGTCAATGAATTACACACCCCTAAAAGGTATCTTATATGAAACCTGTGTTAATGCCGTGCAAAAGTAGAAATTCATCTTACTCAAAAACTAGACATGACATAAGAATACAGACTGCAGATTTGAAATCAGCATAAAAGTCTAGTCTAGAAAAACATTACGTCAATTCTGTGGCAACTATTTTAAAGTTGATAGTGATGTGAACATTATACCATTGAAAAATATGCAAATTAAACTTAATAACTGATAAATAAATGTTAAGAATATGCAAGTCGTGACATTTATCTGAAGCAAATAGTCAAGTAGTAATTATCTAGAAAACATAATTATATGTGACATATATAGTATCTAAAATTTGCATAAAATAGCACAAAAAAGCTTAAATTTGCATAAAATTAATATGGAAATTTCTCAAAACCTGTACCACCTAGAGATAAACGGAAATCATGTTTGGAATCAGCGCCAAAAACTGACCTAGAATCAACTAATTTTAGTTCTTGGACAAAACCTCTGTTGTCCAGTGTAATAAGCTATGGGAGAATTTTGAAAGACGAGTGGAAAATACCGTATTGCAATAGAATTAAATCGACATAAAAACATTCTAGTAATTTTCTTTTTTATCATAAATTATTAGTTAAGACAAAAAGCCTTTTTTAACAAATTCCAACCCAGTTGAAAAGCATTCATGTATTCGGTTTGTCTGTCCGACTGTCTCTCTGTCCGTGCTCTAACTCGCGTAACAAGCTTAAATTTGCATAAATTTAAATATGCAAATTTCTCAAAACCTGGACCACCTAGAGATAAACGGAAAGCATATTCGGAATCAGCGCCAAAAACTGATCTAGAATCAACTAATTTTAGTTCTAGGACAAAACCACTGTTGTCCAGTGTAATAAGCTATGGGAGAATTTTGAAAGACGAGTGGAAAATACCGTATTGCAATAGAATTAAATCGACATAAAAACATTCTAGTAATTTTCTTTTTTATCATAAATTATTAGTTAAGACAAAAAGCCTTTTTTAACACTTTCCAACCCGGTTGAAAAGCATTCATGAATTCGGTTTGTCTGTCCGACTGTCTCTCTGTCTGTGCTCTAACTCGCGTAACAAGCTTAAATTTGCATAAATTTAAATATGCAAATTTCTCAAAACCTGGACCACCTAGAGATAAACGGAAAGCATATTCGGAATCAGCGCCAAAAACTGATCTAGAATCAACTAATTTTAGTTCTAGAACAAAATCACTGTTGTCCAGTGTAATAAGCTATGGGAGAATTTTGAAAGACGAGTGGAAAATACCGTATTGCAGTAGAATTAAATCGACATAAAAACATTCTAGTAATTTTCTTTTTTATCATAAATTATTAGTTAAGACAAAAAGCCTTTTTTTAACACTTTCCAACCCAGTTGAAAAGTGTTCATGAATTCGGTTTGTCTGTCCGTCTGTCTCTCTGTCCGTGCTCTAACTCGCGTAAATAGAGTCCGATTGCCGAGAAATTGATAGATGTTACTGGGTATAACTATGGCATGTTAAGTATTGAAAATGAAATGTGTAGCATTAAATGTTCATTTACAGAGACACTCAAAAGAATTCCATTACATTACGGTCTATGGGGGAAATTTGTTTATGGTATATTTTATTTATATTACACTATTTTAAACACATTGAAAAGGATATATATCAGTGAAAAAGTACTACAGATTTCTTACTATAGAACGTAGTGAGCATGGAATTTATCGCTCATTTACAGAGACACAAAGAAATTTGGCTGCGGAAGAAAATGAAGAATAATTGAACTATTAAAGACTACGAACAATAATTGCTAGAAATACGTTTTAAGTTGTGCTATGTGTTTTTAAATTTAAATTTTTTTTTTAAATATTACTTGGTGTGTATCAATTCTATAGATCCTATACAAGCCTGTACAAAAGTTTTCAACATCATCCTTTTATTGGCAGAAATAGCTAATGAAAAATTTCAACCGTATTATGTGTTTAACTGAACTAACTTTTAGTATTCTATGTAGTACACCTACATATATGTAGATCATATACAGGGTTGAACAAAAATTCGTATATCTTCCCGACTATTCATGGTAATAGCAGAAATTGAGTTTTAAAATGCATTATGCGTTTTCCAAATTGTTCGTTTCGACATAATCTTTCACCTTAAAATTTAGTTGCCGTATTCTGAATGTGTTGGAAAGTGTTTTATAATCTATGCAGTACGCAGGATTTTTCGTTCTTGTTTTAAATCTAAAGAATGAAACACTTGTTTTAAATAACAGTCTCAGAAATGATGTATGGAGCTTTAACAAACTATTTTGTTTTGTTTTGTTTTGTTAATAAATGCTGAAAATAATGGAAGTAATTATAGTAAATGTAAAGACATGTACTATTATCAGCACTCGTAGATAACAATAAAGTTATTTGTAACGACAAAATAATATCAAATTAAAAAAAAATATCTTATGATTAAAATGCCAGGAACTATAGGGTTACGTAAGCACCTTGGCAATATCGGTGCGAAAATGTAATTCTATTATTTTGACTGTTAACCATGGCATAAATATCTTCTCATCTATGAAACCCCTTCTCAAGTTACATTTGTTTGGGGAGGCTTAATATCACAATAATCCAGGAGAGAAAAAAGGAAAGATCGCAACTTCTATTGCTCTCCAGTACATCATTAACGACTGGATACAAAACCTTTTGTTTAATCTGTAAATTAGGAATATCTTTAGAGTTTTGAATTTTGATATCGCATTATTATTTTCTAAACTTATAATTTAAACTACCTAAATAATTTTTCGTGGAACTAATTTTCAAATATCGATACTTAACTGTTTCTAAAAATAGTTTTAATATGTTGTATTCCATTGAAGAGATACCTTTTCTTATTGCAAAATTTGTAACGAAACTAGATATCTCACCACTAGAACTCGAAGGACTATGAAGATTTTTGGTATTATTATTTCGTATTCGGTAGTAATTATTCCGATATTTGAAATATTTCCCTTGCGTCATTAGCGCTTATATGCCTGGAATATTTCAGCCCAAGTAAGTCTCGTATTGTGAAACAGAATTGTAGCATTTACGTTTTGTTTACAGGGTCACACAAAAGATTTTTGAAAGGATTACATAGAGATGCATTTTATTCTTTTTTATAAGCAGTTCAAATCTTTAAAGTTTCATGTAAAAATGTCGATTAGATTTGATTTAAATCAGTTTAAAGTACTGGATTCCTATACTTAACATAGAGGTAACTATACTTAACACATATATACTTAACATATTGTTTTTACAATACTAAATAGCCTAACTTTTGTCAAAGTGGTTATATACACAGAAATATTCAGGTATTAGCAGCTTTCGCCCGATTCGCTGTCGATTTCTCTAAAAGAACCTTGAATCAAACAAAATATAGCTAGTAAAGATGAAAAAAAAAAAATTAATATCTAATAAAAATTCCATAACTGTTATCTTATTCGTATAATCTTACACTAGCTGATTAACCCGTTCTACCCAAATTTATAAATAAATTCTAAAACCAAAATTAAAATTAGCAATAAGGAGCATTTTTTAAAATAATATAATATTCCAACCAGAAATCATGAGTAGGTAGTTAGTAAATGTCAAATCGGCTGAAGCAATTTTGCAAATAAATTAGCTTAGTACTTAAATTATGTAAAGTCCAAATTTTAATCCTTTGCATATCTGCAACATATCCAAAAGTCAATTTAACTTATACAGTAAGCTTTAAAAGATGATTTTATGGATTGCTGTTGTCTCCCAACACAGCAGTTAATATAAATTGTTCATAGAATTCTCAACAAACGGCATTACTACGTTAATTTTTCATGCCATCGTTTTACTTAACATTTGAGCAGTTTTGAATCGTTAACACTAAAATGAACTTCGTAAATTTTCTAAAATTAAAAAGTCCTTCCGGCCAGTGCCGGGAGGAAGTGGTAGCTTTCATATTCCTTATTTTTAAAAAAGCTAGCTTATGTTACTCAAACACACGAAGTTCAATTTCAGGGAAAACGATTACAGAAGATTCAATACTAATTTTTATCAGTACTAAATCATTATGATTCAGAATTTCGCGAAATGAGTCAGCTTTTTTCAAGCTGCTTTTATTTAAAGAAACTTATATTTGGTTGCCAAATTTCGCAATATCTTGAAGTGCCTGCCATTTTAAGACAACATGGTGGATGAGGCTAACTAGTGAACTTGGTAGAGACCTTAGTAATTCCTGTACACTTGCTCACTCACATCGGAAACGGTTGATATACAGGAGTGCTGTCGCAGGCAAAAAATCAGATTTTTCAAAATGTCACCCACATAAAGAAATTCAAACTGCTATACCTGAGCCGTTTTTTAAGATAAAGACAAAACAAAAAATGTTCCGGAATAATTATATCGAGCTCAAATACTTAAGAAATATTTTTCAAAATTCTAATTTTTTTGCACTTCACTTTAAATATAATTTTTTCTTAATTTAATGGCCGCCATTTTGATACAAGATAGCGGATGAGGCTGGCCGGCGATCTTGGTCAAGACATTGCTACATACTATCCACATGCCTTCTTACATCGAAATAGGTTAATAAATACGTGTGGTATAGCGTGACAAATGTCAGATTGTTTCAAAATGCCAGCCATGCTTGAAATTCAAAGTGCTATAACTATATCATTTTTTAAGATATAGACGAAACAAAAACTGCTCCGGAATCTTTGTATCAAGGTCAAACACACAAAAAAAAATCTTTTTCATTTTCCAGTTTTTTGATACCTCATTTTAAATTTTAAATAAAAAAAAATTAAATGTTCCCTTTTGAAACAAGAATGCGAAGTAAGCTGGCCAACGAACTCGGTCGAGACATTGGTATGTACTATGTACACACCATGTTACATCCAAATCGGTTCATAAATACCAGTTATTGCATGAAAAAAATCATGTCTTTTCAAAATGTCAGCCACAATAGAAATTCAAAATGCTATAACTCAGCCATTTTTTTAGATATAGACAAAACAAAAACTGTTCCGGAATCTTTGTATTAAGATCAAACACATAAGAAAAAAATCTTTTTCATTTTTCAAGTTTTTGGTACCTTATTTTAAATTTAAAATTTTTGAATTTTTTTTAAATGGCCGCCATTTTGAAACAAGATGGCGTATGAAGCTAGCCAACGAACTCGGTCGAGACATTAGTATGTACTATGTACACACGAAGGTACATCCATATCGGTTCCTAAATACGCTTGTTATCGCGTGACAAAATTCAGGACGTTTCAAAATGTCAGCTACGCTAGAAATTCAAAGTGCTATAACTCAGCCATTTTTAAAGATATAGACAAAACAAAAACTGCTCCGGAATCTTTGTATCAAGGTCAAATACATAAGAAAAATATTTTTCCATTCTCATTTTTTTTGTACCATATTCCGGATTTTAAATTTTTTTAAAAATTTTAAATGACCGCCCTTTTGAAACAAGATGGCGGATGAAGTTGGCCAACGAACTCGGTCGAGACATTGATATGTACTATGTACACACCGAGTTTCATCCAAATCGGTTCATAAATACGAGAGTTACTGTGACAAAGATCAGATATATATATATATATATATATAATAATAAATTTGAAATCACAAATATATGAAGAAATTGATAAAGTTCTAAAGAGGATTTAGAAATGAACATATGAAACGAGTATGTGAAATAAGAAACTATGAATGACTCACAGAATCATCAGAGGAGCTTGTGTGTTCATTCATAGAAGATGCGTTATTTCATCCAATTTTGTCGGCATTAAGCCTAAAATGACAAAATTTAGCTCCTTATAACGCAAACATTACAGAAAATAGATAATAAAAAGCTACGAGATCCAAAGAAAGATACACCCTTTACATCTAGATACATATTTTTCATACTGTAACTCTCGTATTTATGAACCGATTTGGATAAAATTTCGTGTGCACATAGTACATACCAATGTTTCGACCGAGTTCGTTGGCCAGCTTCATCCGCCATCTTGTTTCAAAATGGCGGTCATTTAAATATTTTTAAAAAATTTAAAATTTAAAATCAGGCACAAAAAAAATAAACATTGAAAAAAAATTTTCTTTATGTATTTGGGCTTGATACAAAGATTCTGGAGCATTTTTAGTTTCGTCTATATCTTAAAAAATGGCTGAGTTATAGCACTTTGAATTTCTAGCATGGCTGACATTTTGAAACGATCTGATTTTTGTCGCGCGATAATACACGTATTTATGAACCGATTTGGATGTGACAAGGTATGTGCATAGTACATAGCAATGTCTCGACCGAGTTTGTTGGCCAGCCTCATCCGCCGTCTTGTTTAAAAATGGCGGCCATTTAAAAAAAAAAAATTAAATTTAAAAGTGAGGTACAAAATAATTAGAAATTGAAAAAGATTTTTTCCTTATGTGTTTGAGCTTTATACAAAGATTCCGGAGCATTTTTTGTTTCGTCTATGTCTTAAAAAATGGCTGAGTTATAGCACTTTGAATTTCTAGCATGGCTGACATTTTGAAACGATCTGATTTTTGTCACGCGATAACACGCGTATTTATGAACCGATTAGGATGTGACAAGACATGTGCATAGTACAGAGCAATCTCTCGGCCGATTTCGTTTGCTAACTTCATCCGCCATCTTGTTTCAAAATGGCAGCCATTTAAAAATTAAAAAAAAAAATTAATTTCAAATGAAGTACAAAAAAATTAGAAATTGAAAAAGATTTTTTTCTAATGTGTTTCAGCTTGTTATAAAGATTCCGGATTATTTTTGTTTTGCCTTTATCTAAAAAAAAAACGAGATATAGCAGTTTGAATTTCGAATGTGTGTGACATTTTAAAATTTTAAAAAATCTGATATTTTGCCTTCAACAGCACTCGCATATATCAACCGATTTAGATATGAGTGAGCATGTGCAAAGGAATTACTAAGGTCTCGACCAAGTTCATTGGTGAGCTTTGTTGCACCCATTACTTTGTTTTAAAATTGTGGGCTATCACCGATAATTCGGGTTAATATAATTATTAATATAATTCGGGATATCACCGAATTTGGCGACAAATATAAATCACTTTAATAAAACCAGCTTTGATAACGCTGACTAATTTCCCGAAATTCTCATTCATATTCAATATTGACAAATATTAGTATTTAATCTTCTATGATCGGGTTCCACTAATTTGAGCTCCGTGTGTTTCAATAATATAAGCTGGCTTTTGAAAAATAAGGAATATGAAAGCTACCTCTTCCTGCCGGCAGCTAATATCCGAACCCTCAAGCTTAGACGCACCTTGGCGAAAGACGGAGCGTGCCAAATGATTTTGGGAGAAAAGCACTTTGCGCGCGTGTGCTCGTTGACATCGACATTACTGACAATGCATTTCAATTCATGTTAATTCAAAGGTTATTCTGTTTTCAAAAACTCTTTTACATCACTTATAAATAGGGATTTAGCATTTAAAAATTTATTACTCTTATAAGAATGATGACAACCATTCAGATTTATGGAAATTTATAATTTGCTCGCCTCTAATAAATGTTTTAAAATGATTTATACCATGGACACTCATGTAAAATGGAAATGGATATTTTAAAAACAAGTACAAATTGGTAAATCTTAATCTATTTATTTAAAAATATTAGTGATCGATGAATACTGCTACTCATTGAGAAAAGTAATCTATCTATCTATCTTCGGTACTAACAATGTACTGTGTTAATAAATAATAAATTTATCAAAATCTTTTTAATGAATGGCAAATTTTGAAAATATGTAAGCATTTCTTTTTAAAATAGAAAATTTGGTCAAAAAATCCGTTTGATTTAATTATTTCTATAATAAATTATCTGGATTCACCTTAAATCAGTCTGACTGTTAAACTGAAAAATTGAAAACATTAAATCAATATTTAACTTTAATTAAAATTACCCCCCCCCCCCCAACCCCCTGCTAAAAATTAAATTAAAAATAAATAAATTGCTCTGAAAATGTAACGTCTAAAATTTCACTTGCACTACTTCCATATTAGGATGGTAAACCATTCAGCCATCAAATCAAATTGCTTTAGGTGCTTCTTAAAGATAAAGAAATGTAATTTATGGTTGAATTTCTAAACCTAAGTTTATATTTTAAAAGTATTGACTTGAACTGAAAAATAAGGAGGAAAAAAATATGTTACTACAAAAATAAAAAAACAACACTTAAACTTCAGCTTTTTGTTTTCAGAGTATCACAAGGAAAAAAAAAAAAAAAACCCTTTAAATGCTTATGTGAAGTAACTGGATGTAGAATAGTTTTTTATGAATAAAATTAAATATTGATAATAGCTGAACAATTAAAGTACTCAAAAATACCCAGAATGTCAGAGACCTATTCGTAATTTCATGATATTGGATACAATAATTTTATATAGTTCATTAATGTGATCTTGAATAAATTATCACTGTAAAATTGAAAAGAAAATAACCCAATTAAAGTTATTTTTTGACAAAATGAACAAATACAGTAAAAGTTCATCATTATTATAAATAATATCAAAGTTAGGATAGCCAAGAATTTCACCAGATTTACATATGTAAATTAGGAGTGTGAAATATTCATTTGTACGCTACGTTTGGAAAACGTTTTATAGGGAATCTAAAAAGTCATCCTCATTTGAAAGGGGGGGGGGGTGACAGCTGAAATATCAATTTTAATACTTCAATTTTTCAAAAATTTGAAGATTGTACTTTCTGTAAAACAGCACTTGATGACCAAATGAAGAGGAATAACATTTATAGCACAAAAAGTGTTTTTATTTTGTACCATTATGTGTAGAATTTTTAAACATTAAATTATATGATGATATATTTATTAATCTCTTAATTGGAGTTTTTGAACTATGTTAATGAAGAACCATTAACATAACTTACTAAATCACAACTCTTACATTATTACAAACTTTCATTCAGTCACAATGCAAAATATTTTTAATGTTTTATTATTAGTTATATTCTACTATATTGGAGACTCATAAAACATTCACCAAGATAAGACACATTTATAAATTTCAAAATATCGTTTCAAAAATTGCGATCTATTAATTTTGTCAATAATTCATGATTTGTAGTATTATAAGGGGTTCAAAATAAGGTCTCTTTTGAAGTATTAATTTCATGATTAAAGACAAGCTCTTAAAAAAAACTTTCGATAGTAAAAAGCATTTTAAATAATTATAATTATTGTTTTAATTTATATTTAATGAAGTTTATTATTTATTACATATGCATTAAAATTACTTCAAAATTATCACAAAAAGCCGAGCAAATTAATGAATTACATGTTAATAAAAATACATTTTCAGTGAAACTTTTAAATTCTTTCTTGCTCAGAAAAAGTTTGACTACAGGGGGAAAAAACCATAACAAATTCATAACAAACATTTTCTGATTCACCGTTTTTTAAATCATGCAATATTAAACTATTTTTTAGTGATTAATAATCAAAACTTTGACCTGATAAATGAAAACTGAATAAATAAAAGAATATGAATAATATTAAAATATTATAAGCTGCAGAAGTATCCTAATTAAATAAGACCCACTCAGTTATTTGTTTAATTGGTGCGAAATGATTTTACTTTCACGAGATTAAAGTCTTAATTGTCAATATTAAGATTCTAATGATGTCTTATCTTAAAATTGCATTATGCATATCTAAAAAGTATAACACGCCGAACTGAAAATAATGCAGCTGGGCACGCGCGGAAAACGCTCTTCTTCCAAAATCATTTGGCACCCTCCGTCTTTCGCCAAGGTGCGTCTAAGCTTAAGGGTTCGGATATTAGCCTCCCGGCACCGGCCGGAAGGACTTTTTACAAAGTTCCCATTGCTTACAAATTTGAATTAGAAAACTGACAATACTTATCAAAAGTATGTAATTTTCTGTTTATTGCAAATGTGAAAAAAGTACCTTTTAAACAATGTATTTCGATTTTTATGTTCAAAAATTTTTTAATTATTTTTCACATGCTTAAAATAATGCATTTTAACATCTGAGTAAATATTTTTTCAAATCGGAGTTGTTGAGTTACAAAGGTAGAGTTGAGTATTGAGTAAATTGAGTATTTTTATGGTTTCCCAATATTTATCTACCTTAATATAGCAGCATCGATTTCTGAAACGTTAGCTTCATGTCTAAATAGAAGTCTCTAGTAATTAAATTTATTGAGCTAACTAAAATTATGGACTTTTTTTACGCCATTTGATTTTTAGTTTTTATACGATTTGAGCTAGACTGCTGAAAAAAATTAGCGCAGGAAGCAAAAAATTGAAGAGAAGAGTACGAGAAAGCCATGCATATGCATAAAATGAAGAATACATGTATATCAATGCGCAATACAGAAAAAAGACGCAAAAAAATTTGCAAGATAGCTTTAATTCTTTGAAACGATTGATAGAACACGAAAAGATGGTTTGGGGCAACAATTTGGTTACATGTAAAGGACAGAAAAGTACTGTTTATGAATGATGCAAGGTATTTAACCCCTTAACGCATGCATTAAATTACGGTTTCAAATTTCAAATTGCTTATTGGCACCACTTTTTTCAAAAAGGAATATTCACCTTATTTAATGACAGGTAAAATTATGCCATAATAAAGCCAATTACAGTATTTTATAAAACAAGTAGGAATCAAACAATCTGAATAAAAGACATGGCCAATGAATATCACAGGAGCGAGAATTAAGAGGTTAATATAGCGTGTAGTCTCCTCGAACAGACAAAACTGTCACACACCTGTTTTCCATGGATTCGATGGCATTATCGATAACACTTTGGAGAGTACTGTTCCGCTCCTCAAATAACTACAATCTCGGATATTAAAAGGAGGACTTAGTCTCGCTGCAGTGTGTCGTCCGAGTGCGTGCCACACATGCTCGTACGGATTCAGGTCAGGAGAGCATGTTGGCTATTCCATACGCTGTATTGTTTCAGCTTTAAGCATGTTCGCCACATGACGAGCTTTGACATTTTCATGGATGGAATAAAAGGAATCGCCAATTGCTGCAGCGTAAAATGCGGCGTGAGGCTACAGTATCTCGCCTGTATAACATTGGATCGTCAAACTGCCATTCCGAATGATATTTAAGTCCGTACCATCAACCCATCTCGTCTGTAATGTGATCTTTCACGAACGAATGGGGGCTTATTTCGAGTGCCCCTTTACCTTCATACCAAAAGCACATCCAGACTGAATCGGGACTCGTCTGTAAACAGAATCTGACTCTTACCACGTTGCATCCGATCTCGATATTCCATTGGCCACGTTCTTTGGGCCGCACAGTTGCTTGGTCCAACGGAATACAGACTATTGGCGTACGTGCACAGACGCCACCCTAATGAAGTCTATTTTGGACTATTTAAGTTCGTCCTGTGGCCAGGAACAGCTGAGATTGCAGATGAGAAGCATTGCCTGCTCCATCTCGACGAGCTATTAACAGGATATATCGGTCATCAGTTTCTGTGGTAGCACATGACCGACTTTGCCCTGGTCGACGTCTAACATTCCATGTGTCCTGGAATCGATTCCACGGCCTTGCATTGCTACTTCTTGCGACTCCAACAGCATCGTCTACTCTTCGTTGTGTTTCCCCACATTCAACTGTCCCAATAATAAGCCAAACCATGGATTCCGGTAAATCACGTTGTTATGATATTCTCAAGTCACATTTTTTTAAAACTCAAGCTGAGAAATTGAATTTTACAACTGAGACAGTGGCACAGACGTTTCTGCAGAATCCCTATTTCCGCACTTAACTTCTTTTTTCCAGTTTTTGACGTCATAAACTTCGATATGCATGTGAAGTTTTTTTCATCTGTTTTCTTCTACCTTTTATATTTTGGATATTTTATTTTACGTTACTTATCGATGTAAGTATTTTCGTAATTTTATTAAAACCATGTGCTCCCTTAATTGTTTTGGGCAGTGTTGCACTTTCCAGCAGAGCAGAGTTCCAGTTCAGCCATTTTGATACAATAAAAAACATTCGGTGATGAGGACCAATGTTCCACTTTTCCAAATGGTACAAATGGGTTAAAAACAGCGATCACATGAAAACATTAGTTGAAAATAGTGATATAGTTTATATATTGTAAGCTTGTCACATTTATTTCTAGTTTTAAGATATGGAATGATATTTTTCAAGAGTGATTTTTTTTTCTATATGGAATGATATTCTAAATGTGTTGTTAAAAACTGTTTTGTAATTTTGGCTCAAAAATTAAATTATACAGTTTTGACAGTCAAAAATGGCATCAATATATGCTGATCTACTTCCCGGATTAACTTACTTGGAGAGATATAATGAGAGAATAATTGCAGAGGAAAAGGAGAAAATAATGCAAATTCAATCACTCTTTAGTGGAATATTAATGGCGGCGAGTTAACCTTTTGTTATATCTCTACAGTGCGTTTCAAACGTATATGGACAGGTGATTTTTTTAATATAACAGTTCAAAAAATGAAGCAATAATCATGAAACAAATAATAAGCATGTGGAATCATAACATAAGTTTATTACAACAAAGAAATACGTTATATGTTTTACAGAAGTTTTGCAAAAAAATCAAAATCAAAGTAGGCTGTCCTAAAAATATATAGACTTTTCGAGTATATTATATTTAAGTTTAAATTTTGGATCCATTCCTTTGAATTACATTGAAAATCCTATCAGGAATGCTTCAAACTTGTGTTTGGAGAATAAATGGCTGTAAACAGAACCAACTCTACTCTTCTTGTTGCTTTAATTCCTAAACAGGTCTGGGCTGATGGCTGGCCAATCTATAACAGTCTCTTGATTCTATGTAAATTAAGCTGTTGTTGAGTGGAAGGTGTGAATCGATGCTTTATCGTGTTTGAATTTCCGCTTTCCTTCTTTTAATGTTTCCAATTGGAAGTAGATCATTTTTGAGGAAATTTTGATAATCCTCAGAGCACTGTCGACCATTAACCCGTTCGGGACCATGGGTGCATATATGAACCCTCAAAACTGCTTAAAACGCTTGAGTTTGATATCAATAAAAAATAAAATTAAAATTGATTTTATCTAATTGTGAAATTTTTGTGATTTGCAAATTTAATTAAAATAATTAACAAAAAGCGGTGACAAATGAATAAAATTCGTGTAAATGATGCCGGTCCTGAACAGGTTAAAGAAAGAATCCATTATTCTGTTGAAACAGAACGCGCCCAACACCATGAGAGAACCCCCTCCTTGTTGTCGACTAAAGAACTCGCGAGGCTGTCGTCGTAGATCATGCCAAGCCATCAGGACTCTCCAAAATGAATTTTTTTCGTCATTGAAGAAAACATTTAACCATTCATCCGTCCAATGCATGCGTTTTAAGGAAAAAGAACACATGCTTTTCTATCGTGTAATTTCGGTATAGGTATCCGACACATTCTACTATATTTATGACATTTGTTTGCCTGTATGTGATTGTGAACAGTAAATCTCAAAATAGGAAAAGCTAATGCGCTAATGTCCTCGCAATTTTACGAACAGACTTTTTTTGGATTGAAACTGCTCGCAAAATCTCTCTATATTGTCACTGAGGTATTTTTCTTGGTCGAACTAAACATTTTTTTGCAATCGTATTATTATCTTTTGATAACCTTTCATAAATTTCAGATCTGCTACGCTTCATTTGTTTAGCAATATCAGAAATTTTAACCCCTTCGGGACCGACTGCTTTTACACAAATTTTGTTCGGTTGGCGCCAGTTTTTTTTTTAAGTTACCTTAACTTAAATAATTAAGAAAATGCTCTAATTAAAGAAAGCAAATATTACTGCTCTTTTTTACTGGTGGATAAAACAAATTCTGTATGCCCTTTTTGGAGGAGCACATATGCACCCATGGTCCCGAAAGGGTTAACATTTTGAGCCTTTAAACGTCAAATTTTAGCTACATCAGCTGCAGAGAGTTGAACGCTGCGAGGTATTTTCGGACTATCCGAGAATTGGAGAACGAATAGCGATTTTATTTTTCGAAGTGGTTATAGTCCAGGCAATAGAGAGCGTATAGGGGCTCTACCTAGCAAAATTCATGGTAGTTCTGGAAAAAGGCTTACTATATGTTTTTGGGGTCACTGAATCAGAATTTTTAACTTCCCACCAAAATTTCCCCCGGTAACCCCCAAATTTTGGTAAAATGCCCCCAAAAAAGGATTTTATTAAAAAAATCAATTTTTTTTATTATTATTTTAGGGAAAAAGTATCTAGAAATTCAGAAAGTAGACAAAATTTGGAACATATTAGATATATGACATTATGACTTAGGATGAAGGGGAAGGGGGGATCTGCCTCGGAACATGCGCATGGTGCTGCGTGAACTAAGTTGCGCAATTCCACTTAACCACTCACAAGTTTACATTCGCCCTCCCATCTCCCCTCCGAACTTTCTCTATAAGGTTTACTTTAAGTTTTTTAGGTCGCTGAATCCGAATTTTTAACTTTCCTCCCAAAAATTTCCCCCCCGAACCCCCTTTCCAAATAGTTGTTTTTAACTTAAATTTCTTATTGTTTTAGGGGAAAAGAATTATGAAATTCAGAAACTAGACAAAATTTGCAACAAATACGATATATGACATTATGAATTAGGATGAACGGGGAGGAGGAAACCTCCCTCTGTTCAGTCCTCCGTAGTCAGTCCCAGGTCAGTCCTCCGGGAGGAAACCTCCCGCATGAAAAGGCCTCTGAACATGCACTGCGGTGCTATGTGTACTAAGTTATGAAGTCCAGGCAGTAGAGGATTTTACCTGGAAAAATTAATACTAGTTCTGGATTTCGACTCACTTATGTTTTTGGGGTCGCTGAATCCGAATTTGTAACTTCTTACCAAAATTTCACCCGGCAATCCCCCAAAAAATTGATTTTTTGAAAAAATTTGGTTTTTGAGAAAAGCGCGCGGGGAATGTTCCGAGGCAGCCCCCTCTCACCCCGTTTATCCTACGTCAAAATGTCATGTATCCTATTTGTTGCAAATTTTGTCTAGTTTCTGAATTTCGTAATGCTTTTCCCCTAAAACAATAAGAAATTTAAGTTAATAACAACTATTTTGGGGGATGATTTTCGGGGGGGGGGGGGGATTTTGGGGGTAAGTTAAAATTAGGATTCAGCGATCTAAAAACTTAAAGTAAACCTTAAAAGGAAAGTTCGGAGGGGAAATGGGAGGGCGAATGTAAGCGTATGAGTGTTTAAGTGGTATTGCGCAAATTAGTCCACGCAGCACCGCGCGCATGTTCCGAGGCAGATCCCCCCTTCCCCTTCATCCTAAGTCATAATGTCATATATCTAATTTGTTGCAAATTTTGTCTACTTTCTGAATTTCTAGATACTTTTCCCCTAAAACAAAAAAAAATTGATTTTTTTAATAAAAACCCTTTTTAGGGGGCATTTTACCAAAATTTGGGGGGGGGGGGGGTTGCCGGGGAAAATTTTGGTGGGAAGTTACAAATTCGGATTCAGCGACCCAGAAAACATAAAGTAAGCCGATTTCCAGAACTCCCATTAATTTTGCTAGGTAAAATTCCCTATTGCCTGGACTATTATGTCAATAGTGCAAAACGCAGTGAAGAGAAACTTTTTCTCTGCTCCCATGATATCGAAGGGCGCGCGATGCGCGCGCATCCTAGCTTAGAATGCGACTTTGTTTTGTTGTGGCTGGAACGAAACGAAGCAATGTTGTGATTTAAAAAAGCATGATCGCTGTAATATTTTTACAGTTGTTGATGAGGCTAAGCCTCCCTTATTTCGAAGAACCACATCAAGTGTTTGAGAATCTTTATTGTATATATGTATAGAACCATGCATCTGTAAATATCCATCAAAATAATTAAAGAAAAGAACCCAGAAAGCACCTCCTTCTTTGAGTTGATGTTCGACTGTCTTTGAAATTTTCTTCATGGTGCATCTCGCCGGAAAAGAAAGAAAGAAAAAAAAAGTATTCGTTACCCTATTAATGTCTTCAAAACACAAATAAGGAAATAGAGCATAGTAAGTGATAAGAAGACGGCAAAGGTAAGATTAAGTTTTTCATATTTATTTCGAAATGTCTGATTTAGAAAAGTTGAAAAAGAACCGTACAGTTTTGAGAACAGCAGTAACAAAGCTGATTAATAATATAGAAAATGTTATGAAGGATAGTCCAATAAATTTTGATAATTTAGAAGAATTATTTATTCAGTTAGATACTAAAGCAGAATTATTGAAGTCAGTTGACGAGAAAATTGAGCCCCTTTTAGGGTTAGACGACTATGAAACCGAAATCAATTCTGTTTATGATTACGTGGATAAAATATCAGTTGCAAAATTCCGGGTGAAGAAAAAATTAACCGAAAACAAACAAATTGTTAATGTTGATTTAAATAACAGTCAAGATTTAAAATCGAATGTGATTAATAATGAAAACTCAGTTGTTAAATTGCCAAAACTCAATATACAAAAATTCTATGGCGACTGTACGCAATTTATTTCATTTTTTAATACCTTTAAAAATACAATTCACGAAAATAAATCGCTTTCGAAAA
Organism: Maratus speciosus; assembly: GCA_963932465.1. Taxonomy (NCBI): domain Eukaryota; kingdom Metazoa; phylum Arthropoda; class Arachnida; order Araneae; family Salticidae; genus Maratus; species Maratus speciosus. The sequence goes on from OZ010796.1 coordinate 538,063,056, forward strand.
TTGAAAAATTTCATTATTTAAAGAGTTATTTATCTGGAGCTGCGGCTAATGCTGCAGAAGGTTTTGAAATATCAGAAGCTAATCATGACGCAGCATTGAAAGTTTTAGAATCGCGTTATGGTAAAAAAGACGTGATAATTAATCATCACCTGAACAAGCTTCTTAATTTATCCCCTGTTTATAAGGCTAACGAAATTCAAAAATTGAAAAAATTGCACAGTGATATAGAAATAAATGTTCGATGTTTGTCCACATTAGGACTCGAACCAGCAAATTATGGCTCCATGCTTATCGCCGTAATTTTAAAATTAATACCGGCAGAATTAGCTTTGGAATATAATAGACAAAATGTAGATAATTTAACACATTCAGATATACATAAATTATTAGATTTTCTGCACGCTGAAATAAAAAGCAGAGAACATACATTTTTTTCGAGAATGAAAGCATTTGAAAATAATAAAACAAAAATCAAGAGTCAAACAACAAAAACTGAATTTAAATCTACTTGTGAATTTATGAACATTTCGAATGATAAATCGACTTTAGATAGGCAGCTAACTCATTGCATTTTTTGCAACGATAGTAAACATTCATCTGATTTGTGTAAGGCTGTTGATGTAAACACTAAAAGAAATTTGTTGAAATCTCAAGGAAGATGTTACCTTTGCTTAGGCAGGAAACACGTTATCAAAAATTGTAACTCTAAAACTAGTTGCAAGAACTGTTCAGGCAGACATAATCAAACGATATGCCTAAAATCTAAATTAATAAAAGAAGTAACTACATCCGAATTAAAAGGTAATGAAAATGAAGCTAGTGAAAAAGTAATTTCGGCTATTTCCTCTACAGAAAATAATAAAATTCTTCTACAAACTTGTTGTGTAAAAATAAAATCAAACGGAAAACAATCTCTAATTAGGTTACTTTTAGATTGTGGGAGCATGCGAACCTTTGTATCTGAAGAAATAGCAAATAAATTGAATTTACAGGCAATAAGAAAAGAAAAATTGTCGGTTTTTACATTTGGAAATAAGAACCCCATTGAAAAAACCTTTGAAGTGGTTAAACTAACTATTGAAAATAAAAATGTACCTAATTCAAAATTAGATATAGAAGCACTAGTCACCAATCAAATATCAGCTACTGAAATCCCCCCACCTGAAATCAATGATTTGATGAAAAGTAAACAATTTGAAAATTTAACCCTTGCGGACACACCCACATCCAAAGAACCCATTACATTACTTATAGGTGCTGACTATTATTATGAGATTGTAACTGGAAATATAAAACATTTGAATAAAAAATTAGTAGCTGTCGACACCATTTTTGGTTGGTGTCTACAGGGAAAAACAACTGAGAGTTATACGCCCTTAGCATTTAATGTAATAGTAGAAATTTTTTTTATTTCTTAACAGATTGAAAAATTCTGGAATATCGAATCATCTGGCCTTTTTAATACTAAACAGGATTCAGATTTTTCGGAAAACAATGTTATGAAGCAGTTTGAGTCAGAAATTAAATACAATGATAAGCGATATACAGTTCGATTTCCGTGGAAGCTTGAAAGGGAATGTTTAAATAATAATCGGAAAATTGCAGAATATAGATTTTTTAAACTCAAACAAAGATTGATTAAAAACCCTGAATTATTTTTTGAGTATAAGGAGGTGTTAGCAGATTATTTGAAACAAGGTATTATTGAGTTAGTTACAGAGCCTGAAGAAAAACAAAATGTAACTTTTTATTTACCTCATCGAGAAATAATTAGAACTGATAGGACAACGAGCAGATTACGCATAGTTTTCGATGCCTCTGCTCATGACACAGGTTCACTGTCTTTGAATAATTGCCTGCATGTAGGTCCAAATTTGTATCCTGAAATATTTGATGTTTTGTTACGGTTTAGAGTTAATCCCATAGCTTTTACAACTGATTTAAAACAGGCATTTCTACAAATAATTATAGATGAAAACGATCGTGATGTAACAAGATTTTTATTTTCACAAGATTTGTTTGATAATTCTAAACCCTTTGAAATTTATAGATTCACCAGAGTGTTATTTGGAATTAGTAGCAGTCCCTTTTTATTGGCTGCAACAATTAAACACCACTTGAAAAAATACACCGAAAAATATCCAGACACAGTAAAATTTTTAAATGAAAATATATATGTCGATGACGTTATAGGAAGTCATGAAAATATTGATCAAGCCCTATCCACTAGTTTACAATGTATTGATATATTTGAAAATGCAAGTATGCATTTACACAAATGGCATACGAACTCTTTACCACTTAGTGAACTATGGAAAGAAAATGGCATAACTTCAGAAGTTAATTCTGAAGCTTTTGGAGAACAAAATCTCCCTTATAAAGTTTTAGGAATCGCTTGGAATAATTCCAAAGATTTACTTTATTTTGATGTTCGAGGTTTAGTTGATTTCGTTTCAAGAAGAATAGACACCAAAAGATTTATTCTACAAGTTTTAGGTAGGATTTTTGATCCACTTGGATTCCTAGGACCATTTACATTAAGACTAAAATGTATAATTCAACAAATTTGGAATTTGGGTCTAGATTGGGATGACACCTTACCCGAAGATTTACGTATAGTTTGGAGTAGCTGGTGTAACGAACTCCCTCATTTGAAAAACTTTTCAGTACCCAGATACTATTTTTCTGACATCACCAATTGGCATGATTATGACCTACAATTACATATTTTTGCCGATTCGAGCATGAAGGCTTATGCTACGGTTGCTTATTTACGTGTAGCAACAACCACCGAAAATGTTCGAACAGTTTTTGTTGCTTCGAAAAACAGGGTTGCTCCACTGAAAGCGCTTACCTTGCCAAGGCTTGAATTGATGGCCGCATTGTTGTCGGCCAAGCTAAGTAGTAACATTTTGAAAGCTTTAAAATTGAATGCACCGACTTATTACTGGACAGATTCAAAAATATCCTATTTTTGGATAAAAGGATCCCCTAAAAAGTTTAAACCCTTTGTCAGAAACAGAATTGAAGAGATCCATAAATTGACCTCACCTGATAACTGGTATCATTGTCCTGGTACTGCCAATCCAGCTGATATAGTTTCTCGAGGATCAAAAATCTCTAGGATAATCAATGATACAACTTGGTTACAGAGACCAGAATGGCTAAGTTTACCTCCTGAGTGTTGGCCAATATCAGAAAACAAAGAAATCGCTTACTCAGATGAATTAGAATACAAAAAAAATCCTAACGATGTTTTTCAGAGAGAGTGCTTAGTCAAAAAACTCGAAAATCCCATAAACATTTCAAAATATAGTAATTTAGAGAAACTTTTGAGAATTACCGTTTGGGTAAAGAAATTCATTATGAAGCTGAAAAAATCAACTGAAGTGGCAATCGTAGTAACAACCGAAGAATTACTCGAAGCTGAAAATTTTTTGATACAATCTGAACAAAAACAATTTTATAAGAAAGAAATAGAATCTCTAAAAAATAGTAAATCAGTGGATAAGACGTCATCCTTATCAAATTTCATGGCCTTTATTGACAAAAACGGGTTGATGAAGTTGGGCGGAAGGCTCGAATTTTCTAACCTGTCCGCAGAAGAGAAAAACCCAATAATTCTCCCCAAACATTCTTGGTTAACTACTCTAATAGTTCGTCAAGAACATGACAAAATTATGCATGGAGGGACAGCCAGTACTTTGGCAAAAATTAGATCTCGTTTTTGGATACCTAAAGGTCGTCAGTTGGTCAAGAGTGTTATCAAGAATTGTATAATATGTAAAAAATATTTCTCCAAACCAGCAGACCAGATCACCGCACCATTACCAAAAGACAGAGCTAGTGAAGCACCGCCATTCGCAATCTGCGGTTTAGACTTCGCCGGTCCGATCTATATCAGAAATTTTAAAGAAACTCAAAAATCTTACATTGTCCTGTTTACTTTCGGTGTGACTAGAGCCATTCACCTGGAACTCGCGTCTGATATGACAACAAATTCCTTTTTGATGGCATTCAGAAGATTCACAGCTAGACGAGGAAATCCCAAAATTATTTATTCTGACAACGCAAAAACCTTCAAAAAGGACAAAGGTGAACTCGAAAATTTATACAACATACTGACAGACAAAGTATTTTTAAATTTTATTACAAAAGAGAGAATTGTATGGAAGAATATTATAGAAAGAGCTGCATGGTGGGGAGGTTTTTATGAGCGACTAGTAAAATCAGTCAAAGACTGTTTGAGAAAAGTAATTGGTAGAGCACTCTTAAGTTATGATGAATTAGCGACTCTGTTGACAGAAGTGGAAGCAGTTTTGAATACGCGACCATTGACGTATGTATATAGCGACAGCAATGAACCAGAACCTCTTACTCCAATGCACTTTTTAAATTTTGGAAAAGAACTTTCATTTCCTATTAATTTTTTTGAAATAATTGAAGATTGTTCGAAGAGATCAACACTCCTGAAAAGAAAAAAATATCAATCTTTACTATTGAAACAATTGTGGACCAAATGGAAAAACCAATATTTGATGGATTTGAAAACAGCCCATTCCTTCAAAAATCCTAATGCCCATACGCCACTGAAAGTGGGCGATATTGTTTTAATTCAAGATGACGCAAAAAATAAGTTTCTTTGGAAACTTGGTAAGATTCAGACTGTCATTCCTGGAAGAGATGGCAATATTCGTTCATACGAAATAAAAACAGCGAGTGGAATCTTAAAAAGATCCATTCAGCACTTGTATCCCTTTGAAATACAAAACGACTAACAAGTGACTTTTTGCAGACTTTTTATGAACATTCATAAACTTTTATAGACATTTATTTAGTTTGTTTTTTCTGCATTTAGGACTCTAAATATTTTCTTTCTCTTTTTTAATTTTTAGTGTTATTTTATATATAGAATCTTTTTGAATTTTGGTATAAGTAAGTATATGATTTAACTGCAAAAAAAAAAAAAAAAAAAAAAAAAAAAAAAAAAAAAAAAATGTGTGTGTTATTTAACAGTCATTATTTTTACTGTGTAATTTAAAGTGTTTTATTTAGAATTTATTGATATTTTGAATTTGACTAATTAAGTGATTAATTAGATATTGTTTGAATTCTTACATTTAGTATTTTGTATTCGAATTTTTAAAAATTGTATTAGATTACTGAACCACTGATACGAAAAATTGAATTTTTATGATTTTATGATGGAATTTTGATTTGTGAACTCTTTAAGAGTTCAGGTGGGGAGTGTGAAGAGAAACTTTTTCTCTGCTCCCATGATATCGAAGGGCGCGCGATGCGCGCGCATCCTAGCTTAGAATGCGACTTTGTTTTGTTGTGGCTGGAACGAAACGAAGCAATGTTGTGATTTAAAAAAGCATGATCGCTGTAATATTTTTACAGTTGTTGATGAGGCTAAGCCTCCCTTATTTCGAAGAACCACATCAAGTGTTTGAGAATCTTTATTGTATATATGTATAGAACCATGCATCTGTAAATATTCATCAAAATAATTAAAGAAAAGAACCCAGAAAGCACCTCCTTCTTTGAGTCGATGTTCGACTGTCTTTGAAATTTTTCTTCACGCAGATTATGATTTTTTTTTTTTTTTTTTTTTTTGATACGGCGGTAATAAAGGTGATCCTTTTCATTGTCCATATATTTTTGGGACAGCTTATTTTGAATTTTATTTTTTACAAACAATCTGTGATATAAGCATCATATTTATGCATTGTAATAAACCTATGTTTTGATTCCATATGCTAATAGTTTTTCATGCTTCATTTTTTGAACTGTTATTTTAAGAAATCGCCTGTTCATATACTTCTGAGACGCACTGCAGCTTGGGATTTTTTTTTTCTTTTTCTTTTTTTTTTTTTTTTTTACTTTTGAATATTGGTACCTATTTATTGTTTTCTAAACTTCTAATTTCAGATGTCTAAATAATTTTTCATGTTGAAGATGTCAAACATCGATGTATTTTTTTTCTCCGAAAATGGTCTTAACGCTTTGCATTGACTGGAAATCTTCTTTTTATATCGAAGAATTTTTCCTGAAGCAAGATGTCATTTGCAGATGAACGAAAACGAGATATCTCGTCACAGGTATTCGAAGGTTTCTGAAGATTATTTGAAAAAAAACATTGATCGGTATTTCAAACACTTTTTTAACATTGTTAAAGACAGCATGTCATAAAAACATTAATTTGAAAATATTGCTATTTTTTATTCAGTATGTTTCAGCACAGCGGTTAAAAAGTTTTAGGAGAGACAGATAACACATGGGTGATGGGAAATCACATAGCATTGCATGGTCGGAAACGCATTCCTGGCGCGGTAGTGACGATACAAAACACAAGAAAGGAAGAACACGAACAGGGTGAGTGAACATCTTTATTATTCACAATATCGCAAAAATGCTGGGACGACTTTGGCTGATGTACGCGGTACATGGTGCTACGTAAACATAAGCGTCATTTGACGTTGCATGCCTGTGCGCGGATGTTTCTGCCGCGCTCGCTGTGAAGCTTCATTTCGAACTGCCGATAAAGTGGCAGCAGAATGGCACGTTACAGACGCTGGGTAAGTCCGAGACAGCCCGGTATTTTCGAGACCATTAGATCTTCCATGCGCCGGAGATGTTCCCCGGCGTCGTAATTTCGAATACTTATGATGACGATCTTTGTGTCTTTTTGTTCTTATTTCTTAGATATTATTATATGTATGTATTAACTAACAGTTTACTGAGTCAGATTAAGCATCTCATTTCTAATTAAAATATATCTTTGAATTGAAATTTGAATGAAATACAGTGTCATGAAAAATCAAAGAGTGTGGAAAATATGTTTACGAATATATAAACAACTAATTATCCGATCTCATTCTTTATGCAAAATTTATGTTTTTTGAATCTTTTTTTATATTTACTCCTTAAAATAAACAATTTCAAAAATTTTTATATGCTTTTTATCACAACGAATATTTCGAGAGTCCGAAAAAAATAGTTCCGGATAATCCAGGTTGCTGAAATTTAATAGGCTTCTTCTCATTATTACATACTAAGTACAAAACAGATTTCAAGTCTCTGTCTCAATTTGTGCTGTACTAACAATAATAAACATGTTTTCCCACCCTTTTCGTGCCCTTCCTTTCTTGTTTTGTGTTATCACTAACGCGCCAGGAAAGCTTTTCCGACCATGCATTGCAATGTGATTGCTCATCGTCTAGATGTGCTCTATCTCTTCTGAAACTTTGTAACCGCTGTGCTAAAACACCCTGTGTATTGCAAATTTCTCAGATTTATCCAAGTTTTAGAACGTGGAATGTACTTTTTTTGAGAATGACTATTTTTTTCTTTACCGAACATGATATCTTTCTGAAGAATATATAAAACTACTCCAGATACTCTTAACTAACTGCTTTCGCAATGTTGGCGAGATGATTAAATCTACTGTTTTCATCGTGAAACATAACATCAAAACATACTCATTTACGAAACTCCTTCTCTGGTTGCTTTAGCATGGAAAGGCTTAATGTGAGAGTAATCTTAGAGAGAAAGAATAAACCAACACAACGTCTATCAGTCCCTAGTACATCATTAATGGCGGTAAAAAAATCCTTTCGTTTTTGTCTATAGCTTAAGAATATTTTTAGATTTTGAATTTTGAAAGCTGTTTATTATTTTTCAAACATTTAATATTAGATGGCTAAACTATTCATTTGAAAATTATTTTAACACTATACATGCCGCTTGACACATTTATGCGTCATTCATAAAACTATCGTGAAGAAATTCTAAATTCTCCACAGAAAGTTTTAAGTTATTTTTGGTTATTATAAGGACTAGTTGCGTAGCAACCCGTTATGTTGCATTTGTAATGTATATGACATTTCGATATATATATATATATATATATTGGGGGGGGGGGGGGGGGCAGAAATCTAATTATATTCTACAATTTAAAAGATTCATAATATTAATTACTTTTTTTTTATTATTATAAGCAGAGGCCGCATTATATAGGAGAAATTTTATTGTCCCTACCAGAACCCTTAATCAGTAATCTTCATGATCAATTTATTTAATATATGCTATAAAAAAGTACGAAGACGATATCATTTTCAAAATAGTGGTAGAAGCAATAAAATTTTCCCTATATAATGCGGTCCCTGTATAAGTAAGTAGCCATATTTTCAATTCAGGTTAACTGAAAATTATAAAAATTACATAATTAAATACACATGTAAAAGTTACATAAGTAAATTGTGTTATTCTGATAAATTATAGTAGAATGCCTTCATAACAGAATAGCAATAAAAATTCTTTAGTTGAGATAATTTTGGACAAAAATTTGAGAAGCCTGCCATTATTTTGAACCTGGTAAGCCTGAAATTATCTTAAGCTCATCTTTGTCTGCTTCTCTAACTCATCGAAGCCAGGGGTCGTGCTTGCCCTGAAATTTCAAAACCAGGAAATACTTCAGCACCAGTATTTTCTTATGGACAATATCTTCTTAAATAAGGCTAAATTTCGCGCGTTTAACATAGATTTATTTTTCTATTAAAAAAATACTGATATTCGTTCTGAAAAATTCCTTGAAGCGTGCGACCCCTGATCGAAGCGAATTCATTCGGGCAAAAATAACCAAGGTCTGTAATGTGGAATCCCATGTTTTGGACAAAGATTTCCGATCGGAATATGCACGCTGTATGTCACCGCTCCTCTACAAAGATACTCTGAATTTTTGTAAAACGTTGCATATTATTAGTGTGTTATTTCAATTACGTTATATTCAAGTGTCCTCCTATGAAGAATTTCAAAGCTGCTGAAGTAAAATGGATGCAAATTGCCACAAAAAAATTACAGTTTTAAGAAATAATATGACTTTCTTTTATAAAACGACACCATTTGCATATGCTAAAGCATTCCACTTTTAGGATACTCGAGAACAATCTTAAATAACATCTATAGAAAAGTATGCATATGACGTCAATACTACACAAACTCAGCAAAAAGAGCTATCTTTATTCAAGAAATTCGGCAAAACAAATCTGATGTCTAATAATTAATATGTCTCCATTTGTTTGTAACATTAATATGGATACTGAAAATTTAATATAGATTATAATAGCTCTATGTTCTGTCAGAAATCATTCATTTATTATTTTTTTCAAAATTCGGAAAATGTTATTACACGCGGATTAATAAAACTGCACTCTTTCAGATTTTAGGATTCTGATTAATTTCAGGATTCTGATTTTAGGATATTTCTGATTAATGAATCTGGAGAAAATAAGTCGCACAAATATTCTTCAAAATACCTTTTGTAAAGAGAAAGTAAACGAAATATCATTGAATCGATTAATACAAACAAAATAAAACCAAAGATCATTATTCACCGGGTTTTATAGCAGACAATATTCTTGGCATACCACGGATTTCATAAAAAAAAAAAAAAAAAAAAAAAAAAAAAAAAAAAAAAAAAAAAAAAAATCCTTTATTTTCAGTTGTTATGAGAAAACATCTAGAAAACAATATAGTAATGGGCTATTTTTCTTTTACTTTCTACACAAATGTAGTAATTTAGTTGCCACCATTACAGAAATGTCACTAAAATCTACAAAAAAAATAATATCTCGGGAACTAATACAAATATAAAAATTATGAGATCACTTTTGACATCCTGAGATCCATGTAGATAATTGGTGTTAATTCGATCTCGGAAAGTTCCGCATTCTAGGAGGAGAAGCTCTGAAATACAAACGGACAGTCACTTTTTAATGTAATAGGTTCTTCCGTAATGAAGTCGTCACGCGATAGCGATAGATTAAAAAAAAAAAAAAAGCTTGATAATTATTTTAAAAACTATTAAAAATAAGTCAATTAAGATACAGTTTTTTAAAAAATTACATTTGGAAGCAGATTTTTTCCGCTGTAGGGCGGTGTAAAAATTGAAAATGTGGGATAGTTAGAAGTTTAAAAAATTGCAGTAGCGAAAATTGCAAAACCGAAATTTCATCGTCCAGTGTTGGCATTCGTAAAATGACGTCAGCGTTACGCACCAGACACGTTTGTCCTTTATAATAGATAAATATTTCGTGAATAAAATAAAGCAAAATTAGTATTAAAAAATTTCTGAATAAAAAACCCGCCGGATTTGGCGGTTTGTTCGCGGCCTGTATAGTGTTAACACTTTCCGGCACAGAAGAATTCTGTTCGCAAAATAATGAAATGACTGACAGACACCAGAATTTACAAACGAACTTCCTACAAATTAAAAACTTGTTATTTTAAACTTTCATTGTAAAAGCAAAATTTTATCAAAATATTATTAGCGCCGTTTGTAATTTTCTAATTAAATTTAGTCTAATTAAATTATCCCGCAGTGGGATCACTGAGTCGGAAAGGGTTAATATGCATAGCTTTTTCCAAAAATTGTCTTTTGAATGCCATTTTGTCATTTTGAATGCCATTGACGAGATATCTCGTTTTCCTGTTGGCTTTTTTTTTTAGAAGTGTGATATTTCGTTTTTAGCAGATGAAAGAAAACGAGATATTTCGCCACTAGCACTTGAAAATTTAAGAAAATACTTTAAAAAATCGATTCATCGATATTTGAATTTTTAATTTTTTAAAAAAAATATCGGCATATTTTATAATTTGTAAGATTATCAGATCTATTTAATATCTCTTGAGATATGGAATGAACATTTTTTCCCAGAGAGTGATTTTTTTCTCAGTTGAATACAGTATTTTTCTGCAGAATTAAAAAAAAAAAAAAATACGCTAGATGCTGTTAAGTAACTGCCTTGGCAATTTTGGCGCGAAAATGAAATTCTATTATTTTAACCGTCAACCATGACATCAATACATACTCATCTACGAAACCCATTCTCTGGTTACTTTAGCTTCGGGAGGCTTAATGTCAGAATAATCCTAGAGTAAAAGAATAAAAGAACGCAACATCTATCAGTCCCTAGTACATCATTAATGGCTGTATATTATCTTTTTGTTTTAGCTGCATCTGAAGTACATTTTCAGGCTTTCAATTTTGAAAGCAGTTTATTATTTTACAAACTTTTAATTCCAAGTGTCTAAATAAATATTCATTGCAAGAAGTGAGATATCTTGTCTTTGGCAGATAAAATCAAACGAGATATCTCGTCACTGGCACTCAAAGAGTTTGGAAAAGCGCAAATCGATATGTGAAACACATATTTCTTTAAAGTTAAGGATAACGATGCCATAAAAACTTCACTTTCAAAATATTGATATTTTTTATTTATTGGAAGTTTCTGCGGCTTATTTAATGTTTTAAAAGATGAATATTCCCCACCCCTTTTCAAGATAGAGGGTAAACTTCCACAGAAAATGAAAAAAATACTATGGAAGCTATTAAGTAGCTGCCTTGACATTTTCGGCGCGTAAATGAAATTGTATAGTTTTGACCGTCAACCACGACATCAATACATACTCATCTACGAAACCCCTTCTCTGGTTACTTTAGCTTGGGGAGGCTTAATGTCAGAATAATCCCAGATTGAAAGGAGAAAAGAACGCAGCTTCTATCACTCTCTAGTACATCATTAATGGCGGGATATTATCCTTTTGTTTTATCTGTAGCTTTTGGGTCATCGTTTATATCCTAAATTATTGAGTTATGGGTCATCCTTCGGAGAAAAAGTTCGTCTTGTGCTATTATTTTTAACGGAGAGAGAATGCTAGTCATTCGTCCACTTCGATGGACGATAAGGTTTAAGTTCTGGGAGCGGTTCAAAGTAACAAAGGCTATTAGTGACCCTCTGGCGCGCAATAAATCCTAGATAGAGAAAGGAATCCATTACTGGTAAATAGCGAACGCAGAGCATTTTTATGATCCCTGACTTTAGATGTACAAGAAACGACTTTACTCGAGAAGTTAATTAAATGGTTTAATGTTTCTTTTTAGTTTGTAGCTTTAAATCAGAAACTATAAGATCAAGGAAATTAATCTCAGTTGTTTATGAATTCTGAATTAATGATCGAAACTGTCCATTATAAAATGGAAGTTTTTAAACTTTCAATACTGATACAAATTTATTAGTGTACAAGGTACCTTGACTTTAGATAAACAAGAAATTACTGAAGAAGTTAATAAAATGGTTTAATGTTTTTTTTTTTAGTTTGTCGCTTTAAATGACCAACTTTAACATCAAAGACATTAATCTCAGTTGTTTATGAATTTTGAATTAATGATCGAAACTGCCCATTATAAAATGGTCTGTTATAAAATGGATGATTTTTAAAATTTTAATATTGATACTAATTTATTGTTGTACAAGACTTCACCATAACTTTAGATGAGCAAGAAATTACTGAAGAAGGTAATTAAATGGTTTAATGGGTTTTTTTTTTTAGTTAATAGCTTTAAATGAGCAACTTTAACATCAAATATATTAATCTCAGTTGTTTGTGAATTCTGAATTAATGATCGAAACTGTCCATTATAAAATGGAAGTTTTTTAAACTTTCAATACTGATACTAATTTATTAGTGTACAAGGTACCTTGACTTTAGATAAACAAGAAATTACTGAAGAAGTTAATTAAATGGTTTAATGTTTTTTTTTTCAGTTTGTCGCTTTAAATGAGCAACTTTAACATCAAAGAAATTTTTCTCAGTTATTTATGAATTCTGAATTAATGATCGAAACTATCCATTATAAAATAGTCTATTATAAAATAGTCTATTATAAAATGGATGATTTTTAAAATTTTAATAATATTGATACTAATTTACTGGTGTACAAGACTTCACCATAACTTTAGATGACAAAGAAATTACTGAAGAAGGTGTTTAAATGGTTTTTTTTTTTTTTTTAGTTATTAGCTTTAAATGAGCAACTTTAACATCAAAGACATTAATCTCAATTGTTTATGAATTCTGAATTAATGATTGAAACTGTCCATTATAAAATGGAAGTTTTTAAACTTTCAATACTGATACAAATTTATTAGTGTACAAGGTACCTTGACTTTAGATAAACAAGAAATTACTGAAGAAGTTAATAAAATGGTTTAATGTTTTTTTTTTTAGTTTGTCGCTTTAAATGAGCAACTTTAACATCAAAGACATTAATCTCAGTTGTTTATGAATTTTGAATTAATGATCGAAACTGCCCATTATAAAATGGTCTGTTATAAAATGGATGATTTTTAAAATTTTAATATTGATACTAATTTATTGTTGTACAAGACTTCACCATAACTTTAGATGAGCAAGAAATTATTGAAGAAGGTAATTAAATGGTTTAATGGTTTTTTTTTTAGTTAGTACCTTTAAATGAGCAAGTTTAACATCAAATACATTAATCTCAGTTGTTTAGGAATTCTGAATTAATGATCGAAACTGTCCATTATAAAATGATGATTTTTAAAATTTTAATATTGATACTAATTTATTGGTGTACAAGACTTCACCATAATTTTAGATGAGAAAGAAATTTCTGAAGAAGGTAATTAAAGGTTTTAATGTTTTTTTTTTCTTTTTTTTTTTTTTTTTTTTTTTTTTTTTAGTTAGTAGCTTTAAATGAGCAACTTTAACATCAAAGACATTAATCTCAATTGTTTATGAATTCTGAATTAATGGTCGAATCTGTCCATTATAAAATGGTCTATTATAAAATGGATGATTTTTAAACTTTTAATATTGATACTAATTTATTGATGTACAAGGCTTCACCACGACTTTAGATAAACAAGAAATTACTGAAGAAGTTAATTAAATGGATTAATGTGTTTTTTAGTTTGTAGCTTTAAAGCAGTAACTTTAACATCAAAGAAATTAATCTCAGTTGTTTATGAATTCTGAATTAATGTTCGAAACTGTCCATATAAAATGGTCTATTATAAAATTTCTAATATAAAATGGATGTTTTTAAACTGTAATACTGATACTAATTTATTAGTGTACAAGGCTTCACTTTGACTTTAGATAAACAAAAAATTACTGAAGAAGTTAACCTTATCATAATATTATCACTAACTGAAAAATGAATGATGAAATAATACGATACTGAAGAGAGATAATAACATTATGTTATTAAAGGCGAAAAAATGAATAATATTTAATTAAGAAGCGTAAGAATCTTCTCTAGCACGTAAAGAGATAAACAAGGTCACAGTTAAAATCTGGGATTAAAATTTTAAAATAAAACATTATTTATATAAAAGATTATGAATTTGGAAACTATTAGTTTAAAAAATAAAAGCTTTCTACAAATAAAATAACAATACTCTATTACTAAAGCCTTTCAAAAATGTATTAATATGTTTACAATTTTTCAATCTATGTATAAATCACAGAAATTGAATTTAACAAATGATAATAGGCTTCAAAATAATATTAAAGGTGATATATATAAATTATTTAATAATATATTTTGTTTAAACGTTAGCAAGTTTACTGTAAATATTTCTGAACACTTTTTTTTTTTCAAAATGTAAGAATCCTTTATATTCCAATCAAGATTTAGACAGTGTGCTTACTGACATTGGAATAAATATCCGAAGAAATTTTTGGGTACTTTTTAGTTATCCCGTCGAGAAAATTACTGCGGCCAAATTGTAAGATTAAATGCCAATAATGATTGATCATAAATGTCACATTCACTTGACTTACACGTGTTTATGTCATCAAGTGATTTTTATTTCGACGTTTTATTTGTATTTTTATTAATGTTGTACTAATTTACTTGTTCTTTCGTTATTTAAAATAAAAAGTATGTCAAGTTGTATAATTTAGCGATTCATATAATTTGGCGAAATTGGTCGACAGGATAACTAACAAGTACCAATTTTTGTTTTGCCGTTTCCTGCACCGTTTCGTGTGCCCGTGTTTTAAAGGAGCCCGACTCGCGTTGGATCGCGTCGGGTCGGCTGTCTTTTTTTGTGCATCAAACAGTGCCAATAAACTAGATTTTACCCGAATGCCCTTTAGGCTGACCACTTGTCCGGATCATATCCTGTTTAGCACCTCGGGGCGCAGGGTCGAGTAAACAAGGTTGGGCAATGAAGACCCCGATTCTTCATAGATTGTATAGCCACAAGTTTAGTTTTTTTTATATACAACCAAAATAAATCTTTTTGAAATATGAATAAATGCGCACCATTTAAAGTATTATACGTTCTGCAATATATGCCGTATATTCCATCGTGTAACGCGCACTTTTGAAACATAAAAAATCACAGGGACGCGCCGTACTCCGGAAACGTTTCCGAATACTTTTTATAATATATTAATCCGTTTCCTGAAACAGGAATATCGGTGTTTTGAATTCTATCAATTCTCAATTTAACATTTACAGCCATGTAAAGGAATTTACGCATGCAAGAATAACAAAATTGTATTAATTCTAATGTTAATGTTAATGTTGTTAATTTATCACATTTGTCAGTAAAACATGTTTGTTGAACAAGAATATGCTTATACGACAATTTGGTAGCGTTCGAAAAACATGTATATTAGATTGAGAAAACTAGTTAATACACTACAAAAAATTCTCGGAAAGATTTCCGAAAATGAGTGTCAGCAAAAGAAACTGATTTTTTGCTGCCACTGAATATACCGAATCTTTAAATCTTAAAATTATGTTTGCTGTCTGGGGTTTCTAACGACAAAGGACTCTTTTTTGAATCGTGGCCAACTCGGAAGAAGTTGTTGTATGTTTTAATTCATAGTTAAATTTTATTTTCCAAGATACATTTTTTTTTTTTTTTTTTTTTTTTTTTTACAGCGTATAAACGCTTACAAAAATATATATTGGAAAAACATAATCTGTTTTTAAAATATAAAATCACTAGAATTCGTTTTGTTTAGAAAAAAATATGAAATAGTGTTTAAAATTGATTTTATGGAAAAACAAAATTCAGAAATATAGACATATTGTCTTAAAGCTACTTTGTAATGTTTCTAACAATTACCGGTACTTTTTTACACTTTTGTTTATTTTCAGGCCGCTTTTATTTCAGAAATGCTTCCGTACATCTCGGAAACCTATTGGCATCTGAGGTTTTACTAAATAAAATATATATGGGGGAATATTACAAAATGTGAGATTTTGAAACAAAAATCTTTGAAAATTTAAATCGTTTCAAAGCTTCTGATTTTTTTTTTTTTTTAAATGTTAGTTGAACAGCTGAATAAAAGAATTTCCATGTAAAAGTGTTAAAGTTTCAAGAGCTTAAGTTCATTTTCATGTAATTATAATTATATGTCATTTTCTTGGGATAAGTATAGCCAGAATAATGATAATTTCATTCTAAAATATTTTTCACATTCTTGTTTTTTTTTTTTTTTTTTTTTTTTTTTTTTTTAATTTAGATCTAGCATTTTAATTTCGTTTAAAGGAACAAGTTTCCTCTATAGTACCTCAAATTCAGTGTAATGTTCAGTTTTATTTGTAATTTATTGAAGCCAGGAAAATGACATAATAAAAGTCTACTCAATTTTTACAAAGGCCTTTAAACACATTATTTTAAAAGAAATATCTAAACGATCTTGCTGGTAGCAATGATTTTACTACTTCTGACTTGAACTGTGTCAAGAACAAGAAGAATTACTCTGTAGCGCATCTTTATACCTCATAAAGAACTAAAATGAGCAGGTCAGGAAAATGACATTCATTTTCAATGACAAACATATTTAACTAAGGAAAATTATTTGTAAAATACAGAACTTGTTACCTTCCTCTTGTATGTGTTATATAAGGTATAATTAATAATTATAAATTAAAAAACTTGAAAAAGATATTTGTACAGAATAGCAGAAAACCTTTTATTTTGCATACAACAAGTGTGACATGCCAGGAAAATGACAATCTGAAATTTTAAGCCTTTTAATTGCTTTATTTTTGTGTTATTATGAATATAATGTTTCTTCAAAATACGTCTAGGAATATTTTTTATTAGAATGTAAAAAAAGAAAATTGCATTATATAACAGTTAATAGACATTTTATTGTGCGGATTGCAATTTTCGTATTTTGTAATATTGTCCCATATATCGATATATCACTACTTTTCGGAATAGATAAAAACATTTCCATCTGCATATCGTTGCCGTACTTAAAAATAATTGATTTTTAAAAAATGTATATTATCCCATAGAAAAATATTTTAAGGATTTTGGAGATTTTTGAAATGTATTTTATTACTTAGGCAGTATATACGAGTCAACACATGGGTAACTGGTCATCAGTACAATTTTTCTTATGTGTCATATTGTCAGCGAAAAAAGATGTTTTTAGATGTTGCGACCCAAACTTTGAATAGCATTTCATTCAAAACAATGTTGCTAAGTTTTTCTTTTTGAAAAGTGACATCCATAATAAGCGACATCTTTTGCTTATTATATTCACTTATCAGAGTTTTAGACATTTTGTTATGCTATTAAAAATATTGTGTAATTGAGCAGAAGATTTAATAAATGTAGTTTTGAAAATATATAAAAAAAAAACTTAATGAACTTTAAAAACAACGTGTTGGAATAGTGTTAAATGGATTTAAAAGAAAACAGTTTTGAAATAAACTGTCAGTGAACATTTGTTTATGAGCAGCATACAATGCCAATATTCAACAGATCTTATACTGTTTTTATTATTTCCATGGCATTTATTTGGCGGACAACAAAATAAGTATAATAAAACAGTAATTTGGTATTTTAATAATGTCACATTAATTAACCGTGAATTACGATTTAATTTTTTATTTATCAATCAATATATATATATAATTTTAAATAAATTCTAATTGATCATTTTCTTTGCATGTTGTGTTAATATTTTTGCAGCATTTTTATAATATTTCCCAACCGACAGCTTTTATTAAAAATACAAAACAAAGCTTTGAGAAAAAATTAATTTTTTCATTAAATTTTTAATTGTTTTGAACCTGAAAAGAGTAATAATTAAAAAATACAGCTGTTTATGTATGCCAAAAAATATTTTAAACGCGGAAAAACTTTTGATACGCTTGAATTTATAATACTGTTGTTTTGGAACATTCAGATACAATAAAAAGTTTAAGAGAGCCACATACTATAAAACCGAATATCATAATACTATGATTTGTTATATATTTGTTATTATAATCGCTGATAGGTTGCTTACATATCTGATTCATAACATTACAGCATCAATCTCCGACGATACTTGTATTATAACTCTAGTTTGCTTGAATTCCAAAAGCACATTTCACATCATCAGTATTATGACCACGTTCATATGCGGATATCTTTTTTCACACCGGTATGATGTTGCGATAAAAATTCCGTAGGCCTCGAATAAAACAGTAAAGAAAGAAAAGAACGATGTGGCATTTTGATTTTATACAAAAACTGAAATGCAGCATACATATTTCGAGATGCTTTGAAAATCCCTCCCGCTTGTTTGAGACATAGTAAAATTTTTAAAAGAGCATCTGTAAAAATATTTGACATATATGTTGTATGAAAACATCAAGTACAATATTTCTTCGGAACTTTACAAAATGTTCGGAATTTTTTAAATAATACATGATAGAAGAGAGACTAATATTTGTTTTATCAAAATTATTTTGAAAAAAATTATATTCGAAGTAGGGCAAAGATAAATTAACAATGTAATCTAGAATATATAATCATGTAGAGAAAGAGGTTTAGAATATATATTTTTTTAAGTTTCTTACAGTATTAAAGAAATAAGGGAAGATTATATTGAGATGTTTGAAATGCTTAAAAGTGATTTAGACTTAAAAAATAGTTTCGGAATTTTAAAAAAGAGAAAATTACATGTAAACCACAAGTAAAATTTCGATGATTAGTTCAAGGGGACGGGTACTGTAAAATAAATAAAAAAAGAAGATATTTATATTTTACTCAGCAATCATTGAACATATGGGGCATTCTCACAATCTTTTGACTTTTCAAGAATAAAAATCTGGTGAAATAAAACATACTAAAATTTTAAACTTACAGACGAATGTCTTAATGATTCAAAATAAAGAAAAAATGATCAGCAGCGAAAAACATTTTATTTAACTGAGGTTTAAGTTAAATTTGCGTATTTAATTTTCCTTACCCCGCCCCCTTGACATTTTACCTCTCTAACGTTTTATATTCTGCTAAATTTTTACTTATAATGAATTTCCGTAGTATCCATAGAACATTCAAATAAGAAATAATAACAATGTAGTATTTTTAGTGTAAAATTTTGGTATAACATTGCCTTAAAGAAGTGTTAAAGAAGGGACGGTAAGGGAAAAAAAAGGGGACGGTATAGGAAAAAAGGGACGGTAAGGTAAAAAAAAAAAGTATGGTAAGGATGGGGCGATAAGGAAAATTACAAATATTTTTAGGCAAATCATGTTAAGACTATGTGATAGCCACAATGTTCAATGATTTTTAGAGACAGTTATTTACATTGGATTAAATAAAAAAAAATTAGTTTACCCCCAAAAATGCAGGAATAAACCTTGGGGACGGTGAAACTACCAATAAAGCCATGATGCTTGAAATTGATATTTAAATTCTGCAGTAAATTTCCTGTCAAAGAAATTTAGCCGTTTTTTTTCTAGCATACTTCTGCATGAGAAAAAAGTTTAAAATAATTCTGTGGCTGCATCTGAAGTGATTTTCTGTATAATTTTAGCAAGAGGGCCGGAAAGGAATCTAAAACCCAGAGACAGAGTTCAAAAAAGTCCTTCCGGCCAGTGCCAGAAGGAAGAGGTAGCTTCTCCTATTCCTTATTTTTAAAAAGCCAGCTTATATTATTCAAACACACAAAGCTCATTTTAGTGGAAACCGATTACAGGAGATTCAATACTATTTTTTATTAATACTAAATCATTATGAATGAGAATTTCGCGAAATTAGTCAGCTTTATCCATGCTGCTTTTATTTAAAGTAACTTATATTTAGTTGCCAAATTCGGCGATAACCTTCAATAAATTAATCCATTTGGATTAAATACATTGGTTAATAAAGTTAATTTATTGAAGGTTAAAAATGTATATGATTTATTTTATAATTTTAATGAAAAAGTTGATATAAAAAGAGGAAAGAGGGGTTCTCGTAAATATAATAAAAGTACTAATTATATAATTCCTAATATATGGATTAAGGATATGGAATTTGTTTTTGATAAAAATTATAGTGTTAAAAATATTAAAATGGAGGTTTTTAAATTAAAGATAAATGTGCTTAAGAAAATTAAAAAATGTTTGGATGTTTTTAAATTTAAAAATTTACAGTTTAAAGATTTATTATATGATTTAATTAATTTTAAGTTAATGAATAGAGAGAAAGTTAATAAAGAAGTTATTTATTTTAATATAAAATTTCAACAAAAATCTTTTGATAATTTGAATTTAAATGCAATATGCAAACAGATTTACGACCTTTTTCCTCTTAAAGAATGTATCATTTCAGTTGCATATAATTATCATAAACCATTAAGTAGTAAGATTTTCAATTACAGACAAATAGCTTTTTTAAATGTTAATACAGTTTTAACTTGTTGTTGTAATAATATGGAATTTAAAGATTTTATAGATAATTATCATGGACATATAATTACAGGTAATCTTGATATAATCAAGAATAAAAATGTAAAATATCTAATGAATTTTGGTACAAAGTTTAGAATCAATAGTAAAATTAATAGTAATAAGGTAGTAAAAATTTTTAAGGATAATGTCAATAATTTTATAAAGAAATATAGTTATAAATTTAGTATGCCTTTGGAGGCATTTTTTGAATGGAAGTCTCAAATTTTGGGGCATTTCAATAATTTTTTAAAAGATTATTTAAATTCTGATGAATATGAATATCAAAGTTTTAAAGATGAAGATATAAAATTTATTGAAAGTTTACAAAATAATTTTGTTATAGTCCCTGTGGACAAAGCAGCTAATAAGTATGCAATAGTATGAAAAAAGTTTTATGTTGATAAAATAGAGAGTGAATTAGGTAATGAAAATTTTTATTCAAAAATTAATATTAACAAAAATCCTGTAGTTAAAAAAATTTTTGCATATAAGAAGAAAGTTAAAAGTATGTTTTCTTATAATTTTGATGTTTCTAATCATCACTGTTTGCCATTTATTTTCTTAACGCCTAAATTTCATAAAGATCCGATTAAATTTAGATTTATTTGTAGTACTTCTAGAAGCATTAATAAAAATTTTAATATTGGTTTACAGAATTTATTAAAAAAGATTTATGATTTTTTAAAGCATAAATTTAAGAAGTATAGTTATTTCTGGTCAATTGACAATAGTGTTGAAATTTTGAGCAAATTGCCTTTGACTCCTCTGACAATGCAGGTATTCGATTTTGAAAATCTGTTCACCAATATACCTATTGATTCACTTTATGAAGTTTTAATGAGCATTTTTGATGTTTTTTGTATAAATGATGAATTAAATATAAATAGAGATTTATTTTCAAGTTTATGTCATTTCTGTTTTTATAATAATTATGTAACTTTTAACAATAATACCTTTAATCAAATATGTGGTATAGGGATGGGAACAAACTATTCTAGTACAGCAGCAAATTTATTTTTATTTTATTATGAATTTAAATATACTATGAAATATAATAAGTCTTTAAAGGTCTTTAGGTATATTGATGATATTTTGATTTTTAATTTTGATTTTTCTAATGAATATGATATTATATATCCAAATTGTTTAAAATTGAACAGAGCAAACAGTGATGATTATAATGCAGAATTTTTAGATATTTTATTCAAAATTAGTGATAATAATTTGATTTTGGATTTGTACGATAAAAGAAATAGTTTTAATTTTTTTACTAGAAACATGCCGCATTGGTTTTCAAATTTGCATAAAAAAATTTACATAAATATAATTATTAATCAATTGATACGTTTCAATAAAATTTGTGGCAGAGACGGTAATTTTTATAAACAGATTTTTAAGTTATTGGCTAATTTATTTTACAATAACAATTACCCTATTAAGTTTTTGAAATATTATTTAAAGACAGTTCTTAAAAGTGAATGGCAACGATGTGGACTGTCGGCGTGAACATGTGATGGCAGCCTTCTGGATCTTTCTGTATGAAATGGGCATCCTAAAGTCTTGATAAAAGAACGGGTGTCTATCGATGAATTGAAACGAAAGAATGTTGCAGACCTGCAATTTCTGGCTTTTGATAATGGATTTGGAAGAAAAAATTTTATTTGTTTATAGTTGACGGGTAGAAAACATTATACAGGTATTCATGTTTTGAGAAATTTCATTTTGCGGGTTTGGGGGGGCGCATGTTTATTCTGCATTCATGCTATTTTCTTATATTTTTTTTCTTTTTGTTTTCAGTTTAATGATAATTTAAGCATTCCTCTAAAAGACCTTTTTATTAAAGTTTTTTGTTTTTGTATGGTTAATATTATGTTTGTTAGTTTTTAATTTGAGTTGTTTTAGTTTTTTATGTAATTAGATTAATAAAATGACAATAGTTTTCAGTATTGAATGCGGGGTGAGCATGTGTTCAGAAACCTGCAAATTTTAAAAAGTGGGGAGTGGAGTTAGTTTTCTGTCTGTCCTCCCACTGATGAAGAACAGACTGTTTTTGTTTTTTTTACCTGTCTTTCTTGTTTTTTGTTTTTATAAATATTTTACTGTTTAAAAATTTCTACAGATATACACCTTCCTTTTGAAGTTATGTTGTTTTAGCATTTTGAAATGATATAATAT
The DNA here is from genome assembly GCA_963932465.1 of Maratus speciosus. Lineage (NCBI taxonomy): Eukaryota > Metazoa > Arthropoda > Arachnida > Araneae > Salticidae > Maratus > Maratus speciosus. The sequence continues at coordinate 538,085,791 of OZ010796.1, forward strand.
ATATATATATATATATATATATATATATATATATTATTCTTGAATTTTTTATGGTTAATATGAAAATAAACCACACAATTTATTAGTTATCATTAGGCAATTGGGAAATGAAGATTCTGACATAATTATATCAACATCTATTTTTTTTCTTCCTGTTCATTTTATAAATTAATTTTTTTATATTTAAAAGTATTTCTTATAGTTTATATTTTTATTATATATAATTTTTTATACATAATTTATTTAGTGTTATAGTATATTGCTATATTATATTATTATTGTTTTGAATTTATTTAAATTTTCCGTTTCGATTAATTGGGTATGGTAGTAGAATATATTGTAATCATTCTATTAACATTTGTATTTATTTAATATTTATATGAATAATGAAATATAATATGGTATTTTTATATTAGGATTTGTTGGGACAGCAGTTGGTATATTATGAAAGAATGAACTTATAATAGCATAATCTTATGACATTTTGTTCATATTAGTTTCAAGTTAATATCAACGATGGCAGCACCAAAATTTAAATTGGATTCTGTCTGATGCTTTGAATAGAGTAATAATATCAATTTTTAACACATGGTGGAGCTTAATGTTGGCTATTTGCGATTTTGTAAACTTATAGTTTTGGTATTTTTTACTTTAGTTAAGAAATTTAAAAAAAAATTAAAAGTGTTAAGAGGTATTTTATTTATTATGTAATTATTTTCTATTTATATTATTTTAATTGCATTTATAACGGTATTTCAAAATAGATTAACTGTATAGATTAGGTTTTAAAATCTGTGTTAACTTAACTTTAAAAATTACCTTAAACTTATCGAGCTCTTGGATACCATGTGCTGATGTGTATTTGGATAAAATAACTGGGATTTTATTAGGTATTTTGTGTGACATTACTATTTTTCCTTGCTATAATTAAATATTTAAAAGGTTGTATTGCTTTTTCCATTTCATAGCCTTTAATATTTTTCTGTTTTCATCTTGAAACTATTCTCTTGGTTATATTGGTCGTTAGAGTGCAAGACAAAAAAAAAATTCAGCTTTTAGCTTTTTTTCTCACAGAAAACGACTCATTTTGCTTATGTAATTGAATTCTGTACTCTTGATAACGTAATTCAATATATAAGCTTTTCAATTATTTTTATCGAAATCCATATTCTTCTTTTTGTCTTCATTATTAATTCTTGTTATATAGTAAAAGGGACTTTATTTTATACATAGCAGCTTGTTTATTATATTTTTGGTATCCATTCAGTGTGTTTGGGGACACTGTCTTGTTGTAAATTCATTCATACTATCACAATTATTGAAGGTGGTCAGTAATGTTTAATTAATGGTTATATATATATATATATATATATATATATATATATATATATATATTTAAAAGATTGCTAAAATATTTAGCTACCTAGGTATAGATAAATATATATAAGATACCAATATTAAGGAAAAAATAATTCAAAATGAATTGTTCATTCAAAATGAAAAGATATAATAAAAACATCATAAAAAGCTTACATTCATAATATTCACGGTATTTCAACATGAATTAACTGACTCCATAGGTTTTAATTTCTGTGTTAACTTAACTGTTTTATTCACCTTAATCTTATCATGCTTTTTGGATTCCATGTTCGGGAATATATTTTGAAAATCTACTGGGAATTATTCGGTATGTTTTGTAAGATTTCTATTGCTATAAATTAAATATTTAACGTGTTGTAGTTTTTTTTTCCATTTCATGTCATTTGATTATGTTCTGTTTTCATCTTGAAACTATTTTTTTGGTTATATTGGTTGTTTGAGTACAGGGGAAAAAAATTTTCAGCTTATAGCTTTTTTCTCACAGAAAACACCGATTTGCTTATATCATTGAATTCTGTACTCTTGAAAACGTAATTCAAAATATAAGTTTTTCAATTTTTTTCGGAATCCATATTCTTCTTTTTTTTCTTCGATGTTAATTCTTGTAATTAGGTATAAGGTATTTATTTTATACACACAGTTCTATATTGTTGGTTTGTGGAGCATTTTGTTGTCAATCATTCACAATATATCGGTTTTTGATGATGGTCGGTACTGTTTAATTAATGGTTATATATATATGTATATATATATATGTATATATATATATATGTGTGTGTGTATCAACATTTGAACGGAGGGTGTTTCGGGGTCTGGGGGTCATGATCGATGAAAATGTACCAAAATATTTCGAAATCGTTTTCCTCCGAACGGCTGCAATAGGTAGCTTTTTGTAATAAAAGCTACCTAAAATAATAACAGCAGTAAAAATGTGTGACGGTTAATTTTTTACTACATATATATGTCCCAGTTTAGGGAAAAAATTACGTCGAATTACTTTGATTGAAGCAAATTTATACAGATGGCTCCAAACTTAAAAATCGGCATCAGGGACACGGGACGGTATAGGAATTTCGTAGTACACTATATGGCCAAAGGTGACCAGTCACTTGCAATTTTAGACGTTTTGTTAACTATCTACAAAAATACATGAGTAATTAACCTGAAACTGAAGGTGTGTAAACAGTATAGTATAGGTCATATATTTTCGCGAAGATTTTTCCCCGAAACCCCATAGTGGACCGTCAACAAATTGAAAAAGAACGAATAGCTTTTGGATAACCCTGTAAAAACTAATGTAGCAAAAGCGTTCAAACTCGAGATTATTAATAAATGGCTTATTGTAATATACTGTGTTCATTTTTATATGGATAGCATGTATACTTGAAGAGAAATTAAGGTTTTTATAAAAACAGTCCGAAATTTCGCCATATTTTTTGCTTATAATTTGCAGAGTTCTTAATATATAAAAAAAAGTTTTTTTCAGAAAATATGACGAACAGCATTGTACACTGCAACCAGAATTAAAAAATAATAGAAAATTTGATGAAAACTGAGCAGGTTTACTAAAAAATTTTTCACTGCGCATGCGCGAATGCAATCAAAATATAATGTCCATAATGTGTTAGCTAAATGTATAGAGCAACTTTTGTAAAAGTCTGAAAAACATTGTTTGAAAGGTCTGATAATAATCGTTTATAGCATAAGCTCAAAATCCGTTGTTCCCAAAATGAAGCAAAAAGATGAGGGGTTGTATCCATATATCAATTGATTAGTGGCAATATAGCACATACAATATTGCACGTACTACAGTATTTGGTACAGTATACAGTAAAAATTTTTCTTCAAACTGTTCCGATCTGAAATCTAAATTGCGGGATAAAAATGGAGACCAAACCTGCAACCCTGTTAAGCGTCGCAGTACTAAGATCAAAATATTACTTAAATGCCTAAGATGTCATTTAAACCCCATAGGTAATTATAACGTTTGGGCCAGAAAACTGATCAAAAGATAAACTATCGACATAATACTGGCAATCAAGATTTATTAGAAAGAGGAAAATGTAATTTCCACAATATTACGAATATTCAAATTAGCTCAAAAAACTCAAGCAGAAACATTTTACAAGAAGTAATGTTAGTAATGCATTTTAACTACCTTCAGTTCTGCTGCTCATCTTTCTGGCAATCAAGAAAGACAATAATACACGAAATATGACTTTTACACATAAACTGTCTACATTTGTGGCACATCTGTGAATATAGGTTGTCATGATAGAAAGCTTTCCTTTATTCCCCGATTGCCTAAGGTGGGGTCAATGTGACCGCATTCGCAATTCCTACAAATAAACGAAAGAAATTAACCGTGCGAAACTTACTAAGCATACAAAATTATGAAAGAGACCTTTATAGTAGAATTCCTAGAAAATAATTTTAGCATAAAGTAGGAGAGCTGTTGAACATTTTTGAGTAGGTATTTGAGGCACCCTGAAAATTTGTACAACACTTCTTTTGTAATGCCTGAATACAAAATCGAATGTCTGACTGAAGGATCGTGGCCCAAAAACTGTGCCAGACACGTGTCAAGTGCCATTTTTGGCTACCCAAAAAATGTATTTGAGGCACGCTGAGATTGAGACAGAATAATATTTATACTTAGAAAAAAATATTTTGAAAATGACAGACACTTTAGTCGGCCCAAAAACTGTGCCAGACACGTGTCAACTGTCATTTTTTGACTACCCAAAACAGGTATTTGAGGCACGCTGAGATTGGGGCAGAATAATATTTATGCTTAGAAAAAAATATTTTGAAAATGACAGACACTTAGTCGGCACAAAATCTGTGCCAGACACGTGTCAAGTGCCATTTTTCCAAAAATGGCACATTTTTGGCAAAATGGCACTTGACACGTGTCTCGCACAGATTTTGTGCCGACTAAGTGTCTGTCATTTTCAAAATATTTTTTTCTAAGCATAAATATTATTCTGCCCCAATCTCAGCGTGCCTCAAATACCTGTTTTGGGTAGTCAAAAAATGACAGTTGACACGTGTCTGGCACAGTTTTTGGGCCACGATCCTTCAGCCAGACATTCGATTTTGTATTCAGCCATTACAAAAGAACTGTTGCACAAATTTTCAGGGTGCCTCAAATACCTTCCGTAAAATGTTTAACAGCTCTTGGACTAATACGTATTCTAAATGGAAAAAAACTACAAAATGTCCAGATGGGGTCAAATTCCCCATCTTAGTACTCCGAGTGTTATCACCTAAAGCATTAAATACTGATAATACACAATCAGCCTCTAAACTACGCGTAAATGTTGAAAAACTGCGAATACTGACAAGGGAATCACTTTTGGTGTTGCTTCCACCTAGCATTGAGACCTAGTGCATTTTAAAGCCCTATATTATGAAGTTTGAGAATCGATAACATTTTTCTGTTAAAATAATATTTCTTGATTTTACAGCAGCATAACTTTCTGAAAAAGCAATTTTCGAGACCACTTATCGGACTATTAACTTTGATTTTTTTTTTTTTTTAAAGAAAAGCATTTAAAAATAAAAATTAGTTAATAATAAATATAAAATATTGAAAAAAGTTTGAAAATTCCTACAAAAACCCACGAATTTGATTTTTAAAAAATGCAACATTATATTCATATTTTTGGCGGGGAAACAGTTGGCGTTTATTTTCAAAAGTAGAACTTTCCGGCAACCCTAGCCAAATGTCATAGCTGAATTTGTAATAGCTAGAATTTGCAATGTCCGACCTATTTCGCCACAGTAATTTTTCTAAATTGTGTAAAAATATTAATTTACTTTATAATTACTTTTACCGAAGGACCATTTAATACATCAACATTTCATTTTAAACATTCGAAACTTTATTTCATTCGATTTCAAAAGAAAATACTTTGCTTATTTTGTATTTCACTGAAAAATAGTTTTCAATGATCTTCGAAGCTTTTATAGAATTATATTTATTACTTATATATTTATCGTCTGCATAGAAAAAAAAAATAAAAACCTAATATTTGTTTCTTATGCTATCAACTATTTAAAAAAATCGCAATCTGATATAATACTAGTAATATGTTCTGTACATTTACTCTTTGGATAAAGCAGTGGCTGAGAGGTTCTGCTCTCGAAGCTGGTAGACGGGAGGTGCTGGGTTCGAACCCAATCGCGCCCGTCGGCCTAACCGTTTCGGAGTTTTCGTGGTTTTCTTCGAAGCCTTGGATTTTCCATGCGTAAATACGGGTTAGGTTCCCTTAGAAAGACCCCCCACGAAGGGCACTCCCCCTAGGGCCTATATCCCTCGAGTAGATAATCGGCCGTCAACAATCAACCCAACCCAACTTCGGATAAAGCGAGCGGGAAAATTGTAGCGCCATATTTGGCGACTTGACTTACTTTTGGCGTAAAGCAAACAAATATAAATGTAATAATAAAAAATTAAAAGCACTTTATTTTAACAGCGAAATTTTATCAGTTCTCTAACTTTTATGTATAGAACAACAAAATGCACCAGGTCTCGTTGCCAGGTGCAAGCAACACCAAAAGTGGTTCCCTTGTAAGTGTAAAGACGTGAACTTCACTGTTTTCAGGGTCTGTGGGAAGAAATCTTCCTAAAGAAAAACTGAATACATATCACCCAGGTGCATAGAAAGTCTAGTGGACATTTTTCTCACGCTTAGGACATTGTAAGTGATGATGGTTTATGCACTTACATAATAGCACGCCCTCATATAGGATGTGAGACACCGCTAAGTGGTCTGAGCTACAGACCGCCCTGTTAGGTCTAGTAAAGGAATTCGCTAATGGCTTTAAGGTGACGGAGACGGGTGTATTAAAGTTTTTTTCATGGGGTCCAAAAGAATGAACATTTTTCGGAGGAAGGAAAAATTAAGGGGAGGCAGTCTGGAGACGGGAATTGGTGTGTGTGTTTGCTCGCACGGACGAGGGAAAAAATAGATTTTTCCCGGGCGGAAGGCACGACATGTGCCGTAGTAGGAGTTGAGCCAGGCGCTCGGAAATTGCCTAAAACGACGAGAAACTTTCCCGTATTAGGCACCCGACCAACGAACACTCTAGTGGATATAACGGTCATTGCTGTGCTATAATACAAATATGTATCTACAAGAACGCGTGTTTTCTACGGTTCATAAAAGTCAACGACCCACGTTATTAAATTTTACTTTTTGTTGTATAATACCTATTCAAGAATTCAAATAAAACTTTTGTTTGTTTGTTAAGGTAGAAGGAGTTGTTTCTCAACGCTACCGTTCAATTAAACTGATCGAGGAGCAATTCTCCACATGGGCTATAAATGCATACACCATTATACATAATTACCATCATGGTTAAAGAAGAGCGAGTGAGAGGTCCGAAAAATCATGATAGGCCTTGCCCCCCCCCCCCCCCCCCAACCTAAGTCGTGTAATGCGGTCTCTGAATGGCACTGGAAAAATACATAACACGACCGTTTTGATTTTTTGTAACTAACAATTACTTTGTTGTTAAAAATTACGACAGTCTTCAAGCCTTTATATTATTTTGGTTTTGATAGCATAAATGTGATTAATACTTACTAAGTAGATAGAAAATCCTTTGCAGTTACAATAAGCGATATAAACTTATTCTGTGACCAACATCTGCTTAAAGATATTGTTTAACCCGAGAGGACGCGCTTCGGGCCTGATAGACCGGAGTGCATACGGTTTTTACAACTGTCACCACTATATTTATAAAAGTAATCATCAACTTCTTTTATCGCAAAATTATCTCCAATTAAATAAAGTGACGATCTTTATTTGTATTTATTGTTGACAAAGTAAAAACCATTCATACCCTGGGTATGCGCGCGTTCTCCCGGGTTAAAATTATACAGTCGAAAAAAATAAATTAAATGAAAAAAAGAAAAACCCAACAGGCTGTAATAAATTGTCTATTATATGTGTTTTAGTGAATATCATACATAAAAATGCAAAAATAAAAATCAATTTGCATTTTTTATCATCGTCAGAATCATTGATATAACGATGAAAGGTTTCATGCGGGTGCTTACTTTTAAAAACAACCATTTACGAAATGTTATATTCGCCTTATTTAATTGCAGCATCTTTTAATTAAATATACGAACATTACTTCAGCAATACAGCGGTATTCAAAATAAGAACCGTACGAACCTCTCTGAAATACTTGAGATAAAATGACGAAGGTAGCTCGGCATGCGTTTTCCATATGCCAAAAGGTAAAATGACGAATGCAACTCGTCGTGTGTTTTTCGTTCCAAACGGTAAAAGAACGAATGCAACTTGTCGTGTGATTTTTATGCCAAATGGTAAAATAAGGAGCTACAATTGTTATCTGATAAGTTATTACCCCAAAATTTGTACAGTTCCCAATTAAAAAGAAATTTAATTACAATTTCATCCAGAGCAATAACAAACTTTTGATTAACAAGAATGAATCATAAAATGAAATATTTTGTTTTCTTTAATAATAATAATAATAAAAAACTTTTTCATGCACATTTTTTTGTATTAAAATCTTACCAAAAATCTTTAAAATTGCATGACAACATTTGTAGTTACGAAATTATACAGTTAAGCATATCATGCTACCAAATTCTATACATAAAATTTGGGAGACTATTTGGCAAAATTCTTTTATAACTGAGAAAAATAAAACCGGTGTAGTCTAGTAAAATGCAGTTGAATTAATAGAGGAAATGAGAACGTTACTTTTAACAGGGATTTTTATCTACTTAGCTAAACGTCTTCTGATTAGAACTAGCAATAGATTATTTTTATTAGTTCCATTAGAGTTTTATATCAGTTTATGTCTCGCATCATGTAACAGTAGTGTAAGAAATTAAAGAAACATTTCCCAAAGGAAATCTAAAATTTTCTTAAGGTATAAAAGTTTTCACTCCTAGCTTATGTTGAGAGAGAACTAACGTAAAGCTTTTACAAACTCAAACTTTTTGGTAAAATCAGAACTGTCACAAAAAGCAAAGTTAGTCGGGTATGTCCAGTTAAATACTACTTTAGAATGAGAAACCCAATTCCTGTTTCTCTACTGCCTTTTGGAATGAACAAAGGCTATCTAAAAAAGAACACTTAGAGTATTCTGTTTCGCCCTACATCAATTGTTCTCCGCTAATATTTTCTGGAGAAAAATATACGAAATAAAGAAAAAAGAGACCTGGACGAATGTTCTCGTCATCTCGAGCTTTTGATGACATTCTTTCTAACAAAGGCTCAAAAATGTCATTCGACTTAATGAACTCTCGTTTTCTTTGATGGTTTTCTTGTTTTCTTTTGATTCCAAGTGTTGTAGCCAAACAGAAGAAGCCAACTCAATGGAAACGTCAAGAATCTAGTGCATTTATCACTTTTTGCTCGCTTGTCGATACACGTAATTTGAGATGGTAGGATTAAATAAAATAAAAAAATCTGAACGAGTTAAGTTGTCAATGCACCTTTAAAAGATAGTTATGTTCTAGAGAGAACTTTAGTTCGACCATACTAAAAAAAAGTAGGCTGTCTTTTTGATATTAATTTTCATCACTGAAAAGATAATTTACCAAATTTCATTCCTACTTCAATAAATGATGAAACGATAAAAATAATTTTCTTTTAATCTAAATATATATTCCTATATTTTAATGCGCAAATGAAAAATACAAAACAGAACAACCATCGAAAAATTATAAAAATTTTGATTTCACTAAATCGAAATAAGCTACTACATACGGTAAAATGACGATTGCAACTAGTCGTGCGTTTTTCGTTCCAAATGGTAAAATAAGGAATGCAACTCGTCGTGCGATTTTCATGTCAAATGGTAAAATAACGAGTTACACTTGCCATCTGATTTATGTTACTACCACAAAAATTGAACATTTCCCAATTGAAAAGAATTTTAATTACAATTTCATTGAGAGCAATAACAAACTTTTGATTAACAAGAATGAATCATAAAATGAAACATTTTGTTTTCTTTAATGTAAAAAAAAAAAAAAAAAAAAAAAAAAAAAAAAAAAATACTTTTCATGCACATTTTTTCGTGGTTAAACCTTACCGGAAAGCTTTAAAATTGCATGACAACATTTGTAGTTACAAAATTATACAGTTAAACATATCATGTTACCAAATTCAATACATAAAATTTGGGAGAATACTTGGCAAAATTCTTTTATAACTTAGAAAAAAAAATCATTATAGTCTAGTAATATGCAGTTCAATTAATGTAGAAAATGAGAACGTTAGATTTAAGTGGGATTTTTATCTACTTAGCTAAACGTCTTCTGATTAGAACTAGCAATAGATTATTTTTATTAGTTCTATTAGAGTTTTATATCAGTTTATGTCTCGCATCATGTAACAGCAGTGTAAGAAATTAAAGAAACATTTCCCAAAGGAAATCTAAAATTTTCTTAAGGAATAAAAGTTTTCACTCCCAGCTTATGTTGAGAGAGAACTAACGTAAAGCTTTTACAAACTCAAACTTTTTGGTAAAATCAGAACTGTCACAAAAAGCAAAGTTAGTCGGGTATGTCCAGTTAAATACTACTTTAGAATGAGAAACCCAATTCCTGTTTCTCTACTGCCTTTTGGAATGAACAAAGGCTATCTAAAAAAGAACACTCAGAGTATTCTGTTTCGCCCTACATCAATTGTTCTCCGGTAATATTTTCTGGAGAAGAATATACGAAATAAAGAAAAAGGAACATGAACGAATGTTCTCGTCATCTCGAGGTTTTGATGACATTCTTTCTAACAAAGGCGTCAAAATTGTCATTCGACTTATTGAACTTTCGTTTGCTTTGATGGTTTTCTTGTTTTCTTTTGATTTCAAGTGTTCTAGCCGAACACAAGATGCCAACTCAATGAAAACGTCAAGCAGAATTTAGTGTATTTATCACATTTTGCTCGCTTGTCGATAGACGTAATTTGAGATGGTAGGATTAAATAAAGTAAAAAAAGCTGCATGAGTTGTCAAAGTACCTTTAAAGGACAGTTATGTTCTAGAAAGCACTTCAGTTCGACTATAACAAAAAAAAGGGGGGGGGGGATGTCTTTTCGATAATTATTTGCAACATTTACAAGATGATTTACCGAATTTCTTTGCTGTTTCAATAAATTATGAAACGATAAAAATTCCTTTTTTTAGTCGAAATATATTTTCATATCTTTTAATGTGTAAACATAACTGCCAACGTGTACGGATTTTTGCTACCACTAAAATTTAACAGAAATTTCTGCCTTATTTAATTATAAAAATTCACTGTAATTCGGCGATTGAATTAGGCAAAATTTTCTATTAAATTTTAGTGGTAGCAAAAATCCGTACAAGTTGGCAGCTATGTGTAAATGAAAAAGAAACGACAGAACAACCGTCGAAAAAGTATAAAAATTTTGACTCCACTAAACAGAAAAAAGCAACTACATACCCTTATGGGCAGAGTTCTTGACCATGGTTGCTTGATATGCTTTGGGAAATGACTAGAATAGGTTTGGCCCTGAAACATTCGTTGAGGATTATTTTCATTTAGGGAGTTGTGAGATATTTTTATTTTATTTCATTTAATTTCTGGAGAAGAATAAAAGAAATAACGAAAAAAGATTTTGGACGAATGTTCTCGTGATGATGTTCTTTCTAACAGTAGCGTCGAAATTGCTAGTCAAATTATTGATATTTTGTCTGCTTTGATGGAATCGACCACACGCACTAGGAGGAGCTCGCAATGTTTCCCACAAGTTTTTAGGTATTTGATTTGTATTTAGTGATCGCCTGTGGTAAAAATCGAGAAGCTGATTAGCTATAATCCATCGTGACGTTGTATGACGTCAGTAATGCTTGTCCTCCATTCTTTTGATTTCAAGTGTTCCAGCAGAACAGTAGTTCCCAACTCAGTAGTTGAAACTTCAAGCAGCATCTAGAGCACACTGGTCAATAGATTGAATTCCAGATGATAATACAGTGAAACCCGTATATAACTATATTGTCTATAACGATAAACCTGTATGTAATGATATTTCAATTGGTCCAGCAGAATTTGTTCGACCGGGAGAAATTGAAACAAACATGATTCGGCTTTCTTCTCCAAAAGAGTGTCGTTTTTTGGCAGTGATCCCTTTCTTGGCAACTTTCTGTTTCATAAAGGTCTTGGTGGGAGCGGAAGGTAGGAAATTCAATGACAGTTTAAAGGGGAAAAAAGTCCTTCCGGCCAGCGCCGGGAGGAAGAGGTAGCTTTCATATTCCTTATTTTAAAAAAGCCAACTTATATCATTCAAACACACGAAGCTCAATTTAGTGGAAACCGAATATATGAGATTCAATACTAATTTTTATCAATATAATGAATGAGAATTTCGCGAAATTAGTCAGCTTTATCCAAGCTGCTTTTCTTTAAAGTAACTTATATTTGGCTGCCAAATTCGGCGATTTCTTAAAGTGCCTGCCATTTTAAGACAACATGGTGGACGAGGCTAACCAGTGAACTTGGTCGAGACCTTAGTAATTGCTGTGCACATGCTCACTCACACCGGAATCGATTGATATATACGAGTGCTGTCGCATGCAAAAAATCAGATTTTTCAAAATGTGACCCACAATAGAAATTGAAACTGCTATATCTGAGATATTTTTTAAGGTAAAGACAAACAAAAAATCCTCCTGAATCCTTTTCAAGGTCAAATACTTAAGAAAGAAACCTTTTTCAATTTCTAATTTTTTTGCACCTCACATTAAATATATATATTTTTCTTAATTTAATGGCCGCCATTTTGAAACAAGATGGCTGATGAATCTGGCCAGCGAACTTGGTCGAGGTATTGATGTGTACTATCCACATGCCTTCTTACATCGAAATAGGTGAATACGTGTGTTATCGCGTGAGAAATACAAGATCGTTTCAAAATGTTAGCCATGCTAGAAATTCAAAGTGCTATAATTCAACCATATTTTAAGATATAAACAAAAGAACAAATTTTCAGAAACAAAAACTGCTCCGGAATCTTTGTATCAAGGCCAAACACATAAAAAAAATCTTTTTCATTTTCCAATTTTTTAATACCTCATTTTAAATTTTAAAATATTTTTTTTAAAAATGGCAACTCTTTTGAAACAAGATGGCGAATGAAGCTGGCCAACAAACTCGGTCGAGACATTGGTATGCACTATGTACAGACCAAGTTACATCCAAATCGGTTCATAAATACGCCTGTTATCGCGTGACAAAAATCAGGTCGTTTTAAAATGTCAGCCACAATAGAAATTCAAAATACTATTACTCAGCAATTTTTTCAGATATAGACGAAACAAAAACTGTTCCGGAATCTTTGTATTAAGGTCAAACACATACAAAAAACATCTTTTTCATTTTCAAATTTTTTGGTATCTCATTTTAATTTTTTAATTTTTTAATTTTTTTTTTAAATGGCCGCCATTTTGAAACAAGATGGCGGATGAAGCTGGCACACGAACTCGGTCGAGACATTAGTATGTACCATGTATAAACGGAGTTACATCCAAATCGGTTCATAAATACGCCTTTTATCGCGTGACAAATTTCAGGACGTTTCAAAATGTCAGTTACGCTAGAAATTCAAAATGCTATAACTCAACCGTTTTTTAAGATATAGACGAAACAAAAACTGCTCCGAAATCTTTGTATAAAGGTCAAATACATAAGAAAAAATATTTTTCCATTTTCAATTTTTTGGCACCACATTTCAAATTTTAAATTTTTTTAAAAAATTTAAATGGCCGCGATTTTGAAACAAAATGGCGGATGAAGCTGGCCAACGAACTCGGTCGAGACATTGGTATGTACTATGTACACACCGAATTATATCGAAATCGGTTCATAAATACGCCTTGTATCGCGTGACAAAATTCAGGACGTTTCAAAATGTCAGCCACGCTAGAAATTCAAAAGTCCTTCCGGCCAGTGCCGGGAGGAAGAGGTAGCTTTCATAATCCTTATTTTAAAAAAGCCAACTTATATCATGCAAACACACGAAGCTCAATTTAGTGGAAACCGAATATAGGAGATTCAATACTAATTTTTATCAATATAATGAATGAGAATTTCGCGAATATAGTCAGCTTTATCCAAGCTGCTTTTCTTTAAAGTAACTTATATTTGGCTGCCAAATTCGGCGATTTCTTAAAGTGCCTGCCATTTCAAGACAACATGGTGGACGAGGCTAACCAGTGAACTTGGTCGAGACCTTAGTAATTGCTGTGCACATGCTCACTCACATCGGAATCGGTTAATATATAGGAGTGCTGTCGCATGCAAGAAATCAGATTTTTCAAAATGTCAACCACAATAGAAATTGAAACTGCTATATCTGAGCCATTTTTTAAGGTAAAGACAAACAAAAAATGCTCCTGAATCCTTATATCAAGATCAAATACTTAAAAAAGAAACCTTTTTCAATTTCTAATTTTTTTGCACCTCACTTTAAATATATATTATTTTTTTAATTTAATGGCCGCCATTTTGAAACAAGATGGCTGATGAATCTGGCCAGCGAACTTGGTCGAGGTGTTGATGTATACTATCCACATGCCTTCTTACATCGAAATAGGCGAATACGTGTGTTATCGCGTGACAAATACAAGATCGTTTCAAAATGTTAGCCATGCTAGAAATTCAAAGTGCTATAAATCAACCATTTTTTAAGATATCAACAAAAAAACAAATTTTCAGAAACAAAAACTGCTCCGGAATCTTTGTATCAAGGCCAAACACATAAAAAAAATCTTTTTCATTTTCCAATTTTTTAATACCTCATTTTGAATTTTAAATTTAATTTTTTTAAATGGCAACCCTTTTGAAACAAGATGGCGAATGAAGCTGGCCAACGAACTCGGTCGAGACATTGGTATGTACTATGTACAGACCAAGTTACATCCAAATAGGTTCATAAATACGCCTGTTATCGCGTGACAAAAATCAGGTCGTTTTAAAATGTCAGCCACAAGAGAAATTCAAAATGCTATTACTCAGCCATTTTTTTTTAGATATAGACGAAAGAAAAACTGTTCCGGAATCTTTGTATTAAGGTCAAACACATACAAAAAAATATCTTTTTCATTTTCCAATTTTTTGGTATCTCATTTAATTTTTTTTATTATTTAATTTTTTAAATGGCCATTTTGAAACAAGATGACGGATGAAGCTGGCCAACGAACTCGGTCGAGATATTTGTATGTACTATGTACACACCAAGGTGCATCCAAATCGGTTCATAAATACGCCTTTTATCGCGTGACAAAATTCAGGACGTTTCAAAATGTCAGCCACGCTAGAATTTCAAAATGCTATAACTCAGCCATTTTTTAAGATATAGACGAAACAAAAACTGCTCCGAAATCTTTGTATAAAGGTCAAATACATAAGAAAAAAATATTTTTCCATTTTCAATTTTTTGGTACCACATTTCAAGTTTTAAATTTTTTTAAAAATTTTAAATGGCCGCCATTTTGAAACAAAACGGCGGATGAAGCTGGCCAACGAACTCGGTCGAGACATTGGTATGTACTATGTACACACCGAATTACATCGAAATCAGTTCATAATTACGGGAGTTACAGTGTGACATAGGTCAGATATATATATATATATATATCAACTTGTTAATAATTTAAAAAATCTTCATTGTGTTTATAATATAACGACATATGACTTCAAAGATCTTTTTAATAATATAGACCTATTAGATTTACATAAAATTGTAAATGCATTATTTAAAAAATATTATAAAAAACTGGAATTACCATCTAATATAGATATTGCATATTTTAAATCTTTAACTAACTTCATTATCTATAATAATTATATATTGCGAGATAATACTTTATATTTACAGCATGTCGGTATACCACAAGGCGGTTGTACTTCTAGTTTACTCTCTGACTTATACTTATATCATTATGAACGTAATTTTACTAATAATAATCTACATTTATATCGTTATATTGATGACATCATTTTAATTGATACTGATAAATCTGCAATTACTCGATTTCCAGTTGATTATCCCACTAATTTGGAATTAACGGAAAACCTTTTATCTAACAATACAATTAACTTCTTAGATCTTAAAATTACAATCAAAGACAATAAAACAATCACAGATTTATATGACAAACGTAAAGAATTTAAATTCACAGTTAATACATTTACAAATTTTAAATCTTGTCTACATCATTCTGTATTTCGGAATATAATACTTAATCATTTATATAGAATAAAATGTTTATGTTCTTCTCCTCTAATTAACAATAATATTAAAAAACTAATTTATGATGCATTAAATCATGGTTTTCCAAAAAAATTCATATATTCATTAATATAAAATTAGTACTTTTCTTACATGATCTATTAAAACAAATTAACACATGCGTAAACAAAATTACAAAAAAAAATTATAAAATAAAAAAAAATATCTATAAAAAATTAAAAATTGTAAAATAATATAAAAAAATATTATAGGTTGGTTGGGTGGGTAGATGTTAGAGTACGGAGGAGGGTGGTGTTGTCTGGATAATACGCAATGGTTAATTATATATATATATATATATATATATATATAAAATGGGGGCTCTTGTATTATTACTATATTTTTGTTACGTATTTTATATGGATGTTGATTTGATATTTTATATGTAATTGGAGAATTTCATTAATATTATAATTAGCCTAATTATTGATTAATCTAATTTACAATTATTTGTTATTAAATTTTAAATTTACTAAGGACAATATCATATTAATTACTAATAGTATGCCATTCTTATAGTGAATAATATACATATAAGTATGTATAATATAAATATTGTTATACTGTATGCATTAAAATTGGGTAATTATTTTTATTATTATTACTCTATTCTTTTTAATATTTATTATCGGTTTAATGTTTTTGAATGTCCCACATTCATACTTTATGGTTTTTATGGATGTCTGAAGATAATCCACACTCTATATTTGTGCTTTATAAGTAATGGGTATTTAAGTATCATATAACCTTCTATTTATTTCCTGTTCATTTTATAAATATCTGATATATAATTCATAAAAAATAATTTTTATATTTAATAATTATTTATATTAATTGTTACAGAATTTTATTTTGTTTTATAGCATATAGCTATATGCTATATATTATCAATGTTCTAGAATTATTTATTTCTTAGTTTAGTTTAAATAAGTTAGCTAATAGAATATATTGTATGCTTTTAAATTTTATTTACAATAGTTTTTAAATACATTGTGTGGTTTATATTCGGTTTATAATTCTCTATCTATAAGGATATGTTTGGTTTTGCTGTTTATACAGTTATTTAAATTCAAATGCTTACAATTATTTATACAGTTATTTACATTCAAATGCTTACAAATATTTATCTTGCGTTTGTTGTTTAATAGAAGTAATACTAGATGGCAGCACTAAATTTGTCTCTTTAAGATAGCTCTAATTGTTAATTTTTCTAGATCCATTTCAGTTATAATTTAATACACCAGGGGGTATTTTTAGCTAAATTTTGACGATATTGTTAAACTGTTATTAATTAATTTAATAGTGCATTTCAAATAATGTAATTAATATCTATTTATTTTATATTAGATTAAATGTGTTTAACAAGGTATTTCAAATTTTATTTCAAAATGTATTAACTGCATCCTTTGGTATCATTTACTGTGATTTCTTAACTGTTTTATTCACCTTAATCTTTTTGATATACTGGCAGCCATGTGCGCGTGGATTTTTGTAAAATACTGAAATATTAATCGGTATGGTGTTTATTATTTATATTTTAATCCTATAAATATTTAAATACGTTTTATTGATTCTTCCATTTCATATTATTTGTTTCTATTCTGCTTTCATTTTTAATCAATTCACTTGATTTTATGGTTGTTTGGGCACAGGGGAAAATAACTTTTAGCTTTAGCTTATTTTTCCCACAGAAAACAACCTTTTTGCTTATATCATTGAATTCTGTGCCCTTGATAACGTAATTCAATGTATAAGCTTTTCAATTTTTTTCGGTGTCCACTTTTTTCTTTTTCTTCCATAATAATTCTTATATTACTTTTTTTTTTTAATACTTACAGCTTTAATTCATAATATTTGACGGTGGAAGGTTATGTTTAATTAATGGTTATATATTAGCATTCAAATTACTATGATGCATATGCGCAAGTAATTATGAATGTATGCTTTTTACGATATTTTTAAATATCTTTTCATTTTGAATGTCAACAATTCATTTTGATGTATTTTTTCCTTATGGTATCTTATATATATTTATATATATTCCCAGGTCGCTAAATTATTTAGCAATCTTTTAAATATTATACGCTTAGATCATTGCTGCAATTAGCGCACTATCTATGTGTATTATCAATGTGATTTCTACCATGTAGTTATCTGATACCTATTTTAGGATTCCATTAATTTTTTCATTCCTATCATTGCAACGATTTATTTAATGTTTTTTAATTTTCTAGTTATGATTTTATCTGAATTTTCTTGAAGTTAGTGTATGATATTGTCCTATATATTTTCTATTTTTTCTATAGCTTTACATAATTCTGCAGAGATAATCATTTTATATATACATTAATTTGGTAGCAATAATTATTCCTATTCATAGATTTAATGTTAATTTGCTTTAGTTTAAATTCATTTTAATTTGATCTGAGTAGTTAGTTGGGTATGCGTTTTGGTTGTCTTTGCATGGTTATAGTTGTTCTAGGATTTGGATGTTATGCGGATCTTTTTTGACTTATTTGTTATAAAATAGTTTAGTGGTTTCTTGCTATTATTAGTCTACGATATTTGGGTTTTCATAATTTGGTTATGGATAATTTGAAGATTGTTTCTGCGTTCTGCTTCTATTATTGTAAATATTGTATATATTTTTTCTTACTCAAGTTTTATTATTTAATCAAGGCTAATTTAATTAAATTATTAAAATTTCTTATTTTTATGGCAATTATTGCATTTTCCATACACAATTTTTATATGGCAGTTCTTAGTAAACATCTCGATACTGGCAAGATACACTTAGCATCTATGCAGTGTAGAGCCCGGTACAGGAATAATAATTGGGTTGTTCCTGGATCGTCATCCAGCGACCATTTATACTCTCCCCCTCGTCCTTTATTTTTTCGTAAGTGCTATGATTCTCGGTGCAAGACATGTCCATACGCTGCTCAGACACAAATTGTCTCAGATCCTAATTATTCAAGTTTTTGTAAAGCATTTAATGTTATTTATAGTATAAAATGCAACTTATGTAATATGAAATATATTGGTGAAACATCAGGTCCAATTCATAAACGAATCAATCATCATCGTTCAGACTCTAATAACAACAAAGCAAAAAATATACAATCTACAGCTGAAATTCAACATTTTCATAAACATCTATTTAAAAATACGACAATTGAAATCTTTCAAATTCTAAAAAATAAATCAGAACGTCTTTATATGGAATCATCATATATGAAATATTATAACACAATTTATCCTTATGGACTTAATAGTGAAGTATTTAACAGACCTGTCAAAGTCTTCACATCTATAAATAACAATATTGATTATTCTCCAATTTATCCTACTCTTAATCATAATTTAAATGCTAAAACAACACGTAATAAACGCGGAAAGGGTTCATCATCAGTTGTAGTTTCCAAAAAATCTATCACAAAACAAATTAATGATCTTCAACGAAATTACTTAGAGAATTATAACTGGTTGTTAATTCGAAAAAACATCTTTGCTATTAAAAAGAAACAGCTTGTACAACATTTAAATGTCTTTCTATGTAAATCTTTCTCTAAACATTTCTCTGATATTTACTTTGACCTTATTATGAGTAGGGTTAATCTTTTAAATATTAATTTACAAAAAAACACAAAATTCAGAACATGAATACTCAAATGATAATTACTTTTTCAAATCACATATTTAATAAAATTAATATCAATTCTATAATTAATGATAAAAATTGTTTTTTTCCTATCAATAATCTTCATATATCAAAAACCTTTAAATATCCGAATACAATTGGGAGAAAGATTTTTAACTACAATACATTTTCAAAAAATACATCTGCTGCAAGTAATTTTCCGTGTAACTGCAAAGACCCCACTCTAAAAAAATACATAAACAATGATCATGGACATATAATCACTGGAAATCTTGATATTGTTCATGATTTTAAATTGTAACAACTAATGGGTTGTGGTACTAAATATAGACTTCCATCTAAATTTAATGTTAAATCTATTATCAAACAGTTTACATATGATATTGATATTTTTATTTATAAAATTTCTATCTCTTATAATAAGCCTATTGAATATTTTAATCAATGGAAGATATTAGTAATTGAAAAATTAACTATGGCTTTAAAAAATAATATTGCTGATTTGGTTTCTATTAATACAAAGCATTATTTCCAACAAATTACTAAATTACAAAAAAACTACGTTATTACATATGTAGACAAATCTCCTAACAATTATGCTATTATATGTAAGTCATATTATCACCAACTTCTTACAAATTCTATTTCTTCTAATAAGTCATTTCAAAAAACTAATGAAACTGTAATTGTAAATAATCGTAAAATTCGAAGTTATTATAAACTATTAAATATTTTATCTACTAATTTTAATTATCCATATTTAGTTCTTATTCCCAAATTTCATAAAACTCCTATTAAATTTAGGACTGTTACTATTGGTTGTAATACATATAATAATAAAGCCAATGCACTTCTATTAAAAATTCTTAATCAATTATATGTACTTACTACAAATAATGATAAAACACATTGTATAAAAAATAGCTATCAACTTGTTAATAATTTAAAAAATCTTCATTGTGTTTATAATATAACGACATATGACTTCAAAGATCTTTTTAATAATATAGACCTATTAGATTTACATAAAATTATAAATGCATTATTTAAAAAATATTATAAAAAACTGGAATTACCATCTAATATAGATATTGCATATTTTAAATCTTTTAACTAACTTCATTATCTATAATAATTATATATTGCAAGATAATACTTTATATTTACACCATGTCGGTATACCACAAGGCGGTTGTACTTCTAGTTTACTCTCTGACTTATACTTATATCATTATGAACGTAATTTTACTAATAATAATCTACATTTATATCGTTATATTGATGACATCATTTTAATTGATACTGATCAATCTGCAATTACTCGATTTCCAGTTGATTATCCCACTAATTTGGAATTAACGGAAAACCTTTTATCTAACAATACAATTAACTTCTTAGATCTTAAAATTACAATCAAAGACAATAAAACAATCACAGATTTATATGACAAACGTAAAGAATTTAAATTCACAGTTAATACATTTACAAATTTTAAATCTTGTCTACATCATTCTGTATTTCGGAATATAATACTTAATCAGTTATATAGAATAAAATGTTTATGTTCTTCTCCTCTAATTAACAATAATATTAAAAAACTAATTTATGATGCATTAAATCATGGTTTTCCAAAAAAATTCATATATTCATTAATATACCATTAGTACTTTTCTTACACGATCTATTAAAACAAATTAACACATGCGTAAACAAAATTACAAAAAAAATATATATAAAATAAAAAAAAATCTATAAAAAATTAAAAATTGTAAAATAATATAAAAAAATATTATAGGTTGGTTGGGTGGGTAGATGTTAGAGTACGGAGGAGGGTGGTGTTGTCTGGATAATACGCAATGGTTAATTATATATATATATATATATAAAAATGGGGGCTCTTGTATTATTACTATATTTTTGTTACGTATTTTATATGGATGTTGATTTGATATTTTATATGTAATTGGAGAATTTCATTAATATTATAATTAGCCTAATTATTGATTAATCTAATTTACAATTATTTGTTATTAAATTTAAAATTTACTAAGGACAATATCATATTAATTACTAATAGTATGCCATTCTTATAGTGAATAATATACATATAAGTATGTATAATATAAATATTGTTATACTGTATGCATTAAAATTGGGTAATTATTTTTATTATTATTACTCTATTCTTTTTAATATTTATTATCGGTTTAATGTTTTTGAATGTCCCACATTCATACTTTATGGTTTTTATGGATGTCTGAAGATAATCCACACTCTATATTTGTGCTTTTTAAGTAATGCGTATTTAAGTATCATATAACCTTCTATTTATTTCCTGTTCATTTTATAAATATCTGATATATAATTCATAAAAAATAATTTTTATATTTAATAATTATTTATATTAATTATTACAGAATTTTATTTTGTTTTATAGCATATAGCTATATGCTATATATTATCAATGTTCTAGAATTATTTATTTCTTAGTTTAGTTTAAATAAGTTAGCTAATAGAATATATTGTATGCTTTTAAATTTTATTTACAATAGTTTTTAAATACATTGTGTGGTTTATATTCGGTTTATAATTCTCTATCTATAAGGATATGTTTGGTTTTGCTGTTTATACAGTTATTTAAATTCAAATGCTTACAATTATTTATACAGTTATTTACATTCAAATGCTTAAAAAATATTTATCTTGCGTTTGTTGTTTAATAGAAGTAATACTAGATGGCAGCACTAAATTTGTCTCTTTAAGATAGCTCTAATTGTTAATTTTTCTAGATCCATTTCAGTTATAATTTAATACACCAGGGGGTATTTTTAGCTAAATTTTGACGATATTGTTAAACTGTTATTAATTAATTTAATAGTGCATTTCAAATAATGTAATTAATATCTATTTATTTTATATTAGATTAAATGTGTTTAACAAGGTATTTCAAATTTTATTTCAAAATGTATTAACTGCATCCTTTGGTATCATTTACTGTGATTTCTAAACTGTTTTATCCACCTTAATCTTTTTGATATACTGGCAGCCATGTGCGCGTGGATTTTTGTAAAATACTGAAATATTAATCGGTATGGTGTTTATTATTTATATTTTATATCCTATAAATATTTAAATACGTTTTATTGATTCTTCCATTTCATATTATTTGTTTCTATTCTGCTTTCATTTTTAATCAATTCACTTGATTTTATGGTTGTTTGGGCACAGGGGAAAATAACTTTTAGCTTTAGCTTATTTTTCCCACAGAAAACAACCTTTTTGCTTATATCATTGAATTCTGTGCCCTTGATAACGTAATTCAATGTATAAGCTTTTCAATTTTTTTCGGTGTCCACTTTTTTCTTTTTCTTCCATAATAATTCTTATATTATTATTTTTTTTTTTATACTTACAGCTTTAATTCATAATATTTGACGGTGGAAGGTTATGTTTAATTAATGGTTATATATTAGCATTCAAATTACTATGATGCATATGCGCAAGTAATTATGAATGTATGCTTTTTACGATATTTTTAAATATCTTTTCATTTTGAATGTCAACAATTCATTTTGATGTATTTTTTCCTTATGGTATCTTATATATATTTATATATATTCCCAGGTCGCTAAATTATTTAGCAATCTTTTAAATATTATACGCTTAGATCATTGCTGCAATTAGCGCACTATCTATGTGTATTATCAATGTAATTTCTACCATGTACTTATCTGATACCTATTTTAGGATTCCATTAATTTTTTCATTCCTATCATTGCAACGATTTATTTAATGTTTTTTAATTTTCTAGTTATGATTTTATCTGAATTTTCTTGAAGTTAGTGTATGATATTGTCCTATATATTTTCTATTTTTTTCTATAGCTTTACATAATTCTGCAGAGATAATCATTTTATATATACATTAATTTGGTAGCAATAATTATTCCTATTCATAGATTTAATGTTAATTTGCTTTAGTTTAAATTCATTTTAATTTGATCTGAGTAGTTAGGTGGGTATGCGTTTTGGTTGTCTTTGCATGGTTATAGTTGTTCTAGGATTTGGATGTTATGCGGATCTTTTTTGACTTATTTGTTATAAAATAGTTTAGTGGTTTCTTGCTATTATTAGTCTACGATATTTGGGTTTTCATAATTTGGTTATGGATAATTTGAAGATTGTTTCTGCGTTCTGCTTCTATTATTGTAAATATTGTATATATTTTTTCTTACTCAAGTTTTATTATTTAATCAAGGCTAATTTAATTAAATTATTAAAATTTCTTATTTTTATGGCAATTATTGCATTTTCCATACACAATTTTTATATGGCAGTTCTTAGTAAACATCTCGATACTGGCAAGATACACTTAGCATCTATGCAGTGTAGTGCCCGGTACAGGAATAATAATTGGGTTGTTCCTGGATCGTCATCCAGCAACCATTTATACTCTACCCCTCGTCATTTATTATTTCGTAAGTGCTATGATTCTCGGTGCAAGACATGTCCATACGCTGCTCAGACACAAATTGTTTCAGATCCTAATTATTCAAGTTTTTGTAAAGCATTTAATGTTATTTATAGTATAAAATGCAACTTATGTAATATGAAATATATTGGTGAAACATCAGGTCCAATTCATAAACGAATCAATCATCATCGTTCAGACTCTAATAACAACAAAGCAAAAAATATACAATCTACAGCTGAAATTCAACATTTTCATAAACATCTATTTAAAAATACGACAATTGAAATCCTTCAAATTCTAAAAAATAAATCAGAACGTCTTTATATGGAATCATCATATATGAAATATTATAACACAATTTATCCTTATGGACTTAATAGTGAAGTATTTAACAGACCTGTCAAAGTCTTCACATCTATAAATAACAATATTGATTATTCTCCAATTTATCCTACTCTTAATCATAATTTAAATGCTAAAACAACACGTAATAAACGCGGAAAGGGTTCATCATCAGTTGTAGTTTCCAAAAAATCTATCACAAAACAAATTAATGATCGTCAACGAAATTACTTAGAGAATTATAACTGGTTGTTAATTCGAAAAAACATCTTTGCTATTAAAAAGAAACAGCTTGTACAACATTTAAATGTCTTTCTAAGTAAATCTTTCTCTAAACATTTCTCTGATATTTACTTTGACCTTATTATGAGTAGGGTTAATCTTTTAAATATTAATTTACAAAAAAAAACACAAAATTCAGAACATGAATACTCAAATGATAATTACTTTTTCAAATCACATATTTAATAAAATTAATATCAATTCTATAATTAATGATAAAAATTGTTTTTTTCCTATCAATAATCTTCATATATCAAAAACCTTTAAATATCCGAATACAATTGGGAGAAAGATTTTTAACTACAATACATTTTCAAAAAATACATCTGCTGCAAGTAATTTTCCGTGTAACTGCAAAGACCCCACTCTAAAAAAATACATAAACAATGATCATGGACATATAATCACTGGAAATCTTGATATTGTTCATGATTTTAAATTGAAACAACTAATGGGTTATGGTACTAAATATAGACTTCCATCTAAATTTAATGTTAAATCTATTATCAAACAGTTTACATATGATATTGATATTTTTATTTATAAAATTTCTATCTCTTATAATAAGCCTATTGAATATTTTAATCAATGGAAGATATTAGTAACTGAAAAATTAACTATGGCTTTAAAAAATAATATTGCTGATTTGATTTCTATTAATACAATGGTTAATTATATATATATATATATATATAAATGGGGGCTCTTGTATTATTACTATATTTTTGTTACGTATTTTATATGGATGTTGTTTTTATATTTTATATGTAATTGGAGAATTTCATTAATATTATAATTAGCCTAATTATTGATTAATCTAATTTACAATTATTTGTTATTAAATTTTAAATTTACTAAGGACAATATCATATTAATTACTAATAGTATGCCATTCTTATAGTGAATAATATACATATAAGTATGTATAATATAAATATTGTTATACTGTATGCATTAAAATTGGGTAATTATTTTTATTATTATTACTCTATTCTTTTTAATATTTATTATCGGTTTAATGTTTTTGAATGTCCCACATTCATACTTTATGGTTTTTATGGATGTCTGAAGATAATCCACACTCTATATTTGTGCTTTTTAAGTAATGGGTATTTAAGTATCATATAACCTTCTATTTATTTCCTGTTCATTTTATAAATATCTGATATATAATTCATAAAAAATAATTTTATATTTAATAATTATTTATATTAATTATTACAGAATTTTATTTTGTTTTATAGCATATAGCTATATGCTATATATTATCAATGTTCTAGAATTATTTATTTCTTAGTTTAGTTTAAATAAGTTAGCTAATAGAATATATTGTATGCTTTTAAATTTTATTTACAATAGTTTTTAAATACATTGTGTGGTTTATATTCGGTTTATAATTCTCTATCTATAAGGATATGTTTGGTTTTGCTGTTTATACAGTTATTTAAATTCAAATGCTTACAATTATTTATACAGTTATTTACATTCAAATGCTTACAAATATTTATCTTGCGTTTGTTGTTTAATAGAAGTAATACTAGATGGCAGCACTAAATTTGTCTCTTTAAGATAGCTCTAATTGTTAATTTTTCTAGATCCATTTCAGTTATAATTTAATACACCAGGGGGTATTTTTAGCTAAATTTTGACGATATTGTTAAACTGTTATTAATTAATTTAATAGTGCATTTCAAATAATGTAATTAATATCTATTTATTTTATATTAGATTAAATGTGTTTAACAAGGTATTTCAAATTTTATTTCAAAATGTATTAACTGCATCCTTTGGTATCATTTACTGTGATTTCTTAACTGTTTTATTCACCTTAATCTTTTTGATATACTGGCAGCCATGTGCGCGTGGATTTTTGTAAAATACTGAAATATTAATCGGTATGATGTTTATTATTTATATTTTATATCCTATAAATATTTAAATACGTTTTATTGATTCTTCCATTTCATATTATTTGTTTCTATTCTGCTTTCATTTTTAATCAATTCACTTGATTTTATGGTTGTTTGGGCACAGGGGAAAATAACTTTTAGCTTTAGCTTATTTTTCCCACAGAAAACAACCATTTTGCTTATGTCATTGAATTCTGTGCCCTTGATAACGTAATTCAATGTATAAGCTTTTCAATTTTTTTCGGTGTCCACTTTTTTCTTTTTCTTCCATAATAATTCTTATATTAATTTTTTCTTTTTAATACTTACAGCTTTAATTCATAATATTTGACGGTGGAAGGTTATGTTTAATTAATGGTTATATATATATATATATATATATAAATTTTGAACGGAGGGTGGTTTCGGGGTCTGGGGGTCATGATCGATGAAAATATACCAAAATTTTTTGAAATCGCTTTCCTCCGAACGGCTGCAATAGGTAGCTTTTTTGTAAAGAAAGCTACCTAAAATGCTATAACTCAGCCATTTTTTAAGATATAGACGAAACAAAAAATGCTCCGGAATCTTTGTATAAAGGCAAATACATAACAAAATAATATTTTTCCATTTTTAATTTTTTGGTACCACATTTCAAATTTTAAATTTTTTTAAAAATTTTAAATGGCCGCCATTTTGAGACAAAACGACGGATGAAGCTGGCCAACGAACTCGGTCGAGACATTGGTATGTACTATGTACATACCGAATTATATCGAAATCGGTTCATAATTACGAGAGTTACAGTGTGACATAGGTCAGATATATATATATATATATATATATATCAATTTTGAACGGAGGGTGGTTTCGGGGTCTGGGGGTCATGATCGATGAAAATATGCCAAAATTTTTTGAAATCGCTTTCCTCCGAACGGCTGCAATCACAGGCTTCTAATATAAGTAGACTCCCAATCGGCAACCTTTTCTTGTCTCCTACATCTCTGCCCTCCATCACGTGATGGATGGCAGATTTAGCGCGCCAAACCGGTTTTTCTCCCGCCAAAATCTTCTCGGAATCTCTCTCCAGTTTCCCGCCGAAACATCGTCTGTCTGCGTTTGTCTTGAGTTGACCATACTTTTGCTTTTCTTTTTAATTTACCCTTTAACAGTTCTTTTAAGAACTTTTTATTTTAGCTTTTAAAATGACAACTTTCGCGTCAGCTTGTAGTTTCGCTTCTATGTTTACATTTATTTTATTGCGAGGATGAAATCCGAAAGTTGCCAATAAAGGGATTACCACCAAAATACGGCACCCATTTGGCGATGAAAGCAAAACATGTTGGAGTCAAAACCTTCCCCAGAGAACAATGGGATTGTGAGTATACTTATATATTAGAAGTCTGTGGCTGCAATAGGTAGTTTTTTGTAATGAAAGCTACCTAAAACGCTTTGGCGCGCTTTCCTCCCACCATCATGGGCTGATGGGAAGGGTGATGTTTGTTTCAAGAAAAGGTTACCAGTTCTTGGTCGAGTAGAAGCAACGGAAAACAACCGATAATGAAGAAAATAATAGAAAAATACTCTCCTGAGGATGTTCATTTAATTGTGTCATTTTTCAAAATTGCGTTTCAATATTGCCGAATGTTCCACAAACATTTTTGAACTCAATGGATTCATTAAAAAATATGTGCATACAGGTTGCGTTCTCATCAAAATCTAAACAAACAAGAATGTAAGATTTATTTTCTGTTAAAAATAAGTGAATCTATCATATAGTTAAACGTGTATACTGTTTACAAACCAAAACTCTTATTATTGTAAGGTATGCACTGTTTACTTCTTATGTATCATATTATAACTCTCATTAAAACCCGTCTATAACGATAAATTGCATATAACGATATTTTTTTCGGTCCCTAGAATATCGATATAGACAGGTTTCACTGTAAAATAAAAGAAGCATTGTAAGTTAAGTTGTCAAAGAACTTTTAATAAACAGTCAATTTCAAGAAAGCAGGAGATCGACACCGGCAAGTAAATGAATTTTCTTTTCCATATGATCTTCTTTCATTGAAATCATGATTTACCGAGTTTCTTTACAGATTCAATTATTTATGAAACGAGAAATTTCTTTTCCTTTTTTAGTCGACTTAGTATGTAAATTAATAAGTAAATGGAAAATAGCCAAAAATTATGTCGCTGAACACGTAATAAAATTTTTGTTCTGACTCCATTAATAAGAAATAAACAACAACATACTTTTCTAAGTGAAAATTGGGGAAGTTTTTCAGCAGTTTTAAGAAACATGGCTTGGCAGAGTGAGGAAATGGATTTGCACGTGTTTTATGAGATTATGAGGTATATTTTGGTAAACGATAACAAAATCATTAAATGATTAAATAAGCTGGTGTGGTCTCCCAGTGGCGTGGTCGGTAGCGACAGCTGCTGCCACGGCGAGGGCCCGGGTTCGAATCCTCGGGTAAGACATGGATGTATTTGTGAATGTCGCTTTGTAGTTATATAAGTATGTAATGGAACAAGAAATAAAAATTGTTGTGACTTGTTGTTTCTGTATATAATAAGGATCATTCGAGGCGAAAAGCCATAGTTGCTATAGGCCCCAAAGCTATCTCCACTACGGTGGGGCACTCAAAAAAAAAAAAAGAAAAAGCAGCTGGTGTGAAATGATAAGATAAAAAAAACTTTTAAAAAACACCATAAAAGTTTTAATAAATGCACAAGGCCTTTCGAAAGAACTGGTCTTTCTTCATCAGGCGCAGAGACACGTCCTATTACTTTGAAAACATTTGTATCTTGTTGTGTCTGTTTTCAAAATAGTAGGACGTGTTCTGTGTGCCTGATGAAGAAAGACTAGTTCTTTCGAAAGGCCTTGCACATTTATTAAAAATTTTATAGAGATTTTAAGTGTTTTTAGTGTTTAAGTGTCTTTCTTCATCAAGCACACAAAACACGTCCTACTACTTTGAAAACAGCAGAAAGACACAAAAGGTTTTCAAAGTCGTAGGACGTGTTCTCTGTGCCTGATGAAGAAAGACTAGTTCTTTCGAAAAGCCTTGCGCATTTATTAAAATTTTTATAGTATTTTTACTGTTTAAGTGTTTTTAAGTGTCTTTCTTCACCAGGCACACAAAACACGCCCTACTATTTTGAAAACAGTAGCAAGACACAAAAGGTTTTCAAAGTAGTAGGACGAGTTCTCTGTGCCTGATGAAGGAAGACTAGTTCTTTCGAAAGGCCTTGCACTTTTATTAAATTTTTTATCGTGTTTTTAAGGAGTTCTATTTATCTTAATAGCAAAAGGTTTGGCCCGAAATGTTCGTTCTAGATTTTTTTTTCATTTAAAGATTGCGGGTTATTTTTATGTAATTTATATTTAAAGAATAAAAATAAATAAATAAAGCGAATATGGACGAGTGTACTCGTCATCTGGGGGTTTTGATGACATTATTTCTAACAGAGGCGTCAAATTGCCGTTCTACTTATTGAACTCTTGTCTGTTTAAAGGTTTTCTTTTGATTCCAAGTGTTCTATCTGAACAGAAGATGCCAACTCAGTGGAAACGTCAAGCAGCATCTAACGCACTTATCACTTTTCGCTCGCTGATCGATAGGCTGAATTTGAGATGGTAGGAAATAATAAAATAAAAGAAGCTGCGTGAGTTAAGTTGTCAAAGCACCTTTAAAAGACAGTCATGTTCTAGAAAGGAGATTATTTCGAACCTGACAAGTAAATGAACTCTCTTTTTATATTAGTTTCTTTGAATGAAAAAATGATTTATCGAATTTCATTGCTACTTCACTAATTTACTGAAGAAGAAAATATATTTTATTTTTTAGCATAAATGTATTTATGGGTCATTTTCAAAATCTGTCCATGTTTTAGAATAGCAAAATCAAATTTTTTGAAATAATCAGAAAGTTTTAATTTTTTGTAAATAATTACCTTACCTCCTTAATTACCTTACATATTAATGTTTATACATTAATATACAAGCATCAGCAGAGACCAAATTACTAATTTAACATTTTTAAACTAATTTTTAAATTTTAATGAACTTGGTAATATCATAAGTGAGCACGGTAATGACATCTATGGTAATGACAAATTAAGCAAAATATTTTTGGTTTTGCACAGGAATAAATGTCAGCCATTATATCTTCTAGCCCATACAATGATTTTCTATTTCTTGTATAATAAAAGCAGATTAAGAAATAACAGTTCATTTAATTATCAATTAGAAGTGGGTACGGTAATGACGCACAAAATAAAATAAAATAAAATAAAAAATAAATAAAAATAAATTCTCACCAAAACATTGAAAGTCTTTGCTTGTTTTATTGAGACTATAAAACTAATTACTCTATTCACCTAGACCTGATAACAAGTTGACTTTTAAGGATTATTTTTGCCTTGATAAAAAGGCATGTGCTGCCCTCTAAAAAATTCCAGATAAGCTTTTTGTCAGAAGCAGGGTAATGACACTCTTTCTTAGGACACGGTTTAAAAAATTATTAAGAATCATTGATAAGTTTAATTTATGAAAATAAATATTTTTTTAATTAGTAGCATCTTTATAAATGAAAATGTATTTAAAAAATTATAACCATCTGTTTTAAATAGAACTTAGTCAAATCGTTACCTGATAAATTGCTTGTTGGTACAACCTATGATAATGACATTTGACTACAAATGATATATTTCTTATTTTAAAATTTTTATAACTAATAATATATCTGTAAAATATCATTACAAAAATATGCTAGTTAAAATGCAATAATTCAAATTATGATATTTAACTATTTTTCTGTGTAAATGTGAAAGGACAGTAAAACACGGCACTCTTTGAAAATCACCTTTATAGAACATTAAGAATTCTATTAATACGTAGCTTAATAAATAAATAAAAATGAACAAGGATAGTTCTAGTTCCTAATAAAACTTTTGTTAACACTCTCACTGCGCAACCCGAGAGTTTCTCGGGCAACGTAAAAGTAGCAAAATTTGCGCAAAACCGAGATTTCATCGGGATGCAATTTTTCCGTATAATTAACCCTCTTTGATCCTTAACACCAGTGATATTTTATTGTAAATTCTGCCTTATCTGATCGGAGCATTTTCTCGATTAAATCAGGCGAAAATTTTTGTTTTGAAAAACCGGTGACAAAAGAATAAAAATTCTTAGACGCTCGTCGCGAAGGAATTAAATAAGCAATTTTTGAAGCTATTTTGATAAAACAATTACGCAGCGAGAGGGTGCTGTAAAAAAAAAAAAAAATGCTAATTTTTCTAGATCTACGGAAATGTACTAAAATCACGAACGAAAATATACAATAACCTCTTCCGAGTCACCCAAGAATCCGAAAAGTGTTCCTTTGACTTTGGAAACCTAAAAAAAAAAAAAACTTATTTTCTAAATTTAAAGAGTAATTTATAAAAATAGTTTTGTATTAGCTGCCACAGGCGGCTATTTTTAGATTCTGTTCGCACCACAATTTAAAAAAATACATTTTGTAATATATTTCCCTTGCAAATGTCGTCAAAGCGTATGTAAATGATTTTTGTCTTCAAAAAGTGGGACGAAATAGAATTAAAAAATAATCGCCTGTAGCAGCCTTGTACATTGTACAAGGCTCCTGCCTCTTACAAAAAAGTGCTTTAAGGCTCTTGTCCCTGCCGGCGAAGGCACTCACGAGCTAATGCTAATCCTATGGAGAGGGATTTTTTTAATATCTCGTTTGCATTTCTACATTTATTTATTTATTTATTTATTTATTTTTGCATTGGATAGTTAAGATTTGTCTCTACATTGCACCTTTTTACTTTTCGATTTCGGTTGCAGATATTTTTTAGAATGACACTTTCATTCTCAGAACCGGTTTTGAAACTGAAAGTAACTTTATAAAAAATATCTGCACCAAAATCGAAAAACTAAAAAAAGTGCGTTGTAGAGACGGACTTCAGCAATCCAATGCAAAAAAAAAAAAAATTAAAAATGTCGAAATGCAAGCGAGATATTAGATAAATCCCTCCCCATAGGATTAGCATTAGCTCGTGAGTGTCTTTGCCGCAGGGACAGGAGCCTTAATCAGTTTTCTTTACTCGGAAAATCTGTTTTCAGGATGCTATCAGTTCCCAAGTAAACATTTTCAGCTGCACACCTGAATTCGTACAGGCAATTCTAAGAAAATAATGCTAATTTTTATGTTAATTTTAATGCTGTTGATTTTGTATGTTTGGCTATTAAACACGTTTGCTAAACATGAAAATATTTACTTGAGAATGGATAGCATACGAAAAACCAATTTTTTGGGTAGAGAGAACTGAATAATATATTACAACAGCTAATCGGAAATGTTCCCTAAATTTACGGGCAGCTAATAAAAAATTATTTTTCATAAATTCTGCTTTACATAGATTTTTAAAGATAAAGGAACGCTTTTCGGATTCTTGGATGCTCGGAAGAGGTTATTGTATATTTCCGTATTATGTGATTATAGTACATTTTCGTAGATTAAGAAACGTTCGTCTTTTTTTACAGTGCAAGCATATACGAGGGTGGTTCAATAATTATTGTCCCTAGTGTATATAAAATCTTTGTACCGCGATGGTTGTTGTGGAATATTGAAACCTAATCTGTTAGATGCCTATATGCTCAATTTCAGAACCGTAGCTGCTATATTCACATAGTTTTGGAGGGAGGAGTGAAAGGGGGTAAGTGGTGGTGAAAAGCAGATTTTTTAACTTATGGGACTAGATTTGTGACAGTGGATGAGACGTAACTATTATCGTTTGGACTCGGGATCATAGTGGTGTAGCCATATCTCATCCACCGACACAGATGTAGCTCATAAGCTCCAAACCAGCATTTCACCCTCACCCTCCTCCTTAAAAACTCCCCCCAAAATAGGTCTTTAAAACTTCAGCCCTCCCTCCAAAACTATGTTAATATAGCAGCTACGGTTCTGAAATTGAGCATATAGGCATTTAAGACATTAAGCGATATTCCACATCAACCATCGCAGTACAAATATTTTATATACATTCGGGGAAATAATTATTGAACCACCCACGTATATTTAGAATTGAAAATCATGGTGGTTCTTTATCGAATATGAGAAACGGGACTCTATAAGCTGTACGCCACGCAATGAGTTTACACATCTTTTTGCGACATATTCTGGTAAAGGATTAGAATAATATAATAGCCCGAAATATTTTATTTAATTATTTTTATTTTGAGGAACACTTTTTATTACTTAAAAATTAACCTATCGCTTCTCACACTCGCTGCTCAGAGAATTGAGTCAATGTATTGCTGCGGACATTGGTCATAAATTTACTTGATGAATATTTTCTAATTTTTGTCAGAAATCAATTTGTATTTCTATATGTTGAAACATATAAATAACTTGCAAAAGCCATGCTTTGTTTTGATTCGCGAAGCATTATTTAATAAGATAAATATTTGAAAGTAACAATATTTTTTAATATTATTTTTGCATCCGCATTTTAATTTTAGAAATGTAAATTCAGCCAAATAACTGAGAATTTCCTCGGAATTTTTTATTTATGATATAAGACTAGTATAAATAAAAATATTTTCGAAGCAAAATTTTACAAAATATTTATATAACGAATTTAACAATTAATTTTATTTGTTTACAATTCTTTTGTTGCCACTTTAAAAAAAAAAAATCATAATACAATTCTTTTAAAATGCGTAAGTATGGTCTGCGTAAATTATTTCACATAATAAGAATAAATTGTGTATTTGAATTCTTAACACTGAAAAATACAGTTCAATTGAATGTAAATAACTGAATTTTGACAAATTTTAATTCATTAAAAATATGCTATAATTTTCATAAAAATGGGTATTTTAAAAATTTCATAAAGGAAACTCAATGATTTATTTTTTCTTCTGAAAATATACGTGTTTCATTTTTTATTTGCAAAAATGCGCCCGTAATGGAAATAGACGTAAAATAAATAAATTAAAATAATAATTTTTTTAACGTTATTCTGCAAATAATAATAATAATAATAATAATAATAATAATAATGTGCAAATCTACAGGTCAAAATTTATTTTTATGTTTAATTTCAAGTCCAAATACTGAATAGTTTTTTGTAAAGTGTGCGACAAAATGTAATTTGTGTAGCTTAGCAGAGGATTCGCTTCGCTCATCCTAATAAACCCAAAATGATCCGTATAATAAACCAAAAAGGAACACATTAGAAATTCACTTAATATTTTCATTGAAAAATAAAGATTATAACATTTTCAGCATTCTATTTTCCTTCAAGGTCACAGATGGTTGCAAAAATGAAATAAATCACGAAAATTATATTGTCTACTGTATACGTTTTGCTATATTTCGTACGGGATCTTGTGAGTGTTTAAAGAAATATGAATTCGAACTTCGCAATATGATAAATTTTCAGCTGACCGTTGTACGTGAATGGCATAGGTCTGAAGTATTATTTTATTTTATAAATGTGTAAATGTTTAAAATGTTATACTGCTTATATTTAAAATAATAAAAATAATTAAAGCTTAGCTGGGGTTTTTGTTTGTTTGTTTGTTGTTTATTCTACGTAACATGTTTCGTTTATTGGTTATATTTGAATAGATAGGTGTGCAAATAATTAATTTTGGAATAATAAATTAATAATTATACTAAAAATGGAAAATGCTGAAAGTCCAAAAGGGGAAATTTTTCAAGAGAGCGAAAAAAAAACCTCCTACTTTTGGTACTTAAAGCGTTTTCCGCTTCACTAATTTTGGCTCTTAGTTGAATACGTTAAAATGTAGGTACCTAGCTTTCTTTCGTTTAGTATTTAAATACCTAATATCATTTGTGAACATTTATTTTATTCATATATTCAATATTTTCCCCCTTGCTTAAAAAGATCGCATTAATGTAAACAATAACAGCATGATCAAGTTGTGTAATAGTCACCTGTCGCCTCGCATCTTACCACTGGCACTTTCAGCGTGCTCTACTTCGTGAAGCACATTCAGCGTTTTCCACTTCAGTTCGTGTGCATATTCAACCATCGCCATTTTCTAGTCTTTTTTGAACTATTTCTACTAGGGTTGGCACTTCAAGTGTTCTCGTGTTTCTTAAGCTTGGCATTTAAAACATTGTTCTGTAAAAAAGATTGATTTTTTCGTATTTTTAGCGTTTTCCATTTTTAGCCCCCAATTTTTCCTTCGTATTTAAAAATATGAGAAATAACTTAAATGTTTTATATATAAAATCTATCGAAATTAATGAACCGTCGAAATTAATGATAATAAAAGCATTAAAAACAATGTATATTCTTTATAAGATCACAATATTAAAATTTCCCTTTAACAGCTCAATACAGTAAAAAAAAAAGAAAAAAAAAAAAAACAGGAAAATAACATTTGTTCCATCATGTCAAATTATATTTAGACCTAACTGAAAAAATTGTTTTGATACCTTTATTTTTCTGACTTTACCGGTCACTTAACTTAATATACATAGAGCAGTCTACACTTGGGATGCTAATTGATCTTTGCACTGTATATTTCCAGTTACAAATCTACTCCACTAACCTGAATTTTTCCTACTGAGAGAGCTAGATGCAATACTCTTTTAGAAGCATATTCAGTTCATTTTCTAAGAATAATTCTGTTTGTTGCATATATTCCGTTAAATGTCATTAACATTTACATTTCTCATAAATAACGCAACTAAAAATACCGTGAAAGGAAGTTTCAACTCATCATTAAAATTTCGTTCAAGGCTCCAAGCTTTTCCGGTTTGATGACATTCTGTAAAATTGCTCCAACGTTTACTATTATTGTAGTATTTCAAATAATAATTAATAGCTGAATGGCAAACCCATGTGTTGTATGTGATGATTTGATTTTTAGGGTAAAAAGAGTACTTTTATTCTAAATTTTGAAAAAAAAAAAAAAAACGCCAAAATTTTAACCGTGGATAGTATGATTGTATGATTTTTCAAAGTAAAATTATTAATAGAATGATAATTTCCATAAATGTATCTACGATAAAATATGTGCCTTTATTTAATTCACTTAACATAAAGTTAAGACAACTAAACAAAAGGAAACTAAACAAAACTCAGATTTATTTTTTAATGAAAAAAGATAATGAGAAATATGTGAAATTTTTAAATTATCAAAAAAAAAGTGTTTTAAAAGAAACAAAAGTAAAATTATGTTAAGGAATTGGCCCAATAAAAATATGAAATTATCACTTAATCAAATATCGCAGTAATCCCAATATTAAATTTCTTTTTGCGGAAGGTTAACTACCAACATAATTTTTTAAATAACAATAAAAATTCAGAAGGCCTAAAATTAAATATAATAACAAGCAAACAAAATAAACGGCCACAATTTTAATATTTTGTAAAAGTAGTAGAATTTAATATATCATACAATATCAAAATCACTTCTAAGATGTAAAATTGAAGTGCAAATTATTATCTATCTCATACGACTACGAATTCGACAGAATATAATATTTCAGAAAGCATCTCACTATAAAGTGGCAAAGAAAACTAGAAAAGAAAACAAATTTTTATAAAACTTTTATTACAGAGAAAATTTAGTTTACATTGTAGAATGAAAACCATAAAATTATATGAAAATGGGTGGTTTTGATGCAGTTATCAAAAATTGTTGAATTGTTCTCATTGAAAGATACAATTTGGATGACGCCATTTCGGTTATTTTTCAAAAGCATTTCGTCCTTTTAAGATTTCTGACTTGTGTTATAACCGAGTTGTCGCTTTTACAAAAACGGCAATAAAAGTAAAATAAAAAATCTGAAATCAACTTAAATTTCGTAATATTGATATATCTTATGTCCGTCTGTCTTACGAATAACTGTGCTCTTTTCAACGTGCTATTCATCCTTTTTCTTTTGAGTGATTGATACAAAATAAATCACACGCATATATTAATACATTTACAATGAACATAAACATAATTTGTTCTGTTATTTCAAAGAGTATCTATATTATAAAGTGTTACTTATAATGTTTTGATTATTTGTAATAAAACAATTTAAAAATCTTTATACCTTTTTATGAACAGAGTCACGAACAACCTTAAAACTAGTCGGATGTGCCAATCCCTAAATCTTCCTTCTATAGCATACAGGTTAATAATTCAAAATTCGCTATCACAGTGCAAAAATTAGATGACAATCTATGCCCATCATGAGGATTCTAAATGCCATAGGTTCATATAGGTTCGTTGAAATGGATGCTTTTAACAAGGAGATATAAGTATCGTAATCATTCAGACAAATCATTAAATTTCGAAACCCACCCGCTTAAATGTCCGAAACCAAAATTTTCATCCCAAAGAGTAAAAAATCAACACCTATTGTTCAATATACACCCAAGTCTAGTAATGATCTATTTACGTGAAAATGTTACAGAATATTAAGTTTGATTAAATTACGTGCTTTAGTTTTTAAGACATAGCTTTTGCGAAAATCGTGAGAAATTCAGCATAGCAGCACCACCTGTTGTGCGATTTACACCAAAACCTAATCAGTAACAGCTTATGTCAACGTCTAACTGAATCTGATGTTTGATGAAAATCCGTGCATCAGTTCTTGAGCTTAAAATAGAGCTGTTGCGGAAATCGTACAAAATGCAGCACAGCAGCGCCACCTGTTGGGCGATATACACCAAAAACTATTAATCAAACATATAAGTCAATTTGTAACTGAATCTGAAGTTTGATGAAAATACGTGGGTTAGTTCTTGAGATAGAGCTATTGCAAAAATCGAGAAAAATGCAGCATAACAGCGCCATCTGTTGGGCGATACACATCAAAAACTAATCAGCACCAGTTTGGATCAAGGTCTAACTGAATGTAAAGTTATGTAAAATTCTGTGCGTCAGTTCATGAGGTAGAGCGCCCACAAAATTTTTGTCATATGCAGACAGACTCGTAGACAGACTCACAGACATACTCACAGACATCAGACTCGCAGACAGAATGACAGACTGTTTTATACTTTAAGATTTTATTGCTAAATTTATTATGTCTTAGAATATTTACTTAGAATATTACTTAGAATATTTACTAAATATTATGACATTTTATTATTAAGTATTATTTGTATGTTATTATATATTTATTATATTTGAAGTATTATGCCAGTGATTTGAAGAGGTGGAATTAAGGTTAAATATACTAGTTTCTTTGAAAATAAAATTGTGTAGGATTAGAATAAAACTATGTTTAAGAGGACGAATACTAACTCTTTAGCTGAACTAAGGGCTGATTGTGAAGAAATTTATGATCTAGCTGACAGAGATTATATCAGTTATACAGATTCGTAGACAGAGTGACAGACAGACATTTTTTAAAAACCATCAAATCGTGTTCATAACCTTCTAAAACGTATAAATCCATCGAAAACCGGAAGTCGAAATTCTTCACGAATTCAATGCTTTCTGTTTGTAAAGATAGGAGAAAGTAAAAATAACATTATTTCAATTTATGTTTATATTTTGGTGTGAAAGGTATCTTGAGATAGTAAATTGACTGACCTTAGCAATAGTTTAACATAATATTCAAAGAGAAGCCTACACTTGGAATGTTAATGCATCTTGCACTATATTTTGCATTTAAAAATCTACTCCATTAACCTGAATTTCTTCTGCTATAAGAGTTAGATGCAGTGCTCTTTTAGAAATATATTCTACTCACTTTCCAAGAATTAAGATGTTTGTTGCATGTAATCTGTTAAATGTAATTAAGATTCACATTCCTTATAAATAATTGAAATAGAAATAGTGTGAAGGGTAGTTTCAACTTATCATTAAAATTTTCTTCGATGCTCTTGAGCATTTTCAATTTCATGACATTTTGTAGAATAATCACGTCACTTATTATTATTGCACTTCATCTTGGGCTATTCAATTAAATTGGTGTTTCCATTTTCACACTGAAAGATTTGAATAAATATTTAGCTTAGGTAAATTCCTGAGACCCATCATACCTGTAACAAACTCAACATTTCATTTTAAGTTTTATTATTTTATTTCAATTAATTTTTTTATAATTTTATTAGTATTTTATCTTTTCTTTTCGCATCAAAATACAGGATTAACAAAAAGACAAGAAAATCTGCT
Source organism: Maratus speciosus (assembly GCA_963932465.1). NCBI lineage: Eukaryota > Metazoa > Arthropoda > Arachnida > Araneae > Salticidae > Maratus > Maratus speciosus. The sequence continues at coordinate 538,125,310 of OZ010796.1, forward strand.
CCATCATCTCGATTTAAAATTAGACCTTGATGCAAAACTTTGGTTCAATACAATAACTTTGCTGACGTATAAGTTAATGCACAAAGAGCAATCACACTTGGAATGCTAATGGATCTTGCACTATATAATTGCTATTACAAATCTATCACACTTTCGATAAGATAGATTCGATGCTTTTTCAGTAGCATATTTAACTCACTTTTTTGGATTACTGTCGTTTTTTTCCATATAACCTCATAAATGTCATTAAGTTTGACATTCCTCATAAATAACGCAAATAGAAATACTTTGAAGAAAATCTTCGATTTATCACTAAAATTTTCGTCGATGCTCAGAGCATTTTCAATTTGATGGTATTTAATAAAGTTACTGCACTACATACTAATATTATTATATTTCAATTACCGATTAGAAAGTAAATGACAACCTGATGTGTTGTTTTATGGTCCATGAGATTTTTTTGATTTTGAGGACAAAATGCAATTTTATTGTAAATTTATCAAATTATAGCAGCAAATAGTATCATTTGGCAAAGTAAAATTATTTTAAAAAATTTTCAATATCAAAAGATATATGCTATTCATAAAAATGTGTGCACTTATGCTATTAAAATAACCTTTAAGACAAAATAAATATAAGTAATAATAATATTCGCTCCATTATTCCAATTTGTATTTAGACCTTGATGTAAATGATGTTTCAACACAGTAACTTAATATTCAAAAAGTTGTCTATGCTTGGAATGTAAATGGATCTTGCACTATATATAATTTCATTTACAAATTTATTTCACTAATCAGATTTTTTCTAGCTAAGAGACATGCAGTACTCTTTTAGAAGCAGATTCAAGCCACTTTCCAAGAAGCCTGTTCGATGCATGACGTGTTAACCACTTGGGGACGAGCGACAAGTATGCGTGCCGCAAAGGTGCTCGGAATTTGTGATTATTCTCACCAGTAAATTTTTATTATACATTTTGCCTTATTTAATCCGAGCATTTTCCCGATTCAATTAGGCAAAAATTGCTGTTTTGAAAGCCGGTGATAAAAGATTAAAAATTTTGTAAAAGACGATCGTCCCGAAGGGGTTAAATGTCATTATGATCCACATTCCTCACAAATAAAGCAATTAGAAATATAATGAAAGTAAATCTGAAATTATCCATAAATTTCCTTTCAATGACCCGAGCATTCTCAATCTGATGACACATTCTAAGAATATTCCAGATATTTATTATAATTATACTACAGCGTGGTATGTTCAATTGATTTACATTCTTATTTTCATGCTTAAGAATATGAACAAATATTTAACTAAAGTGAACTCCGAAGACCAATCACTCCTTCAGTAAACCCAGTTTTATCTTTTTAATTTAAATTTTTTACCCTTCTTAATAATATATATATACATATGTTTTTCATAGCATCGTTAAGGGAAAACTAAATAAAAATTACATGTGTTCCACCATTTGAATTTATATTTAGACATTGAGGTGAGGCGTTTAGACACACTAACCTTGCTATTTTTAAGACGTTTAACTGAATATTCAAACAGCAATGTACACTTGGAATGTTAATGAATGCTGCACTGTATATTTGCATTCACAAATCTACTCCACTAACCTGAATTTTTCTAGCTAAAAGAATTGGATGTATAGCTTTTTTAGAAGCATTTTCCATTCGCTTTCCGAGCACAACGCTGTTCGCGTTGAATGTAATCTTTCAACTCTCTTTAAGTTTCACATATCTCATAAATAACGCAAATAGAAATATTGTGAAAGTAATTTTTAACTTATCATTGAAATTTCATTCGAGGCTCCGACAATTTTCAATTCCATGATATTTCATGTAATAACTGCAACGCTTAATATTATTACACTTCTTACAGCGTGACATATTGAATTATTTACTTGTTTTTCTTCTCATGCTTAAAGATAGAGATCGACCGAAAATTTAGTTTTGTTTTTGTTTTCGGCTCAAAATCTGAGTTTCACCAAAATTTCGTTTTCGGCGAAAATGCTGACGAAAATTTGGCCGAACCGAAACTATCTGTATTCCAAAAATCTGGTTTCTTCCTTCGGAAATTTTCAACATGGCTCATTGATTTGAACTGCATCGGCTAAAATGAGACGCTCTTTAATTATGGCTATGAACTTTACTGTTTAAAATTACCACTCATGACTAACTCAAGACGTGAGTGCAAAGTATAAAGCAATCAATGCATATATGACTAAATTTTAGACTATTTTCACGTGCTCATTAAAAGCTGCACACTGTAAAAAAAAAAATGGTAACGTTCCAGTAAAATCCAGGAATGTTTCGCCTTTTCTCAGGTTTTCAGAATAATTTAGCTCTTTCCTGTGAAATTCTGGTTTTCTTATCTCAAACGTTCCTGAACAAAAGTTGGAAACAGCAAAACGCTGCGGCCGCCATTTATTATTTTTTTGCTATAATCCGTTGCTCGCGCGCGAGTGTCGAAAACGAATTCCTTAAATGAATGTAAAAAAATCAACATGGAATGCAAATTAATCAATAGACGACATAATCCTTTACGTCTCTATTGTCAAGACAATTCAGATGAAAATACAATACCTCTGTGACATCGCTAAGAGATTATCTCTCGTACTTGTCTGTGGAACGTTTAACGAGCAGACCGTGTAAAAAAAATACACCTATTATTTGGATCTCCATTAACCAGGGCACCATCAAACATGATTCTTACCGATTTTGATTAATTTAAAGTATGTTTTAGAGTTCTTATCTCTAATTATTCTTGTGAAATGATTTCTTCAAATGGGCCTTAGATTTTGAGAAATTAGATGCCGAAGTTTAGCATACGTTTCAAATACCCATTAGTTTGCAGCTCTCAACGTGTCTTTCCTGGTGTGGACGCAGAAAGCTCGCACGCCACCCGTACGGCCCGAGTTCGATGCTACCTCTTGACTTTTTTTTTTAATTAATTTTATATTTTAACACTTTATTACAATTTGATTTAAATTTGATATATATTTGACACTTTGAATTGCTGCAAATTTGAATTTTTTTTTTATTTTCTGAAAAAATATACAATTACGTTTAGGGTTTTTTTTTTTTTTTTTCATGAAAATTTATATGTATTTTATCTAACTTGTAAACTAACATAATTACTGACGAAAATCCAAAATATTTTATGTCTAGATTTTTTTTCTAATTATTATTTACATTTATATATTTTTATATTTTAAGCAAAGTTCAGAAACAATATGTCATATATATATTTACTTTATTGAATTTTAACTGAAAATTTATTTTTTCGTGTAAATTATAAATAACACAGGACAACAAAAAAAAATTTTTTTTTAATGGTCTGACATGTTTTAATGAATTTAAGATATTTCAATCTCCAGGAACCCGAATATGGCATCCGTTTCCGTACATCAGGTAAGGTTTTGCTGTGAAGTTAAATTGAAAAAAACAAATATATACTACAGAAGTGTAATTAACTGAACCGAAAAAAAATGTACGTATGTTAACAGAAAACATGTTTAGTTAATTACATAGTTAAATAACAAGTAATAGACAGGAAAACATTCGGTTAGTTCACTGTTTCGTCATTGTGCAACACTTATGGTAGGAATTTCCTCTTCGTTGAGGTCCGAGCATGGACGGCAGCAGGAATGTCTCTATGGAGATTCCAACAGTAATCCGCCATCATTACTGCATCCCAGCGACCTTGGTATCTGTTCTCCATCTCCTTGATCTCCTGATGAAAATGCTCTCCCTGTTCATCACTCATGGAGCCCAGGTTGTTAGGAAAGCGATCCAAATGCGAGAATAGGTAATGCATTTTGATGCTCATGTTACATCCGAGGTTTCTGAATGCTGTTATCATATTGTTCACCAGTTCAACGTAGTTAGTGGCCTTCGTGTTGCCGAGAAAGTTTTTCACAACTAGAACAAAAGCCTTCCATGCTTCCAGTTCCACTTCACTCATATGTGTTTCGAATTGCGTATCTCTCATTAACTGACGGATCTTTGGACCATCAAAGATGCCAGCTTTCAGCTTCTCAATGCTCAATCTGGGAAAAACCTGGCACAAGTACATGAAGCAGTCACCATTTTTGTCGAGAGCTTTGGTGAATTGCTTCATCAACCCCAGCTTAATGTGCAACGGAGGAAATATGATCTTCTCTCTGTTCACAAGAGGAGTGTTGATGATGTTCGCTCTGCAGGGCACCAGGTCCTCCCTAGGAGGCCAGTCCTTGATTGTGTAATGATGAGCTCTGTCCCTACTGTCCCACATGCAGATGAAACAGGGGTACTTTGTAAACCCTGACTGTTGTCGCAACAAGATGTTCACCATTTTCAAATCCACACAAATGTACCACTGATGGTCATCATAATGAACTTTCTCCAGAGCATACTTCACTGATTCATACTTCTCCTTCAATGTAGTTGAGTGAGCTAGTGGTACAGAGGCAAACTGGTTGCCATTGTGTAGCAAAACACATTTTAGTGAGCGCTTACTGCTGTCGATAAACAGCCGCCAATGTTCGGGGTCGTATTTTGCCACTCTCAGCGTGTACAGCAGCCGTGCGATATCATTACAGTACACCAGGTCAAGCTCTTAACAGAAATATTGTAGGAAGTCTTGATGTCTGTTGCGGTAGAAGGTGATGCGAACACTCTCAGTGAGACAGTTTTTTTCCTTTAATCTGGATGCCAATAGTTCGGCAGATGACTTGGAGAGGTTAAGATCGTGAACGAGATCATTTAGCTCCATTTGTGGGAACGGAACTGGAGTACTACATTCTGGAACCACATAGTCGTCGTCATCAGCAGCAACCCTGATGGGGGAGGATGATTCTTCGTCAATGTCCGGAAGTTCTTTAAACACGGGAACAGGAATGGCTTCAGAATGGGCGACGTGCTGACTGCAGATCTGGATATACCAGGCTACTCCGGTTGTTTCTGTTTATACCAGTCAGATCTACAGCGCAGAAGTAACAATCTGTGACATGGTTGGTAGGCTCCCTCCAGACCATAGGAATTCCAAATTTCAGAGCCGTCTTCTGGCCTTTGGTCCACGCACGAAGATTCTCGGTGCATTTCTTGCATACTATATGTGGTGCCCAACCTTTATCTTGGTCACCTAGTGCCATTTGGAAGTAAGCGAGGTAGGTGCGCTTTATAAAACTGGTGATTGGCTTCCTGTTTGGTACAAGGGTGTATTCGCCACAGACATAGCAAAATACATCCGGCTTATTCCTACATGATCTTTTTGAAGACGCCATTTACTTCACATAGATCCTGTAATGAAAGAAAATCTATCATTAGTAATCCAGGGCAACGAAATACGACTTCTCGGAATGCAACACACACAAGTACTGCAATGAAGTATAGGCATTTATGCCGGAGATCACTTAGCCTAAAATGGACATTTGCACAAAAAATTGACCTGATAGAGCGAAACCGTTTTGGGTTTTGGATTCAGGGTATGAAAATGAACATATATCAGCTGGAAAAAGTTAGACCATTTTTTGGCTGTTGACCAGTGTAATAATTTTGATGTCAATTTCAAAATATTTTTTCATTCTAACAAATAATGATAATAAAGCGAAAATTGTCAACTGTAAACGTAAAAATCGTCTGCGGATCCCGCATGCTGTGAAATGTCAGTAATGTTTTGCTGTCAACAGAAATATTCCTGGTATTTCGCAGGAAACTTACTGGCATTTCTGTAGAAAGTTTTTAACATATACAATAAAGTTCCAGTCATTTTAAAGAAATGTTTCTAGGAAATAATGGGCAACTCAGCTGCCCATTTTTTCCCAGGAACGTTGCGGAATTTTTTTTACAGTGCAGACTTATAGCAATAGAAAATTTTTAGTTTGATGCCGCCGAAGTGTTTCGAATATTCTTTGAGAAAGTTCTAGTATAGCAGATGATATAAAAGTTAAATAGAGGTATGCATATCTAACACATTTTTTTATTAGATGAAATTCGTATAATTAGAAAATCCTTCTGTGCCGAAATGAATTAATTACATTTTATTTTATATGAAAATAAAAAGTTTTGGACAAAGGCACAAGGAGCCAACTTTGGTCGTACGTATAATTGCACGTATAATTAATTGAAAATTCTACATATTTATGTATGTATTAATTACTTAAAAAAATTTTTGGACATTTTCGTTTTCATTTTCTTTTTCGGCCGAAAATTGAAAATTACCGAAATTCAGTTTCGGTTTCGTTTTCGGTCTTAAAAGCCTGTTTCGGTCGATCCTTAAAGATATGCATATATATTTAACTTAAGTATATTCCTGAGATCCATCATTCTTATAAGACACAACATTTAATATCTAATTCTAAATCTAATATCTAAAATATTTAAATTGAATTTTAAATATTTTTTTATCTTTTTAAGTACTTTGGCATAGTACTTATTATTTTACAGCATAGTATGGGAAAAACGAAAAAAAAAATATATGTTCATCGTTTCAATTTATATTTAGATATTAGTGAGATGGGAAGTTTCAAGTTATCACTAAAATTTCCTTCGAGAATTTTCAATTTGTTGCGATGTTCTATAGAATAACTGAGATACCAGCTATTAGTACATTTATTAAAGTATGCGGTACTCAATTAATTTCCTTTTCTTTTTTAATGCTTATGAATTGAAATGAAAACTTAAGTATATTCCTAAAATTGTTTTGACGTATTAGATTTGCTGAATTTAATAGTCTTTTAACTTGATATACAAAAAGCATCCTACACATCGATTGTTAATGGAACTTACATTATATATTAGCATTTTAAAATATACTCCACTAATCAGAATTTTTCTCGGTATTTTTCTGTTAGCCGGCAGCCACTCATGGCCAAAATCTAGACAAAGAAAAAAAAAAAAAAAAAAAAAAAAAAAAAAAAAAAAAAAAATCTCGCCAGATCCTTTTTATTTTTTTTCTACCAAAACAAAATCACAAAATACATGAAAACTTTCTGCAGCAATGTTTAAATACACCAAATTCGTTAAAACCTCAATCCCTAACGATTATATGAGGGCTACGCGCACATTAAACAAACGAACAAAAAAATCACTGGAAGCATGACATTCGTTGTGCAGCAGGCTGAAAAATGTAGGAAATTTTTTAAAACCCCAATCACTAACCGATGATTGAGCGCTAAGTGCCCATTAAATAAATAAAAAATAAATCACTGGATGCATGTAATTTGTTTTGCGACAGTCTCTAACATGCATGAAAATCGTTAAAACAAGGATAACTGTAATATATCTAAATGCACTGCAATATCCGCCTCAGTAAGTTAAAAGCATTCCAATTTATATATACAGTGTGTGTAAAAACTATAAGGACAGCAAAAATATTGATAAATTGAAAATGCGACAACTGAAATGGTAATTTAATGTTGATCATAAAGTGAAAATACTAATATAAAAGTCAACAGAATGTATCTGTGTGCTTTTTATTGCGAAAAAATCATAATTATGCAAGAAAACGCTATTTTTGACTGTGTAAAAACTTTAAGGACACCTGTATATTTTATAGAAATGGTATATATAATTATTATTAAGGATCGACCGCAACAGGTTTTTTAATGCCGAAACCGAAACGGAATTTTGGAGATCTTCCTATTTTCGGCCGAAAACGAAAACAAATATGTCCAAAAAAATTTTAAAGTAATTAAATTGTATGTATTATAGTAATTAATAAATACATAAATATATTACTAATTAATTATGTATTAAATATGCATAATAATTAATTAATTATGCGTATTTATGAAATATACATAATTATTAATTAATTATACGTGTGGCCCAAGTCTCCGTGCCTTAGACTCAAAACTTTTTTTTCATATAAAATAAAACGTAATTAATTCATCAACTACACAGAAAGATTTTCTAATTATACGAATTTCATTTAATAAAAAAATAGTTTAGTTTTATGTATACACACCTCGATTTATCTTTTATAATGATTTCTGTAAATGATCATCTGTTATACTTGAACTTTCTCAAAGAGTATTCGAAACCTTCTGCGGTTTCGAACTGAAAATTTTCTATTGCTGTTATGTCTGCAGCTTCTAATGAGCACGTTAAAAAGTTTAGTTATATATACATTGCTTGCTTTATAATTTGCATTCAAGTCTTGAGTCAGTCATGACTGATAATTACAAACAACGAAGTTCGTAGCAATAAATAGTCTCATTTGAGCCGGCCGACATCGATGAGAAATGTTAAAAATTTCCGACGGAAGAAACGAGATTTTCGGAATACTGATATTTTCGGTTGAGTTTCGGTCCAAAATCTGAGTTTCGTTTTTGGCAAAACTCAGATTTTGGATCTAAGGCACCGAGAAACAATTTGGGCCACACGTATAATTAATTAATAATTATGCATATTTCCATAAATACGCAATAATTCATTAATTATTATGCATATTTAATAAATACGTATAATTAATTAATAATATATTTATGTATTTATTAATTACTATAATACATACAATTTAATTACTTTAAAAAAATTTTTGGACATATTCGTTTTCGTTTTCGGCCGAAAATATTAAGATCTCCAAAATTCGGTTTCGGTTTCGGCATTAAAAACCTGTTTCGGTCGATCCTTAATAATAATTATATATGCCATTTCTATAAAAAAATACAAGTGTCCTTAAATTTTTTACACAGTCAAAAATAGCGTTTTTTTTGCATAATTATGACTTTTGCGCAATAAAAAGGACGCAGATACATTCTGTTAACTTTTATATTAGTATTTCTACTTTATGATCAACATTAAATTACCATTTCACTTGTCGCATTTTCAATTTATCAAATTTTTTACAATATTTTGTGTCCTTATAGTTTTTACACACACTGTACAATATTTCCACGCTGTATTATAATAGCTTAAAAAAACTTACTTCAAAACACCTAAAATACATTGCTAGAAATATTTAAACAAAACATAACTTAAACTACAAAGAATCTATTTCATAATGAAAATATGAAACAGTAACTCAAGTTATTGAAGATCCTAAAATCTTTTTCTAGCACTTAAAATCTGTGAAAATGGATCCTCATCAATTCTTCTACACATAAGCGCAGCAAAATAAGACTGCGAATGCACTTTTTAGTCCGACAAGTACGAGCAATATATCTCCATCGAATAACTATCACTAAAACTGAGCATAACTAAAACACAACTTCATTTCGTGTCCATTGTTACATTCCCGACCAGTTGCATGTGTTCTGTCCCCAAGTAGTGGTTAACGATTTGTCAAGTGTATGTGTAAGACCCACTGGCACAACATTCGTGTCACTGGCATCATTCAGCATTTGTGTAAAAAAGCAAGTGAAATGCAAATTTCAAATACCACTCAATCCTTCCTTGTTGGAATAAGTAGGATTTTTTTTTTTTTATCTTTTTCTTTCAATAAGAAAGTTTTGTATTTTAATTAATACTTTTGATTTGATTTATGAATTTCTTTTTATGTCTCTCATTTAAAGATTATTCTTTTTGTGAGAAAAACATTAAAGAGCAATTTAAAATAAAAAGTATTCCTTTCATGTTGCAGCAAGCAGGCTGATATTTTTAGGTTGTTTTCTCGAATATGACAGTTTTATACCTTATTTTTAATTTCATTCATTATCACATTTACAATAAAATATTTTTTTGTAAATATATTTTATAACATTATCTGACTATAATTTATCCTTCTACAATATGCAAGTATTTTCAATAGAAACCTTCCCTACTAGCACAAAATGTTTGGGCCAACGTTGGCCCATAATAAGAAATGCCCGACTTGCTGGACCATTGGCCAGCGAACCATTTGCCAACAATGCCCCAACAGTTCACCAATCTTACCTTCTCAGAATCCTCCTCTGATAAGGTCAAAATTAGGAGGGATCCCTATTCCCTACTTTTTACCACCTATTTACCAATGTTACCATTTCCTACTCTATTGTTTCGATACGGGTTCCACAATCTGCAACGATGGCGGGCCAAGAATCTGTACTACTTGGGTATTCAGCACTCTCTTATTATTTTGCATAAGCAGCTTTTTTTTTCTATATAATGAGTAGGCATTACATACAATACTTAGAGAAAGTATATAAAATATTAAAATAATTCGATTAAATCATGCATTGCTTATAAATTCCTGCTTTTCATACATTGCCGATAATACATATAATCTGTTAAATATCGTTAAGATTCACATTCTTCATAAGTAACGTAAATAGAGATAGTGTGAAGAGTTTCATCTTATCATTAAAATTTAATTTTAGTCTCTGAGCATTTTCAGTTTGATGACATTCTATAGAATAACCTCGACACTTATTATTATTACACTTCAGCTTGAGATATTTAATTAATTTGGTATTCCCCTTTTCATGCTTAAGGATTTGAATAAATATTTAACTTAAGTAAATTCCTGAGACTAAGGATTCCTTTCACAAATTCAACATTTGAAGTTTTTATTTTTCATTTTAATATATATATATATTAATACTTTTAACACTTTTTTATTTATTTTTAATACTACAGTGCAGAAATAGCTAAGAGAAAATGACATTTGTTCCATAATTTTAATTTATATTTAGACCTTGAGGCAAAACATGTCTCGATAATATAACTTTGCCGACATTACCAGTCGTTTAATTTAACATTCAAATAGCAGTCTACACTTGGAACGTTAATGGATCTCGCACGATATTTGCATTTACAAATTTATTCCACTAACCTGAATTTTTCGCGCTGAGAGAGTTAGATGCAATGCTCTTTTAGAAGCCTATAAAATTCACTTTCCAAGAATAAAGTTGTTTGTTGCATATAATCTGTTAAATATCATTAAAACTCACATTTCTCATAAACAACGCAAATACAAATAGTGTGAAGATAAGTTTCAAATTATGATAAAAGTTTCCTTCGAGGATCCGAGAAATTTCAGTTTGATGATATTCTTTACAATAAACGTGATGCCTAATATTATTATACTAAATATAGTATGGGATATTCCCTTCATTTGATTTTCTTTCTTAACCTTCCTACCCTGTTGAAATTTTACTCAACCTTAATAAAAACATTTCACACCAGAATTTTCTTTAAAAACTATTTAATGAATTTATTTATATCAGTTTTCGGTGCATTTTATTTATCTTATTTTACGAAAAATATTCTGGTTCGCATCGAACGAAATGAATTATACAAATGGGTCGATTAGACCCATTCAGGGTAGGAAGGTTAACCCTTAAATGCCTGATTTTTCAAAAATCATTATAATAATGTTTTTCGGCTTTCATTTTTTAAATAAAACATGGGAAAAATACTTTAAAAAAATAATATTTTGTTTTAAGTATGGTTTACATCTAAAAAACAGTTTGTTACTAATCACCAATACTGGTCTTTAATTGAAATAATAATTTTACTTGATAAAATTCTATAATATTAAACGCACAAGAATTTTAGGAACTATAATAAGAAAAAAATTTCTTGCTCACTGTAGAACAAAATAGGGTATTTTGCAAGCTTCAAAACAAAACAAAAAGAACAAGTAGCAACAATTGAAAAAAATAAATCTATCGTTATTCTTAAACAGCACAACTGTTGCCATCTACATGTTGAAAATCAATTTAGCAATATTTTCAGAATGTATTTTATTGGCAACATTAGGCATTTTAGCTTCAATATTATTCTAATAGAATTTTAGAGCCTAAAGTGGGTATGTTGCCGAAAAGCAACACCCGGCATTTAAGGGTTAAGAATTAAAATTTTTACCCCTTCAAGGGCGGCTGTTCATTTTTGACCACCTAATTTGAATCCCTAAATGTCACATTGGCACCAGAATATTGAAATGAAAAATTTCCTTTTATTAAGTACGTGAAAAAAAAAAAAAAAAAAAAAAAAAGCTGTTGATTATTTTGAAATAAATTTGTTTCTAAATTTCGGTGCCATTCACTCATTTCAGCATTTTGCGCATAGAACAGTGTTGCGAGTAGGCTACTTTTTTTTAAATTCAGATTTCTTGATTGCCACCACTTTTTTGAAACGGTAAAATTACCTTTGTTTTCACCTTAATTAATATGTCATTAAATAAGGTGCATTTTACCATTTCAAAAAAGTGGTGCCAATCAAGAATCTTAATTTAAACAAAAGTAGCCCATCTGGCTACACTGTCATAGAACTACCTTGCCCCTGAGAGGTTTTATAAATAGTTAATTTAAGTATATTCCTAAGACCCACTATCTATATTATAAAGGACAAACATATCTGTGCGTAACGCATACGTCATTTTGCGAATGGCAACACTTTGAAATTTGAAATGAAGTTTTGGTTTTGCAATTTTCTCTACTGCAAATTTTTAAACTTCTAAACATCGCACATTTTAAATTTTTACACCGTCGTATAAGGGAAAAAAATGCTCTTTTAAATACAATTTGTTTGAAAGCTGTATCTCAATTAATTTTTGAGGTATTATTTTTTTTGCAGTTTTTAATACCATTTTTCTTATCGTGGCAACAAACTTACCTCATTTCTATTGAAAGTCATTGAAAGTAAACGGAAAATAGTTGAAAATAGGAGATACTGTATCTTTTTGTTGCCATTTTCTCATAAAACCTGAAAAAATAGTTGAAAATAAAATATGGGCTATGTCAAAAATATTGTCTGTTATTCCGTGATAATGACGTCATATGAACACTTTTCTATAGACGAAGTTTAAGACTGGGTTTGTAAAAGTAGATTGCTTTAGCGGATGCAAATGACGTCATTTTATAAAAAAGCGTGTATTTTAATTCTTAAACCTGAATTATGTTTTGTAGAAGTGCGTCATTTTCACAGCCTAGCTGCTTTGAAATTCTTCACAGGTGAAAATGCTTCACTTTTGAAAATAATGTAGTTGAAAGCACACACTGATAAACGCAATGTTTTACAAAAATGTAGAGTGTCTTTATAAAAGAGAGGTGACATGCAAATAATAGCGATTTATATTACAGAAATTGATGATTCTCGCCTGGATGGATTTGCTTCGCCGAGTTAGACAAGCAAACAAATAATTTGTGGTTTAAAATAATATCGTGTTCCTGAAGTTTTTGTCGAAAATTATCTCGAATAATAAAATTTTAATGCTATTCTTTAGGACATTCTACTATAATTTTATTAAAATAACATAATTTGCTTAATTTAATTTTTCCTAATTTTATATAACCTATATATATTTAAAACACAAGTGTGTTTTTTAGTCATCTGCCCTGATCTTTCTGCTGAACCAATATTACAAATATATATATTTTTAAAGCTCTTCCTTTGTAGATGTGGTCGCACTATCTGTTTTTTTTTCAATATCCCAGTTTTATATTTTAATTTTAAAAGCATTTTATGACATTTCTTTAAAATGATGAAAATTAGATAGCTGCAGACAAGAGAGAAATAATGAGATATTTTAAACTTTTTTCATGCTATTTTCTGATAAAAATTCTAAATTTTTGATAAAAATTGTTGTATAGGGTTTAGTGGCGCAAAATCCCATTAGGAGCAGAATATTATATTAGGAGCATAATAACGGAAAATGACATAATGCTTTTGAAAACACGCATTTTTCCTCATAAATTTTCTATAGTGATTTTCCTTCTGCATGTGTACTGATACTAAGTTTCAGACACTAGGCGAAATGATTATTTAAGAGAAAATGAAGTCATATTAAAAAAAAAAAAAAACATCATTTTCTTAGATAAAACTAAGCCTTTTAACACAAATGCGTCTAAAAACCATAAATTACGGAAATTTTTACTCTCCAAAATTGAGATTAGAATCTCAAATAAAGAGTTCGTCTTTTCACATAAAAGATGTTGCTGGCAATCTTGACTTCAAAGTTTTGAGTTAAAATGATTTTTAAATGATCAAACAAAATACAATTTTTTTAAAATGATGAATATGGATATGAGAAGTGCGTATGCAAATTTTGAGAAGGTGAAAATTGCTGTTTTCATTCCTGAAATCCAAGCATAAGAGCCGCAATTGATAACCACATCCTAATAACTGATCTTTATTATATTTTACTGATTATGTATATATAGTATAAAGAACAAACGTATCTGTGCATAATGCTGACGTCATTTTGCGAATGGCAATACTTCACAGTCAAATTTCGGTCTTGAAATTTTCGCTACTGTATTTTTTCAATCTTCTGACCGTCATGCATTTTTAATTTTTGTCGCATAGGGAAATAAATGTACTTTCAAATGCAATTTGTTTAAAAACTGTATTCATTGACTGATGTATTATATTTTCTAAAATAATTTTTAAGCATGATTTTTTTTAAAGTTTATCTTATCACGTGCCGGTTTCAATACATAAAATAATAAACATTTTGCACATAAAGCAACAAACATTTTTCAGCATTTGTTTCTGACTATTTTTGCATAATGAAATTAATACTTCCTTTATAATCAAATAAAAAAATAATATTAAAAAAAAAACCCACCAAACTAACATATTTGTGAAAGACAAATTAACGAAATTAATACTTCTTTTATAAACAAATAAAAGAATAATATTGAAAAAACATAAATCTAACATATTTGTAATCGTACAATTTAAATTTTTAGATCACCAAATAGGATTTTTTTTTTCAAATGGAATTTGTTTGCAAAGTTCATCTCAGTTTACTGATTGTCTATGGGATTAAAAACAATTTTAAAACATAAAATTTTTTAATTTATCTATATCGTGCGGAGCTCGATTACGAAAGTTTAATCCGTTTGCCCTTAAAGCAAAATAAAGAGTTCATCATTTTCTTACGGCTAATTTCCATTAAAAAAACTTCCCTATGAGTAAATAAATAAAATAACATAAATAAAACACAAATTTACCAGACATGTATAAGCTCTGAAATTATCAGAATATAAAAGGAGCCATAAGTAGTAAAATCTTGGCAAATAACTCTTAGTATGCGGCTAATAAGAAAATATCACTTTTGATAAATTTCAAAAATGTATTTGATTGGGTAATTTGTATTTTCCATATGAAAAATACCTTTTTAATGTAAGTGGTCAATCTAAAAAATTTATTGCATATAAAAAAATTGTTAGTTTTGAATAAAAGAAAAAATGTTTTCACTTATATTCTTTAACCCGGGAAGCCCGGGTACGATCCCCTAGTTTATTTAGAAATCAGAATATTTTAAATTAAGTTATGAGTTTCTATTTTTTTTTTTATTCTTTAACCTTTTCGCTCGAGAGGTGACTTTCTCCCACCCCTAATGTTACCAGGTGTCTCGTGTAAACCGGGACATCTGGCCTCCAAATGTTCTGGACAGCAATATTTAAAAGTAATTTTCTTCGTCTTTTCTAATTGCAGAATTATCTGCGATTAAAGAAGGCAAAATAAACTGTAAGAAATGAGTGGTGTCCGGAGCATTTGGAGCACTGATTTACACGGGACACCTGCCAACGCAGTAGTGAGTGAGAGTCACCTACTGAGTGCAAAGTGTTAATATATATGTATACAGAACTGCCACTAACGACTGTTTTCTAATTCTATTTGGCAGCACTTACTCAAAAGAAAAATGTTTCACATACACTTTGACCACATGTACAAGAGAAATTTATTACGAAAATAGTGGTGCGAATAGGGTAAAAAAAATAGTCGCAAGTGGCAGCCCTCTATAGGGGAGGTAGAGGAGGTTTGATACATAGGGAGGGTTGATACATTGACAAGCTTCTTTTATTAGCAGAGGCCATCATTAGCTGGACTTAGCAGTGAAGAGCTGATAACGGTTTTTTTTTTTTTCTTTTAATTTTGAAGATTTTTCGAATGTTAATGTAATTTTTTTTAAATACTGAATTCCTTTCATAACTCTTATTACAGTGAAGATATATCATGTAATTATTTTTTATTTATAAAGCACATTGTTAGGTTGAGTGTTACTAGAAAGCAGACTGGCATTTTGTAACGGCATATATACAAAATGATTCAAAATCCAATAAGGCGTGATAGGGAGAAATGATACATTAGTGATGGGGAGAAATGATACACTTGTATATTTGAAATGTAATAGTTTTTTTTTTTTTCACTTTTAAACTAATATAGGACTATAATATTCATTATTTTTTTACAGCAAGAGCTACTGAAATTGGTAAGGAAGAACAAAGAGACTATTCATAGACATTATGTAGGTTACATAGAAAAGTAAGTGCGATGATAGATGGTTAGTTCGCTTTGCTCGTCATGTAGAAGGAAAAAAGTTTAACTTGCCTGAAAGGGAAAACGTTTCTATAATTTACAAAGAGCCAATTGAAAAAAACATTAAATCTACCCGATTTAACTTATCAAAATGGTAGAGTTATTAATTTTTCTTTTAACCATTTCAAGGGTGGTGGTATGTTTATGAAACCACTTAATTTTAATTCCCAAACTCCACCCTGGACCAGCATTTTGGTAAAATATTTTCCATTTACTATGAAAGTGAAATATATCTCTTTTCTTATTTCTAATTAAATTTGTTGGTAAATTCCGCTGCCATTCATTTATTCAACATTTTAGCATTGAAAATGCTTCCCTGAAAGGGTTAAAGGAATCTTAAATGTGCTAAATTTATGTTAAATTGTTTGCAAATCAACAATGTTCACTTCATTTTTCCTTGCAGCTAGATCTCTAGGGGTTTTTTTCATTATTTATTTTCTAAAAAGTGTGGTAATAGGATTGTTTAAATAATAGCAATAGTTATTTTTCTAAAAAAATATTTCTGAAACAAAAGTATGTCAATGTCATTTCGTTTTAAATTTTGCTTAAATATGTCAAGATTTATAAAAACATGTATAATAAAAACATGTATAATGATCACTTATAAACAGATTAAGTAAAATAATGCTATGAAGTGATAAAATATCATTTATTAAGATGACGATCGTTTCGTCGCACCAACGGCGACATTTTCAGAATCATATACGATATAAAATATTTTCACATGATTTTAAAATAATAAACATATTAAATAATGTTACGAGACATGATGCATAATGAAATATTGCAAACATAAAATAAATTAAAATTAAATTAGTTATTTGTGAACGTGGATTAGTTTTCATATAATTTAACAAAACAATAACATGGTAAATAATGTCACGGGACAACATGCATAATGAAAAATATTGCAAAACATAAAACCAAAATATAAAATTATCTAGGCTATTTGCGAGCGTGGATTAATTTTTACTATTGGTACTAAAATTATATAGCATCTCTTTCCAAATTTTAGGTAAATCTAGGGACACTGAATCATTGCAAATATTCTTGTTGCGTAAAAATATCTCTATTGTTTCTCGGATTATGGATGGTAAATAAAATCTTGATGTGTAAATTAACTTGCTATTTTTAAAATCGATCCGTAACGGTTCTTTGTTGCATAATCTGTCCAATGCTGTGGTTCTTCTGTTGTATTTGATGTCTGCTATATGTTCTTTGATTCTGGTTTTAAGTTTTCTACTCGTCATACCTATATAAAACTACTTTCTTCCATCTTCTTTGGTGAAAGGTATTTCGTATACTCCTGATAACTGGTTTGACTCTATTGAATCTATTTGAATCATTTACTTAATATGTCAAGATTTATTATAAAAAATTGTATGACGCATAAATTGAATTGTCTGCATTTTTTTTTTTTTTGAATTTACATAACAATGTATCAAATCTCCCTTGCTAGTGTATCAATCCTCCCCAGTAATGGGGAGATTTGATACAGTAGTAACTAATCAAAATAATTGGGGTATATTTTTGAATGACTATTTTTTAAATTCACAATATTTTTAGTAAATGAATAAAAGGTCACTTTATAAGAAAACACGAAAAATTTGTATAAAAATAGCTTTCTAAGGGTTGCAAAAAATTAGTAAAAAAAAAAGTGTATCATACCTCCCCTACCTCCCTAAATACCTTACCCGTGGCCCTAATTTTTCGCGCATTAGTTTATGGATGATTTTTTTCACAATAAAAGTAAAATATAATTCAAAATATTTTATGTAAATTATTTTTAATGAAAAATGATACATTTCACCATTCCATAGTGATCTTTAATAAAAGATAATAAATAATATAAACTTTGTGGTCAATGAAATCCATTTCCTTTTCCACCCACGTTTGTTATGTCCCTAATGTTTTGCGCATGTTCAAATGAGATGAAATTAGTAAGTCTTACCACTTCGTTGGACCTCGTTCGGCAGCATAAACATCTCTCACTCTTCTACTCTTCTCGACATAGTTGAAACAAACGTTGTGACTCAGAAATTGAATTTTTTCGCCATTTTTCAAGAAGAATTCTTTTTAGCTGCTGATTGTCACTATAGTTGCTTTGTGGTGTCCTTTTTCTAACTTCCTTCTAGTATCGCCACAAATCCTCGATAGAATTGATGTCCGGGTAATTCGGAACCCAATATAGCACAGGGTACCATTTTGTTGAAGACAGACCTTTGTTATCCTAGGTGAATGCAGTTTGTCTAAGTCTTGCTGAAAAAGATAACCCGATTTAAAGCCAAGTTTTTGAATGAAAGTCAACACCTGATTCCGAAAAATGTCCGGATAATGTTGCACATTGATAGTCCCGTCATATGGCACCATTTCTTTCCCAACCTGAAAAACCTTCCCAAATTTGAACATATGACGGAAACTTGCACTCTTGTTTGACGCAGTTTGGGTTTAAAGCTTTATTTTTTGCAGTATGACCCGACGACCGATATTTCCATAGAAAATTGGAAAAGGGGGATTGATCCGACCTTATAACACTTTGCCATTGCTGATCTGTCCATTTTAATTGGTACACAGCCCACAGAAAACGTTTCCTTTTTTGAGCAGGAGTTAACATCGGCTTACGTTTGCTTTTGTAAGATTTGAAGCTCATTGTATGCAATCTTTTTGTAGCAATTTTACAAGTCACTGGTCGCGCTATGCTGTCTTGCGATAGGGATGCGGTTTCTGTCATCGTTCCTACGAGCCGTTAATTCCCAAATTGGCTCAGCCGAGCTCAGCAATCTGATTCTTCGTTAATATTAATATTTTGGATTACTTTACTGTGATTTAGATCAAATTTAACAAAATAAATCAATTTAAGTCATTATAATTGCATTCTATTTTATATTACACTAATTCATAAGAAAATAAATATTAGGTTGGCAACTAAGTTCCCGCAGTTTTTTTAAATAGAAGTTTTCTACCGGAATCTATATTTTGTTTTTTGGATAGAGTTAATTTGTGTTACACTTCAGATCGTAAAATGTAGTGTCAAGTTGAGAAAAAGGAACTTTTTCGACGCCTCCTCCTCTTATCTTTTAATCAAGGTTGTCGGCCGCAAAAGCTGTTCGCAACATTTGTGCTGCGTATGTCCATAGGTGAAAGAACCGCTCGTGATTGGTATGCCAAGTTCAAAAATGGAAATTTTGACATCAACGACGCACCTCGTTCTGGCCGTCCAGTTGAGTTCGATGAAGAGCGATTAAACCAACTTTTGCACGAAAATCCGCATCAAAGGACAAGGGAACTCGCAGAGAAAATGAAATTCTCCCACACTGCTATGGAGAAGCATCTTCACTCAATGGGAAAGGTTCAGAAGTGTGGAGCATGGGACCGCAAGCTTTAAGTGGCAACAACAAAAATCAGCGAGCCACAATCTCCGCTGGTTTGCTTGCTCATCACCGCTCAACCCTTGGACACAAGCAACGATTTCTTTACCGAATCGTTACTGGCGACGAAAAATGGTGCCTGCACATTAATATGAAGCAGCGCAAGGAATGGCTTAGCCCCAGTAAATTACCAACACCACGCGTGAAACAAGATCTTCATCCATGTAAAACGATGTTGTGTGTATGGTGGGACTGGGAAGGGATTATCCATTACAAATTTCTTGAACGGAAACAAACGGTTAACGTAGAACTCTGTGATCGAACGACTCAGCACGGAAATTCAAGAGAAAAGACCTAATCGCAACATGGAGTTCTTTTGCTGCAAGACAATGCCCGCCCGCATATCGCCAATATGACCAAGGAAGCCAATCAATGGGAAGTGCTGCCTCACCCGCCGTACTATCCCGATTTGGCACGAACAGATTTCCACATTTTTCTGTCTCTTGCAAATGCTATGAGCGGAGTTTCGTTCAATACTAATGCAGAATTGAGAGCTTGGTTGGATGAATTTTTCGAGTCGAAACTGGGGGATTTCTACCAACAAGGTATTGAAAATCTTGTTGAATTTTGGGAAGAAGTTGCAAACAACAAGGAAGAACACATTGTTCATTAATTAGTTGTTAAAGTTTATTGAAAAATAAACTTTTAAAAAATTTAAAAAGGGCGAGAACTTAGTTACCAACCCAGTTGACATTCCTTTTTAACCTTTCCGACTCGGGAGTCTCTTATACAAATTTTATTCGGCTTACACTACTTTTTAAAAAGAAGTTTCCTTTAAGTACACAATTTCAAAAATGCTCTAATTGAATAAGGCAAATTTTATTTTCCTTTATCATTGGCGCTAATATCAAATTTTGCAAAGAAAGATGATGTCCAGTCAGACTGGACATACGAGTGAAAAGAGTTAATGATCTGAAATTTAGCATAAATTAACTCGATAAAAAACAAAATACAGATTACTACAGGAAAAATGTATTTTTAAAAAAGCGGGAACGTAGTTGTCAATCCAGTAGTCTTTCTATAGTTGACATTCCATTTTAATGCTATGAAATTTAACCGGATAAAAAAAAACCTAATATAGAATCCTGTGGCAAAAACGTATGTCGTAAAAGGGCGGGAACTCACTTACCTACCCACTCAGAACTCTAGTTGACATTACATTTTAGTTATCTGAATTTTAACATAAATTAACTCCATCAAAAAAACAGAATATGGATTCTGGTAGAAAAAGTGTATTTAAACAATCTGCGGGAACTTAGTTGCCAACCCAATATAATCTTCTACTATATAAATATCAGTTTTAGCCAATCAGATTGATGGGCTCAGCTGAGCCAATTTGGGAATTAACGGCTCGATCGTTCCTGGTCTGCTCTTCAATTACCACTCGATGCATAATTCAATCTTCTCGAACCGTTGTTGCTGATGGGCGACATGTACTCTTTCTTGGCTGTATATCTTCAGTGGCAACGAAAGTTTTCAAAACGTATCGCACTGTCGATTCAGGAATCATCACATCCCTGCCTATTTGCCTCATTAGAGACCCACTAATTTCGTTTTTCAATTCAAGTCTACCGGTAATCTTTTACCACCCATTTTCTTTTTATTAATTTATTTGAAATCGCTCTTCTTTTAAACAACACATGCCATCAGTTCCGGATGCAATAATTTGCATAATAGTTTGAAAAAAACAGTCAATCGCAATTGTCGAAAACCTTCTTTAAATGCACATGCGCAAAACAATAAGGTCTTTCTATTTTTAAGAGGGAAAACGTTTTACATACCCAACTAAGTGCGCGACTTTTTTTTTATTTTTTTATTCAATGTGATTCCTTTTAGACGACTGATACTTGAAGAATCTGATTATTTATTTAAACAAAATTCAGTTTGCGTTTTCTTTCTTTGAAAAATTTCACTTTTAAACGGGTGCGCAAAGAATTGGGGCCACGGGTAAGGTATATTCGCCGCACAGAAGAGAAAAAAATAACGAAAAAAGTAATATTTGGACTACCATTTCAATTTATATTTAAAATTCGATGCTAAAGGTGTTTGAAATATTAACATTGATTGCTTTAATAGTCACGTAACTAGACATATAGTGAGATGATACACTTAGAATATTAACAGATTTTGCACTCTATATTTGTATTTTCAAATCTACTTCACCAATCTGAATTTTTCTCGCTAAGAGTATTAGATGCAATGCTGCTTGAGTAGAATATTCAACAGTCTTTCCAGCAATATCGCTGTTTGTTGCATATAATCGATAACTGCTATTAAGATTGGTATTCTTTATAAATAACTCAAACAGAAATATTGTGAAGGGAAAATTCAACTTATCGTTGAATTCTCCTTTGTGGCTCCGAGCATTTTCAAGTGTATGACATTTTATGGAATAACTGTGACAGTTATTATTACAATTGAACTTGGGATATTTAATTAATTTTACTATTCCTCTTTTCATGCTTAAATATTTGTATAAATATTTAACTCAAGTAAATTCCTGCGAACACTCATACAATTAGTCAACTGAACTTTTCATTTGTTTTAGCGACGTAAGTGTTAAACCATTTCTCGTATAATATATCATCTGGAATCCCAAGCCTTTATTAATTTTAACATAATGATAATTCTAAGGAATGCAATAAATGTAAGCACTAATTAAAACTTTCTTGGGGCTCCGTGATTTTTCAATTTGATGACAATTCCACAGAAAAATCACGATTTATCATTATCATTCTCGATAATGGAGTTACGAATAAAGAGGAGGAGACATATAGTGTATTGTCTACCAGTTGCGAGTGAAGCGACTGAGGAGGTTGTCACAAGATGGCGGCTGATTTTTTTACATCGGATTAATAGTTTTTGATAGCCGCCGGAGCAAACTTCCTCTAGTAAATTTTGAATAGAAAATTTTGCCTTATTTTAGCGGCTTTTTCACGAAAAATTTCTCTCACAAATATTGTTAAATTTTCTACTTATTTTTACTGGTGGCAGTTTGCCCAGGTATTATTCTTTTTTCACTGACTCTACCAGCGATGTCTACGTTGTCACAATATGGCGTAAACGCAGGACTTGTCTACCGCGGAAGTAAACTCCTACCAGTAAAAATGAAAATCTGTTTTTGCCATTATTTAAGACTGAAATTTCGCATTAATAAAACGTTTAAATAAGGAGAAAATGTCTATTTAAATTTACTGGTGGAAGTTTTGCCCGGCTGTAATCAACCCCTGCAAAAGCGGTTACAGTGGAAGCTTCACTTTTTTAAGGACATGTCTGTTCCTCTTTATTAATAGTTCCATGTTGTCGATACGCTTAACGTGGGAAAGTTGATTACTTTCTATTCCTCTTTTTATGCTTAATAATTTAATGAAATATTTATTTGAAGTAAATAACTGACACCCATCACACATTTAAAAAAATTTAACATTTCATTTAAAGTTTTATTTAATTTTTTTATCCTTCTTTAAATTATTTTACTTATTATTTTCGCAGCGCTGTACATGAAAAAAGACATTTTTTGTTTCAGATATTTCAAATAGTTTTAGACCGTGACGTGAAAGATGTTTCGATACATTAACTTTACTGGATTTAATAGTAGTTTAACTTAATATTCAAAGAGCAGGCTACACTTGGAAAATTAATGGATCTCGTACTTTATATGCATATACAAATCAAGTCTACTAACGTGAATTTTTCCCGTTAAGTGAGATAGATGCAGTGCTCTTTTGGAAGAATATTCAACTAAATGTCCAGGTATAAGAATGTTCGTTGCATATAATCTGTTAAATACCATTAAGATTCACATTTCCCATAAATAAGGCAAATAGAAATTTAGTGAAGGAAAGTTCTAACTTACCATTAAGATTTCCTCCGGACCCCTCAGTATTTTTTTTTTTTAATGACATATATATATATATATATATATATTAATTACGGAAGCATTTAACATTTTTATATGTCAATTAATGACTACCAGGTGAATTGTGACCTGTCGTTGCATTACCAATGTCTCAGTTATTTTGACTTTTGGGGAAAAAAAAAATTATTCTATATTTAGAAAACTATAGTTGAAATTTTTATCAAAAAATGGTATAATATAACAAAATATAATTATTTATAAAGTCTAAAATTTCATAAATATGTAAAAAAATCTCCAATAAAAAATTATGTAGTTATTCTATATATTAACCTAAACTTATGACTAAATGAAAATAATACAAAAGCAAAATTCAGATATTGCGTTGTTATATGAGTGTAATTTCGCAATTAAAAAAAATATGTAGTTCAAAGAAGCCTACAAGCTAAGATTATGACTTATTTGTTTGGATCCTTGATACAAAAAATACAAATAAACTTACTTTTTACATTTCGCTCTCTTGAAAAATGTAAAATCTATAAACACCGAAAATAGGCCCTCATTTAAGCAAATAAATATCAATCTATTGCTGTCATCTCCCGGTGATAGATAAATACATTTATAGACAATTACTTCATACAATTTTCATGTTGTAAAGAGGAAGAAAATTATAAAAAATTATTAAAATTGAAAACGTCCCAAAAATGGGACGCTAAGCATAAATGTGTTAATATAAAAGCAAAATTCAGACATTGCGTTGTTATATACTTGTGCCATCATTTCAATTTATATTATATCCTTGATGTGAAATGCGTTTTGATACACTAACTTTGCTGACAGTCCTCTAACTTAATATTCAAAGAGCGTATACACTTGGAATATTAATAGGTCTTACACTATACATTTGCATTTACAAATCTTCTCCACTAACCTGAATTTTTCTTTCTAAGATAATTAGATGTGTTTATCTTTTACAAACGTATTCCACTGTCTTTCCAAGAATAATGCTATTCGTTGTAAATAATCTGTTAAATGTCATTAATATTCACAATCCTGATAAATAACACAAATAGAAACACACTGAAGGGAATTTTGATCATATTAAAATTTCCTCGAAGCTCCAAGTTATTTTGAATTTGACGTCATTCTATAGTAGAGTCCTGCGCGGGTCGGGTGCAAATTCTATTTTAAGTCAATCCGCAACCCGACCCGAACCGGCAAAAATAGTTTTCCGCAACCCGCAACTGCACCCGAACCCGCAAAATTAACTTTCGGTAAACCGCAAAATAATTTCCAGCAACCCGCATCCCGACTCAAACCCGAGATATTTCAACCAGATCACGCAGTATTTCAACCCGAATCAATACCCGAACCCTTAATGTAAGGAAAGTAAATAAATTTTTAATGCCATTATGAAAAATAATCCATAATTGTATTTCTAATACCATTTTTATGTTTTACATAGCCGAATGAACAAATCTATATTCTTTAATATTCAAATATAGTAAAACCTCTGAACACATTGAGATTGCTGAATAGAGTCAAACATCGGGTCGGGTTATCCCGAAATTTGCTTTCTCGGCTTGGAATGAATCTAATTTTCTCTCTGCAGGTCGGGTTCACACTAGAAAAATTCTTTCGGGCCATATATAGATTTTTTGCCACTGAGGTTGTTGGGAGTTTCACAAAAAGTTTGAGCACAACTATGTTTCCGATGAAAATAAATACATATTTGAATATCCAGGACTATATATATTCAATTTACTCCATGATCAATAAAATGTATATAAAAAATTCGATTCTTTCTTTAAGAACCATTTTTTCTTCTTTCGAAATATGAAAAATATTACCAATACTTCGTTTTTGATACACACAAAAACAGAGGTATCATATTATTGATAGTTTATGTACACATACATATGTTACGTGTGTATAGATTGAGAGGTGCCCGCTATTCAGAGATATAAGCGTTCAAATTTATAAATTTTAGGAATTGAAAAAGTGTCCGCTAAATAGAGGGGTCAGCATTTCGGGAGAAAAGCCATTATGGAGGTTTTATTGTACATACATTTTTAACCTGAAAAATATTTTGAACATTCTTTTGAAATTCAGGTAACACAACCCGAACCCGAAACAGTGAAATTTAGTCCGACATGCAGTGAAAAAGTTCAAGACAACCAGACCTGCACCCGACCCTCAAAAAAAATAATATATAGACTCGGATTGGGTGCGGGTAAAAGTGGGTAACCCTCCGATGCAGGACTCTAAACGGTATAAAACTGAAAATTTAATCTTTATATATGCTTTAACGTAAGTTGGGACTTCAAAATTTCCACTTATAAGGATACACATTGTTTTACACAATTGGCATGCAGCCGTCAGATTATCAAGATTATCAATAGTTATTATTTTAAAAATTGTCCCGTCTAATATAGCGTATCATGTATCATCATAATTAAATTATTCACTTTATAAATTTGGACGGGAGCTCTAGAAGTATTAGTCATTCTTTCAAGAGTCTTCGAAATAACAAACTGAATTATCGTACTTTAAAAATACAATACGCAGCAAAACGCTAAATGATCCTTCCTGTCTTCCTGTCTATTATACAGTAGTTTTTTGTCATGAAAATATCAGAAGTATCAAGACTAGAACATTAGAATTGTAACTATCCAACAAAAATGCTTCAGAGGTGCAGCAGCATTCCTTATAATCCTTCGCACCAGTAGTTGAAAGTATAGCGATTAGAATACACAGTGGGGGGTGGAAATCGGCTATCCCTGTAATACTTTAAAAAAACGCTAAAATATTGTATCCCTTAAATGTGCAATGATGCTGCTGCGATATGCAGATCGCAGCGACATCGGCAGGATATTTTCTACAACTGCAATAAATTGCTAGTCTATACAATGTAATACTAGTAATACGAAAATCCCGCAGATGTCGCTGCGATCGACACTTGGGATTTTAGCAGCATCGTCGCACATTTAAGGGATACTACAAAATTTTGGCGTTGTTTGGATAGCATATTTCCACACTAGGTATTCTAGACGCTGTAGTTGAAAGAGTATGTTTATATTAACTTCCAGAAGCGAATTCTTTAATACAAAACAGACAGGCACGCATTTTGCTTTTGTGAAACTTAGATCTGCGGTTTATATAGACTTTTAACGTAAAAATTATTTTGGACATTGTTTTAAAAATGTGGATTAACCCCAACCTGAGCGGCATGAGTCATAAAGCCAAGCCGACCCGACCCCGACCTGCAGCAAAAAAAGTTAAAGTCAACCAGACACGCAACGAGAAAATATAGCGCCAACCCGACCCGACCCGAACCGCGGGTTGGGTTCGGGTAAAAGCAGGTAACCCGACCCGATGGTTATTTGATACATTAACTTTACTCTATATCACAGTCGTTTAACTTAATATTCAAACAGCACTTTGAATATTAATGGATCTCGTACTATATATGCATATACAAATCAGTTCTACTAACGTGAATTTTTCCCGTTAAGTGAGATAGATGCAGTGCTTTAAGTTTGATGACGTATATACATTTTTTAATTGCGGCGACATTTATTATTTTTATACTTCAATAAATGATTACCAGCTGAATCGCAGCCCGTAGTTGTATTATCAATGTCTGAGTTATTTTGACTTTTGGGGAAAAAATTAAATTTTATTCTATATTTAGAAAACTATAGTTCAAAGTTTTGTCAAAAAATGGTATAATATAACAAAATATAATTATTTATAAAGTCTAAATTTTCATAAATATGCAAAAAATCTCCAATAAAAAAATTATGCCGTTATTCTATTCACTTAACATAAATTTATGATTAAATAAAATTAATAAACACATTTACGCCTGAATTTTTGTTTTCTCAAATTTTTTGATAAAATCACTTTAAAATGTTGCAAAATGAACTGTAAAAATAATAAAAAAAATTACGCTAAAATATTTTTGTATTTACTTAATAAACTGTAAACGTACTAAATATGGGAATATCCATATGTGGAAAAAAGCATAATTGTATGTTTTATCTAAATTTATATAAATTAAGCTTTTAAATTTTATATTATATACTATAATTAGAATTTTTATGAAATATTAAGGCAATATATATATTTTTTACAGAGAATAATAAACTTATAAGTATAATTAATAGTAAATTATGAATAATCGTATTTGAGGCTAAAAAACAATTTATTTCAAAATCATGTTAAAAAGAACTTTACATCAATAACTGTTCCCTAAATGGCTAGTAGAAATATATACCCATTTGCACCTAAAGCCTTATATTTTACCCGTTACAAACATGCATAAAAATAGGCTTTAACATATAATTTCGCAATTTAAAAAAATACGTATTTCAAAGAAGTCTATAAGCTAAGATTATGACTTATTTATTTGGACCCTTGATACAAAAAAAAAAAAAAACCCTTATTTTTTACATTTTGCTATCTTGAAAAATGTAAAATCTATAAACACCGAAAATAGGCCTTCATTTAAGCAAATAAATATCAGTCTATTGCTGTCATCTCTCGGTAATATATAAATACATTTATAGACAATTACTTCATACAAATTTCATGTTGTAAAGAAGAAGAAAATTATAAAAAAAATTTAAAATTGAAAACTTCCCAAAAATCGGACGCTAAACATAAATGTGTTAATATAAAAGCAAAATTCAGACATTGCGTTGTTATAATACTTGTGCCATCGTCTCAATTTATATTATATCCTTGATGTGAATTTTGTTTTCATACACTAACTTTGCTGACAGAGTCGTTTAAATTAATATTCAAAGAGCGTACTACACTTGGAATATTAATAGATCTTACACTATACATTTGCATTTATAAATCTTCCCTTCTAACATGAATTTTTCTTTCTAAGAGAATTAGATGTATTTATCTTTTACAAACATATTCATCTATCTTTCCAAGAATAATGCTGCTTGTTGCAAATAATCTGTTAAATTTGATAATTATTCACAATCCTCATAAATAACACAAATAGAAACGCAATGAATGGAAGTTTGATCTTATTAAAGTTTCCTCAGAAGCTCCAAGTATTTTGAATTTGATGTCATTCTATAGTATAACTGTGACACTTATTATTATTACATTTAAGCGTAAGATATTCTATTAATTTGCTGTTCCTCTTTTCATACATAAGGATTTGAATAAATATTTAACTTAAGTAAATTCCCTTGACCAATTAATTTTATAGCTAAATCAATATTTCATTTGCTTTCGCTCCTTAAAAGGCGATGGTTCATTTTTGGTCCACTTGATTTTAATTCCTATATGCCACATTAGCATCAGAATTTAGGAATGAAAATTTTCTTTTTATTAAGGGAGTCCGAGACACGTTTTAAAATATTTTTTATTTATTCAGTTAAAATTTTGAAATTTTTGTGATGGTTAATCATATTATTTGTAAACAAAATCACATGATAGGACTTCTCATATATATATATATATATATATATATATATATATATATATATATTATTTATAATTTATTAAAAATTGGGGTAATTTAAAATCTTCATAACTCGAAATATTATTTGTAAAATTTCATTTTTTTTTCATTTAAATAAATAGAAATATATAAGTTTTAATTTTGATTCAGCATTTTTAAAAATATTAATTTAAATAAAAATTTGAAATATTAAAGAAAAAAAATGCAGTTTAAAAAAAAAAAATCATATTTTCAAAAGTAATTATTTTTTTCAAATTTTCTGAATCAAAATTAAAGTAAAGCAATTGAAGAAAACGTGTTCCAAATTTGAAACATTTAACTTTAACCGTTCTTGACTTATAACAATTTAAATACGGGAAATGGTGGAAAAAACCCATCATACAGGAAAACGCTTTTTCACAAGAAGTCATTGTTTCCTTGACAACCATTGCTTGAAAACTAGATTCTTAAATCAAACCAAAACGAAAAAAAAAAATAATATTTCCTTTTCCAATTATGATAGAAAAATGATGTAAACGTCATTTTAAGCAAAAAGAAAAAAAAAAAACAGAGAAAAATTTAGTGCAATAAATGTTTTTTTAGAAAATTTGAAGATTTTTGTGTCCCAGACTCCCTTAAGTACGTGAAACGTTTTTACTTACTTCAAATAAATTTCTTTCTCAAACCTGGTATCATTCAATCATTTCAGAATTTTACGAATTGAGCTTCAGGATTTGATTATAGCATAGACAAACTGGGCGTAATTCTGAACTCCACCTCCCCCCTCCCCCGAACTTCGATTTTTGGGGGTTACCAAATTTGTTATGCATTTTTCGTAAAGCCGACATTTTTAATCTACTTATATTGTGCTAATTACAGTGAAAAAAAAATGGGTACTCAAAATTGAATAAAAAGCACTCAATTTTAAATAAGGTTAGTTGTGGCAACTGGGCCATGATTTTAAAAAGTGACTCTGGAGCTTCTGACAATTCAGCTTCAAAAAGTTAATGTTCATTTGAAATAAAGCCTGAACTTCTGTAAATGTGTTCAGTTGGGTTCCCTCTATCAGACAGAAATGCTGAAAATTACATTTTAATATTTAAAAATATAAAACAAATATGCATATTTCATCTTTCTTTCCTCATGGGTCCAGTTGCCCCATAAAAATGGGGTAATTGAACCAGGAGGGTCTATGTTCCACACGCGTTTATTTTTTTTTTATATGGGATATCAGGTCCTGTTTGAAAAAGTGTAATCAACTTAAAAAATTTAAACCAGGCAGATCATGTAAATTATATATCAACTAAAAAGCGTTGTAAGGGAAGCCTTTGCTGTCAATGTTTCTAAAAAAAGCACTAAAAGTAAAAATATTGGATTTATTTATACGAAAAACATAAAAATTATGTACGTACTTATGTACTTTATTATAGGTAATATAATATGTATAAAAGTCACATGGGTATTTTAAGGGAAAAAATAGCAAGGTAAATCTATGAACAAATGGGTACGTAAGTACTTAAAAACTTTATGTGCATCCAGGGGTCGTATTATATACGGAAAATTTTATTGTTCTTACCAAAACCCTTAATGAGTTACCTTCATGATCATTTTATTTAACATATTTTAAACAAAGATGCGATGAAGATATTATTTTCAAAATAGTGGTAGGAACAATAAAAGTTTCCCTATAGAATGCGACCCCTGTACTGTATCGTTCAATTTCAAGATTTGGCTATCTCGATTTCAGGAGCTAGGTACTTGCATCCGTAAAATGTTGAAATAATTTAATGGCACCAGTATTTACAAGAGAATCTATTTTTAAACAAGTAAAAGTATCTTTTCGCGCACTTAAGAAAGTTGAAATTTTCATTATAAAATTCCGGTGCCAATGTGGCAATTAGGGATTAAAATTATGTGACGCCATAACGGCATCACCTCCTCTCAAGGGGTCAAGAAATTTGGTTTGATACCACCCAATATGCTTTTTTTTTATTTCATTACGTAATTTTAATAAGATATTCTATAATTTTCTTTGTGAGCAAATTGTGAGCAAAAAACAATGGAGAAATTTATTTCCCGTAGTAAGAGAAACTCAAAAAAATTATTTATAACTATTGGGGTAACTGGATCCAGCATGTCCCAGTTACCCCGTATACATGTCCCAGTTACCCCATTCATGAAAAATTTATGGGGTAACTAGGACACCGGGCATTTGAAACATGAAGTAAATATGCATAGATACCTAATAATATTAATATAGTTATATGCTTAATCTTAAAAAAAAAGATTGTTTAATAAAGGTACTTACAGTATTTTAATAAAAAGCCAAGGAAGTTTAACCATATTGACGTTGTTTAAAAAAAAAAGAAGCGTAAATTTTGACAACCTATCACAGCAAAGTGAGAGTTATGATTGAATTGGCACACGCTGTTTTAGGAAGTAGAGATTAAGGTGCACAAAAGCTAAAACTTAAAAAACATCAACAGTTTTTTTTATAAAATAGCCCACTCAAAATAGTACTCAAAATAGCTCCGATCCAAATGTACTGAAAATTGAGAAATGAGAGACATGTACTCATTTTTATCCCATGCATGGTTGTGTTGAAATATGAATCTTTATGTACAGCCCCCCTGAACCCACAAATTAAAGTAAAAATGTACTAACATTTTTTTTTCCCGTTCTAAATTATTAACAAGAAACTTTTACAGTAAATACAAGACTTGTGTGGAAATATAAATCACCTAAAAACAACGTTTAAACATACATTAAAATACATAAGGTTTGAACAGACGTATACGCTTCGTGAGTTCCAGTACTCACATCACCAGTGTATAAAATCTGTAAAAACAATATCCCCCCCAACTACATGTACGGTGCAAACCCAAATGTCAAAACACAATACCAAAAGACCATCAAGTTCCAACAGCCAATGAAATTAAAGCGGAAATGAAGTGCCGTGACACAACAAATCCACCCAGAAAGTTGAGATGTATGGTACACTAGACAAATCATTAACCAAGGACCTCTATCGCCTCTCATTGCTGGGGGTAAGGGGGGGAGGGACATAATTTCAATTTTAACTCAGCTACCATTATCAAGAAATGCATTACTCCTCTAGATTTAGACTTTTTTGAAGCTGTTCATATCCATAGATTTAAAAACTCCTTGGTTAGTGATTTGCCTAGTGTACCATGCATCTCAACATTCTGGGTGGATTTGCTGTGTCACGGTACTTCACTTCCGCTTTAATTTCATTGGCTGTTGGAACTTGATGGTCTTTTGGTATTGTGTTTTGACATTTGGGTTTGCATCGTACATGTAGTTGGAGGGATATTGTTTTTATAAATTTTATACACTGATGATGTGAGTCCTGGAACTCACGAAACGTATACGTCTGTTCAAACCTTAAGTATTTTATTTTGTGTTTAAACGTTGTTTTTAGGTGAAGAAACGTTTAATTGATTATTTATTAATAAAAATAGTAAAATTATTAGCAAGATACCCAAATCGAATATTTTTATAACAAGAGCTTTATTTGTAAGCACTTTTAAATTATTTTAAAATACTGTACACAATTCAATATTTGAATTATCATGAAATCTTTTATGCCACCACAAATGAAATAAACCATTACAGGGTACAAAATTATCGTTTGATAACATGCGATGTTTCAAAATTAAGAAAACATAGGTTCATTTTTTATCCAAACATATTCAATTCGATATGAGTACATCGATTTACTCATTTTTGCGTACTTCATTTTTTTCAGTGTATGATCACATTTAGAACATTTAGAGTAAGAAAAGATTAAAAAAAAAAGAATATATTTATCTCAATACAGTAAAACCGCTCAATAAACTTTCATGAGAACCGGAGATTTTGTCTGCTATTCGAAGATGTCTTTATTCTCCGGATAGCATCCAAATTCGGCAGTCCCCTGTTGTCCGCAATTGAGAGTCACTGAAAGGGTTAAATCTTTAAAACATTAAATTACTTTTTGCAGATATCATTTGTAATTTTAAGCACTTACTAATACCAATATATTAATAACTCTGAGAAATATAACAATAATTCTACGTATTTCTTATATGTCGATAAAACTTCTTTTGAAGCTATGAGCATTTCCAATTTGATGACATTCTGTAGCATTATCTCGACTTAAAATTATTGAACTTCAGCGTGGGGTATTCAATTTGATTTTCCTCATTTCATGCTTATAGATTTGAATAACTATTTAACTTAAGTAGAATCTTTATACACACCATTCTTTTAGAAAGTTTAACATTTCATTTGCTTTCAGCTGCGTAAGCGTTAAACCATTTCTTGGGTATGTCATCTGTATTTCTAAGCACGTTCACAGCCAAACACACGTTCAAGGAAGGAAAAAAAGTTTTGTTACGAAAACATGAATCGAATCTGATTTAACCAAAGCCTTTAATATTTAGACAAAATAAATTTTTAAAGGCAGAGTGAATTACAATTATCTCCTAGTGGATGGATAAGATTGCCCATGAAAGTAAAAGTTTAGAAATCTGAGTTGGAAAATTGATATTGTTTATTAAATGTGATAGCTTTTGTTCGGAAAAAAAAAAAAAATGAGCAAGCGAGGGAGGGATTTTGTTTGTCAACAACGGTTCCGAAAAATTTAGGCCTCAAAGAATAAAATTTATGTGAATTTCTTGTTTTCGTTTAAGAAAATCAATAAAAGTCATGAACGGTCATCGAGATCAAGTTGTTTGGCTCAAAACTCCTCATGTTAACACTAGAAAGACGGTTAGCGGTCATTTTGACCGCTACAAAATGAATATATTTCGGCTCGAACCAGAAATTTCTTTATAAAACTAGTTTAAAAGATACAAAGAAAAAAAGTAGTTAAATTAATAAGTTAATAATTTAAAATAAAATTTCTAGTGTCAAATATTTTTACAAAATTTGAGCGAAATTCCCCGTCTTTCTAGTGTTAATAGAAGAATGCACACTTAAACATAGATCTCCAAAATGCTTGCATGCACACATGTATATATACAGGGTTGCCACGCCTCAGATAATTTCCAGACCTGCAATTTCTTCGACACCAGTACATTATTATAGAGAATCTGTCTTTAAATAAGGCGAAATTCCTTGCGGTTAATCTAGATATATTTTTCTTTAAAAAAATACAGATATTTGGACTGGAAAATTCCTTGAAGCGTGGAAACCCGGATATACATATATATATATGTGTGTGTGTGTGTCTGTATATGTATTTAATAACTGTGTAATACAAGGTGGCTATAATTAAACTGACAGTACTCAGAAAGTTCTGCAGCGCTATCTAATTGAGAGAATAACGTCAAATTTTGTAAGAAGATTAAACAAGACGGGGGACAAAGGATTCTGTGGAAAAAATAGTTCCAAAAGTCACCACTAGGGGAATGTGTGGCGCTGTGTAACAGAAAAGAGGGTTTAAAGAAATACAGAATCAATGAAATTACCTTTTAATTAGCACATTTAATGATTTTAGTATTGATTCTGCATTTTTTAAAACTATCTTTTCTGTTACACAGCGCCACATAGTGCCCTAGCGGTGAATTTTTGAACTTTTTTTTGCAGAATCCTTCGCCCCCCCACCCCCCCCCCCTCCCCGTCTTGTTTCATCTTCTTAAAAATTTGGTGTCATTCTCTCAATTAGGTCGCGCTACAGAACACTCTGAGTACTGCCAGTTTAATTATGGCCACCTTGTATTTAAATGAAAACTAAAACTAAAAAAAGATAAAGCATTATTCTTCAGAGTGAAGATGGTTAGGACAGAAACGCTCCACATGAACATATAATAATTACTTTTTTATATTGAGCTATGCAGTTACCAAAAATTATGAGCTATAAATATTTTTTTGCAAAATCTTCATTATATTAACCCCTTAATCGTCGCGTAGTTTTGGGAAAATCCCTTCAAAAATCGTCGATTTTTTTTATTGCCCGATTTTATTATTCATAAAATTATGAGTTTATTAGTAAAAAAAACAGGGTATTTTCTTAATATTTAACCCTTTTAAAGGTGGTTTGAAGTATATGAAATCCCTTAATTTGAATACTCAAAAGTCCAATAATCCCAGAAATTTTATACAAAAATGTTTCTTTAGTAAATTTGTGAAATTTGGCCTTTTTTTTTATTTCTAAAAATATCTGTTCATAAATTCTGATGTCAATCTCTTATTTCGACATTTAAGCAATGAAGGTGCTTTGTTCCTGAAAGTGTTCAGGATGGATAAAATTTTTAAAACTTACAATTTTATTTATCTTTTATTTAATTGCATTGCACACACATGACGTGCAGAGAAGCTTCGATGCAATGCTGCAACCTGCGGTTTCATTTTAAGTAAAGGTAAAGACATATATAAATCAAATAATTTTTTATGTT
This sequence comes from Maratus speciosus, assembly GCA_963932465.1. Classification (NCBI taxonomy): domain Eukaryota; kingdom Metazoa; phylum Arthropoda; class Arachnida; order Araneae; family Salticidae; genus Maratus; species Maratus speciosus. The sequence continues at coordinate 538,160,706 of OZ010796.1, forward strand.
ACTACGAAGACGATAATTTCATTCAAATTTAATTGGAAAATTGGCATTCAATATATTTTTCAAAATTTAGTAAATTTTCAATGTAAGGAAAACTTTGAAACATGACATGCATATTCCTAAATTACAGTCCTTGCATTCATATTTGGTTTATTTTATAATTTTGTTTCAATATTTATTCTCATGGAAAGAACAAATTTTTCATTGCGTGTAAGGTTGTCCGTAGGGGTCATAACATCCAGAAAATGGTGTTCACATAAACGACTTGATGTTGATAATTGTTCTTTACAAATCATTCAGATGCGCACAAACAGTCGAAGTTTTGTACTGTTTCAGATTAGGTGGATTTTGAGGATCCTGAGCTTCATTATTCCAAAAATGTAATTTATTTTTAAATTCGCTGTACCTATTGTACGTCATAATATCGCGAATAAATTGGGTTTTAACGAATAAAGTGTAGTCCAAAATATATTTTCTTTCACTTTTACTTTTAACAATTTTTTCGACAGTAGTAAGAGCAAGAAACAACAGCCTTTTATTTTAAGAAATAGGCTGCCATTCCAATCTGCCTTCCTCGCCAAAACATTTCCCCATTTCTCATCATAGCGATCAGTTTCGATTAGAATATTATCCGCCAATTCATCTTTTATAAAATGTTCATAGTACTGCAGAATACTCGAAATAGCTTCAAACGAAACGTTAATCTTAGGCTTCGATTTGAATTGCAAGTATAGGTGTGCTTAATATTGGGTCATTATCACCATCTTCAGTTTCCGATTTTTCAGAGTCAAAAATATCTGATAAAATGTAATCTTCTGATTCCTTTCCAGATATCTCAACACTAAAATCTTTTTCTTCACTTGAGCTACTCAACATAGAAATTTATAAAACGCTAACCCAGATGTATTCAGATTTGAAACAAATAAAACATGTGTTTCAACTCGTACAATTCCTTAAATTAACCATTACGATCGTAAAAACAAACTTGACATTTCAGAGTTTCCCATCTTTTAAGCTTTTATGACTTCCTTAACGGACCGATGCTGCAATATTGACATGAGATAATTTATTTCCTGAGCACTACTATTTGTTTAAGGAACAATATTACCATATTTCCGAGAAGTGCAAGAAAAATTTACTTAAAACTATACTTTAAAAATATAGTGGTGCGAACAGAATATAAAAATATAATCACGTATATAAGGCTTAAAAATATTTTCGTGAAAGTAAAATGCAAAGTTGATACCAGAAAAAATTAGCTAAAGTCATTTGACGTCCAGCCCGTGAATGTCTCGGGTGCGACGATTAAGGGGTTAAAGATTATTTCTACGAATATATTTACGTTTGTAAGGAAAACATGATAAGGTTTTCAAAATTAAAATGCTTGAAGTTTTCCAAATTTTAGATTCAGGATCTATAATAATAAAGATATATAGGTAGATAGATGTGTGTGTGATGTCTTCTAAAGAGAACAACCAAATCTGTAAAGATACAAGATTTAGCTGAATCTGTCATCCCAGCAGAGTTGTCAAGTCTCCGGCTTTTTGCACACCACATTTATTTTAGAGAAAATGTTGTTCCTTTAAATCGCTGAATTGTTCTAATTAAATAAAACAACATTTTCTGTATTAAAATACTGGTATCCAAAAAGCCGGAGACTTGGCACCTCTGTCCTAGTTTCTCGCATGGAAATAGAAAAAATATTCATTTATTCAGGATACACTTTCTGGTTCTAGCGATATCTTAGGTTTTTAAAAAGTATTAATATTTACTATTGCAAAATATTACTTTCTGGAATTTTATCCGCGAAATCGCCTGGACCTTTATTTTTTTCTCAGTGCCTTCCCAGGTATCATTTTGCGTTGTAAAGAATTGTGCTTTTGACAAAGGTTATCAACACTGGAATATATAATTTCGCGTTTTAAAACGGGAACACGTTCTGTATTATTTATGGTTTCTCCGGAGCATTTGGTCGAAATTAAAAGTTTTATATAGCTAACTCTCAGAAATTAAATTAGCAATCACTAAAACGCGGGCCTCCTTATTTTCGTTTGGAAAGACATTTGTTTAATAAATATAAAACCAAATTCAGGGTTCGTTTGTAAAAACAGACCAGAGGTACGCTTCCGAAGCGAAGGTGACCCCCGACTTTAGGTTAGTTTGATTTTCGTTAGAAAATATAAAATGATACAAATTCGAATGTATTCGCTGGCGAAAAGACCTTCAATATTAGGTTCGTTTTGAATGATTTTCTTTTAAGAATATAAAATCATAGAAATTCGAAATTCGTTTGCATAAACAGATCGGAGCGAGCATAGCATGCCCAGGTATACACCAGGCAGAGGGGCCCTGAAATATTTTTGTTTCAAAATTTAACACCATACAAATTCGAAAGTGTACGCTATCGAAGGTAGTAGTGTCCTAACACTAAATACCTCCCAGAGAAAAATGTCTTAAGTCAAAACATTTTTTAGGTGCACTTAAGGTTTTTATCCCGGTGACGGGCAATACCGTGTTGGGTCAGCTATCAATATTTGTCAAACAAAATACATTTCTTTTTTAGATTTCACTTTAATTGCTGCACATATTAAAACAAAAAGGTTTTAGTTGTAATCAGATATTTAATTCTTACTAGGATGCTTTTAAATATATATTGCAATTACACATCTAAACTGAGCAACTGTTTTTCATACCTCTGACAAGAAAAACATGGTGACAAGAAAAACATGCCTTAATCTTCGCGGTTTTCATTTTATGTGCACTTTTCCTGTGATTGTATCTGGCGCGACGATTAAAGGTTTAAAAAATGTTCTGAAATTTGTCAAATGTTAAAATAAATAACACATGGTCTACAATGAAAACGTTTTTTAATAATTGTAGCTATTTTTAATGTAATGTTTTGTGCTGAATTGGAAAATCTCAACCAAAACAGTGTATCACGTACCATTTTTGCACAAACTTGATTTTTAGGTGCGTTCGTAATTATATAAATACGTAGCACCTATAGTCGTCGATCAGTCCGTCTGTCCGTCTGTCCGTCTGTCCGTCTGTCCGTCCGCATATAACAGAGCAAAAACTACCCGACCGAACGATCTGAAATTTTAAATATATGATTGTTGTAAAATTTTGTCGAGCCATTTCAATTTTTATGAAAATCGGATGTATAGTTTAATTACAGGGACATTCAAAAGTTTTTCTTTACATTATGGCCAATGGGAAAAAATTATTGCAAGTGCATTTTAATGATGTTACAGTCTTCCGAATCGTTTGAAAATTTAAATATATGATTGTTGCAAAATTTTGTCGAGCCATTTCAGATTTTATGAAAATTGGATGTATAGTTTAATTACAGGGGCACTCAAAATTTTTCCGTTACAATTATTGCAAGTGCATTTTAATGATGTTACAGACTATGCACTTATGAAGTGTAAAAAAATATACATTCAGTACAACATGGAGAGCAAAAAATATTTATAAAACTAGTTATAGAACGAACGCACCTCATTTGCCACGTTTGACGAGCAATTTCCTACTTGTTATTGTTTGTAAAGGAAGCTACAATACCCAGATCAAAATTCATGCTAGTACCAGCAACAAAAATGGGCTAGTTTTTGCTACTTATTGCTTTGTCTGCTAGATTTTCATGCTATTATATGATTTATAATGCAGCCCAGCATCAAATGCTATATAGCTAGCTTACGCAGCAATAGCACGACAAGCCATATACAAGCATTTTATGCTTATTTGTTGTTTAAGCTTCTTTCAAAGCATGGAGAGGTAGGTACCTTAACGTTCTATTATATGCTTTCTTATGCTTGGCAGCATAATATGCTATGCAGCCAGCTTAGGGAGAAATAGCATGACAAGCTATGTACAAACATGTTATCCTTATTTGCTGTTTAAGCTTCTTCCAAAGCATAGAGAGTTAGCCACCTTAGGGAGAAAAGAGCATGACGTACTATGTGCCAGTAAGATGTGCTAATTTGCTACACAAGTCTCTTCCAGTAATGATGAGGAAGGTACCTCAATGAACATTTGACCACACGCTCAGGGCGGAGCTCGCAATGTTTCCCACAAGCACTAGAGTATTTGATTGGCTTTTGGTGAGGGCTTGCGGGAAAAATCGAGAAGCTGATTAGCTGTAATCCATCGTGACGTTGTATGACGTCAGTAATGCTTGTCGTCCATTGTGTACTTGTTAATGCTTGCCAGCATCAAATTTTTATTTATTTATTTATTCATTTTTTAGTTACTCGTAAAAGTATAAATCTGACTATGTTTTTGAAAATAGAAGAAAAGAAAATTTTAATTATAAATTAAATTTTCAATTTCATTCCAATGCAACAAAATTTCCCCACAGTTTAAACTACATCAAAGATAGAATGAAGATACGTTTTATCGTTTCTATTTAAATATATCAAGATCACATACAGTAATGCAAATCCGTCATTCGATAATAATGTAAAAAACAAAAGATTAGAAAAGGATTAAGTAATTTTCTTTCTGGCTGGAGGATACGCTTTAAGTAGCTTGTTTCTCCTTATTATTATTATTTTTTTTTATTTTACTACGATAAAAATATAAATATGTAAATCGTCGTCAGATTTTAGTAACCCAGTTAAACTTTTCAAATTTAAGGAAAAGAGAAAAAGGAACAAAAATAATAAACAATTAATTTCCGTGATAAATTTAAAGGGAAAAAGCTCCCCTCCCCCCAGAAATGGAAGAAAATTCATAGCTGCACTTTCTCTTAGTATTTAATTCGTTTAAGTTTCTCGAAAAGATCAAGTTTACTGTGTTTATTAAAATCAGAGAAAAAATATTAGTTTGTTAAATCTCAAAATCCAAGGACGGTAGATTTTCTTTTCGCACTACAAGAACACTGCCTTCGTCCACCCGTTTTAGATAAAATTTTAACACATAAATCTAAAAAAAAAAAAAAAAGACCTGAAAATTAATTTCTATAAACGTTTTTTTGGGAAAGAGCGCCCCCCCCCCCCCGGTTTAGATAAAATTTTAACACATAAATCTAAAAAACAAAACTGAAAATTAATTTATGTGAAGGATTTCTGGGAAAAAGCTTGCCCTCCTTCCCCCATCTTAAAATTCTTAGCTATTCATTCTCTTAGTCTTTAATTATTTTAGTTATAAAAAATTTTTCAAAAAGAGAATTTAGTCAGTTAAATTTCAAAATTCAAGGAGCACTGTTTCATTTAAGAAATAAGTCCATAACAATCGAATTGAAAACATGTACAATTGATCCCCCCCCCCTCTCCAATAAGCAATAAATTTTAAAATCTTAACCCCCGCCTGAAATTGTTAAATTCTATCCTACATACACTTCAAAATTGTTTATTTCTCTGCAACAAATAATTCTGACCATAATCGAACCATTCATTAAGCAAAGAAAATTCCACTAATGAATTATATTAATCAAGCCATATTCTAATTATCCATTAAACATAGAAAAAGCCCTAATAATAAATTAACTTTATGAATTGAAACTTGGAGGATAACAGCATCGATAAATTCACTCTCTATCTTATAAAAATATCAACACACAGCAGAATCAGCTTCATCACCCATTAACTGCATTTAAAATCGTTTACAAACACGATCCCAGTAGCAAGGTAAGTAGAGCATTCTGTTTCCAAACTGCAGGTAGTGTGTTCTGTCCGTCTCGGAGGAAAAAAACCCCGACATAAATTACCCCTACTAAAAAATGTAGGTAGTTCAGAAATTCTCCAAAGATGGCGCCACCAGCATCTTTTTTTTCTAACTGGAGAATAGCAAAAAATAAAAGCAAGTGATGCTAGAAAAGTAATGCTAGAATAGCAAAAATTAAAAGCAAGTGGTGGTAGAAAAGTAATGCCAGCATAGCAAAAATTAAAAGCAAGTGATGCTAGAAAATCAAAAATTAAAAGCAACTGATGTTAGAAATGTAATGCTAGAATAGCAACAAAAAATATCTGTTGCTTGTGAATTACTGCTAGAATAGCAGCAATTACAAACAAGTGGTGGTCTTGATAGCTGCTAGGCCAGCAACATATTCAAGCAACACAAGCTGGATTATGTATGCTGGCCAAGCAGTAAAGAGGGCCAATACACACCATGACTTGCTGGTAATTCTGGTGGAACCAGCAAATGTGTTATGGTAGTTTATGCTATTTTACTTGCTGGGATACAGCATTTAATGCTTGTCTAGCAAACAAATACCAGCATGAATTTCGGCCTGGGTATGCTTATTCTAATTGCAATAATCAATTTAAATTAAATGGGAAATATTTTTTTTTCTTACAAAAAAAGTTGTTATTTCACAAAATTAAATGTGTGCAGTATTACACATTCCATTAGGAATGTTTTCTTCACTTGTTTTGGTGCAAAACTTGAAGATCACGTTAGACCATAGACTCCACACCTATACAAACTCTGTTGGATTTAATGTTGTTCAATTTAAAAAAGAGTATTCTGATTTGTGGTATTCCACTGGTATGATGCGGGAACTTAAATATTACGCTGCTGATTTTCATTTTTGCTCATGTGATGTTACTATTTATAACATTGAAAACCGGAAAGCCTTTATGTACTTAAATTTTTCATCAACTTTGTAGCTTCCAACTTCTCTGTTTTTTTATACAAGTATTTTCAAATAGTTACCTCCGTCTTATTTTATCGTAGAATCTCTGTCAAAATGTAAAGCGAATGTTTCCATACAGAAATATTTATATTCAAAAATGGGGAAAATTGGTAGCTATGTCTTAACCATTTGTTTCACACGATGCACAAAATCTTCGCCTTCTTTCACAAGACATGTTTGAAAAGCCATCTGATTCTGATTCAGATAATGCTATTCATGAGGACTTTTAGTTTAATATAGACAATAATGCCTCTGAGCTATTTAATCAATTAAAACGTTTTGATTTAATCAGAATTTGTGGATTGTTTAAGGGATCTGCAGAAATTTTGAGCTGCAGACTAAAAGAAAAAACTTGTTTGCTCTAACACATCTACTACATTGTACATATAACAAGAGATCGGGACTATACTTCTTACTTTCTCCAGAATATTCTCCAGGATATTAATACATTGGTACGCACGTTTGGCTTTAAATATAAAGCGCAGGAATGAAGCATTTTTATTGGCTATATTAAAAGGAAGTCTTAAAGCTGTTTTGTTACATATTGGGAAAAAACACGCATTTGTACTTATTGTACCACGGTCAGTGGAATATTAGGTAGTATGACCGCCGATTACAGCTGGATACCAAATCATTACATAACAGAAAAAAACCCGCGGCTTTAGCAACAAAGAAAAACAAATATGTAATAGTCTTTAGCCAAAGAAAATTCAATGAATTTAAATCTGTTTTAACTTATTTTGTTACGTAAATATCCAAGTATAAAGTTTCAAATAAAATTGTTTTAGTTTGTTTATTGGCTATTATTAAGTTCAACACGCTGCATGAATGAATGCAATACAAATTGAATCTCATTGAGAAGAAACTTTACCTGATAGAAGAAACAAAATTGAGATCATATTTGGAATAAGCATCCCAAAAATGTATAGTACCAGTATAATTTGGTTTTTCAGATTTAAGAAAGGTACATTTGTCCTGCAATACAAATTGAATCTCGTTGAGAAGAAAATTTACCTTACAGAAAAAAAAAATGAGATCATATTTGGAACAAGCATCCCAAAAATGCTTAGTACCAGTATAATTTTGTTTTTAAGATTTAAGAAAGGTACATTTGTCAGACCTGTGTAATTAATCAATTCTGCAGACGTAACGAGAAGCCAGCTGTCTGGTGAAAATTTCTTTTAAATATATTTATCATATTAAAGAAATATATTTATCATATTATACAAAAATCCATTTATCGATTTTAGTCAGACACCCAGTGTTTGTGACTTAATAATTGGATTACAACCTTGGTATTCAAAACAATAACTGTTTCTTGTAGAATGATCTACCACCTCATAAATTACCAAACGTTATAGAATATCTTGTGTAATTTTTAATTTATATTTTTACTGACAGTGTTCTTTATTAAAGGAAAATTCCAATAACATATAATAAAAATACAGGGTGTTCCAAAAGTCCCTGACACATTTTAAAATTCAATATAAAATAAAGTAATTATCGTACAGGAGTATGGTTTGACTAAAATGCTTCTCACGGTGAAAAGTTTTCTTCGAGCGAATAAAAAAATTATTTCCAAACTTCGTTCATAGATGGAGCCACTCGTCCGTAAGTTTAGTTTCAAACATGCATTTTTTCTAATTTTCAAATTAATTTTGATTTGACTTCGTAGTATCGATCAACATAATTAGATTTTTCGCTCGGAGCCGTCATTTCTGTGTCACAGCGTTAAAAAAATGTGAAAATCAGAAAAAAAACGCACATTTGAAAACTTACATACTGACAAGTGGCGCCATCTATGATCGAAGTTATGAACTAATTATTTTCATTCGCTTGAAGAAAACTTTTCACCGCGAGAAGCATTTTAGTCCAACCCGCACTCCTGTGCGACAATTACTTGATTATATATGGAGTTATAAAATGTGTCAGGGACTTTTGGGACACCCTGTATATATATATATACAGTGAAATCTGTCTAAGCCGGAATCTGTCTAAGCCGGAAATCTGTCTAAGGCGGAAACATTTCAGAGTCCCACATTTTTAAACATTGAGATTTCCGAGAAATCTGTATAAGGCGGAAACAATCTGTGTAACGCGGAACGGGACTTTCATTTTGGGGACCGAGGTAGCACATTTACTGTTTAAGGCGGAAGAAAATTCCGCTGCGAAATATAAATAGAAAGAAACCTTATTTTTTCATAATGACATGTATTGTCCAGTCTCATTCTCAGAGGTCAGAATGGCGCCTCGTTGATTGATGACAGTTTTTTGGGGAATTAGGATGATTCTATTACTGTATGCAAAATGTTGGACAATAGGTCACGGGATTTCTGACAAGTTCATTCTTCGGTTACGGTAAAGTGAGAGGATCTGTTTAAAAGAGCGGGCTACCACACTGATATCTTATGGGGGATTTCAACACCCTTTCACCCTCTCCGGAAAAAGATTATCCCTTGGTCAACTGCTAATCTTTGTCATATAATAGAAGGGCGGATTTCTTCGTCGAATTTTAGACAAAAAGAATATTGCCACAACTTCCCGAAATATCTAAAAGCTCTTTTCAATAGGTGAAGAAAATGCAGACTGTGAAACTTTAGTTGTGTAAGTAACTTTAGTTTGTGTTTAATCCAGTAAGTGCTAGATGCAAGACGATATCGTTGTCGTATGTCGTATACAATTACAGATTATAAAGAGGATAGTTGTTGTATAATTTAAGTCATTATTCCCAAAATGGATAATAAATCAAAAACAAAACGTCGAATACTTTATCCTTAAAAGACAAAATTGAAATTATTAAACTCAAAGAGCAAAATGTCCCAGTTAAAAGCTTATGTGAGAGATTCAAATGTGGAAAAACTCAAATCTATGATGCTATCAAAAAGAAGGATGAACTTCGTAAAGAATTTGAAGAAGGGGAGATTGTACTCGGAAACGTAAAAGGCAAGTTGAAAACGAAGACGTCGGTAAACTAACATAGGAACGGTTTAACATTGCCAGAGCAAAAAATCTGCCCATATCAGGAATTTTAATTCGGGAAAAAGCAAAAGAAATTGCTGAGGAAATTGGAAAAAAAGATTTTAAAGCATCAAATGGCTGGCTGATGAGCTTCAGAGCTCGACATAACCTGTCACTGAAACAAATGTGTGGCGAATCAAAAGATATTCCGGATTCTGATGTTGAAAAATGGATGGTCAGAATTTCTATATTAGTAGATGGTTATGCTCAAAGGGATATTTTTAATTGCGATGAAACAGGACTGTTTTTTCGGGAATTGCCTACGAAAACTCTGACTGAAAAAGAAAAAGCATGTTTTGGTGGAAAGCACTCAAAGGAGCGCCTGACTTTGCTTCTTTGCTGCAATATGAAAGGAGAAATGGAAAAGCCATTAGTAATCGGAAAATCACGGAAACCAAGATGCTTCAAAAACATTGATGTGTCAAGTTTACCGGTTACCTGGAAATCTCAAAGGAAAGCGTGGATGACAGCAGTAATCATGGAAGAATGGTTGAAATTGTTTAACAGAAAAATGCAAAGAGATAACCACCATGTGTTATTATTTTTAGATAACGGACCTTGCCATCCCCAGATAGAGTTAACAAATGTGAAGCTACAGTTCCTGCCAGTGAATACCACATCTAGAACTCAACCTTTGGATCAAGGGATAATCAAAACTCTAAAAACTGTCTACAAAAAATATCTCCTTCGATCAATTTTAGCTGCAATGGAAGAAGCAAAGTCTGCATCCGAACTAGCTAAGACCGTAACAGTTTTGGATGCAGTTAAGTGGATTGACAGAGCCTCTAAAGAAATCACACCCGATACAATAATTAAGTGCTTTCAGAAATCGGGGTTCAGTTTCGACACCGAAGAAATTTCAGATAGTGGTAAAGATGATGTTGAAATGGAAGAGCTTCAAGACCTGATGAATAACATTTGCAGTTTCATTCCAGATGGACAAGGACATACAAATGTTACTGAATACATACATGCCGATGATAAACTTACTACAAGCGATTATAATGAGTCAGTGGATTTTCTCATAGCACAAAAGCTAGAGGACAATAGTGGGAGTAGCCCTGATGAATATGAAGTAGAAGACGGAGTGACTAGCATTAAGTCATATCAAGATGCTCTTAAGAATCTAAAGCTTTTACAAAATTTTACATTCCGCGAAACAATTATGAAATGATACCAATGTTAACTGAAATACAATGTGCTACCGAAAAAGGAGCGATTAAGAAAGAAAATAAACAAACAACAATATTCGATTCTTTTTCTAAATAAACTCGAGATAATGGAATTTTAAAGCATTTATTAAGGTAAATATAACTGTTTTTTTTTTCACTAAAATTTGTAATTTTGATTTATATCAGTGTGTTTGTGTACTATCAATTTGTAGTGTAAATTAATATTACTATAAATATATAAAAATATGTAAAAAGATTTCATGTTTATTTAATTTTTAAAAAATTAAAAGATACGTTAGATTTAATCTTTAGCCAAAGAATTGTTTAATACTCTGTGAACGGGATGTCTATAAAGTTTTTCTGTCTAAGCCGGAAATCTGTCTAAGGCGGAATTTTATTTCAATCCCAAGCGATTCCGCCTTAGACAGATTTCACTGTATTACGGGTAAGTTGAGAAATCAATATTATAAAGCATGTCCGTGAGTAACGCTGGCGTCATTTTGATGGTGACAACAACTGACCAATAAATTTCGCTTTTATTGCAATTTTTGTAACATCGAGCAATTTCAAATTGTACGCCACTGAGTAGGAAAAAATGTTCTTTCAAATTTAATTTATTTTAAAACTGTATCTCAGTTAATTGTTTTTTATGGTTTTTAAAATAATTTTGAAATATTCTTATGTTAAATGTTAAATAATTAAAAGAACCCACCCCTTTAAAAAAATGCTTTAGAAAATCATAGGACTAAAATGTTGTATTCAACTAAACGTCGCTCACAGTAATTAAATCTAATGAACGTTAAAAAATGTTTATCAATCTGGAATGCCGTATCAAATATTGTATTTCTTTTCTTATATCTTTATAAAAAGAAATCAGCTTCTCTGATTAATGTAAAAATTTATTCATTTACTGAAGTTTATTAACCCTTTATGCCCCGACAGTACTTCAAAGTACCATTCAAATAACTTGTTATAAAATTCGTTTAATACATCGATTAGTAATAACACAGTTTAGAATGAGATATAAATACTTTACTTTATCTTGTTCCAAAAGCATTATTGGTTGCACAAAACAAAAATATTTTTAAAAGTGTGATTTCTTTTGCCTTTGCATCTTTTCAGCTTTCTTGACGTTGAAAGATTGGAAGTGGGTGGGGGGGGGGGGGGAGGTTCTGTTCGGAAATATTTCTATATTTATTTTTTTTTTATTAGTAATAACAAAATCCCTACAAATCCAAGACTAATTAATTTTAATTGGCAAAATCCTTCTAAAATTTATTAAATGAATGTGTAAATCTTCAAATGTAGTTTGAAAAATTCACGAAAAATTCTTTAGAAGATGAAGTTTTCATGAATTTATAATTTGGGACATAAAGGGTTAAATTCGTATCTAACTATCTCACAATATATTCATTTCTCACGATTTAATCGGCGTTAATTTATCATTTCAAGTCATCGGAAGTTTCATGCAGGGATGCAAGCGCTGCGCCACAAATGGCTGATTGCTATCACTAAATTTTTATAATATTCATCACCTTATTTAATGACAGAATTTCTGAGATTTAATAAGGCGAATAATACTATTTATATTTAGTGGTGAAAATTAGCCATTTGTGGCGCAGCGCTTGCATCTTTGGTTTCTTAAACTTGAAAAAGATTTCAGTTAATAATGCTAATATCTCTATAGTCCTTTTAATAGTCATATTAACCCCTTAACAGTGTGGCCCGAACTGGATTCGGACAAGAACACTTTGCTTGCTTCGTTATTAAAGGCATTTTGATACCACTAATTTGTAACTGTAAATTTATCTTCATTGATTGTCAGATATTTTTCGATTAAGTAAGGTAAATATTTTAGTATAAAAAAAGTGGTGTCCAGCCCCATTTTTAATTTTTTTGTAAGAAAACAAATGTGACTGTTAAGGGGTTAATCATTTCCATTTTTTAACAATAAGAATTATCCTTCTCTCGGTGATATTTTGTAAGTAAATGAATGAACTAAAAAAAAAAAAAAAAAAAAAAAAAGATTCTAATAACAATTAAATTTAAAATATGACAGTTAAAAGGAAAGTACTAAGCCTTTGAACCGAAACCGAACAGAAAATAAAAAACTTGAAAAAAACCGCTATTACGAAAATCATAATGAACATATTTTTTTTTTTTTCAATTTTTCAACACGTTAAAGAATTAAAAAAAAAAAAAAAAAATGCTTTCGAAAATTATACGAGTAAAATGTTGTATTAAATAAAATGTGGCTCTTGGAAATTAAAACTAATGAACGTTAGAAAATGTTTACTTACGCGGAATGCCGTATCAAATACTGTATTTCAATTTTTATATTTTTGTAATAAAATAAACTTTTCAGATTAATATAATAATCATTCATTTAAGAAATGGAAAAGAAAATGAAGTTAAAACAAGAATACACCTATGTAAATTCACAGATAATGAAAGATAACTAAAGAGAAAAACTCGTGTGATTTTATAATTGATCAAAGAACAGAATTCATAAAATATACATTTTCAATAATCCATATTGAACAGTCTTTTTCTTGAGACTTTATTGCATGGGATTTATTTATTTTTATTTTCCCTAGCGTACGAGCATGTCCCTTATTCAATATGATTATTATTATTATTATTATTTTTTTTTTAAAGCAGAAGGCAGCGGATATAAAATATGTTTCCCTCTGTTACTTTGTTCGACCTTTCAATTATAGCAGTTACTTTATTATATGGGGGCCAAACATTTGAACATTAATATTTTGATGGCAAATTCATGTTTCTTTGCTATTTTGTTTAAAAAATATCAAAGAAAAACGCAAATAAATGAAATTTTCCCTAACTCAAAAATTTAAAAGCTTGTATATCATAAATTAGGATACTGCACACAGAAAAGCTTTCCAGTAATCCATCTTGAACAGACTTTTACTTGCGACTTCATTTTATGAGGATTTATTTATTTTTATTTTCCCCAGAGTATGAACATTATCCTTATTCAATGTGTTTATCATTACTTATTTGAAAAGAGCAGAAGGCAAAGATAGAAAAAAAAAATGTTTTCCGAATTCCCCTCTTCGACCTTTCAATTATCGCATTTACTTTGTTACATGGGGACCAACAAAGCATGACAAAAATGAACCGGTAAAATCCTCTTCGTTACCTCGCAGAATTCCTCAGGAAGGGATAATCACAAGAAGGGAATGTTGTAGCTGGCGTATATCATTACAAGAGAAACGAGGAGCATTTAAAATGTACCCACACATAATCCCCAACCAACACTTCATCTGTAAATATAATCCAGAGCATCAGCAGTATCGGTTCAACCCTTTCTCTACCTGGTAGCAGAAGTCCGTTAGATGAAGAACTGGCAGGAGGCGGGAGATAGTAAGATAATGGTTTTATTTTCCATGCAGGCGGAGGGGTGGTGCTAGGGATCTGAGTCACCTGGTTCATTAGATCGGTGACATTACTGCAACACCAGGGAGTCACAGATGGCTAGAATCACCACCCACACTACTCCAAAACAGAATGCATTTGAAAAAGATTGGGCCAGGAAATGTGTTGGTCCAGTGAACACGACGAGAGAGGAGAGAGAGTGTTATTTTTGCTCGGTTGAGTCATTTATCTCTTTTACTGAGTATTCTTTCATCCAGTCATGTATTCATCTAAAGGGGGGAAATTTTCATCAGAAGAGGATTAAACCATTTTATACAAACGAGCTTTTGACTTTCTTTTTTAACAATGTGCACCTTTTTAAATTTCGATTTGTTCGGTAAAGACACATGCGCTTTGTAGAGGGAAGTATATGAATTTTGAATATCTGAAATGAAAAGGGGATTACTCGTTAAGCACTCTATTTGACAGAAGAAGAAATTGGATTGCAATTTTATCGTTTCGATTGAAACAAATTTTAATCCACTTACGTGTTAGATTCTTTTAAGATATATTTTCTCTGAAAGAATCCAGCATCAATCTATTGTTTTCACCTTAAAGCTACTTTATTGAATATATTTTGCAGGCACAATAAATATAAAGGGAAAAAAAACTTTGTGATGATTTTCTTCTGATTTTCAAGATTAAATTATGTTAGATTAATTCGTTATTTTCAATCATAAAATTCGTATTTCTATATTTTTATTTTACTGCCTTTAAAATTGATTTTGCATTTTATCAGATAAATCTGAATTAAATAGTCTTATTTAAATTTATCTAATACTAGTTACTTTACAGAATATATTTTACAGTTACAAAAGAAAGAGGGTAATATTTTTTTCCTGATTTTCAAGATTAAATTGTTAGATTAACATGTTATTACCATTGAAATTCATGTTTCTATATTTTTATTTCACTGTCGTCAAAAGGGATTTTGTATTTGATGATCAGAATTGAATGGCCTTATTTAAATTATCCTACTACTACCTGTTTTTCTGGTTAAATTTTGCATGTGCAATATAATCAGAAAACAATGTGACGATATTTTTTTTTCATATTTTGAAGAGTATAGTTTTGTTAGATTAATTTATTATCTTCGGTCATAAAATTCACATTTCTACAATTTTATATTACTGTATTCATAAATGATTTTGCATTTTATTAACTGTAAATAATTTTATTTAAATGATCCAAAAATTTATATAAGAAAAGTGAAATAAAAAATGAATATGCAGACGTATAATTGGTAATAGAATGAGCTGTCTGCATAAAATTACAACAAGATACTTTTCAATTGACATTGACAATGATTTATATATTGAATGCGTGATTTATCACATTGCTAACTAAGTGTAGAACCGACATAGTGAAAAATATCCAAGCCGGGAATTGAACCCGGAGCCCTTGGAATAGCACTCCAAGCGATCTACCATTTAAGGTACGAGGACGATACCCAGCTTAGCATCTCTCACTCATATATGTTGGTAAGACTGCAACTGCAGCACAAGATGGAACAGTCTTCATAAGCACACAGTTCTGCGGTGAAACATGAGACAGAAGTAAACCCAGCATCGGTGGACACAAATATAATTTAGAAAAATTATATACGTGTCCACCGATGCTGGGATTACTTGTAAATTATATATGTGTCCGACGATGCTGGGTTTACCTGTGTCTCATGTTTCGCCGCAGGATTGTGTGCCCATGAAGACTGTTCCATCTTGTGCTGCAGTTGCAGCCTTACAAACATATATGTCAGAGGTGCTAAGCTGGGTATCGTCCTCATAGCTTAATTGATAAAGCACTTCCAGCGCTATTCCAAGGGTTCCGGATTCGATTCTCGGATCGGACATTTTTCATTATGTTGGTTCTACGCTTAGTGATATTGATAAATCACGTATTAAATATTCAATAATTTCAAACGTAATTTCACTGCGGAAAATTAATTGAACAAGTGGGTAAGTGTGATCACAGATCGCACAGAGGGTTTCGTTTAATATTCCTTTAAAACACTTTATCCTTTTGTGAAATCTGTTAGTTCCACATTTCGCAACCAGGGGCGCACTCTATTCTACACAAACCTCTATCCAAAGGAAACTCCGATTTACAACCTATCCGTAGGTATATTAGTCGAGGGGATCGGGTCTGTAGCACCCGAGATAGGTAGGCGCCCCAGGAAATTGCACGGAACATTCTTTTATAAGCTTTTTATTATGTGCTATGAACTATGTCAAAGTTTCCAGCAGATCGACTTGTTAGATTTCATAATTTTAACAAAATTGCGTTCTGTTAGTTGCAAATTCCACCACCAGGGAGCGCACACTATTCATAACAAAAGTGTATCAGATCGAAACTCTGTTAAACAACCTATCAGTGGATGTGTTACTGGAGTTGGTGGCGGCCTTAAGCGAGAAATTAAGAAATTTGCTGAAAGTACTATTCGGAAATAGTGGTAACTAAAATTTTGACATTTTTATATTTCATAAGCAGCACGTGTCTGAGTATATCATAGTGCTCAAAAAACGACACCTAAAAAGGTCGTAAACGCTATTTTTTAAAAAAGAAATCCAGCGCCCCTCCCCCGCCCTCCCTTCACAGGAAATTGCATGCACCATTATTTTATAAGCTTTTTATTATGTGTCATGAAGTATCTTAAAGTTGCAAACGGATCGCCTTGTTATATTTCCTAATTTTAACAAAATCGCGTTACGTTAGTTCCGCATTCCACCACCAGGGAACGCACTCTATTCTTAACAAAAGCATATCTGAACGAAACTCCTTTGCGCAATCTCTCCGTAGATACATGGTCGGGAGGGTGGCGGTGCAGTCTTAACCATCAATTTAAAACATTTTCCGCGATAACAAACGCTAAGATTTAATAAATAAATCTAGTCCCCCCCCCCCCCCACCTCCACTCCTCGAAATATCACACTCCATTCTTTTTTACACTTTTTCTTATGTGTTATAAAGTATCTTAAAGTTTCGAAGACATCGAGTGGCGGTCTTAAACAATAATTTAAGATATTTCCTGAAATTGCTATTCGGAAATAGTGGGATGAACACTTATAAACCTATAAACTTTATCATGTTGAATAATTAATACTTATCTCATAGCGCGCCGTCGAAACACCCCACGCAAATTGTTAATTTCCTAATTTAAATGAAATCTCCGTTAAAAAAGCACGTGCCTCCATCTTAATCTGGCATTTGATGGAAATAAAAGGAATTAATAAAATAATAATTAATATCTCTGCTCGTAATGAAGCAATCTCTTTGAACCGGGTATGTATGGAATCTGCGAAAAATTTCCAGCCCGGATGTCAAAAAATTTAATCGAAAAATTTAAAATTTAAAAAGTTTAAATTTCGTATTAGACTTGCCTCCCCTTAAATTTCTACCGCGCCGATATGTCCAGAAATGATGACAGCTGCCTTCCGGTGAATGGAAATCTGTTTTCATTGTTTTTAAAAACACAGAAATTAAATTTTTATCGATCGATTTTTAGTGGATTTTTTGCGTTCTATCCTACGCAGAAATTTGAAATTTATACCAAAATAAAGTAGAATTTTTTCCGCGTATTTCTACACCTGTTACGAATTTGTACGACCGATATTTCGGCAGATCCAATTTTGCTATTTGAAGGTCCACTTCATTTATTGCTTAAAGTACTCCGTGGTAACCCTGCACCGGCTGATTTGACGGAGCATCCGCTGAGTTTACTGGCAACCATTAGTAGAAACTGGGTAGGATTTCGATAACGTGCATTTTCACCTGCATTCAAAAGGTTGATTGGTTAATTTTAGAATTTAATTAGCCCGTAATTAGGTTAATTACCAACTTTTTCAAAATTTTATGATTTGTTGTTTGATGTGAGGTGTTCAGCTATAAGTACCCAAAATTTCAAGTCTCTAACATGTATAGTTTCTGAGAACGGGTTCTGTGACGCACAGACGGACAGACAGACAGAGGAGCGAGACGAATAGGGTTTCGTCAGATGAACGAAACCCTAAAAATTATAGATTTATATGCGTACAGAAAATCAAATATAATACTAACATTAAAGGAAAATTATGCGTCAAGCCTAGATTATGAAACACTTTCCAACACTTCCAGAATACTGTAATGAACTTCACCGTTAAGTAAGGTGAATGGAAATATATTTTGAATTTAAAAAACGCATAACAACAGTAAAGTGACTTTCAGCAATAACTGTGCATAGACGGCAATGAATACCGTTCTTTGCGTAGCCCTGTATATGATTTTTTTTATATTCTACAACCATATAACGTAAAGCAAGGAGAGTCTGCGCACATTTCAAAAGAATTATAATAAAAAATCTAAATATTAATATTTTGCTAAACTATGCATGAATTTTGACTTCATTTGTTTTTTATGCATTTCCATTGTTATTTTGTTGTTATACTGTAATTTAATAGAACAGCAGTAATAAAACCAAGAAAACTATTTTGCGCAATCTCTCCTTACAGGGTAGGAGAGAAGGCGCACATAGGTAGGAGAGATTTCGCACACAGTTAGAAGAGATTGTTATTAATAATAACTACAATTAAATTGTTAACAATAATAATTACACTTAATCGACATCGTTGAAAGGTTTTTGTGAGTAAATATTATTGTATTAGGAGTGACTATTTCAACCAAATGTTTAAATAATAAATAAAAGAATCAATTTTAACAACAGTTAAAAATTTTAATTGAAGAAGAATAAAATATCAGAAAAAACAAGCCCTACTAAGATTACAAAATAACATTAATCTAGTCGATAACATGTTTAACTTGAAAATTACTTCATTTCCATTTCCACAGTTTCATTGTATTTTGTTTGCTAACCGAAGTTGTCGTCGTCCACAATCGATGCACTCATTGTTGCAAATCGTGCATCTTTCTTGCAATCACCTGCAACAAGCAATACATTGAATCCAGTCAGTTGTCGAAGTTGTCTCCTGGTACAGTTCTAGACACTCAGTGCACTCATTCTCAGTTACCTTCGGTTTTTTTTCCTTGAGTTTTTTTCATCCCACTTTTTGTGGAAGCACCTTATCTTCAGATGTTCTTTTTTGTAGTGGCATCTTTCTTAAGTCTTTTTTCATGTATATTTTGAGGATCAGTAACATTAGTTGCACTCTGTTTCCTTTTGATTTTGATGGCATTACACTACTTGGAATTGGTGAAAGCTTTTCCAAAACATTGTATTAAAAAATTAATTTTGGTTAACAAAATTAATTTATTAACAAATTAATTGCTCATAAATTAAAAAAAAAATGTATATAAATATTTAATTAAATTATTAACAAATATATTATGAATTTATTAACAAAAATAATTACATAATTTTTTTAATAACAACTGTATTATTAATTTATTAATAAAATTTTTATCTTCGAAAGTATTTTTTTGCAAATTAATTTGTTGCCAAATTTAGTTTTGATAATTATGTGTTTTTCCGAAATTATTTCAAAATTTATTCATTCATATGTTTTACACGTAATTTGCAATTCATACAAATTTATCAATAAGCTGTGTAATCTCTAATAGTACTTAAACTTATGGGGGTATGCGCCATCTCTCCTAAGTAGCAGATGCGCAAAATCTCTTATTTTGATAGGAGAGATTGCGCAGCCTTTTATTTGAATATGGCCACTTCTAAAATAAATTTTTGCTGTTCGCATACTTAGTCCAGGTTAGTAGTTTATAAGAAATCGTTTAAGTTCAAAATATTTTGTATTACTGAAGTTCTATAAATATTCTGACGAACAGTTATGAAAATTCAAGCACTTACTTTGGAAAACAAAACAAAATAGCACTGCTTTATCCAAGACGCTTGGAACAATGCACATTCATGTAGATACTGCACTAATGCTGCTGTACAACTACCTGGAGTCGCTGGGCTCGCACTCTACTCCTTCCCGTCGAATCTCTTTGTGCGCAATCTCTCCTACCGCGCGAAAATTCCTCGCTTTACGTTATTAGTATACTAAATATAATAAAGCTGAAAAGACATAACTCCAGAAAAAGCACCCTTAAGAAACTCCCCAACAAACACAGAACTTTCGGGCCACTGATGGGTTCGTTAGCCTTGGCCGAAAGAGTTCGATGCTGGCCCGCTATCACTGAAAGTTACGGGTCCGTAAAAAAAGTGTCACGCCGGACACAATCAGGCCACAAGAAAATTGGAATACAAGAAAATACAAGAAGTTGCTCACAATCGTGCCACTAATTTTGAACTAAAAATGATACATAGCCTCAAACTGGCCACATTTATTCTTTTAATGGCCACTAAAAATAATTGATAGCCAGAATCTCGCCTTTGTCCAGCCACTTGTGTTTGCAAGAATTAAATTTAGCCCAAAGCTGCCACTGCCATGCCTTAAAGATTATTTAAGCATAAATTCAAAATTTGTTGCATAAAAAATACTTGTTGAAAAAATGTTTAAACGATAAAGTGTTTTTACATGAACAACTAATATATTATTAATCATTTAGTTACACTTCGAAAAAAATTACAAATTTATTTATCTTGAATATTTTCAAAATTTTCCAAAATACAATACTTGACATAGTGAATTTATTAATTTGTTTATTTATTCAATTATGCATTTAAAAATGTATATGTGATGCCATTTTTAAATAATTGCATTTCATATACATTTTAAAAATGATTATTGAAAAAATAAAATATTAATATATTGTTTTTCATGCAAAAACACTTAATCATTTAAATGAACTTCCAACAAGCATTTTTATAGAACAAATTTTGAATTTACGCCTAAACAATTTATATAATCTTAATATATGTGTTTTTTAATTTACATTTAATTATGTGTTTTATATTAAAAGTATGCGTTTGTGAATATATATACATTACTTTCGTTTTATCTGTTTTTTTAACTTATTAATAAGTCTCTTACCAGTATATGTTTGTTTATTAAAGCAAATCATAATCTGAAACACAATGAATACTTTTGCATCATTTAAATATTTCAAAATTTTACATTTAGATTTTTCCTTCACAGCTTAAGAGACTACCTCATTCACGCGAAAACACTCGCTCTCTAATGTTTATCCTAAGGGGGAAATTTTTAAAACAATATCTCGTTTTAATTTAATATTTTATATTTTTTTTTTTTTTTTTTTTTTTTGCATCGGTAGCTGATATCTGCCTCTATAAACACAGGCTTTTTTTTCTAGCATAATTTCGTTACTAAACAAAATCGAAAAAGCTAAAAAGGTCTTTGTAAAGGTCAATCTCAGCTATCCAATGCGAAAAAAGAAAAAAAAAATCAAATGCGAACGAAATATTTAAAATAATTTTTTTCCATAGGGTTAACATTAGCAAGCGGATGTTTTCGCGTATGAGTGATCTAGCACCAATAGTCAAACTTTACAACAATATGTTACTTTAATCTTTCAAAAACTATGAAAATTATTCGCAGTAATTTAAAACTTCATCACTATTTTAACAATTTTTTCTAAAAAGATGCATATTTTTTCTTTATAGTAAAAATAAACTTTACTTAAATTAAAGTATTCCAGCTTTCGCAATTTTTTTTATTACATACATGATCATAAACTGATAATCATTACTTCGAAAAATTCGAAAAAATTGATAAAATTCGAAACTTTGAGAGAAAAATTAGTAAAATACCCTCGTTATTTCATAATTTACACAAAATTTTAATATAATGGAGAGTCGGTGAATTACGTAATATATATTTACTAAAATTTGAATATAAAAAAATTAATTAAAAAATACTTGTGATTTCATAAAAGCTAATATATTTTCTTGTCAAACAATCTTAAAAATATACAGTGAAAAAAACAATTTTACTTATTTTCTGTCCGACATTTTTTTATTATACGCACTGTATCAAAAATATTATAAAGCAAATATCATTCCGCGTTTGATAAAATTGCTTGTGGAATTAAATAATTAGTACATAACTATTTTACACCCTACAGCACTTTAAATGATGCAAAAGGAATATCAGATTATAATCATATAATACTTTAATAAATCAACATAGACACTTACTAACGAAGATCATGCTCTGTAAACAACCTTCCTTCTATGCAAACTACAACCTGAAAGACAAAGCAGGATTGAAAGTAGTCATGGGATGAATTTCTCAGAAATGCCTCCAGGCAACCCTGACCTTGAAGAGTATCTCTCTCTTCCCCCTAAGTCTTGTGCGAAATGTGTTTTAGAGAGTACATTTCTCTATACTGAAGAAATGGAGTGCAAAAATATTTGGGGGGATAATTTAGTAGTTTTATCAGTTTTTATTATAATAAATTAAAAGAAAATTTTTTGCCTTCAAACATATCTTTTTCATATTTATTTCTTTTGTTGCCTGGATTTTTTCCTCTGATTTTGAACGATAACGAAGGTTTTTATGAAATTTCAAAATGTAATGGAGGTGGGGGGGGGGGGAGAATATACTATTAAAATTATTTTAACAATCAAAATTTAATAAAAATAACTAGTTTCTTTGGGTTCACAATTATTTTTCTAAGAAATTAAGTAACTTCTTAACAAAAAAAATTTGAATTATATCTTTTAAAACATTGATAACAAATATCTTGTTGGATATAATCTATATTTATTAAAACAATTTCATACAGTGTTTCGTTTTCACAAAACCACAAAACATATCATTCAACCTTTAGGTGGCTCTCAAATCGCCTATTCACAAGCACGAAACGTTCTGACACAATTTCTGAATCAATTTTAAATGTAAAGGCATAAAATTGGCAAGCCTAACTACTGGAAGGATTTTGAATTGAAATGAGTTTTCCATTTTCTGATAAATAAATTATATTTAAAATTATAAGCAATTGTTGTCACGTGACAACAGTTTTTTCTCCTGTCTCGCGTTCGGAAAATCGGTTTAAAATGCCCACTTTATCTGTATTTTCTGAAAGAATTTTTGCATTTAGCAAAAAATGGAAAACGCTTTTTGATTACATAGTTTCTGAGTAACAGTACCTGCCATTTCATGTGTTTCCGAAAAAAAAAATTTAAATATATGTCAGAAAGTGTGTGTAGACGCTCTTTGGATTTGAGAACATTCTTAACAAATATCTTCGATACTTACACTTTAAATCTCAATTCAAATTATATGAAATATTCCTCGCAGCCAATCTATAGTTATGAATTGTATTTTATTAAAAGATTACTCAGATTGGATTTTGTTTGTCGGTTAAAGATTTTTCTTTTTTCTTTAAGAAAACTTTTTGTTGATGTATTCAGAGTGATATATTTTGCTTTTGTATTAGGGAAAATGTTTTCCATTGAAACTGATAATAAATATTGATATAATTTTTCATATTGTTCAACTGAACATTTCTTATTATTTTTTTACATTTTACATTTCTATTTAAAAACAGAAGGAATTTATAAAAAGTGTACACTATTTCATTCCAGTGTGCTTAGAAAAAACATACATACATATATTTTAAGATGTAATTTGTAGACAAGAATATTTTATTCGTAATTTATTAGAACGCGTAAAAAAAGTAAGTCTTTTAATATAATCATAATGAAGGGAACGAATATTTTTTCCAACTGAATTAAATCATATTCAAGGCTGGAGTAGCACAGTTGAAGTTTATTCCAACAGAGCGAAAAATGTCCATACCAGGGATCGAACCTGGATACTTGGCGTGCCGTGCCCATGCCTTACCTGTTAGGCTATCCGGACCGATACCTGGCTGACACAATTCACTCTTATTAGTTGGACTTGGCTGCGAACTGCAGCGCTAGTTTCATTCATCCGAACTATAACTATAGCATTACCATGATGAAACTACTTTAACACGGAAACTCCTGTATACCATGTCATTAGGTCATAATGAAGGGAACGAATATTTTTTCCAACTGAATTAAATCATATTCAAGGCTGGAGTAGCACAGTTGAAGTTTATTCCAACAGAGCGAAACAGAGCGGATAGCCTAACAGGTAAGGCATGGGCACGGCACGCCAAGTATCCAGGTTCGATCCCTGGTATGGACATTTTTCGCTCTGTTGGAATAAACTTCAACTGTGCTACTCCAGCCTTGAATATGATTTAATTCAGTTGGAAAAAATATTCGTTCCCTTCATTATGACCTAATGACATGGTATACAGGAGTTTCCGTGTTAAAGTAGTTTCATCATGGTAATGCTATAGTTATAGTTCGGATGAATGAAACTAGCGCTGCAGTTCGCAGCCAAGTCCAACTAATAAGAGTGAATTGTGTCAGCCAGGTATCGGTCCGGATAGCCTAACAGGTAAGGCATGGGCACGGCACGCCAAGTATCCAGGTTCGATCCCTGGTATGGACATTTTTCGCTCTGTTGGAATAAACTTCAACTGTGCTACTCCAGCCTTGAATATGATTTAATTCAGTTGGAAAAAATATTCGTTCCCTTCATTATGACCTAATGACATGGTATACAGGAGTTTCCGTGTTAAAGTAGTTTCATCATGGTAATGCTATAGTTATAGTTCGGATGAATGAAACTAGCGCTGCAGTTCGCAGCCAAGTCCAACTAATAAGAGTGAATTGTGTCAGCCAGGTATCGGTCCGGATAGCCTAACAGGTAAGGCATGGGCACGGCACGCCAAGTATCCAGGTTCGATCCCTGGTATGGACATTTTTCGCTCTGTTGGAATAAACTTCAACTGTGCTACTCCAGCCTTGAATATCTTTTAATATATATTTTAGTGCATAAAAAATAAATTTTGCACTTTATTGAATACTTTCACCGAAACTTAGATTTTGAATAAGGAAAATTATGTTGAAAATTTGAAGAAAAGTAATTTTTCTATTTCTATCAATCAATATATCAAGCAGATTAAACTGGCCCAGTTATTTTCACCCGATTCTGGTCTTTTATATACTAGTCGGAAATTTAACTTCAGTGGCTAGTGGGCAGGAAAAAAAGCACTCGTTTTCTCCACACTCGCCCGTTATCAGTTAGACGATGGCTGCCGGATGTAATGGCGCACCAGTCAATATAAAACGATGGTTTGGTACAAATGGCCGGAATTCTGTTTGGCCCCAAAATTCCCATAATGCGGCCTGATTTTTGGTGTTTGTTGGGTCACGTCCATATACAGTAATAGTTACAAATACTTTTGTGTCAACCTGTATATAGGAAAGTTAATTTATACACACCCCGTAGCGCATAAAAAATTTTAATTTTAAAAACGCATACCAAAATTGAAAACACACTTCCAGCATTTATCGCTCGTAGATAGTATTCTATTGTAACCGAATTATTTTTTGTGACTCTGTAAAAAAATGTTGCATGCTTTTACATAAATCATGTTTTTGTACACTTCATAAATGCATATCAATTTTATTGTACTTGAACTAGTATAAAGTCATTAACATACACAACAAAAAATTTTCTCCATAGATCACAATGTAACGGAATTCTCTTCAGTGTCCCTATAAACGAACTATAAATCCTACACACTTCATTTTCAATAGCGAACATGCGATAGGGATCATCTATAATATTTATCAATTACGTGGCAATACGAGTTATTTACGCGAGTTAGAGCACGGGCATGCGCATTTGATCTATGATTTGTTGTAAATAGTCTAAATTAAACTATTATAATATACCATTGAAACTGGAACATTCTTTCATGGATAACCTGTATTTAAAGGTATTAAAATCAGTACAAATTTTAGCACTGAAAACTTCACTTTAAGATCGATTTAAATTTCTTTAAATGAATTTTAATTTGAATAAATAAAAGAAAGATATTTTAAAATAAAATACTTTTTACTTCTTCATACTTGGAGTAGCATAGTTACCCCAACCTTGAAGCTGATGTATCTAGTTGAAAAAATTCCTTTCTGTTCGTTATATTATACAGTGTGTTCTAAAAGTGCCCGTTCTCCAACTTAAAGAACTCATTGTCCGCGATTTTTTTATATTAAATTTTATCCTCTGCTTACCATTGCATCAATTCTTGAGTTTTTATCATTTGGTTCTTTTCGCACTTAATTCGTTCGAGAATGAAGTTCTATATTATTTTGTTCTTCATAGTGCAATAAATGTATCACGCGTTCCGAGCATTGCGCTGCTCGAAACTTATTTTGAATGTAAAACGTTTGAATGGTGAAAAGATGTTTGGCGAAATAAATATCCAAATGATGCAATACCGAGTAAAGATACGTTATATCGGCTCGTTCCAAAATTTCGTAATACAGGCTCGGTAGAAGACAAGCATGGGGGGAGCGCCGAAAGTTTGTTACACCAATCTTTTACATTCTCAAAAAATTGGCGTACGGTGCGCTGTGTCACGCAAAAGGATATTTGGACCTTTGTTTTTCTAATCAACTGATGACAGTTTTGTATACAGGGAACTTATCCGGCAATTTGTTGTATTGTTAGAAGTGAATGAACGAAAGTCTTTGTTCCAACAAGATGTTGCAACAATCCAAACAAGTTATGAAATCATGGACATGCTTGAAGAATTTTTTGGCGATCGACTCATTTCAAAAAATATTTTACCAACTCGATTCCCCTGATCTGAGCTTCCCGGACTTTTTCTTGTGGGGATATTTAAAGGAAAAAGTTTATGCAAATAATCCTCAAACAATAGATGATCTGAAAATTGCCATTACTCAAAGGATACTAGGGATGGGCATTATTTAACGTATTAGGATAAAAAAAAAAACACTGTTACTATGTTGGAACCTAATATTCCATTAATATGTTACCGAAAAGACCCTGTTAATTAAATAAAATATGATTTTAAATGGCAGCGTCTTCATTCATTTGCCTTATTCAAGAATTCAATTTCGTGTCTCTAAAATAGAACAACATTCACTAAAAACGTCCTCAATCGTTCCTTTTGAGACGTGCGCATCTTCACTCTCTAGTTATAGGTGACTCTGTTAGATGTGTGGTGCTAAAAGATTATTTTACACTTCATCAATCCACAATGCAATGCAAAGAACAACTTCCACAACTAATTAAACGCTTTTCCTGCTTGGTGACTGGTGCTATGTCACCACCATCACTTTCTCTGATTCTGATTGTGCAAAGCAGGGCATAAACGAAATACTGAAACCAAAAGTAGATCAGAAAAACATCTGAAAATTGGTAAGAAAAAAGCTCATGCTTGACATGTTTTGTACGCATAAATCGTATATATATATATTAATATATATATTAAATGTTTTCATTTATCATTTCCTTAACAAAAAGCTAAGTTTGAGTTTCTAAAACCCAGCAAAGTTTTGTCTAACTTTTGACCTAACCAGTCTTTTTCCAACTAAAAATACACTTTCGTGCTTTTTTTTCTTGCTTTGCTTCTAATTTTCAATGAGTAAATTAAAAAATTTATATACCTATGAATTATATTGCCAAATATATAGCTCAGTTACACATCAGAAATGAGGAATGGGAATTACAATGAATTTCTTTGAACATGGAGTTGCAAAAATTCAGGGATTCTTTTTTTTTAAGATAAGCACAACACCCTGTTCAATATTCCATACTAAAATTGAACAATTTTACATAATTTAAAAGCATCGATTTTTACCCCCTCCCCCCCCCCCCCCAAAAAAAAAAAAACAAAACAAAAAAACAACAACAAAAAAAACAAAAAAACAGCAAAACTCGAGTTTAGAATCATTAAATTTATAAACAGTACCTTTTTGAAACGTTTAAGTAACATTCATTTAATTATAAATTTATGCCTTAAAAATTTTAATTCTCGATTTTGGATAGAAAGTCCATTTCAAAAATTACGAAACACTATTTGACTGCATCCAAATAAAGTGCAGGAATTTATAATTTTTCAATTGATTACCGCGTTTAAAATGCATACATTAGAACTTAGATTGATTTCAATTGAAAACAGCAATGGAAAACTAACCGCAAATAATTGCTCAATTCATTCGGAAAAATTTTCATTACGCCATCAGTAAATCTAGTTCTTAACGTATAAAATGATATATTATCGTTTAGTAAGCATCTGAATATACAGAGATAATAGTACATATTTACAATTATTTATCTCTTAAAATTTTCTGCGGTCAATATAACAATTGCTTATTTTGAAACATTTGTTACCAAAGTGTTTTAGGTTAAAATTTTAGGTATAATTTGTCTCAGTGGAATGAATGAAAGAGTGTTTTGCACATCGAGTAATTATTATGAGGACGTAATGGGAAAGGATTTAATCTGTGTTGATATTTTGAATGAGAGATATTTATGGACAGTTTCTTTGAATATTTAAAAGGGTTATTACTACGTACTCATGGAGGGGATTTTTTTTTTTGGGGGGGGGGGGGGGTGATTCTCGCACTATAAATTTCGCTTTTTGGCCAAGTATTTTTAATATTTTTGTTTTATCATTGCGTTTAATGGGAGCCGGAAAACATTTAATTTCTGTGATTTTATTTCGCTGAAAAAAAAAAAAAAAAAGAAAATAGCCTCCTATAATTTGTGAGAAAACTTAATTTTAGTACAGTTATAATTAATTTGAAAAACATATTTGTACGAGCGAAATTTGTTTGGACGAATTTCATTTGATTAAAAGTATATAAATAATATTTTTGTGTTCTTGTGAAATTAGCTTTGAATATGCGTTGACAGATATGACTGCTATGAAGTCGGGGGTCAAATTTCTCTTTTTTAGTACTTTCCACCGTAGTTGAAAAGTGTTTATGAATTAGGTTTCTTTGTCCATCTGTCTGTCCTTGCTCTAACTCGTGTAAATATTGTCCGAATGCCATGAAATGGATATATGTTATTCTTGGGCTTTAGTATGGTTTGTCGGTATTGAAAAGGAAGTGTGTAGCATTTTTGGTTCATTTACAGGGCCATTCGAAAGAATTATGTTACATTAAGGTATATGGGGGGAAAATCGCTTGCCGTGTATTTTAATGATATTACAGTATTTAAAACACATTTAAATGGATATACATCACTGAGGTATACTGCAAGGTTCTTACTATAGAATATGGTGTGCATAGAACTTATTTTTTATTTACAGGAACACACAAAAGTATTTCGATATAGAAGAAAATGAGCAATAATTGAACTATTGAAGCCTACGCATAATAATTGCTGGAAGTGCGTTTTCATTTTGAAATTTAACTATTTTTTAAATATTACTTGGTGTGTATAAATTCTAGATCATATACAAGGTCGAACAAAAGTTCTCAACAACATTCGTCTATTAGCTGAAATTGCTGGGCGGAAAATTTTAACTGTGCTATGCGTTTAACTGTACGACATTTAGCATATTATGTAGTATGCATGCATAACTGTAGATCATATACAGGGCTGCAAAATAATCGTATATTTTAACGACTATTCATAGTAATAGCAGAAATAGTGTTTTCAAATGCATTCTGCATTTTCCAAATTGTTCATTAAGACGTCATCTTCCACCTTTGTAAATTGTGAAATTTTGTTATAGTATTCTGAATGTGTTGGAAAGCGTTTCATAATTTAAGCTATATGCAATTTTTTTTAGAAATCGTGTTTTTAAAACTGTGTTTAATATTATACAGTGCGTGTTTCTTATCGTTTACCAATAACTAATTTCTAAGCCGTTTGCTTTAGAGGCATAGCCAGTTTCAAAAATGTTTCAAAAATGTTTCAAATTTTGTTTTGCATCCCATAAAAATCGATTTACATTACAACAATTACTTTTTAAATAGGTAAGGAATTAAAAATTTTATACATATGCCTGCATCCTATAAGTTTTATTTACAAGAAGTTTTTCCATGTTTTAACAAGTAAAACAGCAAAAATTTATTCTTGTATGGTCAAAACTTATTGAGTTATGTTTTAATCACCATAAATGGAAAAACATGTTTTTAGTGTCAGAAAATGCGAAAAATGCATGAAATTCAAAGTATTATAACTAGGTAAGTTTTTGTATTGCAAAATTTAAGTTTTTAGCCACAAACTGCTTCTGATTCATCTGAATATAAAACAGCATTTATAATTACGTCAAAAAATTACTTCAGACATTTTTTGAAAGGCCTTCTAATTAAAACATCCGTCCACCGGATATACAGCGATTAGTTATATGTTATAAATATAACAGGTTGTTGGAACCTGTTACCTGTACAAGTGTGCAACGATGTAACCTGTTAACCAAAAGTAACAATATTTCCCATCTCTACAGGATACAAGATCCCAGCATGTTAAAACGCGTTTCTACAAACATGCGCAAAAAAGTTCAGCTTTGGCCCCTAGAAAGCGTTGGATATTTTGAAAATTTGTTATGAATATAAGTTCAGTATTTTTCTCAACGTGATCTTAAAAGTACTTTTTTATCATTAGCATAAAAGTAATCGTTTTAATGTTTGTTCTTTTGTGAATAATAAATACATATGTCGACAGTTACGGGATCTTTTAGGACACTCTGTATATCACCATGCATTAAAAAAATGTATTATAATATCACAGATAAATAAAAAAGATGACTTTTTTCACAAATATAAAGCATTGTGCTTTAAATATTATTAAAAAATATTAGATTCATAAATTTAGTTGAATTTACACTCCTATTAAACATATTTTAAATGTATAAAATATAACTTTAACCTTGTACAGAAAGAGTATAATTTATACCCATGCTAAACTCTTTTGTTCAAGATGTTCATTTTAAAGTTGTTATCTACGCTTTTAGAATGAATTTTACAATTTCAGAAATATGTTATTCCTATGGTTATATTCAAAACTCATCAAAATTCATATAAAACATTTTTACTTCAAAATAATGTTTTATCATAAACATATACAAACTATATCAAACAACAAATAAAGAAAAACATATGGATAGTCGCTTTCAACTACACTCTGTGATATATTGCTTCATAATTCCTTACAAATTATTTTAAACGGTTCCTCGTATGTTTCTATATTTCTACCGACTGTTTACTGTTTCAGAACATGAATTATTTTTAAGCAGATAACGTATGGATATAAAAGGCAAGGAAATATCTGTAGTTGGCATGTAACACAAGATACTTGGGAATTCATAATGGATATATATATATATTTAACCGGGATAAGTATATCCGTTCTTATCTAAGGAGAACTAAATTACAGAACATTCGTGTCTATCAATAACATTCGAACTAAACTGTCGTTCTGAAAGTGATTTCGATTTGAAATGAATATTTATTCAAACAAAACGAATATGAATATTTTACGTTGTTTATAAATTCTGAAAAGATAAGGAATTGATGCGCTTATGACGAAATCTGTCGCGATATTTTACCGGTATCAAATTCAAAACGAGTTACATAAAACTTTCCAATTTCTATTTTATTGTCCCAAGTACCGAATGTCAAACAGGAATAACGATAAACTTCATTTTTCATTTCAGATTTGAAAGAAAAATTTTAGAATCATGCCAAACGTTTTCAGGAACAATGAACGGCAGCAAAAGCAAAAATATACTTATAAAACTAGCTTAAACGCATAGATATGAAACATCTGTAGACTTAATAATATTATTAAATGAAACAGTACAAACAATTCCGGGAATATTTTAATGTGACGTGACTTTTAATTTCATATGAATTTTATTTTCAAGATAAAGGAATATCTGTCTATCTCTGGACAGTTTCTAATTCAGTGCGTGCTTTATATTAATAACATCTTATTTTTAATGTTATATAATCTGGTAATAGATAAAAATCAGTATTTGAGCAAATGAGAGTTGGCACAAGGCTGTTTAACCCCTTAATTCTCGCTCCCGTCATATTCACGGGCTGTGTCTTTTTTTCGGATTATTCAGATTTGTTTGATCCCCACCAGTTTTATAGAATAGTGTAATTGACTTTATTATGGTATCATTTTACCTGTCATTAAACAAGGTGAGTATTTCTTTTTCAAAAAAGTGGTGCCAATAAGCAATTTGAAATTTTAAACCGTAATTTAATGCGACCATTAAGGGGTTAAAGAAACCTTTCACAGGAATTCAAATCACTTCAAAGGACATTGTAGCCATGTCTACAGACTGTTCTACACATTGAAAATTACACTACTTGGAATATTAATCGAATATTTAAAATAAATCAACATTTTATTTATTTTTTTGCTCTCACAAAGTATTTAAAAGAATTCCCAATTCTGGTAGCTGTGACAATTTCTCGTTACTCATTTTTTTTCATTCGTCCGTTTTCATTTCGTTTATTTTAAAAAAAAATCTTTGTTGGAGATAAATATATAAAAAAAACATGCTTGAAAATTATTTGAATAGTTATAAAATCTCAAGTAAATTGGACTACAGATGCCAAACAAAATTTCATTGACAAACAAAAGTCGATTTGTTTTCCTGCTCAATGATGTAAAAAAATGAAATTATCCGATATTTGAAAGTGAATGTGTGAGTGATTAAGGGAAATCGTTGTCACCATCGTTATGAAATCGGCGTACTTCTTTATAGATTACATTTCTAATATTAAGCGGCAAGTAAATTTTTGATGACGACTAAAAAATGCGTATTGAAATTATATAGGACTTTGCCGCTAAAAACCCCTTTGTTTAATAAAATCTAAAATGCACTGATTTACAAAAGCAAAAATATAATTACCCAATAAAAAACCAGTGACACACACACACACACGCAAAAATCTGATTGGCTGAATAGAACCTATTTGTAAGAACTCAATTTATTTCCGTATAGCAATATGCGAAATCAATGTGCGATGAATGCTTTATATTGATCAGACGAAAGATATTTCATGAGTTAAAGACGTCTAATGTGAAGATACCAAAGAACGAATCGTCTTTTGAAAAATAAGATTGTTAAAGTAACAGAAACAATTAAAACCTTGAAACTAAATTAACCCTTAACCCTCTCGCTGCGCAACCCGAGGTTTCTCGGGCAACGTAAAAGTAGCAAAATTTGCGCAACCCGAGATTTCATCGGGGATGCATTTTCTCCGTCTAATTAACCCGCCTTGATCATTCCCACCAGTTACTTTTTATTGTAAATTTTGCCTTATCTAATCGGAGCATTTTCCCGATTAAATCAGACGAAAATTTTTGTTTTGAAACACCGGTGGCAAAAGAATAAAAAATATTAAAAGACGCTCGTCGCGAAGGAATTAAGTACGCAATTTTTGAAGCTACTTTGATAAAACAATTACGCAGCGAGAGGGTTAAATGCATAGTGATGCATATCTACATCACTTTTTATCTAATTCTTTGCAACCAGTGTATATATATTGAAATCTGAATCCTGTGAAAATTACAAAAATATAAATTTAAAAATCTATCTTAAAATTTCTGGTGTCCACTCTTTAATATAAGAGTGAAAAACATAATTCTAAAAAACTAATTCGTGCATTTAAGTTTTACAAAATAAAAAAATATATAAATTAAGGTATTTAGATTTATACTTATTAAAATATTTACTAATTCGCAATATTTTAGTTTTTACTTGTATTGCAGATTTGCAACATAAGAAAAGGTTGACGTATTATACGAAAAATGCATCTCTGGTTTTTTTCATTATTTTTCCTGTGTTATAAACCTTTCAAAGAATCATGTGTAAGTTTTTTTGAAAAAAAAAAAAATAAAGAATCATGCATTTAAGGGTTAAAAACAAGATGGCAACTCACAAAAGACAGTCTTTAAGTATAACATCAAATACTCTAGTAATTCACATCTGCCCAGCATGACGTAACAGAGCTGTGCAGTGCCGAATCGACTCAACTAAATATCAATTAGTAACCGGCTAACTCAGGAAAAGCAACTAAGACAACAGGGAAGGGCCTGGTCAGCGCTCTAAAATAAGAGACGAATTTCCAAAAAAAAAAACTATTTAGTAGGGGAGGTATGATACACTTTTTTTTTTACTAAAAAAACTACATACCACCACCCCTAAAATGGTTAAAAGAAAAACTAATAACTCTATAATTTTGGTAAGTAAAATCGGGTGGATTTAATGTTTTTTTTTTTATTTTCCCTTCGTCAATTATAGAAACATCTTCCTTTTCAGGCCATTTAAACTTGTTTCCTTCTACATGACGAGCAAAACGAACTAACCATCTATCATCGCACTGCTTTTCTATGTAATCTACATAATGTCTATGAATAGTCTCTTTGTTCTTCCTTACCAATTTCGGTAGCTCTTGCTGTAAAACAGTAATGAATATTACAGTCCTATATTAGTTTACAACTTAAAAAAAACCTGTTAAATTTCAAATATACAAGTGTATCATTTCTCCCTATCATGCCTTATTGGATTTTCAATCACTTTGTATAAATGCAGTTGCAAAATGCCAATCTGCTTTCTGGTAAAACTCACCCTAACAATGTGTGTTACAAATAAAAAAAATTTCAACATATTATCTTCACAATGATAAGAGTTATGAAAGAAAATCAATATTTAAAAAAATTTACATTGACATTCCAAAAGTCTTCAAAATTAAAAGAAAAAAAACGTTGTCAGTTCTTCACTGCTAAGTCCAGCTAATGATGACCTCTGCTAATAAAAGAAGACTTTACATCTGTTAGAATGGTTGTTAATGCGATTTGTTGAGAAAAATTGTCAATGTATCAACCCTCCCTATGTATCAAACATATCAAACATCCCCTACCTCCCCTATATTTAGATATATCTGATTACATGATTAGTTTTTAGTTTGGGGCCTCTTAAAAATTCGTCCTGATCACATCTCCATGTAGCTGATTCTTTAAAATAAAATGATCTACATACAGTTATAGAGAGGTTTATACAAATTAAAACGGTACTTCTCTTTGTTTTCAATTAAGTAAATCTAAACTTACATCCAGTCGTTCAGGGTTTTTTTTTTCTTTTGATGTACTGTACATTATTTTGGCATTCATATTATTTTAAATTTTTCTATTAAAATATTTTGAAAAAAAAAAAGGATGATAAATATTACCGATCAAAAGAAACAAACTTTTATGAAATCAATTTCTATTAATTCATGCATACATATACAATTTCAGATATCGTGCTGTCGCTTTTCTCTCCTTATGAATCTTTCTTTCGAGGCTACATTTTGATGTTTAGAATATTTATCCATCAAGTCTTGACGTATTCGTTCGACTTTCACAGGTACTTATAAATTGTTCAGTGCCATGGAGATCTCTTTGAAATATTTCTGGTAGTTTCTTCGAAGAGACATTTAAAAATTCTTTTAGTAAACCTGCAAACTTCTCTATCACTGGCGCAACAAAGAGGAGATGACGGGGAGGATGATTTAAGTGTTACAAACGCTAGTAGAGTACTTAAAAGCAGTAAAGATGCATGCATGATGAGCAGCTGTTTTAAGGCTTCATAATAGGATTTCCTTCTTTGGTGCAAAAAATAAATAAATAAGATGCATACATGGCGAGTAGAAACAAATGTAAAGAAAAGCATAGACAGTCACGAAAACTGTAGAATGCAGCTGTTTTAAAGCTTTATTTTATTAGGATTTACTTCTTTGGTGCAAAAAATAAATAAATAAGACGCATACATGGCGAGTAGAAACAAATGTAAAGAAAAACATAGCTACAAAAACTATTGAATACAGCTGTTTTAAGGCTTCATAATAGGATTTCCTTCCTTGGTGCTAATAAATAGGATGCATACAGGGTGAGTAGAAACAAATGTAAAGAAAAGCATAGACAGTCATAAATACTATAGAATACAGCTGTTTTAAGGCTTGATAATAGGATTTCCTTCTTTGGTGCAATAAATAAATAAATAAATAAGACGCATACATGGTGAGTAGAAACAAATGTAAAGAAAAGCATAGCTACAAAAACTATTGAATACAGCTGTTTTAAGGCTTCATAATAGGATTTCCTTCTTTGGTGTTAATAAATAAGACTCATACACGGATAAAACGATTTAGTTACTATAACCCTAGCTAAAATGTTTGGTTGGACTGACCAAATGTTGGTTCGACTAATCAAATGATTTTGTTCGTTCAATAAAATTTTATTGAACTAACTAAATGATTTTGTTAGTCCAACAAAAAATATTTGGATGGCGCAAAATTTGGTTGGCATAACTATTTTTTGTTCTTTTAACAAAACCGTTCTTTCGATGTACAGGTTGAATAGAAACAAATGTAAAGAAAAGCATAGAAAGTCACAAAAAACTATAGAATACAGCTGTTTTAAGGCTTCATAAAAGGATTTCCACCTTTGATGCAAATAAATAAATAAATAAGATGCATACCAGATTAGTAGGAACTGATGTAATGAAAAACAGAGGCAGCCACAAAAACTATAGGGTACGGCTGTTTTAAGGCTTCATAATAGAATTTCCTTCTTCAGTGTAAACAAATAAATTAATAAATAAATAAAAAAATATATGAGAGTGGAAAACAACAACACTAAAGTATATGTCTTATTACAGCTGCTGTTTCTCTCTTTCTTTTTTAACGCTTTTCATAGTTGAAAACTGTTTATAATTTCGGTTTGCATGTATGTCCATGCTCTAAATCGTGAAAATATACATAATAGGACGTGTAATTTTTATATATTATTGAAGTTCATTACATAATTTCCGCTATTATAAAAGAAGTGTATAGCATTTACAGTTCTTTAACAGGGAAACATAAAAGAACTCAATTACATTACGATCAATGGGGAAAATCGTTTGCGGTGCATTTTACTTAAATTGTTTAATTATATACCTCATTTCACTGTATGGACAAAATAAAATTTCTTAATAATATTCTGTTAGTGGTGGAAAGTGTTTCATAATCTACTCATAATGTATGATTTTTCGTTCTTGTTTCTTAAGGTTCAAAATGGGCGCTTTCTGCTAAGCATTGAAATCGCTGAATGTTAATTTTAATTTGTCTGCTTGTACTTTTCATTATATTGGTTTTTACACGTCACGTCCTATAAAACTACTATATGAACAAGAAAAATGAAGATATAGTGAAGATAACTCATTTTATCATTCAAAACCTGTGGCAGATGAATATCTTGGTTAAGCCATTGCTTTTATATTTCTAGACATTTTGTTAACAATATGAGTAAGTTGATAGTTCTTATATTAAAACGGGAAAGTTCTATTTGATTTCTGAGTTCTGTGAATTCTCTGACATATTTTCTCTTTTTATGTCAAAAGAAAGGGGGACAGAGAGCTAGCATCAATAACATCTGTTATCCACATGACAATATCTCATTTTCCAATATTAATTTTCAAGTTATAGAAAAAAAAAATTAAAAAATAGCCAGATTAGTAGAATTTTGATGCGTTAAAAATAAAAAGTAATAAAATTCATGTCAATTTAGACAAAAAAGCTTTTAGATTTCATTCTTTTAAAATTCAGTAGATAAAAAATAATCTTCGGATAACTTTGAAAATTTTCATTATTTTTTATTTTTTTTAAATGTCTTAAAAAGAGAAAAAAGTTATAAAGTGAAGAAAACGTGTTAAAAATCGGAAAGGAATAAAAAAAAAAAATTATGCTCTTGGAAACGTAGTCCTGTTTCTTTTGAAATATAAGGGATCGTGTTCAGTTATAAAATTTTAAATATCAATTTATTTTCGATTATTATGATTGATAGCATTGTAACTCCAGAGTAATTTATGAAATATTCAAAGATAGTTGATAGATTGTTATGGAAAGTTTTAAAATCTAAAATATTTTAAAAACAAAATTACATTAGCTGATCAAATGTATCTGGAAAATTTCGATTTTAGATGTTTTGTGGAATATCTGGAGAACCACTGCACGAATAATTTTTGAAATAATGTCTGTAGAAATGTAAGGAACATGTTTGACCACATATCTTTCAGTAAATGTTTGGTCACGAGACCAATTTGTGTAACTCATAAAAAAAGATCACCGAATGTTGTGAAAATTCCAAACGAAATTGGCAATATAGTGAGCTGAATTTGAATTGTTTTCTAAAACTAGTTTATGATAAGGTATTTTCTAGTAAGTGTCATTTTTACAGTTCCGTACTTAAAAAGAAAAGCGGAACCATTATAATATCACTCCTGTTTTTGTCTGTCCGTCTGTCACAGCCATTTTACTCGTAAATAATGGAACGTGCAATGTTCAAATTGGCTCAAGTAATAAAGGCTATTGACCCACATATTTATACATTATTAACCATTCACAAATATATTTAGGAAATATAGAGGGGCTAATTAAGTTACTTGAGAAAAAAAATTCTTTGTATATCGTGTAGGGCATCGTGTAAAAGCTTTCGTAACACCGAACTCAAAAATATATTTCTTTTAATTTTAGATATTATATTTTCAGAGATATCGTCAAAAATGCAATGCAAAAATATGCCCTCCACCCCCTCCAATCTATTTCCGAATCTACTGAAACTAAAATTATGAAAAAATTAGGGGTAGTAGAAGTTAATTAAAACTTGCAGGAAAACTATAACGATTACAATGGGTCACATAGTTTTACAGACATAGAGTACATATATAGAGTTACATAGAGACACAGAAAAAAGACATGCACACACAGATCACGCAAATAAGCATCTATGTTTATTATTATAGCTTTATGTTCAGCTACGTTGAGCATATTTAAAAAATAAAAATAAATATTTCACCTAAAAAATGTATTTTCTTGAAAAGAAAGTAATCTAGACGTTGAAAGAGAAAGAGCATTTCTGATAACGAGGATTTTTTTATTCCTGGAATATTCTTCTTTAATTGATAAATAGTACTTATTTTTTTCTAGTTATAAAATATTGTGGCATTAAAATTTTCATTTATAATCTTTTCTACGAAACTTAATATAATTCTTATTTCTTTTTCAATCAAAAATAAATTTCAAATTTGATAATGGTTGTAACGTCTTATTTCTGAAATTTCAATAGAGATTTACTGATGGCTAATTTCATGGGTATTTGTAATGTAAGTCACATAGCTGATAACTGTTAAGCTTTTTAGCTACCGTTATTTTCGAAAAGTTTTCTTCACCTTAGCCAATTAACAAGATATCTCCGATAAAATAAATTAAAATTTTCCGTTCTAAAATACTTGTTGTCAATCATTGTAGCAATTTGCACCTATGTGACTTACACTACAAATACGCATGGAAGTAACCTGATAAGGGGCCGTCCACAATTGATGTCACGCTTGGAGGGGGGGGGGGAGGGGGGGGGTAAGAAGAAATGTGACATCATGCATTTTGGTTAAAATAAAAGTATTAAAAATCAGCAGATTAAATTTTGAAGTTATTTTAAAATTAAAGTATTTTGTATTCTTAAAGTAAGGATAAGATTTAAAGACAAATATATTTAATTCCATTTCAAATTCCAAAATTCTTCTGTTTTCAATTGCTCTTTCATATTAATATTTTATTACTATTGTATATTAATTATGTTTTTTGTTGTAAACCTTAATGTTATTTCATACAAAATAAGTACACGGATCATTTTTATAGTTATGCTCACTAATGTCATTAAAACACATAATTAAAGTTTAAAAATAAAATTTTAAATATGATCTATAACGCAGTGCTTTGTTTCTGAAATGCAAATATTGTATGTTTATGTAATATAGCGTGACATGTAACAAGAGGGGGGGGGGGGAGGTAAGGTGAAGTGTGACACTTTGTGACAAAGGGGGGATGGGGGTCAAAAATATTGAAAAAAGTGTGACATCATTTATGGATCGCCCCTAAGTTTTATTTTAAAAAATTAAACGATAAAATTCTTTTTATGAAGAGTGATTCAAACATGTTCAAATTTAGACAAATAAATAATCTAATTAAATATTAATAAATTGGAAATCAGAAATTATGTTATTTTAAAAATGTGCATTTGAAGTGAAGCTAGAAATGTTAATTCTACACTGCGCAGTTATGCAAATCATATGTAAATCAATTAAAATTTAACTTTCCATTCAACCACTACATTTAAAAAGCATATTCTCCTAAAGTAATCACAAATGTCTGCTATTAAAAAAGGCGAAGAAATGTTCATTAATATGTCTGGTATCTAACCATAATAGTCATATAAAAAAAATTACTTCCAAAAGAAATTTTAGTGCAGTGTAGGGTTAATATATTAAGCTCTACTTCAATTTTAAATCAAGACGCACAACGTAGAAATTACTTTCATCCATCCCTCCACATCAGATTAAGATTGTCTAATTGGAAATTAAAGCAACTCCTCTGTTTCTAATGAAGTTAAAGATTTATTTATCCATAACAAATAAAATAATCTATATGAGTTCTCATAAAAAAATATTTTAAACAATAGATCACTTCCGATATAAATTAATATAAATTTTAATTAAAACATGACTTCCAATAAAAACAAACAAACAAAAAATATTTTCAATAATGGATGACTTCCGATAAAACACACAAAAAAATGTTTTTAATAATGCATGACTCCCTATAAAAATAAAAATATATATTTCAATTAATAGGTGACCTCCAATAAAAGCAATATATATATATATATATATATATATATATATTCAATAATGGATGACTTCCGATAAAAACAAACAAACAAAAATATTTTTAATAATGCATGATTTCCTATAAAAATAACAAAAAATATTTTTATTAATAGATGTCTTCCAATAAAAACAAAGAAAATATTTTCAATAATAGATGACTTCCGACATAAACAAATAAAATATTTTTAATAATACATGACTTCCTATAAAAATAAAACTATATTTTTAATAATACACGACTTCCTATAACAATAAAAATATATTTTTAATAACAGATGACTACAAATAAAAAAAAAAGATGATTTCTGCTAAAAACAAAAACAAAAACAAAAAATTTAATAATAGATGACTTCCTATAAAAACAGAAAAATATTTTTAATAATTGATCACTTCTTGTAAAAGGAAAAAAAATATTTTTCATTATAGATGACTGTTAACTTTTTATGATTTTAACGATCAAGATATTTTTTAAGTCAAGCTTTCGGTAATTTGCTTTTGGAAGACACCTCGTAACATACTGAACCCCATCATGGCACACAGATACGGAGGATGTTCACACATTTTTGTAACGATTTTGAAAAAAGAAATATTTATAAACAAATTATAAGAATTTTATTTTCTAACATGTTCAGTATGATAAGAGCTTTTCTTAAAATATCAAGGTTGTTTTTGCTCCTCTCCTTAACCTCAATCATCCAGGCTCCACTCAACGTTTCGGGATGCCCTTTACAAAGAGTTTATTTTGAAAGTCTAAATGTAAAGTAATCTATGGGAGACAAGATAGGGAACTTGAGTGGGATGTATTTAAATGGTATAATCTCAATTCTGGTTTCATTTCTAATATTTCCTAAAAATTTAGCAGTAGGTTTTTAGGTATGGTTATGGTAGACCATGTTTCAGTGGTACACATGGTGAACAAAATGTTTTTGTTTTCGATAAACTTTAAATGAGATTTTGGCGAAAGAAGAATAAACGCACAAGAAAGGCTGAAAAGGGGATTTTGGGATAGTTCGTTGGTTGGGTTAGATTTTCTTTTAAAACATGAGGTGCTAATTTAGATATAAGTAATAACCGGAGAACGTACCTTTTTTTTGGTATGCATTTTTACTTTTTTCCCAGTTAAATGTAAACTTTGGCATTTCTTTCCTTTTTTATTATTTATGTCACACCTTTTATATTATTTATGTCCGTATTATTAGTGTTATGTTATTCATTTTACGCATAAAAAAATAAAA
This sequence comes from Maratus speciosus, assembly GCA_963932465.1. Lineage (NCBI taxonomy): Eukaryota > Metazoa > Arthropoda > Arachnida > Araneae > Salticidae > Maratus > Maratus speciosus. Next base: position 538,202,630 of record OZ010796.1, read on the forward strand.
ATAAAACCATGTTTTCACACCATTTTTGTAATAATCGAATAAGAATATTTTGTCTTCGAAAAACGCAAATTCATAAGTCTTCGATCCATTGTTTATTTTCCAGAGATATTCTAATGCGAAGAATATTTTTAGTGATGCAGTCGATAACTAAACCCTTTTCTGGATTGATGCCAGGTTTTATTTTATTTTCATTTAAGTTTAAATCATAGAGAATGTCAAAATCATTAAAAAATGGTGTTAACATTCTCTGCATATGTGATGGAAACAATTCCGCATACCAATATCTCAGGATTTCATGCACGGATTTCATCAAACTTCAAATTCTGTTAGACCTTTACATAAATAGACGCTGATTACGTTGGGTGTAAAATCTCCCAACAGGTGCTGCTTCTATGATGTTTTTATCCCTATTTCCTCGATTTACGCGATAGCTGTACATTAAGAACTAATGTAAGCAATTTGATCAAACTTCATGTTTTGTTAGACTTCCTATTTTGTTTGACAGATAAAGATTCTTATTAGGTTTCGGTATATACCACCGAACAGATGTCGTTGCTATGCTCTGTTTTTTCACGATTACCGCGATAGCTATATAGTAAAGTCAGGACAGACACCGCGGTGAGACAGATGCCGCAGAGATTGTATTGGCGACACTAGCGCTCCCTAGGCAAAATTAAGAATTTCGTTGTGTGCCTAAGTGCTGTCTGCAGTGTTGTATGCGTTTCCACCGCTTAATTGTCAGTATTTACATATTTATGCCGGTTTTTATGGTTCGAAACTGCATGGTAAGTTGCTAAAATTATTCTAATAAAGTTTTATAACATATTTTAAGCAAAATAAACAGAGATTTTATTCCAAAACCGATTGCAACTGTAGACTAGATCCTCGTAGAATATAGACATGTGCTTGTCTTTCTCTCGCGTCACTCACATGACACAAAATGGTGACGCGGCATCTTACCCGCCACTTTGGGACAGACGCCGCACCGAGGTTCAGGTACAGATGCCGCAAAATATATTTTTGTTTTTCGGTTCAATAAATTCATCACTGCGATTTAAGTAGAACTTACATTTAAATGAATGCATATCAGCGCATTCTGCTACTTATCAAAATATTCTCAGCGACAGTGGTGGTTCACCAAGTATGAATAAGGAAAACGTAGGCCGTTTACAATTCTCACCATCTAAACTATTAAACAAAATATCTCCTATCCCAATGGTCAAAAGACCTATACAGCCAAGTAAGAGAAAGCAAAAGCTGCAAATATTACAAGCACAGTTTTTGATAAACAAGAAAAAAGAAAAAGGAAATAAAAAGCAAAAGAAGCAAGAAAGCGTCAAAGAACGACAGCTTAGTGGAAGTAAAATGTGTAAAAAAAGGAAGTGAAAGATCAACTTGAAAACACCTCACTTGAGGAAGAAACTGAAATGTGAGTCATCTTCCGACAGTGACGAAAGTATTCCTCTTATGGATTCTGAAGGCAGTATTGGATTGGAATTTGATGATTCTGAATGTGCTGAGTGTCTGGAGTCAAATCAAGAAACAAAGTCTAAAGCGGACTGGATTCAGTGCATAACATGCAATCGGTGGCTGGATGAAACACGCTCATTTTACACTTGCAACGGAAAGTGTGGTGATTGTGGGCGAATAGATATACCGAACAAAAAAAATGAGAAGAAAAGCCAAAAATAAAAAGACTACGGCCTAAAATGAATGGAACTAGTATTTAAGAGCAAACTACAATGGTTGCCTGGATATAAACAATCTTTTTTGTAATTATGCTGTCTATTGTTTCCAGCCAATTTTTTTTCTTTTTTTGCCTTAAGTTTTATTTTTTGAGCTCGCACTTTTGTAATTTCGTTAAACTTTTCACAATTTAGTGATATATATAATTTATGTAAGTTTACTGTTCTTTATTTTCATTTTAAGTAGTTTGAGGAAATAAAAATGTGATTTACTTGAAAAAGAACAAACAGCATAACATTTTTCTTCATGCGACATCTGTACCACACCCCATAAGGCATCTTACCCAGCACATAAAAAATGATGTTAAAAAAGGACGTTTGGGAAAATAATTATACCTACTTTATTAAGAGGGCTTAAACTTGTTTAACATAGAAATTTGATTCTGAAGGGTTTGATTAATCATCTCTGGTACTTAGTTTGTTGTTTTTTGCTTTATTGTACATTTTAAAAGAAGAAAAGTAAAACTGCGGTATCTGTCCCCACTTTACTATACCTCAAGAACAAGTAGATTGTCATTTAATTTTGTTGCAGACGATTTTATTTAAGGTTAGGTGGAGTAACTGGACCACGTGGTAACTGGTCCATAGGCTATTTTATAAAAAAACTGTTGATGTTTTTTAAGTTTTAGCTTTTGTGAACAATGCACCTTATTCTCTACTTCCTAAAACAACGTATGTCAACTTAATGATAACTCTCACTTTGCTGTGATAGGTTGTCAAAAATTTACGTTTCTTTTTTTTTAAACAACGGCAATATGGCTGAACTACCTCGGCTTTTTATTGAAATACTGTAAGTACTTTTATTAAACAATCTTTTTTTAAAAAAAGATTAGGCATATAACTACATTAATATTATTAGGTATCTTTACATATTTACTTCATGTTTCAAACGTAAGCCCGGTGTCCCAGTTACCCCATAAATGTTTCAAGAATGGGGTAACTGGGACTTGTATCCGGAGTAACTGGAACATGCTGGATCCAGTTATCCCAATAGTTATAAATATTTTTTTTATTTTCTCTTACTACGGGAAGGGAATTTCTCCATTGTTTTTTGCTCACAATAAAGAAAATTATAGAATACCTTATTAAAATTACGTAATAAAATTTTTAAAAAGCATATTGGGTGGTATCAAACCAAATTTCTTGACCCACTTGAGAGGCGGTAATGAATATGGCATCACATAATTTTAATCCCTAATTGCCACATTGGCACCGGAATTTTATAATGAAAATTTCACTTTTATTAAGTACGCAAAAACATACTTTTACTTGTTTACAAATAGATTCACTTGTAAATACTGGTGTCAATAAGTTATTTCAACAGTTTACGAATGCAAGTACCTTGCCGCTGAAAGCGAGAGAGCCAAACCTTGAAATTCTACGATACACAGGTGTTGCATTCTATAGGCAAACTTTTATTGTTCTTACCATTATTTTGAAAATAATATCTTCATCGCACCTTTCTTTAGAATATGTTAAACAAAATGATCATGAAGGTAACTCATTAATGGTTCTGGTAGAAAAAATAAAATTTCCACTACATCATGCGACCCCTGGATACAGATAAAGTACTTAAGTACTTACGTAGCCGTTTGTTCATAGATTTACCTTGCTATTTTTCCCTTAAAATACCCATGTGACTTTTATAATTATTGATGGAAGATATATCGTATAACCCCCCAAATCAAAGATTCGAAAGCTTTTTCTCTCTCTCTCCATCGCCGCAGAAATATAACATCATTAAACAGTTCAAAGTTCAAACTCTGAGCAGCTGATAGATATAAAGAAAAAAAGAAACAGAAGGACTGTATCTTCATCTCTTCCTTTTTTCTTTCATGTAAAGTATGCAATATATTTTAGCCATGTGGTAAACGCATATGGTTTCTCTGGCTCGTAAAAGAACTTAAAATCAATATAATTGACTGTCTTAAACTGAACACTATTTTATAGAACTTTATTTCATTTTGACTTTAATATAAATACCCAATTATGCTTAATTGGACGATTGCATCAAAGTGCCGAAAATACATCTATATACTTGTTAAATTCAATGATGTAACACGCGTGAAGATAATATGTTTTTAGCTTCACTTCTTAATGTGATCTTGCACAAGGAAGACGCAACATATTTCGCTGTAATTTCTTTAATATGTATAATTAAATTTCTCTCTTTCTTTTCCCTGGTTCAGCTCAACAGAATAAATCTCAGATAATGGAACTCCAGAATAATTTCGTATCCAGCGATTTCTGGAGTTCCATTACCTGAGATTTAATCTGTTGAGCTGAACCAGGTTTCAGACCAGATGCTGTAATCATCAAGGTTAGCTGGGTGAAAAAGTTCGACCAGAATCGTCCGGGATAGCTCAGATGGCAGAGCACTGGCGGCTTCAGCCAGGAGGTCCCTGGTTCGAGTCCTGGTCCGGACATTTTTCGCCCAGTTGGAAATCTACATCTAATATGTTAGGGACACGTCAGGCTTATCTTTTTTTTCTAACACTTATTACCTATACAGGGTTCGTACGGGTGCTTGGATTTCATGACTAAGAAATTCTTCAATACCAGTATTTTCTTATGGAAAATCTTTCCTGGAATAAGGCGAAATTTCATCCGTTTAAACTAGATTTATTTTTCTATAAAAAAATTCTGATATCAGGCCTTGAAAATAACGGTACCCGTACGAACCCTGCTATACTTTAGCACATAAGTACTTACTTAATTTTTATGTTTTTGGTATAAATAAGTCTAATATTTTCACTTTTAGTGTTTTTTTAGACACATTGACAGCAAAGGTTTCACTTACTACGCTTTTTAGTTGATATATAATTTATATGATCTGCCTGGTTTAATTTTTTTAAAGTTGTTTATACCTTTTCAAACAGGACCTGATATCCCATATGAAAAAAAAAATAAATAAACGCGTCTGGAACATAGACCCTCCTGGTCCACTTACCCCATTTTTATGGGGCAACTGGACCCATGAGGAAAGAAAGATGAAATATGCATATTTTTATATTTTTAAATATTAAAATATAATTTTGAGCATTTCTGTCTGATAGAGGGAACCTAACTGAACAGATTTACAGAAGTTCAGACATTAGTTCAAATGAACATTAGCTTTTTGAAGCTAAATTGTCAGAAGCTCCAGAGTCACATTGTAAAATCATGGCCCAGTTGCCCCAACTAACCTTATATAGAAGAAAGTTTTGTGATAGCTACAACATACTAGTTTAAATTGTCCAGATCACAGCAAGAGTGTTAATTGCGAAATATTACTTTTCTTCAGCACTCCTGCCCGATTACCAGAAATTTTGTTGTTTTTACACCTTTCGTAAAAATTATTGTACAATTTAATAGAAAGAATGGTCACTGCAAATTTTGTTTTACGCATTCTGGCACAAATACTGTAATACAGTTATTATTTTTGAATAATTTTCATTCAAACAGTTATAAAGCATGCTATAATATACCTCATAATAGCAAGCGGTCACTGCAAAGTATTATTTTAAAAGCATTTAGAACAATTAATAAAACGTTAATTCTTGTTAATCCTTATTCATTAAAAAAGAGGTGTATACATATATAATATAGATGTTAAATTTTTTAAGTTTCTTTGATAAATTGCCAGAAATTAGTATAAAAAAATCCTTAAGAGAAAAAAAAAATCGAATTGCAAAAGGGTTTAATATCTTAACCTTCTCGTTGCGCAATCCGAGGTTTCTCGGGCAACGTAAAAGTAGCAAAATTTGCTCAACTCGAGATTTCATCGGGGATGCATATTCTCCGTCTAATTAACACGCCTTGATCACTCCCACCAGTTACTTTTTAGGATTTCGTTCATCTGACGAAACCCTATTCGTCTCGCTTCTCTGTCTGTCTGTCTGTCCGTCACAGAGCCCGTTCTCAGAAACTACACATGTTGGAGATTTGAAATTTTGCATACTTATAGATGACCACTACACATCATACGACAAATCATAAAATTTTGAAAAAGTCGTACATTTAACCTTTTGGACTCCCACATGTGTATTTTAAACAATTCTTTCTAAGTGAGTCCCTAATTAGGTTGCAGGCATGAAATTTTGCGTACTTATAGATAGACACCTCAGATCAAACGACAAATCATAAAATTTTGAAAAAGTCATTCATTTAACCCTTTAGGCTCCCACATGTGTATTTTAAACAATTCTTTCTATGTGAACCTCTAATTACATTGGAGGCGTGAAATTTTGCATACTTATAGCTGAATACCTCACATCAAAGGACAAATCATAAAATTTTGAAAAAGTTGTACATTTAATCCTTTGGGCTCCCACATGTGTATATTAAACAATTCTTTCTATGTGAACCTCTAATTAGATTGGAGGCGTGAAATTTTGCATACTTATAGCTGAATACCTCACATCAAAGGACAAATCATAAAATTTTCAAAAAGTCGTACATTTAACCCTTTGGGCTCCCCCATGTGTATTTCAAACAATTCTTTCTATGTGAGCCTCTAATTAGGTTGGAGGTGTGAAATTTTACAAACTTATAGCTGAACACCTCACATCAAACGACAAACTATAAAATTTTGAAAAAGTCGTACATTTAATCCTTTGGGCTCCCACATGTGTATTTTAAACAATTCTTTCTAAGTGAACCCTAATTAGGTTGGAGGAGTGAAACATTGCATACTTATAGCTGAATACCTCACATCAAACGACAAATCATAAAGTTTTCAAAAAGTTGTATATTTAACACTTTGGGCTACCACATGTGTATTCTAAGCAATTATTTTTAAGTGAGCCCCTAATTACGTTGCAGGCATGAAATTTTGCGTACTTATAGATGGACACCTCAGATCAAACGACAAATCGAAAAAGTCATACATTTAACCCTTCGGGCTCCCACATATGTATTTTAAACAATTCTTTCTATGTGAACCTCTAATTACATTGCAGGCGGGAAAATTTGCATACTTATAGCTGAATACCTCACATCAAAGGACAAATCACAAAATTTTGAAAAAGTCGTACATTTAACACTTTGGGCTCCCACATGTGTATTTCAAACAATTCTTTCTATGTGAGCCTCTAATTAGGTTGGAGGCGTGAAATTTTACAAACTTATAGCTGAACACCTCACATCAAACGACAAACTATAAAATTTTGAAAAAGTACATTTAATCCTTTGGGCTCCCACACGTGTATTTTAAACAATTCTTTCTAAGTGAACCCTAATTAGGTTGGAGGAGTGCAAATAGTGCATACTTATAGCTGAACCCTCACATCAAACGACAAATCATAAAATTTTCAAAAAGTAGTATATTTAACCCTTTGGGCTCCCACATGCCTATTTTAAACAATTCTTTTTAAGTGAGCCCCTATTTAGGTTGGAGGTGTGAAATTTTGCATACTTATAGCTGAGTATCCCACATCAAACGACGAATCATAAAATTTTCAAAAAGTCGTACATTTAACCCTTTGGGCTCCCACAAGTGTATTTTAAACAATTCTTTTTAAGTGAGCCCCTATTTAGGTTGGAGGTGTGAAATTTTTCATAATTATAGCTGAACACCTCACATCAAATGACAAACCATAAAATTTTGAAAAAGTCGTACATTTAACCTTTTGGGCTCCCACATGTGTACTTTAAACAATTCTTTCTAAGTGACACCCTATTTACGTTGGAGGCGTGAAATTTGGCATACTTATAGCTGAACACCTCACATCAAATGGCAATCCATAAAATTTTGAAAAGACGTACATTTAACCCCTTGGGCTCCCACATGTGTATTTTAAACAATTCTTTCTAAGTGAGCTCCTAATTAGGTTGGAGGCGTGAAATTTTGCATACTTATAGCTGAGCACCTCGCATCAAACGACAAATCATAAAATTTTCAAAAAGTCGTACATTTAACCCTTTGATCTCCAACATGTGTATTTTAAACAATTTTTTTCTAAGTGAGCCCCTAATTAGGTTGGAGGCGTGAAATTCTGCATACTTATAGCTGAGTATCCCACATCAAACAACAAATCATAAAATTTTCAAAAAGTCGTACATTTAACCCTTTGGGCTCCCACAAGTGTATTTTAAACAATTCTTTTTAAGTGAGCCCCTATTTAGGTTGGAGGTGTGAAATTTTTCATAATTATAGCTGAACACCTCACATCAAATGACAAACCATAAAATTTTGAAAAAGTCGTACATTTAACCTTTTGGGCTCCCACATGTGTACTTTAAACAATTCTTTCTAAGTGACACCCTATTTACGTTGGAGGCGTGAAATTTGGCATACTTATAGCTGAACACCTCACATCAAATGGCAATCCATAAAATTTTGAAAAGACGTACATTTAACCCCTTGGGCTCCCACATGTGTATTTTAAACAATTCTTTCTAAGTGAGCTCCTAATTAGGTTGGAGGCGTGAAATTTTGCATACTTATAGCTGAGCACCTCGCATCAAACGACAAATCATAAAATTTTCAAAAAGTCGTACATTTAACCCTTTGATCTCCAACATGTGTATTTTAAACAATTTTTTTCTAAGTGAGCCCCTAATTAGGTTGGAGGCGTGAAATTCTGCATACTTATAGCTGAGCATCACACATCAAACGGCAAATCATAAAATTTTGAAAAAGTCGTACTTTTAAGCTTTTGGGTTCCTACATGTGTATTTTAAACAATTCTTTCTAAGTGACACTGTATTTAGGTTGGAGGCGTGAAATTTTGCATACTAGCTGAACACCATCATGTGACAAATCATAAAAATTTGAAAAAGTCGTACATTTAACTCTTTGGGCTCCCACATGCGTGTTTTAAGCAATTCATCCTAACTCAGCCCCTTATTAAATTGGAGATTTGAAATTTTGCATGCTTATTATAGCAGAACACCTGAGGCCAGGCGACAAATTATAAAATCTTGAAAAAGTCTTACGTTTAACCCTTTGAGCTACCACATATGTATTTTAAACAATTCTTTCTAAGAGAGCCCCTAATTAAGTTGGAGACATGAATTTTTGCGTACGTATAGCTGAATACCTCAGACCACACGACAAATCATAAAATTTTCAAAAAGTCTTATATTATTTACTCCTCCGGGCTCTAACGTATATTTTAAGCAATTTTTCTAACCTCCGCCCTTTTCACGCGGGGAGCACTTTTCCAACTTTTGCCGACACCCCTTTGACCATTCTTTCATATTATGCACCATAGCCTTACATATTTGAGTTCCACTTTTTACCGCCAGGGGCGCCTACTTATCTCGGGTGCTATGGGCCCAATCACTTCGACTAATATATATACGGATAGTATGTAAAACGGAGTTTCGTTCGGATAGAGATTTGTTTAGAATAGAGTGCGCCCCTCGTTGCGAAATGTGGAACTAACAGATTTTTCAAAAGATAAATTTTTTTGAAATGAATATTAAACGAAACCCTCTGTGCGATCTGTGATCATACTTACCCACTTGTTTATTGTAAATTTTGCCTTATCTAATCGGAGCATTTTCCAGATTAAATCAGACGAAAATTTTTATTTTGGAAAACCGGTGGCAAAATAATAAAAATTCTTAAAAGACGCTCGTCGCGAAGGAATTAAGTACGCAATTTTTGAAGCTATTTTGATAAAACAATTACGCAGCGAGAAGGTTAAAACGTTTTTAAAGACCTTATTTGCTTGATAGCCAATATTTTATTCCCAATTGAGCATATAAATTATTTAGTATTTATTAATCTTAGTATAACAATCGTATTATGTATCGTAACCACCTTGTTTGTAGTACAATATCCTCTCGTTATACCTCAAGCATTGGTAGACAACAAAAAGTGTCATATATCAGCTGCAAAAATATAAAATCATAACTAAGAAGTAACCAAACTAAGTTAATCATTGCTAAAACTGATAAAAAATACACTTCAAAGGCATATAAATACCATTATTTAGGTCGGCATATATTTCATCGCTCAGACGGCGACATTTATAAGGCCTTTGTTGATGCAAATATTTTCGCAAATAATTTTTAAAAACAAAAAATTGGTAAATAAAATCACGAGACCACATGTATAATGAAAAACCAGTGCAATTCCATATTTTCTCATTAGTTACCACGAGTTATACCTAACTAGAAGTAAATGATTTATATTTTTTCTAAAACCTTAATTTTTATGCATGTTACAATTGTATTAATAAAAAAGAATAGTAAACTACATTTATATATTGTTTGATTTAATTATTTCAAATGAACCGAAAACTCATTTGAGCTATCTATCATTTTCGAAAAACATAAATAAAGAGTAATACATTTTTAAAATGATGAGGGTTGGTATTTATTTATAGATAAAATTACCTAACTAAGCATTTCCCTTAAGTAACCACCAGTCAAAGCTCAATCAAAATATAAATTAAATTTTCGTTTTTTCCTTTGAAAAACGTGTTAAGTAAATGAGTTATTTCCAGATTCCTTGTTATTAATAGTAATTCTGCTCAGAATCAGTTATTTCTATCGATTGTCGTAATTTTTTGTAGATATAGTGTTGTCATATTATTGGCCATAAAATTGTAACAGCTCATTCGTGGAAAATCGCTAGCGGTAATTGCGCTTAGGAAAGCAATCGTAAAAATCTCATAATACTGCTAGACGTACCAAAATAAAGATTTTTACATCCTCACAGAAAATGGTACACTCAACTTCAGAGTTCTGTTTAGAGAATATCATTGATTCCTGATGTTACATAAATACTTTCGTGGACTTTAATGCAAAAACAAAAATGTTAAATAAGATTTATAATATTTGTATTTATTTTGCAGAGAAAGTATTTAGGTGAGAGATTAAAAATTTTACTTCTATTCAGTAAAAAACTTCGTAAAATTCTAAATTTTTACCTGCTAACTGATATAATGAAGTACAAATGATTACAATATGATCAAGGGCAGTAACTTAATACTAAATTTTGAAAAAAAAAAAAAAAAGCATAACTTCTTGCTTCTAATAAACGATTTTCTCACTAGGTTCAATAAATATTAAAAAAATTCGATCAAAATTTTCTTTTAGCAGATAAATTCATCCGAAGTACGCAGTATTTAAAACAACTAATATTAATTTTAAATCCCTCCACCACCACAACGTGTTTTTCTTTTCTTTTATTTTATTTTATTTTTTTTTTCATACACCTCCATATATGAGAGGTAATGAAAGAAAAGAGCTCAATTAGAATAATAATTTTTTTCGGGTAGTTAGGTAGTGACCTACGATAAAATCTTGACCTACGCAACGAATATCATTTGAGTGAATGATTTAAATAGGACATGTACTGCATTTAAGTGGAGAATCTCCCCCATCATATAACAAATCTTCCAAGTTCATATAAGATATTCAATTGACGCAAATAACGACAGTTTATATTACATCAATCTTCGGATGAATCTGTGTTACACCATTTTATGTTATGGATACAATTTTCGGAAAGATACAAATAGAAAAAGTAATTTTTAATTAAAAATGCAATCTTAGAGAAGGAATTGAATTTGTATTTAATTTATAAAGTAATTATAAGGAAAATATAATTATGTTCAATTAATACAAAAATAGTACATTACAGGTTAAAAATTCAAAATGATCCCTTTCAAGGCATATTTTCGTATTATAATAAAAAAATGTAAAAATAAAACCTAATGATGGTTTATATTTTTATTATTTATGCAGGGAAATCAATTTTTTACATGGCGGTATATTTATTTAGGTAAGTTTTACGCCAGATATCTGTCCTTATCATCAGGAATTTCTGAATTTCATGAAGAACTTGTAAAAGTACTTCCATTTATTTTTCCATATTGGATATTTTATTATTGGTATCAATACAATATAAAATGAACGAAAAGATAACTTTACAGTTTAGTTGTACTAAATATACAATCGAGTGATTTTGTTTCTTGGTGATAAGTAGAAAATCCATACCACATAACATAAAAGCATGGACGTAGCACTGTGAGTATTTAAAAAAATGAAACAGAATACAGCAATTAGAATACTGCATTTTTTAATACATAATAAGCTCCAACAACCTTTTGCTATGGTACTGTGTTTTAATTTAACACGTTGAAATCCCCACGAGCCCACATGGTCTCATGCGGGTGACTTGCATTATGTGCACTGTGAGACCATACGTTCTCATACGAAAAGCGTCGTTGATTCATCTTTGATTGCTGCTTGCTTCGTAGCGGCATCTGTTGAAGAAATTACTGAACCACGCGCTTCAGGACTGCCAAGTAGTAGTAAATACGGGTTAGGTTTCCTTAGAAAGCACCCTTCCCCACGGAGGGTGCTCACCACTTCTTGACCTAATTCAATGGTGTAGATAATCGACCTTAATAAACAAGACCAACGCTTAGGGATAGTTTGGTTGGTTTCTCAAAAGTATTCAACTTCAGATCCCAAGAAACAACTTTTTATTCACTTTTTAAGAAGTGTCGTTCTTTAACATTTGATTTGCATTATTTTTGGAATTTTTTGCAGCATTGGAACGTATTCTTGGCAATTCATTATTTTTCTTAAACCTCCTAGTACCAGGTTTTATTTTATGATGAGCGTTCTTAGTTTTGAATGATTTGAACTGGGAATTTAATTCTAGTAAAAGAAGCTTTTTCTTATGAGATTGTTCATTTGATTTTATTTGTTATGTATCCATTATTTCTTTCTAATTCGAAAGAGGAAAAACTTCAAAAAAGGGGGCGAAATGTACAAAAAAAAAGTATCCCAATGGTTTAAGAAAGATTAGAAATGAAATATTAGAGCTACCACCAGTTGTTTTAGTATCAAAATTTCCCCCAATCTTTTTTAAGAAAAAGTTCAAATTCAAAAATGCGATATTTAAGCCGAAACAAAACATCTAGTAACAATTATTGTACTGCAAACAACTTTTATTCATTTATAATATTACACGTAGTTGCATATTGTATGATCGAACATGGAGATGCATTCATGAACCATTAAAAAATGAACTTTTGTATGCTTCTGAATTCTGCATAGGATGTGATAAATGATTTTCGAGACGTGTTTTATATTCCCTGTTGCATGTTCTGAATATCCAGATCGAAATGATTGAAATGTACATACAATACAATGCTGTGATTACATACAGGGTGACACATAAATACTGTGACACAAATAAAAGACCATAAGGTTTCGCGAAGTTTTTGAACGAATAAAATAACTAGTTTTATTCACCATTCTAAAGAGGAGACAATTCTGTACAAAAAACAATCAAGGTAATTCGAAATGGTTTCGTCCAGAGGTGAAGCAAGTGCCTAGATGCTTCTGTAAATTCTTCAAGATGGCCGGGACTGTTTCTGGCGTGATTTCAGTCCAGTCTTTTTCCAGAGCGCGTCTCATGGAATCCATGGACCTGTTCTTGATTCCGCAGGCTCTTTCCCAGGATCCCACAAACAGCGAAATCCATAGTTTTCAAGTAAGGAGAGTTTGAGGGCCAGACACCCTTAATCGAAAATCACTAGAGATTGGCCTCGCACACCTCCGCCGTCTTCTTCGCTCCATGGATAGTCGGCCAGTCCTGCTGAAACCTCCAGTCGATGTTCTTTGCTTTTTTTTTTTTGTCCCATGGATCATGGCGCCTTCCGAAGTTAGCTTCTGATACGGCTCTGCTTTGATCTTGATGCCTTTTGGGACGAAGACACGTTTTGTCTTTTCCAATCCGGAAATTCCCGCCCACACCATCACAGACTTCTGGAAAAGAACCTTTTCTACCTTCACGATGCGCGGAGACCCTTTGCGGAGCCGATGCGCGGAGCCCCAATTTACATTGCATCTGCGAGTTCTGGAAAATTTGGACCATAAAACTCTTTCCATCGATGAAGAAAATCCGATTCAGAGCATCGCCGCGGCACAAGGACTTCATCTTCTTGGACTTTTGAGCCTTGACGCCTTCATTTGGTCCATGAGATGGTGTCCTTTCTTCACTTTGAATGGGCCCAGCAAAGAAAGAAACAGTGGGCCATCAACTGGAAAAAATATGGCAGCCAGCAGTGCTATCAGCGGTAAAATGCAAAGTTGCCATTACTTAAACCTGTCGAAAAGTGTCCAAGCCGAATGCAGCTGGCCCATCAGTGATGGCCAACAGCAGGCCAGCATTGGTATGCCATCACATTACTTCAATCCGGCACTTTTCCTGCAGTGCTAGCACCTATCCCACTGCTATACCTTTGCTGGCCCAGCACTTTCCCTTACAAAAATTTCTTATAGAATTCTATAAAAAAACAAAGCATTATGGCTCTTTTTTCTATAAGCTAGTTTCACCAAGAGCTATAGAAACATCTGTAGAAGCGTCTATAGAAATATTTGAACTGCATGTTGTCACCCTCCCAAGTAGTGACCGCGTTCGATGCTGCTTGGTTTTCGTGATCGGGCATGAACAATTGCTTTCAGCGTACGCTACGATTGCTCGTCGTTTTCAAGCTCTCATTACGCTATTTCAAGTTTTTTCTTTTGTGATTTACGTTCCCAATCATTAAACTGGTATAGAAATTATTCTATTGTATAGAAATCCTATGTATTTTATACGCTATTTTTTATTATTGATTCTGAACTGCGTAAATTATGAAAACCGAAATCCTTTGTAACTTAGTAAAACCAAATTTAAGGTGAAAAAAAAAAGTGCGTTGAAATAAAGAATTTATTTATTTATTCATTTACTTATTTATTTTGTTGGTGGCAGTGGTGCTATATTTTTTACAGTTAAAAAAAAAATAGCTTCACAGCTTAAATTGTGTTAAGATATTCATTTCAGATTTGTGTTCAAATACTCAATGTGTTCGATATTCGCAGCGCCACCTAGCGTAATGGTTCCCAGCAATAATACTGCAAAAGTTTGTGCACTTCCATGTAGTGGTGGGCCAGCGCATGAGATAAAATAGATGCCCACCAGAATTTTATCTGATGATTTCCAACAGCAAAGTTGACTGAAGCTGTCCAGCAGTGGTCATGCAGGGGTAGACCATCAGCCAGCACTTCTCCGTCATTGCCAGCACCTATCTTGCTGCTGGCTAGCAAATTCCTCTTTGCTGGGGGGTGATTTGCAGATCTTCTTTGACATGTCTTTGCATGGATTCGTGGTCAACGTTGTGCTCCTTTGGCAATTTTCGGATTTTTTTTATGGATTTCGCTGGATCTTCTTCTTGACCATGTTAAGGGCACTGAGATCATTGTTGTTCGCGGTCTTCCACTTCGTTCATGGTCTTTGATCCCTCCGGTCTCTTTAAAATGTTTGACGGCGCGATAGACTTGTTCCCGATGCAATTTGGTGATCGCAGGAATTGGCATTCCGCTCTTGTGGTGGGGGACGATGGCTGGCCGGTCTTTTTTGTACAAAGTTTTCCTTGAAAACAGTGAATTAATATCAGCTGAATTAGCAATTACACAAGAAAAAAGCACGAGGAATACGAATAAAACAATAGTATACCTCAAAAATGGGAAGAACATTAAAATAAATTGACATTTTCATCACTTCACAGTATTTATGTGTCACCCTGTAGATCGGTGGAAACTGTGCAGTGAAACTCGAAAACTTTGAGCGGTTATTTCGGTTACAATCCACGAAACGTCGCGTCGGCCGTCACTTCACACCATAAAGCTGTAGCCATCTTTTCTTATCGCATCTTATCGTGTCTTTTTAACCTGAAGAAGAAAGACCCATTGCCTCGATACTCGTAAATATTTGTCTTATTTGTGCTTTTTATAAAAACTACTGTTTTGTAAGATATTTGATTTTCACCAGTGTTTGAAAATATTTACTGTATTAAAATAAATTGGTCTTAATTATATTATTTGATTTTGTTAGAAATGAAAGTATTATCAAATTACTTTAAGTATGAGAATTTCGGTATTTTTATGTTAACTGTAAAATTAAAAATATTAATGTTTAAGCCGGAACAAACTATCCACTCACTAAGTTGCACTAGAATCAACTTATATTCCCTTACAACACTACACGTTATTACATATTTTATGATCGAACATGGAGATGTAATGATGAATCCTTAAACACAAAAGGCATTTTCGTGTGCTTTCGAATTCCGCGATTCATTTCGTGTGATAAATGATTTTTGAGGCGTGCTCCATGTTGTCTGCTATATTTTCTGATTTTCCAGATCGAAATGATTGAAACGCAGGTACTAGAGCAATGCTATGATTACATACAACGGTCGAAACTCTTCTCGTATTCCGAAAGTGAAACCAACAACAAAAAAAAATCTAAGCAACGTGACGGGAATATCTCCTTTGTCGCGTGAAGAGCTAGTTTACTAAGTGTGGGGCATTAGGAGACTATGAATCACGTAAACAATGAGAGAGTACATCGAATAACTGTTCACTGTATGGAGGGCTTTCACCATGAATAATGACTGAGAAGAATATTGCAGCGTGTATCTATCTGCTTTTCCTGAAAGTAGAACAATGCGCAGGAGATGCTACAGTTATTTTGTTTCATTGCAGAATATAATTCCTTAGTAGATAGAATGATATCTCCGTGGAGGAATGCTATCAAATTACGAGACAGTATGCAGGAATGATTACATAAGAATGTGTGAGAAAGGGTTAAGTTTACAATATTTGGTTAAATTTACATTTCATAAAAATACCGTCTTGAGGAATATTTTTTTGTTGTTGTTAATCACTCTTTTTAACGAACACAGTATTGCAATCAAAATTTTTTTCGAAAGATTTACATGTTTTAGGGGTTAGTGATCCCCATTTTTTTTTTTTTTTTTTTACAAAATGTCTGTCTTACCGTTTGTCTG
The DNA here is from genome assembly GCA_963932465.1 of Maratus speciosus. Lineage (NCBI taxonomy): Eukaryota > Metazoa > Arthropoda > Arachnida > Araneae > Salticidae > Maratus > Maratus speciosus. Next base: position 538,219,164 of record OZ010796.1, read on the forward strand.
TCTGTGTCTGTCCGTGTGTGTGCGTGTGTGTCCCGTTTCAATCATCGAAAAGCGTATGAAGTTATGCATAAAATTTAACGAAATTTCATATATATGTTTTTGACTATCTCCAGCAGGTCCCACTTAAATTTGGGGCTATTCCGCCAGAAGGGGTCGCTGTAATAGCTATTTTGGGCCATTTTTATTATTATATCATCAGAAAATGTACGAAGTTATGAATAAAATTGAACCGAAGGGGCTGTGCATATATAAAGTTATCAACTTTTTGGTATTTTTGGACCCCCCCCCCCCCCAGTAATGATATCGTTATCATAATAATAAATAATAAAAATGTATAAAAATTCTTTAGATTTTTCGAATTTTTTTCTTTTGTTTGGAGTGATATGCAAATATGTTACATTTATTTTTCTGATACTTTATTGATTCAAACGAAGAGAAGTCAATAAAATATCAGTTTATATATGAAAAAACTTTATCTCATAAAACACTTAAAAGAAACACACTGTTTAAAAGTATTTAATAATAGCTTTTCGTTGTATAATCCATTCAACAGAAATAATATCTTTTTGAACTTGTCCCCTCATGGGGTGCGGCAGACAGAACTTCTTATCAACAAAACAAGCGGACAACATTCTCTTTTATTTACTTGTTAGATACAAGTATAATTTCAAACATACTTCGTATTATACTTTGTTTAACAGCGAATTATATATGCATACACGTTGGAGTATTCCATATTTTGGAAATGAACAATTTTATAATCATTTAAGGATTTAAATAATAACTTTTGTATTTTCAGGAAAATAGATAACATATAGATAACATACTAATACTAAGAAAGATAACATACTATTTTGATGTAAAGACCAAGTTACAAATTAGAAGAGAAAATTTTGTTTGGATCAAAAATGATAATGATATCAAAACACAACCCCCCTCTCCGTAGAGATATCTCTCGATATCATGTGCCAGACCCCCCCCCCCCCCTATAATGATAACGTTATATATGCATAGCCCCAAACATCATATATGTGTTTTCACCTATGGACGTCAAGTCCCAGTTGAAGATAGGGACCCCCTTCATATATAATAGGCTACTATTTCACATACTCTATGTAATATTCAAGCAGTAATCAATAGTAAACAGTTTTATATTTGAATACTATTCATATATTAAAACTGATAAAACTTCTGCGGAAATGTTATTTTCTATCTATTAAATTTTACATTAAAAAAAAATCTCAAAATGGAAAAGAAAATGCAAACTCGTCTAAAAGATCTAAAATAACACTTGTAGTGCTATAAGGAGAAGTTGAAACGAGTATTCTCTCTACAGTGCATCATTTTTAGGGTTCTGCACTTAAAAAGTAAAAAATGGAATCATTATAAGATCACTCGAGCATCTGTCTGTCCCTCTGTAACGTCCGTTTTTCTCGAAAACTATAGGACGCACAGTGGGGCAAAATCCCAAAAAGCTGGCCAAAAGTCGAAAAATAAAGTTACTATTTATGGACTTTTGACTATAGAGAAGTCTAGAATAATGTTTCGAGGGTCAGAATCTCTATGTATAAAATGTTTTCGTTTTGCTTTGACTACCTGCACCATTTCAAAAGTGACGCTTGGAGGATTCTCATCTGAGGCGAACGAAAAGAGAAAAACAATGGTTCCTCTAAACACGTGCTACATTTTCCGATATCAACCGATTTTAATGCTTTAAAATGGATTCACACGATAATAGTATGTAAATTATTTGCACGCGTTACAAAAATTATATTAAGCACATAAAAATTAATAATTTGATGATTATTTTTGATCAACATTTTTTAAAAATATATTATTTTTATGCTTTTAAACATCAAAAAGTTTATACGTTCCACAGTGTTCCGCAACGAAATTCAGGGAAATAATAGCCTGAACTATTATTTAATGAATCATGAAAAAATCAGCTGCCATAAACTGCCATTCTACATTTCGTGCAGGTTTTAGCAACAACAAGTTAAAATGTCACTTTTTTAGTCGCTTCGAAAGCGCTGAAATTTCTTACTTTCACAGCAATTTATCTGGCAAACATTTTTGAAAATTTTAGATTATTTAGTTTCGTGATAGATTATTATGTATTATATTACAAATAAGCATAAATGAATTTAATAAGCAAGAGTAGTAACAAAAAATGAAAATAATTCTCTATCATCGATCCGATAGAAACACATTTTCTTATCTTTATAGGTAATTATTTCGTTTATTCTATTATAAATAGAAGAATTGTCTTATCAATTGTAATCTTTCTTAGATCATACTGCTTTTATTAATGCAAACGGAAATTATTAACAATCTGACTTCCGAGAACATGAGCAATCTGAATTTAATTTGCAAGTGGGGAGGTGTGATGGCACGTCTGGTCAAAGTACTTTTAAACAAAAATTTATCGATGATGATGGTAGAAAATAGGTCCAGATATCTTTTACAGTTTTTTCGTGCCATTAGAACTCGTACATGTTGCGAAAAATTCAGAAATCATTATCTAGAAAAATTCGAGACCTTCATCTCCTCGATTTTTTAGGCCATCAGAATCCATTTTTGAACGAAAATATGGAAACTACTGTCCATGAAACAGATTATATTACAGATTATAAGAGTAAACTTATTCCTTTTAAAATAATCACCTATAGAAAATAAGTAGACTTTAATTACTAACTTAGTTAACGGTGATTGATGATAAAATTTTTAATGCCATTACTCGTGATTTGTCAACTCAATGTTGTTACCTGTGTCAGGAACTTCAAAACAGTTTAATAACCTTGATGACATTTTCAATCTATAAGTGGATGGAGATCATTTACAAATTGGGATGAACATGTTACATGCCTATATAAGATGTTTTGAGTGTTGCTTGCATCTGGCATACAAACTGGTTATAAGCAAATGGCAAGCACGCACTCCTGACGAAAAGACGAAAACTGAAATTTCAAAACGAGATATACAAAAAGGATTTCCTTTACAATTATGATTTTTCGTCGATAAACCAAAGCCCGAATTTGAAAGCACAAATGATGGGAATTCATCTCGTCGATTCTTTGAAAACGCAATTATTTCTGCGTTCACAATGATGGTAGATAAAGATTTCATCAAACGATTCCACGTTATATTACTAGTAATTTCTTAATATTCATTTGATTAATTTCGAGGATTGTTGTTTACAAACAGCTCTTAAATTCGTTGCACTGTATCCCTGTTTCTGTATGCCAACTTCAGTGCACAAACTACAGCGCCTAGAAGATACAGTGTGGAAAACGGCTATTCCTATAATGCTTTAAAAAGTGCTAAAAACTTGTATCACATAAATCTCCAACAATGCTCAGCGGCAATATGCTGATACGAGCACCATCTCGTAACTCTTTTCAATATAAACGCTGTGTTTTCAAAAATTATAGAATTTTAAATGTCGGAAACTATAAATATAAGATATTTTGGTCTGTTATAATCTAATTTAGTTAAGGAATGACGTAAAATAGGTTAAATAGTCTCTTTTAGAATGACTATCGTTTTTAAATCACTACGATGGTGCTACGATCGACATCTTGTTATTCAGCATCGTTGTACATTTATGGGATTCAATTTTTTAGCACTATTTTGTAGCCGTTTTCCACACTGTATCTTCTAGGCGCTGTAGCACAAACTATACTTATTCATGGCAAAGAAATAATAGTTTCCTTGTTATTTCCAATTGGGCAAATGTCGGAAGACACTTAAGATTCGTGCAACAAATTGATCAAAAGGTATTGAGAAGATATCTCGCTAAAATGCAGTAGAAAGAAAACAATGGAATATTTTTTACGGCTTTTAATGTCATCAGATTCCTTTATTTCAAGCTTACGTGAATTACCGTAGAAGAAATAAGGATAATTGTCAATTGAGGCGCATCAACTTCTGTAAAATATTTCGACACCTTCCCTTTAAAGAATCTACTTATAGTCCAGGCAATAGAGACCGTATAGGGACTCTACCTAGCAAAATTAATGGTAGTACTGAAAATCAGCTTTCTAGATGTTTTTTGGGTCGCTGAATCCGAATTTGTAACTTCCCACCAAAATTTTTCCCGGCAACGCCCCAAATTTTGGTAAAAAGCCCCCCCAAAAAGGTTTTTATTAAAAAATTTTTATTAAAAATTTATTAATTTTTTTTTATTGTTTTAGGGGAAAAGTAGCTAGAAATTCAGAAAGTAGACAAAATTTGCAACAAATTAGATATATGACATTATGACTTAGGATGAAGGGGAAGAGGGGTTCTGCCTCGGAACATGCGCCGCAGTGCTGCGAGGACTAAGTTGCGCAATTCCACTTAACCACTCACACGTTTACATTAGCCCTCCCATCTTCCCTCCGAACTTTCTCTATAAGGTTTACTTTAAGTTTTTTGGGTCGCTGAATCCGAATTTTTAACTTACCCTCAAAATGTTCCCCCCCGAACCCCCCCCCCCAAATAGTTGTTTTTAACTTAAATTTCTTATTGCTTTAGGGAAAAAGCATTACGAAATTCAGAAACTAGACAAAATTTGCAACAAATAGGATTCATGACATTATGACGTAGGATAAACGGGGAGAGAGGGGGCTTCCTCGGAACATTCCCCACGCGCTTTTCTCAAAAACCAAATTTTTTCAAAAAATCAATTTTTTGGCGGGTTGCCTGGTGAAATTTTGGTGGGAAGTTACAAATTCGGATTCAGCGACCCAAAAAACTTCTAGAAAGTCTATTTCCAGTACTACCATTAATTTTGCCAGATAAAATCCCCTATTGCCTGGACTTCATGATTTAGTGCACGTAACGCCGCAGTGCATGTTCCGAGGCAGCCCTCACCCTCCCCTTCCATCCTAATTCATAATGTCATATATCCTAATTGCTGCAAATTTTGTCTAGTTTCTGAATTTCGTAATGCTTTTCCCTTAAAACAATAAGGAATTTAAGTTAAAAACAACTATTTGGGGGGGGGGGGATTTTTGGGGAAAGTTAAAAATTCGGATTCAGCGACCCAAAAATCTTAAAGTAAACCTTATAGAGAAAGTTCGGAGGGGAGATGGGAGGGCGAATGTAAACGTGTGATTGGTTAAGTGGAATTGCGCAACTTAGTTTACGCAGCACCGCGCGCATGTTCTGAGGCAGATCCCCCCTTACCCTTCATCCTAAGTCATAATGTCATATATCTAATTTGTTGGAAATTTTGTGTACTTTCTGAATTTCTAGATGCTTTTTCTCTAAAACAAAATATATATATATATATATATATTTTTTTTTTAACGATATTTTTTAATAAAAACCTTTTTTTTTGGGGGGGGGGGGGGCTTTTTACCAAAATTTAGGGAGGTTGCCGGGGGAAATTTTGGTGGGAATTTACAAATTCGGATTCAGTGACCCAAAAAACATCTAGAAAGCCGATTTCTAGTACTACCATTAATTTTGCTAGGTAAAATTCCCTATTGCCTGGACTATTATTATACTGAAGATTATTCGGAAAAGGAATTTTAGAATATCCTTTCGTTTTATTTTAATAATATAAAAACTAAAACTTGTAATATTTTGCGTTTCATTAATGTACTTAATTGCGTTTCACTTAATTGCGTTTAAAAATTCATCGTTTAATTTCGATTAAAAATATCTTAGTTCCTTGAAAATTCCTTGTAACGTTTAGCCTCTCAACTTCATATTTTATTTAAATCTAATTGTTTTTATTTTTAATTCGCCATTCAAAAAAAATTATAATAATAAAACTTTTGAATCGTATTTAGCATCCTCAAAAGCACCTGCATACGAGATTTAATAGAAATTGAATAACTTTCAAAGCATTTTAATATATATTCCGCAATATTGGATCCGCCATTTTGTTTTTTAGAATTTTAATTTTAGTATCGTAATCAGCATCCTGAAAAACACCTGTGTACGAAGTTTCGTGCAATTTGAATAACATTTTCATATTTTTGCCAGCTTTTTGGGATTTTGCCCCACTGTGGGACGTGGAAAATTCAAATTGGGCAGCATTATAAAGGCTATTGACCCACATATTTATAGATTAATAGCCATTCACAAATACTTTTATGAAAAATTTAGGGGGCTTACTTGAAAAAAAAAATTGTATATCTTATCGTTTGAAAGATCGAGTTACAACGAACTGAAAAATATATTTGATATATTTGTTTTAATTTTAGGTATTATATTTTCAGAGATATCGTCGAAAGTGTTCTGTAAAAATATGTTCCTCAGCCCCAACCCTATTTCCGAATCAAATGAAACAAAAATTATTAAAAAATAGAGGTAGCAGGAGTTTATATTAACCTTGCAGGAAAACTAATGCTATTACTAACTACTAAAACTATTATCCTAGGTCATATAGATTTTGAGAAAATAGCATTTTTCCGTCACACACCAACTTTACTTTGGGGGCGCTCAGAAGGTGAGTTGAGAGACGCTCGATGCACCTAACAACGAGGAATCACCCAAGAATTGTTAATAATGATTTTTTAAACTGTGTGTCGGTAATAATCCGCGATATAAATTACAGACATATCTAGAATATCGCAGCACGAACCAAGCCGCGTTGCAGATTTACGACCTCCTTTTGAAGCGCGCTTGGTACAAAGCCAAGTTTAAACTTTGTATAAGGTAAATTTAGCATTACATAACCCTTTATGCGCAAGTAAAACTCGCACTTGGCCGATTATTAGTTTTAAGTAATACAAAATACAAACTAATTCAAATTTAATTTTAGGTGTTTCACAATGCCTTAATTCTGAAATATTTGCTGAGTTAAAAAATAGCTTCAAGCCATTTTTAACCCATGAAACACACTATAAATTATCTTACTCTGTTTTTATCAGGCACGTACACACACATACTCTCTCTTTCTCACAAACACATAAACCCTTTCATTCTCAATGGTTCACTCCATCTCACCCGCTCCCTCCTTGGTTCTCTCTTCCTATCATACTCTCATTCCCTCTTTGTTATTCGATCCATAACTCTTTTACTACACATACATATATTAAGGAAGATGCAGACAAATCATTTCTTAGGTAACTAACATTTTTGGGACGATCGTCACGTATTCGTGCCGTATAGGGTTCGTAGGTTCTTAGTTTTAAATACCCTTATTTTCGAATAGCCATTTTTGCTACATCTGATCATTGATTTTCTGCAATTAAATAAGGTGAGGATTATTATTCAGAAATAGTGGCGTGGATAATTTAAAAGTTACTTAAAGAACTGAAAGGATTACGGGGGCTCAGGGCTCAAAAAATCGATTTTTTTAGTATATATTTTGATTATTCAATTAATTTTGAACACAGTGCAAAAAAACTGCATAAAAATATTTGCATTTTTAACGGAGTTATAAGCATTTATGTAACAATCGCTTTCAAAGCCGCACCCATTTAATTGCAACTTTAAGTCGCGTTTTCTCAAAACTCAATTTTTACGACTATCCGTAAGGTTTAAAAAAACTATTTCATGGCTTAAAATTTTTTTTGCAAGCATATAACATCCTTATCTATAGAATGAATTAATATATTTTAGATAGTTTAATATTTTGTGTATTTTTAATGAAAAAAATTTGTATTTTTTAGAGTTTTTTAAATTTTCAACTTTAAGAGTTTTTTAATAAGGCTTCCTTTGAGTAATAGTTATATCCTTAATTCATTCTATAGAGTAAAGTTCCTGATCATTTTAAAGTAAAAATTAGGTTCTTATGTCAATTCAACGTTAAGATATCTTACGGATGGTGATATGACACCTATTTTTTTTTTTTCAAAAATTGTGTTATATAAATTTTGCTATATTTTTTATTTTATTACATTGAAGTACTTCATTTTATAATTTTATAAGACAAAAAACATACCTTAAAAATATCAGAAAGTTTAAATTAGTTACATTGAATACTTTTTTTATACGGGCTCGAAGCGAGAGCTCTGTTTACATGTTTTTCGGTATCAATAAAGCCCTGAACTTCCTTAAATATGAATTTTCAACGTACAAATGTATGTTCTTTCACTCTGTAAAAAATGCAACTGAATATGTGCCCTTATAGCCCAGACAGTCAATATGACGTCAGTGTGACGATACAAATGTGTACAAATGTAACATTCATAATGGTGAGCAAAATGTGATATGTTTAATTCGTCACATTATGACTCAGATGACCGTCACATCGGGACTTCGTTGACCTATTTTCGAGTTATTTTAAACTCGTCACAAAATGAGACATATCAATTTTGCAGTGACGTCACAATGACGGCATATCGTAAGACATAGTAATTAACATATAGTAAAATGTACACTTGGTCACGGTGTTTTAAGATTGGTCATATTTGGAATACGGTATTACTAAGTTAGTTTAATCATTGTTTGATTTACAGCAGCTTAAGATGTATTTGTTAGGATTCTTATCTCAAAAAATCTTAATAAATCTGCTGTACCATAAATAACTAAAGTATAAGGCATTAAAACACCATTATCTATAAACTTCTATAAAACAAATTTATTTTATGATTAATAGATCTAATCTTCCCTAATTGTTAGACGCATTTATTATCCCCTTTGAAATTAATACTCAATTCCTTGCCCAGAATAGATTATTCTGAAAAGTATAAAAGTGTGTAGATGAATTATTTTAACGATTATCCATACTATAACTTGAACTACCATCTAATTATGAGACATATTAATTTAGAGATATCTTTGGAGTTGTTGTAAATTTACTGCTCGCCGATTATTTCAGAAATTCAGAATTTACGGTTTCCCATCGATTTACACCTTCAGAGATACATTTTAATTAAACTTAATGTTCGAATACACCTGCTACTTGGCTTGAAACTATCTTGATTTATACCGAGTCATATACGCAGAAGTATGGCTATCGATATCATTTATAAAGTATAGGTTAGGGACTTGCATAATTAAAAGCGTAATAGAGAAGAAGCATATGTTTCTGGTGTAATCTTTTTTAGAATCTAAAAGGCCTACAAATGAAAATGAGTACTTAAAATTACTTTTGAGACTATATCAAACAATTAGATTTAATTCAATCATCGATTTTAAGTGTTGACAAACGAAAATAAAATAAAATTGCATATAAAATCTCCGTAATAGACGCTCCCAAATAATAGATGCCCTATTATATATAATATATCCCCTCTATTTAGCGACCACTTTTTAAACCTTTTGAAAAATGTTTTTTAAAATTTAAAAAGTGTACTGACTTTAAATTTCAAAAGAATGTAATTTACAAATAATAATAGTTTTTAATAGTTTATAATAGCTTTTATGACATATTTTAATTTTATAATTCTTTTGTGACAGTTATGATGTATTTTTCTGCTTGTGAAAAATGGGGGAGTAAATCTAAGCTTTATACAACGGCCAAATTTAGGAAATATATTTTTAATGAAACATAATTAAAAAATTTAGGTAAATATTTATAATTATTATAATATTCATCGGCATATATTGAAACATCTGCATAAATGTGACAAAAAGACTCATCGCAGGAGAATTACATCATAGTTGTTACCTACAACGTTCTTATTATCACATAACCGTTCAATTTAAAGATATGCCAAGCAAGTATTATGTTACATTTATCAGTAAATGTAGTTTTGTTGAAATATTAGATGTCTTTTTAATGGCTTTTCGTTCAAACATTTATTATTATTTTGAGAATGTGTATTTTTTAGTTCTCTCTTAAAACTATCAATGTGATTTCTTCTCAATACAAAAATTGTTGAAATGGCGATACTCTCTTGTGCACTTTCTATCTTTCTTGGCAAAACATAAATTGAAATCAGAATTGAGACTGAACTGTTTCAATACTTTAAAATACATTAAAGGAATTCCCAATTGCACACTTTCTATTTTATGCTCCAATAATAAAAAAAAAAAAAAAAAAAAAAAAAAAAAAAAAATATGCTAATGGTTTACATTAATGGTAATTGTATACACGTAATTTTTGGAAAGCGCATTTGCGTTAAAAAATTAATTTGCATTTTTAAGAATTTTTTCTATTATTTTAGTGGAATAAATTAGTTTTTTATTATTTTAACTAGATATTATCTTATTGCCTTTAGTGTCATTTTTGAACATTCGGGGTGGTTCAGAACTATATGTCAAAAATGTAAAGGCAGATGGAGGCGACCTAAATAAGCAGATTTCGTATAGGAATGTCGGTGTGGAAATGCATCGTTGAGGCAGTAGAGGGCTCTGTTGAGTTAGGCGGAAGAAAGAGCTTCGATGATTTGAATCGTCATTCTCCGCTCGGATTTTGAGCAAGATGGTCGTTACACCAATGCGGAGATTGACGACACGCAATTCATGTGTGGGGCTGCAAAAGGAAATAGAGCGGTTGCTCAAAGGATGTATATGGAACGATTCCAGGGTAGGAATCTGCAGGATCTCCAAACATTTGAGCGTCTTCATCGGGAATTGTGCGCGAGTGGATCATTCTATGCTTGGAGGCGTGATACGGACACTGAAAGATATCGAAGAATTCATGCAATGGAAGAAGCAGTGTTAGGCATATCACACTGAACAGACAAGCGACAGAAAAGCGTAAGTCAAGAGACATTTCACCCTGATAACAAAGAAGAAACCGATTTGAACGCTACAATTTGACTCCCGTCTCACGTTTTTGTTTGCCTGTCTGTTCGGTGTGTGATCTGCCTTACGCACAGTATAGGATAGTCCTTCAACGAGCTCAAGAGCTGTTGGACGTGCGTTGGGTGTGGGCCATTTGCCTTCGCAGCCCCATACATGAATACATGTCAGCAAGCTCCAAGGATGCAAGTTGCTCGAAATCTGTGCGGGAAATGACGATGAAGTGAGCGAAGCGCTGTCACCCGCCTAACTCAACAGCACCTTCTACTGCAAAATTTCCGCAAGCACATTCCTAAAGGAAATCTGCTTATTTTGTCCCCCTCTATACCTGCTTTTAGATTTTGGACATATAGTTCTGAACCACCCTGTATGTTAATCTGAAAGACCAATTGCAATATTGTGATTAATTTGCGTCGTTGAATATTTCACTTGAAATAAATAAGAAAGTAAAATCAAACGTATTTTCGACTTACTTGAATAATTCTACTGTGAAATTATTTTATTTAATGGAAATTATTTTATTAATTTAACAGAAAGCACATTGAAATCCTAAAATCATTCAGAGGATATTATATTCAGGATAATATATTTATTGAAAGGATGAAATTATTCTAGAGACTATCCCAGGATATCACCTTGATGTCTAACTATAGGGGAGTTTATAGGGACGGATTGGACAATTTTAACAAAAATATTTTTACAGAGTATGTTTCGCTAGTACAAAATAGAAATTTTCAGAATAACTTCTTGAAACATTTTAACATCCTCATGTGAGGGAGGGATGGGACATGTTTTAAAAATGAAAATTAATATTTAATTTTCAAAAATGTGGTGAAAACAATAACAAAGACAGTGTGATATTTACATTCCTAAGGTTTACTGTAAATCACAATATTTATTTTATCTTATATCTTTGTAAAATTCAAATCAAATGAAAAATATGCTTGTGTCCAACTAGTGCCGCCATTTATTTTAGGTGGACGTAGCTTTGCAAATATGTTTTGTTCATCAATGATAAAACAGTCAGTTTCTTGCGGGAAAATGAAATTCATTTAAACCTTTATTGGGTTCATCTTTACACCAATCGATTTTTTGTATATTTTCTTGTTTATTTATACTGATATCAATGCTTTCATCAGAGATGCCATGTACAGAAATAAATGATTCCTCATCAGTGGATTTATCAATCTGAAACTTCCTTTTTTTTCTGTGATTTTGTTTTATTTGTTACACTATTCAATTCAAAACAAGATAGTCTTAAATATATAAAATACCAAAAAATTGTATGTAATTAAACATAATTATTTGTAAAGCGATATCGTTTGGGAGGGACAGGACACATCCCATCCCTCCCCCATCCCTCCCTGAGTCATAGCGTCCCATCCCTCCCTTAGAGCAACATTACAAAAAAATAAGTTTTTACAACAAGCATGTGGATTTTAGGCTTAACAGAACTGTTCATTTATAAAAGATACATTATTGAGTTTAGAAAATATTAAAAACAATTAAGTTAGCAACAAAGAATGAAACAGAAAATGTATATTAAAAATATGAGTAGTTTCACACTTTTGATATTGTAAAATAGTCTTTTTAATTCACAAACGCATAGGTGCTTTCAACTAAAAAGATTTACAGCAACAAGTATGATGCAATGATTACTTCATCTGATGGAATTGTGATAAATTAAAAATAAAGCTTATTTTAAGCATTACCGGAGATATCCCATCCTTCCCTAATCTCCCCTACCTATAGACGTCTTGCTGGTGACTTTCTATGACACAGTTCGGACATTTCTAAAATGAAATAGACGGAAAGGAAACCAAGAAAGAAATCTAATGATCATGCGTGTCCGATAACAGAATGTACATGCTTTTCTAATTAGTGTCTAGTAGTATTTCTCATGGGATATTACAAGTACCGGATAAGTAGGACTGCACGTTCGAAATACGATCGTGCCTGTATGGATTTCTGAAAACCTTTACGATATTTACTTTTATTATAACAGGTGTTGTTTTTGAATACATATACAATAAGTTACATATACAATAATATAATAAATCATAATATATGCAGCATATATCATATGTAAATGAAAGTGATTTGTTTAATTTAACATCCTTAATATGAAATAGCAATTTAGGACACTGAATCCAACATCTACATATCAACAAACCTATAAATTTGTTGTTTATATAAACGATTAATTTTGCATTAGTTTGAAAAAGATGATGTTAAAATGGAAAGTCAACTGTTGGTTGATGAGATATTTTGTGACTCAGCATGGACAAATTTTTATATCAAGATTTTTAAAAGCAATATCATTTGCCTAAAGACATTTCCCTAAAGACAACCCGCCTGGGACAAAACGACTAAGTCTGGTTGATGCCAAATAATACGCACGTGGGTCAATCACCTTTTTTTTTTGTACAGAAGTCGAGCAAGGTAATTGATTTTTTTTATACATATGAATGATTAATTCAAAAATTTATATGGCATGTTTAATAGATTAATAAGTAAAGTTTTAGATGTAATTACCAAAAAGGTGAGATCATTTTTAGATTCTTTCATCTACACTATGAATCTTTTATGTTACCGAGTTCGACATTTTTGCTTTATCAGCAGAAAATTTCCCAACCTACGCTTTTTCATTAAATAAAAGAACGTATACTTTGGACTAGTATTTGTATTTAATGAAATTGTCTTGATTGTATGAGGTTGGCATTTGAAATTTAAATTATTTCCTTCATTAAATAAAATTTCTGGCTTAACTTCTTCTTGGTCGGATTTTTTTCGATGTTCCGATCCAGATTGCTTTATTCTGTGTCAAAATTAATATGTCTTCTATCCTGAATTCGAAAATGCAAAATATTATTGTCAGTAAGCAGCTTTTACTTTATCGGTGGTGATATTTGTAATATTCCATTCACTGATCTCCAGTTTTCCCAGCAATGCACCCAATCTTTATTTTAGCAAGAAAGAAAAATCATGCATTAACCATATATTTTGAAACGCTTTCCAACACTTCCAAAATGCCGTATCAAAACTTTGCCACTTAATAATGCTTTGAGAAATCTAACATACCTCACATAAAATCCCCATATATAATCAGACAAAACTCTATATACGAAAACCCATGTATAAGCATTATTTTGTTAGTAATATTAAATAGACATTGTCGAATCTTTATCATTTAGGTAATGACTACAAACATTTCTATTTAAATAATTTACTGAGCATTTTCTATCTACGTAATTGTTTATGCTCTTCTATACAATTGTATGTATTTAGTTTCAATTATACAATGATAAGGCAAAAGGCTTACCTCTTCTCTTTTAATTTGCAGGTCAATTTCGTTAAGTGACAAACCAGTAATTTTTCACAGTCGATCCACCGTAGTTTTCGTTCTTTCTGCTGCTGTTTGGGAATAAAAGGTAGATGATTTAATTTGGTGTCAAGCACACGAAAAATCAGTAAGAAGGGACGGTTTCTCTATTTGAATCCTGTTTAATTAAATCAGGTATATAGGATTCACAGGTTACAAAATAAGAGTGTCGCTTTAGGAGCGAGTTAAAAAACACGTAATACACAGATAAAAACACGAGATGATCTAACGAGAGAAAGAGTCTATACGCAGTTCTTGTTTTTTTCTTTTTCTCTCAGAGTCCTGGATATCTGGGGTTTAGGTCGATGACCTTACGACGTCATCGTAGCTTTACCCAGATCTTCTCCATTAGGATTTTTTTCTTTTCTCTTGTTTTGGATACTCGGGGATTATGTTGGAGAACCATATTTCACAATATACCCCCCTTAATCCCTGAGTGGAGGAAAGTCTAATAGTTTGAGTCTTTCGCGGTTTTTTAGGAAGTCAGGTTTGGGTGCGGGCTTAGTTAGCACGTCCGCAACCATGGCTTTGCTGGCACAGTATTGAAGTTCTATGATGCCTGTTTCCACTAAGTTCTTTATGAGGTGGAACTTTACGTCGATGTGTTTGGTCCTGTTGGAGTGCTTTTCTGACTCTGTCATTTTTATTGTTGAAAGATTGTCCTCGAAGAGAGTTATTGGATGTTTTTGTGGAAGATCTAGATTTTCTAAAAGTCTTGTTAGCCAGACGATTTCATTTGCAGCAGTTGCAGCTGCAACATATTCCGCCTCAGCGGACGATTGGGCAATACATGATTGGCGTTTAGACAGCCAATGAATGGGGTTCTTTCCAATTAAAAATATGTTTCCCGATGTTGATTTCCTTGTCTCTGGATCTTGTGCCCAGTTCGCGTCTGAATATGCCTCAAGGACTGGGGCCAGTTCTGTGTCTATTATTAAGTGTAGATTTTTTGTTGCGTTTAAGTATCGAATGACGCGCTTTAAAGCTTTCCAGTCGGTCTCTGTCGGATTTTCGTTTTTTCGACTGAGTATATTGACTGCGGTCAGGATGTCGGGTCTTGTTACGGTCGCTATATACAATAGTGCACCGATTCCTTGCCGGTATTTATGATTGTTTGGAAGTAAATTGCTGTTATCGTTTATTCTAAGGCATCCGGCATCCATGGGAGTACTATATGGCTTGCTTTCGGTTAAGTTAAATTTGCTTGTTATTTCGTTAATTTTTGTTGTCTGATTTAGAGCATATCCGTTTTTTATCTTCTTTATGTTTATTCCTAGATAGTTGCTCACTTCACCTAAATCGCTAAGTTTGAATTGACTTTTCAATCTTTCTATGAATTTTTCAATGTTTTCTTTATTTCCTGCAATCAAAAGGTCGTCAACGTAAACTATTATGTAAATGGTATCTTCTTTGTTTTTATTCTTTCGTGTAAACAAACAAGTGTCTACTGTGCTTTGAATAAAATTCATTTGTTTTAGAGTGTCGCTAATTTTGATGTTCCAGGCTCTTGCTGCCTGTTTTAGGCCATATATAGCCTTTGACAATTTGCATACTTTGTTGTTTTGATTTGATATTTCATGACCTTCGGGTTGTGTCATGTAGATGTCTTCGTCAAGTTCGCCGTGTAGAAAAGCGGTCTTAATGTCAAGATGGTGTACGTCAAATCCGTGGTATGCGGCTGCGGCTAGAAAGGTTCGGATTGTCGTGTGAGACACCACTGGGACTAATGTCTCATCGTAATTCTCACCATATTTTTGCAGGAAGCCTTTCGCGACGAGGCGTGCTTTGTACCTTTTAACGTTTCCCTGGTCATCGTATTTGACTTTGAAAGTCCATTTGCTGCCGATGACTTTCTTTCCTTGTGGAGGTTCCACTAGTTTCCAAGTGTTGTTTTCCTTTAGCGAATTTATTTCTTCTTGAGCGGCTTTTAGCCAATTCTGCCTCTCAATTGGATTTTGAATGCTTATCATGTCATCCCAATCTTTGGGCTCATAAATTGTGTTTGTCTTAACGGTGTACGCGAAGCGATCGGGCGGTACTCCTCTATTGGATCGTTCCGATCTTCGCGGTTCGTTAGTTGATTGTTTGGGCACTGATGGTTCGCATTCTGCAGGTGTGATTTTTACTAGTATTTCGTGTGGGTTGTCTTCCATTAGTTGTTCGTTTTCTGAATTTTTTGGTTTGGTTACTTCTGGATTATTGTCGTTTTGTATGTATGGGAGTTTACTTTCGAGGAATTTTATTGATCTGGTTAATATTACTTTACCATCATTAGTATACACTCGGTAACCTTTGCTTCTATTGTCGTATCCGACGAATTTTCCTAGCTGTGCAGTTTCGTCTAGTTTTCCGCGTTTTGATTTGTTAATGTGAGTATAGGCCGGGCAGCCAAATACTCTTAGGTAGTGGAGATTAGGTTTTCTGTTTGTCCATCCCTCGTAAGGCGTGATGGCGTTAGATTTTGTAGGTAAGCGATTTTGAATGTGGTTGGCTGTAGTTATCGCTTCTCCCCATAGTTTGTGCGGTAAATTAGCTTCAATTAACATACTGCGGGTCATCTCAAGTAAATATCTATTCTTGCGTTCCGCAACTCCGTTTTGGCTGGGAGAATGTGGAACTGTCAGTTGATGTTCTATACCCTTATCCTTAAGATACTGTTCCATTTCGGCACTGGTGTATTCGCCACCATTGTCCGATCTGATTATGTTTGGGTATCTGCCGAATTTGTTGTATACTAGAGATACGTAATCTTTAAACTTTTCGAATACTTTACATTTCCTAGACATTAAGTATATTATGCAGAACCTGGTTTTATCATCTATGAATGTTACGAAGTATGTTTTGCCGCCTATTGTAGGGGTCTGTATCGGCCCACATACATCAGAGTGAATTAACTCGGTTTTTCGTGTAGCCCTGTATTTTGCTTGTTTGGGGTACGGAGCTTCTGTTGTTTTTGCTCTAATACATATTTCACATGTATTTTCATGTTTGCAGTTATTTATTGTCACACCGGTGACCAGTTGATTATTTTGCATTTCTTTAATTGCTTGATAACTGCGGTGTCCCATTCTGCGGTGCCATAGGTCAATGCAGTTGGGATTTTGACAGGTGTATGCCATGTTTACGTAATTTTGATTTTTCGTATCACTAGCGAAATTTATTTCATACAGGTTATTTCTCGATTTTCCTTCTAATATTGTTTTTCCATCGTTTATTATGCTACATTTTTCCTTTTCGAAAGTTACTTCGCAACCGTTTTGAGTCGCTTTACTGACTGAAAGTAGATTAGTTTCTATTTTAGGTATGTATAGCACATTTTTGAGCGTGATTTGTTCACTGTTATCTTCCGTTTGAATTTTTATGTCGCCAGAACCGTATGCCTTTAATTTATTACCGTTAGCAAAAGTTATTTCAGTTTCGGCATTTTCGTTAAATCTTGAAAATAATGTTTTATCATTTGTTATGTGGTTTGAACTACCACTATCAATTACCCAAGTGTTTGTATCACTTTTTTCCACTAAGAATGCCACGTCGTTACGTTTTTCATTTTTGAAATTGTATGCTTCATTCCTATCATTTGTGTTAGTTTTCTCAAAGCAAAGTTGTGTTGAGTTTTGTTTTTGAAAATTATATCTGTTTGGATGAGGATGGTTGCCATGCTGCTGAGTGTAAGAATTTTGTTTTTGTTTCTTGATGAACCAGCATTGGGCGGTATTATGGTTCCGCATTTTGCAATGAGTGCAGTATTTGTTTTCTTTTCTATTACTGGCGTACGCCGAATTTTTCGTAATTTTGTATGCTTTGGATGCATTTTGTGACATGTCAGTATTTTCTATTCTTCGCTGGTATTCATCTATTAATTTTGTTCTCAGAAAATTAGGCGTCAGGTCAGTTTCTGGACGTGATTCAAGAGCGGTGATCAAAACGTCGTATGACCTGGGCAATGAACATAGCATTATCGCTGATATATGTGAATCGCTTATGCGTTCACCAATTGCGGCTAATTTGTCAATCAGTTCGAGTATGTTAGTAATATGTTGTTGCATGTCACCGTTTTCACTTAGTTTAGTATTGTAAAATTTTCTTAGAAGAAATAATTTACTAGAAAGTGATTCTCTTTCGTGAATTTCTTTTAGTTTATCCCAAGTTTCGCGAGCAGTTTCTAAGTGTTTTATGTGTATTATTTGCGCGTCTTCAATGCTCAAATTTATAAGAGCACGCGCTTTTTTTATCCCTTTTGTTCCAATCTGCCCATTTAGCATCGGTCATGGCAGGAGCAGTTTCTGTAACTGCTTCTATGAGATCATCTTTGGTTAGCAGCATCTGAATCTTGAAGCGCCAGTTGGCGTAGTTCGATGCATTCAGTTTTTCAATAAATTGATTATCTTTATACGATGTCATAATAAATATTTTTTCTTTTTTTTTTGACCTACAATATTTTACTTTTTGTATTTGTTATTGTTATCGAGCACAAAATCAGTCTCGAAATCTTATTTTGTTAGTAATATTAAATAGACATTGTCGAATCTTTATCATTTAGGTAATGACTACAAACATTTCTATTTAAATAATTTTTCTGAGCATTTTCTATCTACGTAATTGTTTATGCTCTTCTATACAATTGTATGTATTTAGTTTCAATTATACAATGATAAGGCAAAAGGCTTACCTCTTCTCTTTTAATTTGCAGGTCAATTTCGTTAAGTGACAAACCAGTAATTTTTCACAGTCGATCCACCGTAGTTTTCGTTCTTTCTGCTGCTGTTTGGGAATAAAAGGTAGATGATTTAATTTGGTGTCAAGCACACGAAAAATCAGTAAGAAGGGACGGTTTCCCTATTTGAATCCTGTTTAATTAAATCAGGTATATAGGATTCACAGGTTACAAAATAAGAGTGTCGCTTTAGGAGCGAGTTAAAAAACACGTAATACACAGATAAAAACACGAGATGATCTAACGAGAGAAAGAGTCTATACGCAGTTCTTGTTTTTTTCTTTTTCTCTCAGAGTCCTGGATATCTGGGGTTTAGGTCGATGACCTTACGACGTCATCGTAGCTTTACCCAGATCTTCTCCATTAGGATTTTTTTTCTTTTCTCTTGTTTTGGATACTCGGGGATTATGTTGGAGAACCATATTTCACAATATTATTCTAGCTCAAACTATTCTCTAAGTCCAAGATTGTGCAGAAAGTGATCAAAGGAATCGATTCATCTCAACCAATCTTACATTTTGGCGGAAAAGAGACAAGGAGATGAAAATAGTAGGAGGTATGAAATCCCTTTCAAGTCGCAAAACACCGTACTTTTCCCAGGGCCGTCTGATAGTGAAACTAAACTTCAAACTTTCTTACGTAGGAAGGGAGGGTCTTTCTTAACCTATAACCTCGAAGATTGTTAGTGATGTCACTCAGATAAGGCTCTGAGTGGATGAAAGACAACCTTTGTTTTAAGGAGAGCGAGCTGATGAGAAAAAAGAAGAAAAGATCACGGAGAAAAGAGAGCTTGGATTGTGATCCCAAAAGAGGAGGAACTCTCAAACAGTTGTTCAGATGCTACGGACCGGGTCCGAAGGAAAGAGTATAATTTGTTACTCCAGGGAGGGTTGTCTTCTCCGCTCTAGCCGTGAGAGAAAGAATGTCGGTAACTCGTTAGTTTTGCTGTGGATAGACAGAGACATTTATTTTATTCGTGAACTGATATTGAGTGACTCTTGAGTGAGAGAAGAATTCACTAAAGTGATATAAGCTATATCACGTTTGCCGGACATTACTCTTTTAATGAACACTATCGTAAGCTGAAAACGCATCCACGTTATAATTAGTTGTTTATAATTCAAGTCTAACCAAGAACCATTATCTTATGTTATTTTATTTTAATAAATGTTCAATTTGATTTCAATTTGAGCCTCTGCCTTATTGAAGTTATAACGCTATCACTTCATTCCCAACATCCAAGGCGTCACAATGTAAATAAGATACCCAAGAAAATATTTTAGAAATCACATAGCACATTTGAAAATCTGATTTCAGTAATTACCGCCGCTAGACGGCAAGGTACTTTAATTCGTATGTGCAGCTCTGTATATGTTCTATTGATTTTTATAGATTCTACATAGAATGCTAAAATTCAGTATAATAAAAAAAAGGATAACACAGTTAAAAATTCATCCTCAGCAATGTCTACCAATAGACGGAAAGTTACTTGAATTCTTTTGTACAGCCCTGTATATTCCCTAAACAGTTTTATACACGTAATATATGAAATTGAAATTTCATTCAGGCAACAATATGCTTAAAACTATTGAAATCATGCATCCAAAAATAATCATCCATAGGTGGTCATCTATCCAGTTCTTTGCATTGCCCTGTATATGATTTTATTTATATTCCACAAACATCTCTTAGAATACTAAATATTATTGAGCTTAAAAATGCATATCTCAAATTAAAAACTGCTTGAAGCAATTCACGCTCATTCTCAGGATTGCTTACGAATTATTTTTTGTTGTCCTGTATATGGTCTATAAAATTTATATATACCAGGCAGCATGTAATATTTAGTTAAATATTAAAAATGCATGCCATAACTGAAAACGCAGTTTCAGCAATCTTCTCTAATAGACAATACTTCGGATACAGGGCTCTGTATTCGAAATCTTATGTTCCTGTAAATGAACGATAAATGCGATGCACATCATTTTCTACTGGAAGAATCTTGTAATAAATCCAGCAATGTATATTAATTTCACCATATTTGAAATAGTACAACTTAGATAAATGCCAATAGTTTTTCCCCAAAAGGAGTACATAAACGAACTCTTTTGTGTGATCCCGTAAATGAATGATATATGCTTTGCACCCCATATTCTACCACAAGCATCTTTTAGTGTATATTAGCAATTCATATAAATTTCATTGTTTATTTTATTAAAATGCGTCTTAAACAAATTCTCTTCACAGACCATAATATAACGGAATATTTTGAGTTCCCCTGTATACATACTGTAAATTCTAGAAATAACACATTTTATGATAATCATCTTCTAGTGCATCTCAATAATGTATATTAATTTCATTATGTTTAAAATAGTTGCTGGGCAACATATAACAATGATATGTTCCCGCACCATGTTGGTTAAATCAAAGTAAAATTGCGTAATTTGTTATTTCTGTTTGTATAAATATTTTTTTATAAAATATAATTATGAGTGTAAAATTATAATGTTTATATATTTAAGTAAAATAGGAGTGTAAGTTCATACAAAAATTATTAAGTTGATTTTAAATATTAAATATATATTTTTAAAAAAATTGTTGTATTGTAAAATGAATGTATAATGTTGAATATAGTTCGGATCTCAGATAACAACAATAGCCAGACGCCATGGTGTCGTTTTATGACAAGCCAGTGGAAAGTGGTGTATAATTAGAAATCGTAAAATAATAAAAATGTTGGAATAAATTTATGGCCTTAATAAAAGTGTTGGGATAAATTTATGGCTTTTCAGACCACCCAAACTTTAAGGCATATAATAATATTAAAGTATATGTAAGGGGCCATTTGCAGACTGTTAGCTAATAGGTCTATCGAAGGATAATGCAAAATCTTCTCACATCCAATAAGGGAGGACCAGACAAATAGTTCCACCCACTGAAAGAGTTGGTGTGCCAGAAGAAAAAGGTTTGAAAAAGAGAGTCTAAAAAAAGATGTCGAAGACGCAGGAGCTCTCCTGAAAGCCCGTGCAATGAATCCAGAAGGCCCTAGTAATGCCCAGGCGAGAGGGACATATCGGAGTGAGCCTAAGCAAGCCTAATTGAGGATGTCTTCCTGATGTTGAAATAAAGTGGATTGTTCTACTGAGGTCCGTAGCTATGCATCCTGCCATCCCGATATCGCCGCTCTGATAAGAAGCTGATTCCAGATGACATATAGATATGATCCTTAGCAACGCGACAACTCTGAATTTGATGAATAAAGGCCACCATCCCGTTTATGATATAAGGTATTACCTTAATCTTTTTCTTTTACCACTTTAAATTATATGAGAAATTATAAATATCCTTTTATGATATTTTATGGTAGAGAGCAATCTGAGATCCAACAAAACCAATAATTAAATATAATTAAGGTAATTTAAAAATGAAAGAGAATTATTCTTTTTTTGCAAAAAGAAAAATATATAATAATAAGAGTAAATGAAAACGTTGTCTTTTTTTTTAAAGATTAAATATACATGAAATAATGAGCAGCAAACAAAAGTGTTGCTTTCTTTTTTTTGAATTAATATTATGTGTTTCTGTATATAGTTGTGTTCAATGTAAATAAAATATTTAATCAAGTTTTTAAAAGTTTCTGTAATTATTTAATTGATAATGTTTAAGGTGTGTCAACTTATTTTTACAGCTTAAATTTTTGTTTAATTCATAAGTGGAAGAGTTCATCTAAATAATTCACAACGCAAACTCTTAATTTTATTCGTATTTAATTAAATTTAATAATTACAGTTTTACGCGGATTATAATTTAATTTTATTAAATATTCGCGTTGCTCTTTTACTAGAATTACGTAATTACGATCACTTATGATATTTGAATTTATCTAAGGTATATAAAATTATATGCCAATTTACTATGAGGTTGATTGGATGATTTGGACCAATTAACAATTTTGGATGTAAATTAAGTAGGAAATAAAGAAGTGTAATTATCTGTCCAGCAATAGTATAACACGATCAAAATACACCGAAAATGATTTCTTCCCGTGGACCATAATGCAACGGAATACTTTAGAGTGCACTTGTAAATGAAGTATAAATGATACACACTTCGTTTTCAGAACCGAACATGACAGAGTAAACTTCGATAACGTATACAGACAGATGGACAGACAAACCGAATTCATACACACCTTACAACTATGTTGGAAAGTGTTAAAACACAGTCTACAAACTATATTTATCAAATGTCATTACTAGATACATCAGAACTATCATCTTCTGACAGCAAGATATTGAAGTCACTGCCTTGGGACTCACTGTCTGAATCCATCATAAAAACCATTTTGACATTTAAAAAAAAACTAAGGAAAGCCGACATTACAGAAAATACAAGTGAAAATAGTAGAATTTAAAAATAAAATAGCAGGAAGACTGTTGCGCCATTTATTAGCAATATTCAGAAATATACAAAAATGCAGAAAACAATTGCGGAAAATAAAGGGAATTCAATTTCAACAATGATAATTTTCTCTTCGATGCATGGCCTTCAATGCCGACCGTACGAACACAAAAAAGCCAAACGTACGACATGCGACGCCGACCAAGAAAGGATTAACGCACGATTTTTTTTTATTTAAAAAAGCGGGAGGTTAGAAAGTATGGACCTATATTACCATGAAAAAACAAAGATAATAACAATGATCTCAAAATTCTGCACTGCTAATGTATAGGTTAAAAGAGTAACTATTCTTCAGATAACAAGAAGTACAGTTAATATATTTAAAATGGATTTAATAAAATTTTTAATGAGGTGTATTATTACGTGCAAACAATATTTGATTGAACCACATACATTGGCTGATTAGTTCGCATTAGAGCAATTTTAAAACAGCGTGGAGATATGGACAATAAAATTTGGTTGATTGACAACATATTTTATAAAACTAGTCTGCAATAATCTGAAGTCCATCACTGCCGAAAAGTTGTTTAAGAGTCATAGTTGTAAAAATAGTACTCTTTTACAACTCAATTCTTCTCTGCGAGTATTTTCTACTTATATGACGTGGGTTGCCATAGTTTGGATAAAAATTCTAAGAATGTATCCTTTGCATATGCACGCATTCTTGTAAATATACAGTGTGAGTCATATTTTTCCATACAAATGGTTAAAGCATAGTGACTAATTTACTTTTCATTTTCAGGAAGGTGAACAGATTGAAAAGAGATGCCACTAACGAAATAACAACGGATTGACATTATTCTTTTAGCTGGGAGTCGTACCACTTGTCATGTAACGCATAGAACGCATATAACCTATGACACCGAGGCAAAAGTTATTAAGAAATTCAAAAGAACAGGTTCTGTTGCGTTGACGATGCAAGCAGATCTGGAAGACCAAAGGCGGAAACAGATGAAGATACGGCATCAAAGGGACTATCAGCAATGGCTAGAAGTCCAAAGAAGGAACCCGACAGCTCTCTGAGCAAATGGGATTCAGCCAAAATAGGGTCATGCGCTTTTTGCAGGCAAGCAACTCACATCCATGAAACTCAAGCCATTATACCATTTTTACGAATAAAATAAGCATTAGTCGACGCTTTCACAATTTATATGAAGACTTATGACTCACCCTATACTATAATCCTCACACGTATCTGCGTAGTTGGCAATTATCTATTAAAATTAAGGAAACTAAACAAATAAATTCATTTTATATTTCATTTTATACATTAATTTTAAAATAAGCAGAATGTATGTTTTCCTCAAAATAAGATTATTAACATTGCTTGGAGAAAAATGAAATAAAATATATTTATTTATTTATTGTTACTGTTGTTGAACAAACAGAAATCCTTTAATAAATTATAAATTTTAGTACAAAATGCGTAGTGCTTTGATAATCAAAATTAGTTTCATTACTAATCACGGCAAGATTCTCTGCATTTTAAAACAAAATATATTGTTTAGAAATTTTGCGGTTTGTGTGCCAGAACTATTAGTAATTTAACTCCAAACTGTTTATTCAGTTAATCCCTGCTTAAAGTATTTTTCGTGGTTTCCTTCCACATCTAAAGCTTCCTTTATTTTCTTTAATGTTTTGCACTCACGAACAGTCTTGGAAATAAACAATTCCCAGAATACAGTGAATTAAACGGCTTCAAAATGTTGATAAATCACACAGCGAGAAGGAAAAAAGCGAATTGCAAATGTAATTCAGCGTAAAACAACATTACCTTGGATATACTTTATCCTTTTACCACATACATTTAAAGATTTTATTTTTCCAACTTTGAATTTAACCTGCGGAATAAATGAATACTTCGCAAAAAATATGGATAAATTTGTTTTAGATCAAAGGACTTCAAGTGGTAAATCCATTTCATTAATTTTATGTAAATATTAAAAATTTCTACATGGCGAAATACTTTGTAAATATTTACAGAAAATACGTAAAAAATAAATTATTTTAGCTGTAGCTGCAGCTTTTGAACAAGAAAGTTAGAAGTATAGGCTGATATTAATTGAAGTATCTCAAAATAGATTAAAAAAGAAAAACTAATTTCGCTGGGTGAAATTTTAACTGAATATTCGTAAAGCAGCGTTTGTGCTTAGTGAAAGAATTTACCTCTAAGTCTATGCCTCAACAAAATTTGACCTTTATTATGTTGAAATCAGTGCAAAATTATCAGCATTTCTGAATGATAAGATTCAATGATGAACAACGCATTCTAATGCAAAATAAAAAACCACACAATATTGTTTTCAACAAGATAGCTGAGTTTTCTAGTAGACAGGATGTGGGTGTTATGTGTAGCCAGCACACGGAAAATGTGTCCTATCATTCGTAAATATTCGTCTTTTTACATCGCTTTCTAATAAATTACAGCAAAAATTATAGTCTCGGAAAAAAGTTACTGGAGCAGATACCATAATTAGCACTGCCACCGCAGTCTGAACAAATTATAAAATTATACTGACACAAATGCAACTCCTACTGCCCGCATTCCCGTCACAAGGAAAATGGACCACTGTGACGTCGACATATCCGTTTTGTGATTAATCGAAGATATACTTGTTTTACAGTCAGTCGCCATTTGATGCGTGATTCAAAAATAGGTCTCAGTGAGTTCACAGTGAAATCACGAAGTGACGATTGCCTAACACTCATAATGGGACGAATAAAAGATATGATATTTTGACTATTTATAACATCACACTAACGTCACTTCGAATGGCTGTCATAATGTCAGCGAAGAATTAGACTTTACGTTATATTGATCCCTTATATATCGCCATACATAATCAAACGCAATGAAGCAAATGTAAATATGTTTTCAAACATTTTATAAAGAGAGTTATTTGCTATTAGAAAACAGAAGAGGTACATCATACTTTACATTTTCATATCACATTTCTGTATGCTAGTTAGAAACACCTAATATATATATAAATTTGATGGTCAGGTATTTTTCGTGACGGATGGGGAACGTTTCAGTTTTGAGCCGCAACATATCATTTTTCCTCACGAGATCTAAACAAGCTTGTTTGTTTGTTTCTTGTTTCTTAGAAACTGAATTCACAATACTCAAACATAAAGGAAAATCTTTATCTCTGGCAATTTATAAGTAAGATGTATGTAAATGGTGAACAAATTTTAGTTAATTTTCAATCTGGTTTAAAATCCAAGTTTAAAACACTTTACGGACAACTCCTAGCCATCGACCTTTCTTTAAATACTCTTTTGAGTAAATTCATATTTCCATCTGTAATTTAAAACGCATTCATCAAAGACTTACCGAACAGATAAAAAGCTAGAGTGGCTGTCAGAAAATGCCATACTAAATTTTTAAACTACTCTTCTGGCAAATATCTAGAGCAGTATACATATATTAATGGTTATTATAAGAAAAGTGGAAGAAAGTTGTGATAATTATGTATGGAAATTGATGCAAAATAAAAAAAAAACTTTACAAAAATATAAAAATCAAACTGCTGACATATATTTTTTATACACCATTTAAAAAACATACCGCAATTTTAATGTGGTCATAATTATGAGGACAGCTAATTTAAAGACATTTTAAATTTTTTTTTTAAGAGTTGATTTACTTTTATTAGTAAAAATGACGTCAGACCGTTTCCGATCAAGCTGGCATTAATGTTTGCTCTTCAGAAGTAGAAATCCCTAGAACATCATCACTATGCGGCCCACAGGACGCAGAGCAACCGCCTTTTCCGAAACGAAATCATCACCTTATTTAATCGCAGATCTTATCTCACTAAATAAATCTAATATAAATTTTTGAAAATAGAAGTTTTAGATTATTTTTCACGCAAAAAATGGCATTGAGATGTAAAATTAACTGGAAGCAAAATTCTTAAACTATGGATATACTATTCCCCATGAAAAAATCATAGTGGTATTTATCGTCTGAAATTCACAGGTAGAAAGGCGGTGTAGAGAATGACATTATCACAGCCAAAAAGAATATAGTTTGAAGAGTAAGAAAACAGTTTCGGCAGACGATTACCGATGAGTTGCGTGTCTTGAAACACTAAATTATAAAATCTGTTGCACAAGAAATGCATGCGCATTACAAAATTCCAGTGATTAAAAAAAGCTAAGGTTGCAATTCGGAAACAGTCGTATCCTTTTTCTCTTTGCACGTACTCTGGACCGCCACTTGATATAATCAAAGAAAATTGCAGTCCATCTTCAAAATAATATATCCGGTAGAATAATTCATCGATTGGTTAATAATTCTACAAATTTTAATAATACCTAAACCCCTTAATACCACGCTTAATAATACCTGCACCAACCCAACACCACAAAATTCCGAAAAGAAGGCATTATTAAACGAATGAAAAAAGTCTTTCGATCAAATAATGTCATATTTCCGGATGAAAAAACGATTTAAACTTACAAGAGAACCACTTTTGGTGTAGCTCCCACCTAGCACTGAGGCATGGTGCATTTTATAGCTCTATATGTCAAGTTAGAGAATGGCTAAAATTTGTTTACAAAAATCGTATTATATGTATTTTTGAATACATTTAATTTTAAATTAATGAATTTTTATTTGTTAATTTCCCGCCAAAAGTGAGTTTAGTCGCCAAATATGGTGCTACAAATGCAAACCAATAGTCACTCACATACAGTAGACGACTATGACATTCGGCCTGGGTTGTCGAGAAATATTTTATGGTAACTAATAAAGCCAATTTCGCGCAACTAAGAATTCAGTTATAATGTCGGTCGTGGGAACTTGAAGAATTTCGTAAACTTTTTTTTTCAATATTTTACTCTTATTATTAACTTATATGTATTTAAAAAAAAACTTTTACGTTAATAGTCCGATAAGTGGTGTCAAAAACTACATTTTCAGAGAGTTATACTGCTGTAAAATTATTAAATACTTTTTTTGCAGAGAAATTTTATCGGTTCTCTAACTTTGGCCAACAGGGTTATAAAATTCACCATGTCTCAGTTCTAGGTTCGAGCATCACCAAAAGTGGTTCCCATGTTAATAGGCGCGATAGAGAAGGCTTCTACTGGTACGGTTTGAGGAAGAATAGAGACGTTGCATAGACGATGACCAGTCA
The DNA here is from genome assembly GCA_963932465.1 of Maratus speciosus. NCBI lineage: Eukaryota > Metazoa > Arthropoda > Arachnida > Araneae > Salticidae > Maratus > Maratus speciosus. The sequence continues at coordinate 538,247,503 of OZ010796.1, forward strand.
TGATTTGGAATGTTGTGTCAAATCAACTTAAGACTGGTTTAGTTAATATTTCTAAAACTTTGAACTCAAAAGTATACACCCATATATTTGAAATACAAGTTTTGCTATACGGGAGGTTCTGGGGAAGTGACAAATTCATTTTCCAACAAGGTAAACGGATCTTGCCGTACATCAAAAGCTACAAAAATGAGATTCAATAATAATTCAGTATTCCATTACTTGACTGGACACGATATTGTCCAATATGAATATTATAATAAGTGTATGGCGTACAATGGTGCACATTGTTTATGCAAGTGGCAAGCGATGTTCACGCATTACAAATTTTGAGGATAATATATTTACAATGCCTGGGCAGCTATAGCAACATCATATTCACCGAAACTTGTTAAACATGCCGAATCTTAAGATTGAGTGCCTAAAAAATAAAGGTAACTGCGCTTCTTATAAAAATTGTATCTATGCAAATTTAGAAGCAGTACACTATATTAATTTTAACACAATTATTCTAATTGGTAAATAAATCATATCAGATGTAAATTTCCAACTGGGCGAAAAATGTCTGGACCAGGATTCGAACCAGGGATCTCTTGGCTGAAGCCCCCAATGCTGTACCATCTGAGCTATCCCGGACGAATCTGGTAGAACTTTTTCACCCAGATAACCTTATTATTTATCAATTAGAATAATTTGTTAAAATTAATCTAGTGTAATTACGTATCCAGCGATTTCTGGAGTTCCATTACCTGCGATTTATTCTGTTGAGCTGAACCAGATTTCAGACGAGATGCTCTAAGGTTAGCTGGGTGAAACTTTTCCACCAGATTCGTCTGGGATATCTCAGATGGTAGAGCATTGGCGGCTTCAGCCATGAGATCCATGGTTCGAATCTTATCCCGGACATTTTTCGCCCAGTTGGAAATTTACATCTGATATTAGAAGCAGTATTCTTACAAATATAGCAATTTAAAAATTTGAAACAAGTCTATAATTTGATATTTAAAAAATATATCGTTTTCATATTAAGAATCAATATAGTTACATTTTGTTCGTAAATATTTATTATATAACATTTATTAACACTTAGAATTATATGAAATTTATTATTCTTTACACGTTTTAGTGTCCTTATACTTTTGACAAAGAGGACAATTACTTTTGACAATACTTTGTTAGTAGTAAATGAAAGACTGAAAGTTGTTTACAAAAGATTTCTAAACTGATGACCTTTTGCTTGAAGGCATAAATAAATATTTAAAACGTTTGAAACGAATCTAATCCTAAAGATAATTTCGTTTTGAACAAACGTTTGAACAAACGTACAATATAGTGAAGAAATTGGAAGCTATGCTTTTGACATTTTTATATAAAAGGCCTATTTATTAAAAGTGGCAGTACTTGACAATAATGCAGGGTTTTTAATTAAATTTGTCATCTAATCACTTTCTTCTTTCTTTCCATTCCTATTTCCAACTAAAACGAAAAATATAAAGTATGTGTTACTTCACCTTTGCTCCAATTGGTGTAATTTGAGGCATAGTCATAACTATGTTCACGTTCACTTTATTTCACGGGGAAAATTCAAAAGTGTAGTTTTAGGTTTTAATATTAAACTACATTTTACTCTGTTTTATTTTATTTTTTTTACAACTTATTCTTCATAGTTACAGTAACTGCAAAATTCTTTTAAATAACATTACAGGTTTACTTAAAAAAAATAAAGAGAATAAACCACTATAATGAAAAATTTAATCTGTGAATTTTGACTATTCATAGCATAAATTATTAACTTAAAAAATATGTGAGATAATTTATTTAAATCCCTTACAAAGGCAATCGCGAGCAGGCGGAAAAAAAAATAGAAAAAATTTTCTTTGACCTCGAAGATACTAAAAATGTAGAGTCAGTTCGAAGCAACAACAACAAAAACATATTCACCTGAAACATTTTAATCGCTAAATTGTAGTGGAGTAAAATAAAAAAAGACATTCGTTTGGAAATGACCACTTTCAATTTACGTTAAAAAAAAATTAAGCTTAACCAATGTCTAGTCCAAAAATAAGCTTAGCCGAGTCTTCATACCAAAATGGTACGAAATTCTGAAATTTTCAATACGAACACCTAATATTGACAATATATTTTGAATTTTCGATAAATTTATTTTCGGATACCAAACAGCAAGCTGTTCGATCAATTAGTTTAGGAATTATGAACGCTTAAAATTTGGAACTCCTTATTTAAAACTTGTTTCAGAATAAATTGAGGGCATCGTTTTTTTAAGTATAAATGAAAAACTACATGGTGGAATGAGCGGTAATTTTGGAGTTGTACATTTAAAGATTCTACAAATATATTTATACTAAAAAATTATAGGTTAGAATTGATATGTATATAATTTAATTAATTTACAGTTTTTTTAATTACTTTTAGAAAAAAAATAAATTGTAACCTGCTAAAGTTATAAAAGAAATCGATTTCTTGAAGCTTCAAATATGCAAATACAAAATTACAGCTCATTCTGCCAATTAGTCTTATAGTTATGCTTAAAATTACTTGCACTTTAATCTGTTTTTCAATGTTTACAAATAATTTACCATTTGGAGTTCAAAACTTTAAGCATTCAGAATTTCTAAATTATTTGACTAAATTACTTCTTATTTGTTTTCTGTAGTAAAATTTACCGAAGAAGTCAAACTGTATGTCATATTTGTTGTTCGCATGAAAATTTCAGAGTATCGTACGATTTCAGTTAGAAGACGATCCCCTAAGAATTTTTATTATAAATTCAAAGAACACATAACTTCCAGTTGAAATGTATTTCTGTTTTTAGGTGCGTTCGTAATTATATAAATATGTAGCACCTATAGTCGTCTAGTCCAGCCATCTGTCTCTCTATCCATCTATCCGCATATAACAGCTCAAGAAATATCCAACCGAATGGTTTGAAATTTAATATATACAATCGCTGCAGAATTTTGTCGAGTCATTTCAAATTTTATGAAAATCGAATCAAAACTTAAAAATATATTAATAAAGGATTTCTTCATTCTATTGAATCCTATCAAACGTAATGAATTCAATGATATTCCATGATAGGTAATGATTCTAGGTTACCATGGTGATTACGTCCTATTTAAGGACTCATATTATTTCCGTATTACTGTATTTAATATACATAAATTTGGTATTCCTGCATTTTTGTATAACAGTGCAACAGTTATTGCACCAAGATCTTAATATTTATAAAACAAGTTATAGTACGAACGTAGTATAACTAGTAACTAATCCAAAATTACAGCTCATTACACCAAGTAGTTTTTCATTTACACTTTAAAAAAAAGATGCCCTCAATTTATTCTGCAACTTTAAAAAACAAGTTAAAAAAAAAAAAAAAAAAAAAAAAAAAAAAAAAAAAAGCAATTTAACAAATTACAACGACCATTTGGAAAATGATTTTTTCAAAGACTAAAATTTAAGACATAAAAAATCGCACGGAGATGATCATACATTACGTACGCCATGAATTAAGCATTAATAGTGGTATTACACGTACAAATTGCAAGCGACAAAAATCGCCTGCGAATCGTCAGATTTCCTGAAACTTACGTATTATCCACCTGAAACTTACGTATTATCCAAGCATTTCATTGGCTGTTCGGGAAAAGGCTTTTCCATCATCAGATTCCCAAGTAATCTGCCGACCCATTTTAAATGAAATTTCATTCTTAAACTTCTAAACATCCCACAATATTACTTTTTACACCGTCGTATAGAGAAAAAAATGTACTTTTAAATGCAATTTGTTTGAAAGCTGTATTTCAATTTGTTTCTGAGTTATTATTATTTTTTTTTGTAGTTTTTATTACTTTTTTGTCATAGTGGCAAGAGAAGTATCCATCTCTGTTGAAAGTAAAGGGAAATACAGGTTATTATATAGACCAATCAGAAAACGAATAAAATGCGGATTAAACCAATAAAAAGCTTCAGATATGCTATTGACCCTGACGAGGACAATAACCGTTTTTCCAAATAGTTAATAAGGAGTTCCAAATTTTAACGAATAGTTATCGTCATTTGCCACGTTTGACGTACAATTTCAGAGTTACTTTTTCTGTGTCAATTTGGAGATTAAAATGTATGGGGTGAAGAGCAGATACGACAAAAGACCCACAGCTTCAGCCCAGTTATCACTTTAAGCATATGCATTTTTGCTTTAATGATAATAAGTGAATTTCATATATATTTATATATAGAGGATGTTTTTATGTTATTTAAAATTTGTACAACTGTAACTACATTCTAAAAAAAAAAAAAAAAAAAAAAAAAAAAAAACTATTATTCTACAGATGTAAAGTCCCAAAAATCTGTGTGCTTACTAAAATTTTATCTGTAGACTGTACAAAAAACATGTAAATCTACAAAACTAGTTTTTGTAAAGCTACAGAAATCTGTAGAGTAACCTTAAAATAATTCAAAATAATAAATAATTCAAAATAATCTCCTAAAGTTAGAGTAACCTTACTAAAATTTTATCTGTAACCCAGGTTGGAGTTACACAAAAAGTTCTAGGAATCCTTAGTAACCTTACAGATTTTTTGATTTACGGTGCAAAAGTGTATCTGTTACATGAATTTTTGTTGATGCCGTTACACAAAAAGTTCTAGGAATCCCAGTTACCTAGAAAAATTTTAGTAATTTTACAGATTTTTTTTTTTTTTTTTTTTTTTTTACAATTTAAAACGTTTTTTCAATGACAATTTGTTTTTTAACGTCGTGTGGCAACCGAAATATGAAGAAATACACCCAATCACCTCTTCCACTCTACCTTATATCGTATGTGTTGTCTCTACGCTATACTAAGGTACAAAAGTTATATTAACATAAAAATCCATGCATTTTAAACACAAACACACAAAGAATAATTGCAGTAATCTTACACTAATTGTATTTCATTAATAAAAAAAATATATAAAATCAAAGAAATTTAAAACCATTTTTCAATTACAAGAGTTTCGAGTACATTCTTAAGAAACTGATTTTAATGAATAGGCTCTTTCTCGGCTTTTCTTTATGTCAGGTCATGTTTAAATGAAATCTTTTTAAAATGGCACAGCCTCGATTTAATGAGGTTGACTATTTCTCACCGTATCTGATTAAATAGAAATATAAATAGTTACCTATCCCGCAAATTCCAAAAAATAATTTTTAACGGAAATCCAAAGCTAAACCTGTTTTATAAATATAAATCTCTTGAATGACAAAGAATTAAATTGCAGCTACTTTTTTTCCGAAAAATATAAACCACTAATTATCATGAAAGTCAACAAGACCTCAATGTGAAATGCCATTAAACGTGAATTCAATTGAATAGTAACAATAGTCAGGAATCATACAAAAAACTAACAAGAACAATTTAATCCGAGAAGAATTACAACAATAGATAAATAAGTACTTATGCACGCCTTGGATATCTTTTATATTTATTCACAGCTTTACAAAAGAAATAGCTACAAAAGAATAAAATTGCTTAAGGGATGTAAACGCAGAGCTATTAACATTCCCGGTTAACCTCTCTTTCTTTATTTCTTGTAAAAAGGATCAACAACAAAAATGATCAGTCGCTAAAATTTATTAACTTTGATGTATCTATTTGTTAAAATAAGTGTTTAAGCAAGCTGTAATTGAAATCAAAGAGACATTTTTATGCTTTGGATACTTCATAATTAGAAAAAAAAAAATCTTCATTGTAAACAGTTTTCCAAATACGCTCCCCGCTTTGCGTGTCTCTTACGGCTGTAAGCTTAAATTGCTTTGCTGTAATATTACTTTATATTATTTTACCTTATTACGAACATTTAATTATAAATATATATGTTTTGGCAGCTGTTTTTAGAATAGCAATAGAATCGATTCTTAATACCTCTTACTCCGTTTGTAAACATTTTTTACTTTACGTTATAGATTCTACAATAAACTCATTTGATTTTAATTAAAAATGAAGTGTTAAGAATAAGGAAATAAATATTTGTTTTTAGGGGTATTTGTGGAAAGGAGCGCTTTTAATTCAGGTACGTTTTATTAAGAGATTTTGAGGATAGGACAAAGAATTTCGGGATCACAAGTAACTAATGAATTTTCAAGAATATGTTTGATATACCAGGAGAATTTTCTGTTCTTTTTTACAATGCATATACAAGAAAATACGAAACAGATATCATATATTCCTGCGGCTGGCATCTTAGATTTTCTGTTGGCGTGAAAACCCCTTTTCCGCCAAGTAGTAAATGTCGCCAAGCAGCCATTTATGCGCATGTTACGCTTAACGAAAATAAAATGTAAATAATAAAATATAAACCTGAAAAACGCAGGAAACTCCTTAAAGCGGCAATTAGTAAAAGCAAGCATGAACGCTACGCGTTCATAAACCGAAAAAAAAAATCACTGGATTCAGCAAACTAGTTGTGCAGCAATCTGGAAAATGCACGAAACTCATTAAAGCGGTAGTTAGTAAATGCACGTATGTTGCTGTGCAGCAATCTTAAAAATGCACGAAACTCGTTAAATCAGTAATTAGTAAATGGACGTATGAACGCTACGCGTTCATAAACCGAAAAAAAATCGCTGGATTCAGCAAACTAGCTGTGCCGCAATCTCAAAAATGCACGAAAATCGTAAGGCACTCATGCATGAGAAATGTATAATAAACAGTTAATATAAAACATTACAACAAAATATGCATAAAATTATTAACATACCTTAACAGATATCTCCTTTCTTGAAAAGTCAAGCATCCCAACATAGGCCTATAACTGCACACTCTCTAAATAAACCTCCTTTTTCCTTGAAAATTTCCTGATATTTCTTCATTACATCAGCAACTGCGTGTAAACCGATTACAGAAGCACATAGTTAATCAAATAAATTCATCAAAAACAAATTCAATCAAAATCACAACATAAAAACAGAGTCATGTACTCACACCTGCTAAATCTACTAGTGTAGTTATTTTAAAAGAAAAATTCGCGGAAAAACGGAGTTGCCAGAACACGTCACTCGTCGGGGTTGCCATATAGATAAAGATCGCCAACAAAAAATCCCCAAGAAATCTCAAAACATCCAAGATCTCGGCCGCGGGAATATACGGCATCTAAGCCGAAAATATGGACTATGTTTTATTAATTTATATTTTTTTTATTTATTTTCTGTGAGCTATGTATACACTATTTAGAAAATTGTCATCATAGATATAGAATATAATAAGAATTAAGTTTATATTCAAAAGAATTCGATTATTTTTCACAAAAGATCTGAATAACAAATGCATGTTAAATGCAATTGAAACAGCACCAAAAACATTGCGATAAATCACAATTAAAAAAGTAAAGCTTTATATAAATCACCATAAAATCAAAACAAAACACATGAGGCGTTTCAAACTGGAAAATATAACAGCCCGTCATCAGCTACTGTAAATACGTGTCCGTAAGGGGACAAGGTCCCAAATGAACAGAAAGGGGAAAGGGGAAAGCTTACAAAGAGTACGCCAGGTGGCTCTAGCTGAAAGGTAAATACCAACCACGGTGGAGCATATGCAAAATTCGAAAGTGTTGCCACGATGGTAGGAAAAATTAACAAAAAGAAAAGAGAAATGGAAGTAAAAGAAATAAACAAAATTAAAACAAAATAAAGAAGTAAATTCAAAAATAAATAAATAAAAAAATAAGTACATAAAAATAAATAGATAAATAATGATAATAAAAGAGAGAGAGAGAGACAAAAGAATTTTTTTTTTTTTTTTTTTTTCAAACCATAAAAATGAAAGAGACAAGAAAAGAGTGAAAAAAATTACAAAACTAACTTCCAGTCTGAAGAGCTTGTTTTGATTTTATGGTGATTTATACAAAGTTTTGTTATTTTAAGAAATGCATATGTTTTATGATAGCTTTTACGAGGAGAGTTTTGGCAAATGATAAACTTAGATTATTTTCATACTGTGGTGATTTGAATGTCTTACCTAGGTATAAATGTACGTTATGAAATTTGGCTAATACCATAAACAAAAAAGTTTCAGTGATTGAATTTTTGAGCATGTTAGGGCTGTCATTAGATCACTGGATGAGATTTGAATAAAAAAAAAATCTTTCTCCATGCTTCATGACTGCATAACTCGTTAAGTTTGGACGTACAAAAATGTAGCTTTTTTTGTTCAATTTCTTCGATTACAGAGAATTGAGTTGCTAAACGTTACTTTTTGATCCAAATAGTGTAAAAACTCATTTATTTCGCAATTTTTACAAAAAACATTTATTTTGGCATAAATGACATTCAATATGATGAACAACGTTTGTAACGATTTCCTTATTAGAACTATACTTTAAAAATTAATGGATTAGGAGTTAGCTGTTGGGCAACGATAAGCATGCTCACCTTGTATAGCGTAAAATATTTTAGAAATATCATTAATTAACAAGAGGATTGATGAAAGAAAACCAATGAAAAGTCATGCGAAGTATAACAAAAGCCAGAAAATGATTTCAGTCAAAAAAGGTAAGTCGTAAATAAATATGACAAAAAAAAAAAATACGAAATTGTCATCGTAGCTATAGAATTTAATAAGAATTAAGGTTATATTAATAATAATTCAATTATTTTACACAAAGGATCTGAATGGTTTAGTACGTATAAAAGCTCTAAAATGTAATAATAATAATAATAAAAATAATGATAATAATAATAATAATCGCCTATTTTCTTCATGGATATCAGCCCAAATTTGGCACATCGAAAAAATGATTTAGCTAAATATAATTTTTTTTATGCATATCATCTCAAATTTCATAAGGAATTTTCTGTACATTGAGTATCTCCTATACCTTCAAACAATCAAAGTATGAAAAAAATCTGAGTGTACTGCTATCTAATTCTTCTTGTTAATAAAGCAGAAATTACACGGCAGAAATTTTCGAAAATATATTCTCTACCTAAAAAATACGGATAAAAAAAATATTTATTTGTCTAGCTCCTTTTTACTTATAAATATGAAACTGTCATTGTAGCCGTTGAATTTAATAAGAATTAAGGTTATATTAATTATAATTCAATTATTTTTTACTAAGGATCTGAATAGTTTAGAAGCGCATATGTTTTATGAGAATAAAAATGTAATAGCAAAAATTTCTGAAAAATATTCTCTTCTCGTCTACTTGCACGCACGCTATTATTAGGTCATAACGAATTTTCACCTAATATGAAAATGAGCTCGCAGATATCGATTTTAATCAGAACTAAGTTTATATTCAAAATATTTCAATTAATTTTCCCTAAGTTTAGAATGATTTAGAAATTCCCATAGCTGCTGCTATCCTTCGAGTTTTTTAAAAGTGAAATAAACATATTTTCAAGATGAAATGTTAGTTAACCCTTTTATGCACTGTAAAAGAAAACGGACTAAAATACGGAAATTGTACTGGCAATCGAGACGCCGGTACTATTTCCGTATTTTAACGGAAACTTTTCCCTGTAAATTCCAGAAAAAAAATTCTGTTTTTCTGGAATTTACGGGGGAAATTTACCATTAAAATACGAAAATAGTACTGGCGTCTCAATACTGGCCAGTACAATTTTCGTATTTTAGTCTATTATTTTACAGTGTGGGGTTCTTCATGGTCTGCAGTCCTTACTGCTACTAAAATAGTAAAATAATTGAATAACAACAGAATTTGCGAACAAACATATTTGAAAATAATCGAAGGCTTTTCTTCACTTATATTATGACAGCAAAATTCTATTTAAAAGTTTTGGGTGCAACTTGGCAGTTTGGAAGTTTTCGCGCCATGCTAACACCGCACACACTCCGCTTGAAAATTAAGCTTGCGCGCTAACACAAAAATGTCTTGTAGGCGAATATTTTAAAACGTTTGTATGGACCCTAGCATATCCACATAAGTCTTTTCTAAAAAAATTTGTTGTTTTAATTAACCTCAGAAAAATAAGACAAAGAAAAATTTTAAAAACTAGCAAAAGCCATGCTTTGTTTAGATTCGCGAAGCATTATTTAATGAGATAAATATTTGATAGTAACACTATTTTTTAATATTATTCTTGCATCTTTATTAAGCAAAAACTTTATTTTATGTTTTGGCGCATTTTAATTTTAGAAATGTAAACTCAGCCAAATAACTGAGCATTTCATCGGAATTTTTTATTTATGATATAAGACTGGTATAAATAAAACTATTTTCGAAGCAAAATTTTACAGAATATTTATATAACGAATTTAACAATTAATTTTATTTGTTTAAAACTATTTTTGTTGCCACTTTACACACACACAAAAAAAAGAAAAATCATAATATAATTCTTTTAAAATGCGTACGTATCGTCTGCGTAAATGATTTTACATAATACGCATAAATTGTGTATTTGAATTCTTAACACTGAAAATGCTTTTATAATTGAATGTAAATAATTGAATTTTCACAAATTTTAATTCATTAAAAATATGCTATAATTTTCATAAAAAAGGTATTTTAAAAGTTTCATAGAATAAATCGTAACTCCGTGATTTATTTTTTCTTCTGAAAATATACGTGTTTCATTTTTTATTTGCAAAAATGCATCCGTAATGGAAAAACATGTAAAATAAATTAATTAAAATAATAAGTTTTTGAACATGATTATGTAAAAAAAAAAAAAATAATATTGTGCAAATCTACAGATCTTAATTTATTTTTATGTTTAATTTCAGGTCAAAATACTGAATAGTTTTTTTTTTCTTGTAAAGTGTAGGACAAATGAATTTGTGTAGCTTAGTAGAGGATTCGCTTCGCTCATCCTAATTAATGCTATTCAAATTCAAGGGACCGCACAAACGCTGAGAAAAATCAGCCTACCACAGCCGCCATTTTTGTGCCAGCGCTCAAGCCTAGTTTTCAGGGGGAGGTGCACCGCACTTAAAAGGGTTTATAAATGAAATAAAATAAGTGTAGCATAGAAATAAGACGTATTTTATTGAATATATTTTCCTATTCAAAATATGTCTATTTGACTCATGGAACTATTAATAAAGAGGAACAGACATGTCCTTAAAAATGTGAAGCTTCAACTTTAACCTCTTTTCTAGGTGTTGATTACAGCCGGGGAAAACTTATCACCAGTAAATTTAAATAGACATTTTCTGCTTATTTAAACGTTTTATTAAAGCGAAATTTCAGTCTTAAATAATGCAAAAACAGATTTTCATTTTTACTGGTAGGAGTTTACTTCCGCGGTAGACAGGTCCTGCGTTTATGCCATATTGTGACAACGTAGACACCCCTGGTAGAGTCAGTGAAAAAAGAATAATACCTGGGCAAACTGACAACAGTAAAAATAAGTAGAAATTTTAACAATATTTGCGAGAGAAATTTTTCATGAAAAAACCGCTAAAATAAGGCAAAAATTTCTATTCAAAATTTACTGGTGGAACTTTGCTCCGGCGGCAGTCAGAAACTGTTAATACGATGTAAATAATCAGCCGCGATCTTGACAACCTCCTCAGTCTCTTCACTCGCAACTGGTAGACAATACACTATATGTCTCCCCCTCTTTATTCGTAACTCCATTATTTGACTTTACCCCTTAACAATCGCATTAAATTACGGTTTAAAAATTCAAATTGCTTATTGGCACCACATTTTTGAAAAAGAAATATTCACCTTATTTAGTGACAGGTAAAATGATACCATAACAAAGCCAAATATACTATTTTATAAAACTGGCGGGAATCAAACAAACGGAATCAAAGACACAACCCGTGACTATCACGGGAGCGAGAAGGGGTTAAAGAAGGAGAAGAAAAAAAAAACAGGAAAGTTTGGAGCTGCAAACTATAACTATGTTTCATCAAAGATCTTAGTAAAAGAAATTTTTCAGTAGAAATTTCCGAACGCTATTCTCTACCTTAATATATATATATATATATATATATATATATATGGATAATTCCGTCTTTAATGGTCCAAAAGTGATAGGCTGATTCGTCAGTCACTTTTATTACTTTTTGGATGTTAATCAAAACGAATGAATCTGTGGGACAATATCTGAAGCAATGAATCAAGCCGTAAAAGCAATCAAGATCTTTTGTTTGACGGAACTCTGTACAATGTGCGAGATACGCGTTCCGAGAAATTGCGCTATCGCCATTATTCTTATTGGTTACTTCATAAAGCAAATTACTTTGACCGAGAATGAAACTTATTTTGTCAATTCAGGTGAATCCCAGTTGATAAATGAATGGAAAATCACTTTGCAGAGATTTAGTGCTTTGAATAAATTAAATTTCCGAACAATTTATGAATCTTCATAATAAGAATATTGGAAATTTTCTTTGTTCATGATATCGTTTTATCAGTTTAAGCTTTTAATGTGCTCCATGATTTTTGTGTATTACTTTAACACTATACAGCCCGCTGACGTATCTACGCGTCATTTATAAATGATATATGATATATTATATAAACAATATATTATGATATTGTTTTATCAGTTTCAGATTTTAATGTGCTCCATGATTTTTATCTATTACTTTAACTCAATACAACCCGCTGACGTATTTACGTGTCATTTATAAATGATATATGATATATTATATAAACTATATATTATGATAGTGTTTTATCGTTTAAGCTTTTAATGTGCTCCATGATTTTTGTCTATTAATTTAACACTATACAGCCCGTGACGTAGTTACGCGTCATTTATAAATGGTATATGATATATTATATAAACAATATATTATGATATTGTTTTATCAGTTTAAGCTTTTAATGCGCTCCATGATTTTTGTCTATTACTTTAACACCCTTCAGCCCGCTGACTCCTTTACGCGTCATTTATAAAACTATCATTAAGAAATTCTAAATTCTCCGCAGAAAGTTTAAATAGATATTGTTGGATATTATAATGATAAATATTTCTTGGATAAAATTAGGGAAAATTTGCATTAAAAATTTTCCGGTGTGAAATCGAAATTTCTCACTAAAATACCATCCAGATTTAGCAACATTGTTTGCGGCCTGTATAGTACTAACAGAGAATTAAACGTTTTATCAATTCAAGTTACTAGTTGATAAGTTAATCAGGGATCCCATTGATCCATTTTTAGGTGCCTTCGTAATTACATAAATACTTAGCACCTATAGTCGTCGCCTGGTCTGTCCGCATATGACAGCGCAAAAACTAACGCAACCGAATGGTTTCAAATTTAATATATATGTTACGTTTAAAGCAAGAATTTAGGGTAAACCTAGGTTTAACCGGTTAAAATGTGGATTACCCAGGTCTTTCGTATAAAGCCCGAAGATTTCCCAACGCTTCCATCTTTAACCGGTTAAAGCTAGGTTTAACCAAATTTGGTCGGTTAAAGCCCAAAATTATTATAAAACATCTTTGTAGAAACATATTAACCCCTTGGGGACGAGCGACACATATACGTGCCGCATGAAGCGCTCACAATCCTTGTTTTTCCTCACCAGTAAAATTTTACTGAAAAATTTGCCTTATTTAATCAGCGCATTCTTTCGATTCAAATAGACACAAATTTCTGTTTTTAGAAAACAGTGACAAAAGATTAAAATTTCGTAAAAGGCTCCCGTCGCGAAAGGGTTAAAACCTTCTAATCAGAAAAAATTTTTTGTACCTTTGTTGCAGAAACTGAATGAAGAAATTTGAATAATTTAAGGATTTGAATGCAGAAACTGAAAAGAAAAGAAAAGTACTTTAAGAACAGAATTTACACAAAAGTTTACACAAGAATATAAAAATTAGTCCATGAATAACGTTTAAAGGGTGATTTAATTTTCACATTTTATTTGTATTTTAGATAACATTATCATTTTCTTTCAATATTACCAAAAATTCAACACGTTAACCATGCATTTTAAACAACCGATGCACCTTAACAAATCTTATCAAACAGTATTTACTGCTTTAAATTGGATATTATTACCACATATTTTAATAATAATCTTATCAAATGGTTTAATCTTATAAACAAATAACTTATGGGGTAGATGTGCCAGTAATGGATAGTACTCTTAAGGAATTTCTTTAAATTTATTTTTAATTAATACTTATAATTATTATATTCTGTATTTTTCAATATTATATTAAAAAAATCATTCTCATAGTCTGATATCTCAATATGGATCAAAATTTAATTTTAAATAACAGAAATATATCAAAACACCCAAAATTCCAGTAATGGACACTCTCTGTTCCAATAATGAACACCCCACAAAAAATAATAGATATAATTGTTTTTATATAACTGTATCTGATATCAAAATTTAGTAATTTTGGTCTTTAAGTGACCAAGATTGGTTAGACCTAGCTTTAACCGGTTAAATATGGAAGCATTGGGCTTTATTCGCAAGGCCTCGGTAATCCACACTTAAACCGCTTAAACCTAGGTTTACCTTATTCTTGCTTTAGCCGTAACATATATAATAGTTGCGGAATTTTGTCGAGTCATTTCAAATTTCATGAAAATCGAATCAAAACTCAAAAAGTTATTAAAGTTTTCTTCATGCTATTAAATCCTATCATATGTAATTAATTCAGTGATATACCATGATAGGTAATGGTTCTAGGTTGCCATGGTAATTACGTCCTATTTAGGATGGAGTCATATTATTTCCATATTACTGAAGTTATTATATATAATGGTAATAATTTTTGTATTCATGCATTTTTGAAGAAGAGTGCAACAGCTATTGCACCAAGATCCGAATATTTATAAAACTAGTTATAATACGAACGCACCTCATTTGCCACGTTTGACGTACAATTTCCGACTTGTTTTGTACACTCTAAAAAAAGCCAAATATTTTTTTAATCTACGAAAATATAATAACAAAATTTCCGGCCTATAATCTGCAAATCAAACAATCATGTTTCGACCCAGAAATTTTATTTAATAATTGAAGGTATATATTTACGGCGATTTAATAAGTTACATTTTATGAAATAAGATTTCTGGGCCCAAACATAATTGTTTAATCCGCGGATTATAGGCCAAAAATTGCGGTATAATCACGCACTGAAAATATCCACTGACATATTCCAAATTACACACGATCCGAAAACCTTTTTTTATCTTTAGAAATATCAGAAGCAATATATTTTCGAGATTTAAAGAATCATCTATAAAAACAAAATTTCTTTTGCTGCCACTGATTTTCAGACATGTTTCGGAACTAATTTTTATAAATAAGTTTTCTATAACAAGACTTGATTTTTAGGATGCTTTCATGTCGAAAATTAAACATTCTCAACTGCGTAACTGACTTTATGCATGCAAGAGTAACAAAATAACATTAATTTTAATGTTAATGCTAATGCAGTTAATTTATGATGCTTGTTTGTAAAACATGTTTTCTGAACATGAAAATACTTACTTGAGAATTGAAAACATCTGAAAAACCTATATTTCAGGTTGAAAAAAATGTATTAATGCACTGTAAAAACTACTTGGAAATGTTTCCAAAAATCGCTGGCAGCAAACGAAACTTTTATTTTGTAAAGCTTTTTAAAATCTCGAAAATATAATAGTTTTTGAGGTTTCTAAATAAAAGGAACTCTCGGAAGTGGTTGTTGTATATTTTTGTATTTTGTTATATTACATTTTCCTACTTTAAGAAACAGTTGTATTTTTCTTACAGTGTAAACAATTATCTTCATTATATATATCTACGACTTTTGCGATTGAAATATGCCAAGGAAACTATTGTTTCGAAATAGTAGTTTTTAAAAGGCAGATTGGTGGGACCTTTGAACAATAGAAAATAATTTTCACATATTGTGTATTTTCAATAAATTAATCAATAAATTCAATTTTAAATTTTGTTAATTTTTTCAATTTTATGTCTTTACTTGTCTCTTTACGAAGCTGAACAATAATTTTTGAATTAAAAAAAATCAATATTTGGTCAAACACGAGTTTTAAAAAGGAATCGTCAAACGATTGCAGGTTACAACACAAAATAAACACATAAACTCCGAACTTTCAAAACAAAGGGTTTAATACTTTGTTTTGCTTTTTTTTTATTTTTAGGAAACAATTATCTTTAAATTGCAGAAAGTAAGCAAAATGACTCCTATCACAATTGCATTTAATTCTTTTAGAAACAAAATGTGATAAAATTCGAATACTTAATTTGTAATTATCGAAGGTAATTGATTCTTTACTTATTATGAAAATGATCTTTCTTTTAAATACTTTCAGAAATTTAATTAATGGTTTGCTGATTAATTGCTTTGTTACCTTAAATTTGCATTTTAGCGAAACAATTACTCTAAAGTGAAAATTACCAATTACATTATTTTTTCTCAAATCAAGTTGCAACTAAAACATTAATTATCATTTTCTTTGGTTAATTAAAAATTGCCGGAGATAATTCTAGAACAGTACGTAATAATCATTTAATTAAATTTAATTTGGAAAATCTGAGGCTTAAATAAAAGTGACTGTCATATAAATGTTGAATGTCTATGCGTGATTTATTGAACGGTTTTACAAAACTATTCATTAATATTCATAAATATAATTAAAGAATAAAAAAATATTAATAAAAATTTCTTACTGTATTATCAAAATACTTTTCGTTAGCAACTTTCCTAAAAGAAAAAGTAAAAGAACTATTACAAGTGATTAAAAGATTTACTGCCTTTTTTTTTCACAAAACTTCAAACAAAATTCAGAATAGAAATTACAATAGCAAATGAAAATATATATAGTGTCATATCGATTGTAAATTTCCAAACTGGGCGAAAAATGACTTGGCCAGGATATGAACCAGGAATCTCTACCAATTAGAATAATTGTATTAAAATTAATCTAGTGAAATATATAGTGTCACCAATGAAATTATTTAGTTAAAAAGTTATATATTCAAACTGGAATCGTATTAGTAGTTTTGTTATTTATTCCAGCGTATGGCGTGCACTTCGATACAATAAAATGGATCAAAATTTACAGGCGTGAGTTATGCGCGCGTTACAAAAGTCAAAGATTAAAATTTAAGAAAAAACAGACGATGATAAAAAGTAAGATTTCGAAATTGATGAACAGGATATTTATAGAAAAAAGTAATAATTTTTGCTATGAGATTACATGAAAAGTAATGGGATTTACAATACAATAATCTTTATTTTTTGCTGTAATTTTTATAGCACAGGGGCCTTGGCGTTTTGTAAAAAGCTTGGCGCAATTCAGGGCATCAGAAAGTGAGAACTGCTGATGATATGAAAACAATCTTTATGAACTTTTAAGCTTATACATATATATACAGGGTGTCCCAACTAACATGTTACAAACTTCGAGGGGAGGTAGGGTGTACCTAGACGACTCAGAATCACATAGGAATGCCGGGTCCGAAACGCCTTCCTGACGCGGTAGAGGGTATTGAAGAGCCAAAGATCAGCTTTGTGTAATCCAACTTTTTCAATGCCCTATGTTGCCAGTGGTCTACTCTTTCTAAATTCAGATTTCTTGATTGACACCAGTTTTTTTAAATAGGGAAATTCACCTTATTCAATGACTCATTAATGAAGGCGAAAAGAAGGGGGATTTTACCATTTCAGAAAAGTGGTGCCATTCAAGAAATCCGAATTAAAAAAAAAGTAGCCCACTGACAACATTGTCAATGCCCTTCAGTGTTGCCAGATTGGGGACTTTTTTGTCCCTAGATTGTTGAGTGTCACCGCTTTTTTTAAATAGAAATATTCGCTCTATTTAAAAATAGATTAAAAATTCTGAAAAATAAATGAATTATACTATTTTTAAAAACTGGTGACAGTCAAATAATCTGAAGTAAAAGAGTCCCCAATCTGGCAACACTGATGCCCTTACTGGGTCAGGAAGGCGTTCCCGACGCGCAATTCCTATGTGATTCCGAGTCGTCTAGGTGTACCCTACCTCCCCTCGAAGTTTGTAACATCTTAGCTGGGACACCCTGTATATATATATATATATACTATACATTGCATATATTATTATTTTTTTATGTACAATTCACTTCAGATTGTCTTTAAAAATAGATAAATGGCTCTTTTATAATAAAAAATTCTATAAATATTGAAAAAAAAAATTGCTTGTGTATATAAAACAGTGAAAAGGTTGTCAGAAAATATGCATGAAAAATTTTCTTCTCTCACCAAAACCCATTTACTCTATTTCGTCAAGGCCCCTATACTGGAAAAGTACTTTTTTTTTTTTTTTTTTTTTTTTTTTTTTTGCTATATATCCATGAAGTTTTCTTTTCAAAGACGGAGATGCGCGTTTTCCAGCGAACATACCTAAATATAAAAATAGGAAGTCCTGTTATGTGAGAGTTGTACACCGGGGCGTGTTAAACGCCGGACTATACAGCATATAAAGCCATTTTATGATACAAGTTAAAGCATCAGTTTATTATTTCTTGCTTTGATAATACATAATATTAAGCGAAACAGTATTAATTTTTATGAAAAAAAATATTTTAGTTATTAATGTTCCCAATGTATTATTTCAAAGTAATGTATTGTAGAACACATTTATTCATTGAATGTTTAATTTATTTGCGTACACATGTAATTTCAATTAAAATTTCCATATCGCGAACTTCCTTTCGTATTTAAGAATAGCTTTTGAATATTTTAAATATAGAATTGACCCTAATTTAAAAAAAAAATTCAGTCAAGCTCTTCGATTTTGTTCCTGTATAAAAAAAAAAATAAATAGAAGTAGAAATAGCAAATAAATATTTTATTGGTTTCTATTATCTTGTATTTTTTACAGTGTCATAAAGGAAAAAGAAATAAATTTACAAATACAAACATATAAATGATGTACATATAAATAATATACAGATATGTTTTAGAATTCTGTTACTTACTGTCTCCTAGAAGTCGGAAAAAAATAAAAGACTAATGTGCATAAAATTGAAAATAGAACCTAAAAGGTTTTAAATCCAGAAAAAATGTAAATATTTACAAAAATATTATTTTTTATCAGTATTTTTTTTACCATTTTTAAAAATTTGTTTATGACTTTGCTCCACCAGTCTGTTCTCTAACTCACATAAATATACTTGGATTTCTACGGTATTAGTATTTGTTATTGATTTACAGAAAAGAACATTCTCTATTTAAAATAGAGCGTATAGCATCATTAGTTCGCTTACAGGGACACAAAAATATTTCTATTTCATAACGGTTTACGGGGAAATATGTTTGCAGTTTGTTTTTGTAACATCACTTAATTTCAAATTTTACAAAATTGATATGCATTTCTGAGGTACTTCACAAAATACCCACAGTATAATCCGGAGCGTACAGCATATATTTACAGAGACACACAAACAATTCCATTATATTACATTATTACATTCCATTATATTTGTTTTGCTATTTTAAGCTTAACAAACATTTAGTATGACACGTGGTGTGTGGAAATTCTACAAATATTATAGAGGACTACACCTGTTGTAGCAAGGAATTTGTAATCACTACCACCTGGACACGAATTACTTTTAACTGTACGATGCATTTTCCAGCTGATATAGGGTAACTCCGGGAGAGTCGCCGCATACGGGATAGAAGCCGCACCCCTTGTATTTCTTGTAATTATCGATAGATGGTCGTCAAACACACAGTATAGGTGCACAATGAGATTATTTTAACCAGTGTATAGCGTGAATCCAATTTAGATGTTTACTTGTAGAAGTACAATGCTTAATTTGACGTAAGTGCATGATTTCACTGTCCAAACTTTTAAACACGTTATGTTTAAATACTTTTCATAAACTAATTGCTAAATGCATGCATGATTTTGAAGTCAAAACTAAGTGTAGCGTTTGTATAGTATGTGTGTACCTGTGTGTATGGTTACGCCATTCTTTTTAGCGATGGTATATAACTGTGATGGCCGACGTCTGCACCATGCAAAATGGTATACATGCTGCACTGCTATTCCGGTATACATGCCGCAGTTTCTTTTGTACGGGATGATTAAGTGTTATTAACTTTCCTTTTATTTTTGCACAGACTAACCATATTAGGCATGTTATCAAGTTTACTAAAACCAAAGGAGAAAAGGGGGAAAATTAAAAGTAAGAAGGGCAAGAAAGATGCAAGTCAAGATGATAATAATGAAAAATTGGATTACGCGTAATGCAGACGTTCTTTGCAAGGAATGTTTAGAAAACTACTCCAAAAAAGAGGAAGTGTAATTGGCTTCGTTGCACCATGTGTTTAAATGTAGTTACATAAAGTCTGTACTTTTTCGACACTTTTTCTGTAGATTGTAGTCGAAAAAACAGGTCTCTTAACCCATTCGGTCCCATAGATGCATATAAGCTTCTTCATAAAGAGCTTACAAAATTTGTTTCTGCCACCAGTAAAATTTAAAAGTAATATTTGCTTTGTTTAATTAGAGCCTTTTCATGATTATTTAAGTAAAGGTAACTTCTTTTGAAAAAGTAGTACCAACCGAATAAAATTTTTGTAAAAGTCACCGGTCACGAAAGTGTTAACAAATAAATTATGTAAACACAATTTTACTCCCCCCCCCCCCCCTTCTAATACATTGATGTTACGTTGTTGCTGAAATAACAATTAAAATTAAATGTAAAAAAAAATAAGTCGATAATTTTAATAGTGAATGTAGGCAACAGTTATTAATTTGAATCTACACTGTTAAAAATCTGCAGCATTTGCTGCATAGTCACGCCACCACTTTTATAGAATATCTCTATTCTGACCAATGAGAATGCTCCATAACATAGTCACGTAATCTTTTTCTATAAAAGCGCTGGAGTGACTATGCAGCAAAAGCTACAGATTTTTAACAGTGACTAATACGTTTCATTGTACTCATTTAGTTTCCTTTTGTTATTACATCGTTAATTATAGTCCAAATATGAATATATTTTTATAATATTTTTATTTATAATTTCATTCTGTTCTTATTACAAGCGCGGTATAACTACCGCACAAGTGCGGCGACTCAGTCTTAATGTGCCGCAGTGTAATGTTTTAGAAAAAAAAATTGTTAAAAAATATTAATAATTTGTTTTGAAAATTTTTGTCGCAGTTCACGCGTTGTATATTTAACATTAAATAGCACAGTATGATTTTTTAAATTTTATGTCCACCATGGGACTTTATACACAAATAATAATAAAAAAAAAATGTGCGGCATAAATCTCGGAATTACCCTATATTTTAGTATACTAAGGTATATTTATGAAATCTTATATTATATAGAAATAACCGGTCAAGTGCGAGTATTACTTGCACAGAGGGTTCCGTACAATAAATATATGAATTAGAAACTGGGCAGTGCATTATCCAAATATATCATTAAAAATTCTTATCTAGGGTTAACAATAGATAACAATTGTTAAGCCTAGAGTACGGCTTAAACACCTTTAAAAGATGATGGCGCATAGAGTAGGCCGGCCGTGTCTTTATGTGTGTCCAAACCACCCGTGCATTTAACGGTTGATATCTCGGCTAATTACCGACAATATTTTTAGAAAATCATTATCAACAATCCTCTTATACTTCTACGACGATAGGTACGCCCAGCGCTCCTCAATTTCTTTGCTGCACGCCCGCAAATCAAAATTTTTGTGTAACCGAAATGCGCTTTTCTCAAAAACTATGTGACCTAGGGTAATCGCTATACTTTTCCTGCAAGATTTAAATTAATTTCTACTACCCCTAATTTTTTCATAATTTTAGTTTCAGTAGATTCGGAAATAGAGGGGGAAGGAAACATATTTTTGCATTACATTTTCGACGATATCTCTGAAAATATAATACCTAAAATTACACGAAATGTATTTTTGAGTTCGGCGTTACGAAAGATTTCATGCGTCACATTTGTTTTTCAAGTATTTTAATTAGCCGCTTTACATTTTTATTAAATATATTTGTGAATGGTTAATAATCTATAAATATGTAGGTCAATAGCCTTTATTACTTCAGCCAATTTGAACTTTTCACGTTCCATAGTTTACGAGTAAAATGGCTGTGACAGACGGACAAACAGACAGACACAGGAGTGATCTTATAATGGTTCCGTTTTTACTTTTTAAGTAAGGAGCCCTAAAACATGTCCGTGATTATTACTGACGTCATATTGACGGTGGCAGCACCTGACCAATAAATTTTTCTTTTATTGCAATTAATTTAATTTCTAAACATCGTATATTTTAAATTATTACACCGTCAGGTAGGGGAAAAGATGCACTTTCAAATGCAATTGGTGTAAAAAAGTGCATCAAAATTTACTTATTTATTTTGGTTTGAAAATAATTTCAAGCATATTTTTTTTTAAGTCTATCTGCACTTAAAACAGTATAAACAGTTTTGCAAGCTCTAGCTCCTTCTTTTCTGAAGTTAATATTCCATAATGAAATTAAAACTTACATCATAAATAAATAAATAAATGAAACACAAATTTAGCAGATATGCAATCGAGCAATTTCAATTTTTACAACAGAAAAATTAGTTTTTTTTCCTTGTTTATTATATTATCAGTTCCAAAAAAGTTAATTCTAATAAGAATTGTAATAAATAGATAGCATTCAAGATTTCCTCAAGATTCATGGAACTGGGACTCTTCAGCGGAGAAAACTGACAACATTAAAGAAATAAAAATTTTAAAAATTCATTATTCCATTCTTAAAACAAATATTTTTCAATCTGTGCATCAAAATGACGTCATTTGCATTCCACAAGCTCTTAAATTAGAAGCTATAACTTCAAAAGACAACATGCCTCTGAAAGATGACGTCATTGAAATCGTACATTTTCATTGAGGAAATTAAAATGTTTTACTACAATTTATTTAAAATCACATTATTTCGTAACGTAATTCTTGTAAATTTCCTTTAAACTGCACAGTAAAAAGTTAATTTTCTCTTTACTATAAGAAATTATATAACATTGATATAATTTTCTTTGAAATACACTGTTCTTTTGTTGTCATTTCTATCGTGAAATACTTCCCGAAATATTATATTACCTCGAATTAATTGCTGCCAGCGGTAGATAGTGATTCGCAGTGGCGCCAACTTATATGGGCCCATGGGGCGCGAGCCGACCCAATAATTTGATCTCTCCGCCCACCCAATTTCAATTGATTTAATTCATTACACTGTAAACTGAAATGTCTGAAATTCAGACATTTAAGTGTCTGAAACACAGTGTTCAATTTTCAGACGTTTTAAAATGTTTTAAAATTTTCAGACACTTCTTGAATCTGAATTTCAGACATTTCAAATCTCTTAAATGCGGCCATCTTTGAGCCCCCCCCCCCTTTTTTTTTTTGGCCAATATGAAGCCATCTTTGATCACTTTTCTTTCTAAGCCATATACGCAGCCATGTTTAACCCCATTGAATCCTTTTTTATAAATGAGAATCAT
This sequence comes from Maratus speciosus, assembly GCA_963932465.1. Classification (NCBI taxonomy): domain Eukaryota; kingdom Metazoa; phylum Arthropoda; class Arachnida; order Araneae; family Salticidae; genus Maratus; species Maratus speciosus. Next base: position 538,270,957 of record OZ010796.1, read on the forward strand.
TTGTTACCATAAACCAGAGCTGATTACAGCGTGGGAAAAATGGGGCGCTTCTCTGCCCCTTGATTTTAGGGTACCCCAAATTGGATATGAAATTTTCATAAAGCTGATATTTTAAATCGCTTTTGATCTTATGAGGATTGTAATCAGTATTTTGTAGTTTTAGAATAGGATAATTTATGTATATATATATATATATATATATATATATATACACTCACCTAAATATGTATTTATGTATGTGATATCATATATGCTCTACGGCATCAAAAATGTTTATTAGTTTTAGTGAACTTCAAATTAATTAAAATAACAAAACTTTGTAAAAAATCACCATAAAATAAAACAATACACAGGACGCGTTTCGAGCTAAAAACATAACAGATCGTCATTAGCTACAGCAAACACGTGTCCGCAACCCGGGAACTTTGGGGAAAACCGCAATATTATGTGCGAAATGTAGTTATGCATGGAAATATACAAAACTCTAGCTTTTTTTCTAATTTCCATTTTAAACTTGTAATAACCTTAGGCTGTTCTCAACTGCTCTGCTCAACAAGCACAAAACGTTTTGACACATTTACAAATTCATTTTTAACGGGAATATATAAAATTGGAAGACCTGACTATGGAAGCTATTTAGAATCGAACTGTTTTTTCCATTTTTTGATAAATAAAATACCTATTGAGCTATAAGCGATTTGGATCTCGTGACAAAGACGCTTTTCAGCCTTCCTCGAGTGGTTATTCTTCTTTTGCGCAGAAATTCGGTTCAAAACGCCCACTTGGAAACTATTTTCTGAAAGACCTATTGCGTTTGCAAAAAAAAAAAAAAAAAAAAAAAAAAAATAAATAAAATAAAAATAAAAAAAAAAAAGGAAAAAACAGTTTGATGACATAGTTTCATAACAACAATACCTGCTAGTTTCATGCATTTCCCAACAAAAATAAATTAAAACTTTTGTCATAAAGTTGCCCTTTTGGATTTGAGAACAGCCTTAAAAATAAAATAAGTATAGTCTTCAATTTCTCATGTTTTGCAAATCCAAAATTTAAAATTTTGAACAAAAAATCAAAGTAAATGATGATTTTTTTTTTTTTTTTTAGGAAATGAAATTATAGTGTTAAATAATTTATCTTTTATACAATGTGCAATTAAAAAATGAAAATTTCGAAAACTGATTTGATATATAATAATCACAAAATTGCGGTATTCTTTTTTATTTAACTGCCATTTATATAGTTTAGAGAATATACGGATGTGCAGTACAGTTAAAAATTGCTTTGAAACCAAATAATATCATGCAGAACACACACATATATATATATATAAGTTGACATAAAGAAGTTTTGACAAATCGGATTTCAAAACACAAATCAATTTTGTCAAAAACAGATTGTTGGCTAAAAAGATTTTCCTCGAAAATTATACATCTCTAATTATAAAATATAAAAAATAAATCACAATAAGTGTTTGATAATTTTCCAATTTTTATCCAATATTAAACTTTGAGTGAATTGCATATCCTTCATAGCGAACAAACAATTAAAATAAAAGTAAGTTTAAAATAAAATGAGGTTATAACTGCGATGGAAAATGTTACAAGGAATTTAACATGTTCATCAAAACGCTAAATTCATTAACACACCATGTTAATTTTTTTTAAGTTCTTTTAACACGTTCACGCCGGCGCGGTGGGTCACACTCGACTGTCTCAGAGCTGTCAATTCTCCGGCTTTTTACACACCACTGTTATTTTAGAGGAAATGTTGTTCCTTTAAATCTCCCAATTGTTCTAATTAAATATAATAACATTTTCTGTATTAAAATACTGGTATCCACAAAGCCAGAGACTTGGCAGCTCTGAGACAGTCGAGTGTGACCCACCGCGCCAGCGTGAACGTGTTAAATCTAAACAAGGTATTTCTTCCACAACAAAAGTTTCGACAATTTTACGTTTTTGCTTTTATTTTTACAGATATTCTAAATTAAGCATTTTTTTGCATAACATTACGGATATTTTTACATAATCAAATTAGCTTACACTCACACAAAAAATATAATATATAATTCTGGAACAGTCTTTTTCAAAAAATACATAATGAAAAATATTGACATATTTTGATGTGAATACATTAACAATGAAAACTTATGTACTGAATAAGTACTATGTTTTTTTGCTTATTTATTTGAAGCAATAATAAGATTTTTAGTATAAAAAAACTTTCATTTATAAACTGGGAGTTTAAAGAATTATTAAACAATTTATCCCTAAAATAATATAAATTTAACAATACACAAATCTCGTAACGGTAAAAAATATTTATTGGATATAAATGGTACAAATATGATAAATACACGTTAGTCTTAGAAAATTTTAAATAATAAAAAAACAACATTTCATAAGTATACTGTTCAAGTTGAATTTGAATATGATAATTATATTGTTGCAAATATACGCGCTAGGAAATACATACCTTTTATACAAGTAAATCCATATCCCAAATTAATGTGTACACTTTTTTGAGATAAAATTATTTCCGTAAATTTTTGGATGAATATTGAGTAACATTTTCATAATGGAAATATCATCCTTATTTCATCATTATAAGTTGAATTCAGATACCATACACATGTACACACAAGAACACTAATGCAGAATAAACGGTTGTATTAACATAGATCACAAATACGAATCCACGTGGAGCTGAAATAATCCTAATAATAATAATAATATATTTAATGAATTTGTGACGGACCCGGCAGTACCGCCACGTGTCGTCATAGTCATTACACAAGCCTTATAGGATAAAATCCTTTTATTGAAACTAAAATAGGGTTTGTGGCCTGATGAAGCAGATTCAAATTTTTCCTAAACAGTCATGCACACCAGCTAGCCTGAAATGCCGCAAGTGGCAGCCAACATATTTTATTCACATGAACAGGGCAAACTCACTAAGCTTGACTTAAAAATAGTTCTTACCCAACGGCACTCTCCCTCTGACTTCAAAACTTGCTATGTGGATTTGTCCCTCCAGTCTAAACCGTCTCCAAGGAACTGACTTCACTCATCCGGACTTCGCCTTTTATACTCTTGCAGACTGAGCCAAATGCCCTAAAAATTTGCATAAGCACTCGCGCTAAGCTAACTGTAGACCCCAGGGACAACAATCATACTTCAGAAAAATAAAGTACAGATGTCGCTCTTCACGCTACAAATGTTAAAACATTGGCGTCACGTTCCCATTCAAATAAAGTGCCTCTATAACGGAGTAACGATACCTTACAAATTTTCACCTAAAAAAACAGCGTCGAATTCGCCCAGAAAATTGTTCAAGGAACCTCTTAATTCGAATGTACCAACCATGGAAATCTATGGTACCAACGGACGTGAAATGTCTCCCGGACAAAGGAAAGAAAAAATGACGTAAGCCTTTTTCAATTTTGAATGTTGTGAGTCCGTCTATGTCATAGTTTACACGTGCAGTAGATAATGAGCTCGTGTTTTATGATGAGCATTAAAACTTTTTATCAGCGGGCAATAAAACATTGTATAAGCATAAATGAGAAACATTTTATTTTCTTTATTTGGTATTTTCCGAAATACGTTAAATAGATCAATTATCTGATTATTATTATTATTACAGTTTTCATACTTTCTGACAGAGGGAAAACATAGAAAACGTAACTTATATAAAATTTTTGTCGTAACACTTGCTATTAATATATCTTATTTTGATAAAGCATAATCACCGGCAGAAGAGCGGTTGAAGGCCATTGCCACCCTCCCTATATTTTGAAATTTAATTAATTAAATTTTCTTTGTGTCTAAAAAAATAAACTTTATTCTTCTAAATGACTATATAATATAAAATGCTTAGAGAATAAGAAACTAAGGATTTTTCGTCAGAGTAGCCCTCCTCTTTGAATCCTACGTAGAATTTTTTTATTATTATTTGCTTTAGATGTTTATATATTTCGAAATTACTTTTAAATCGACATAAATATTAACCTGCTAATATATTTATTAATTTATCTCTTCAATTAATTATTTTCTTGACGAACTCTAATGATATTGTTACAAATTTTCTATATGTGCTTTAATAGGTAATGTTTTTAATTAATATTTAGATATTGCGTTCATTATTTTGATATTTAGATAATCATTATTTAGATAGTTATATATTGATTTTTAAATGTAGAGGGAAGGGAGGGGTTCAGAAGAGCAAAGCGCCCTAAAAGGAGAAAAAAATCAATTCTGCATTTTGAAAAATGTTCTTATTATATCTATCTATCTATCTATCTATCTATCTATATATATATATATATGAGCACATATATTATATATATTCAAAAATAAGTTTTTATTTGTTAATAAATAGATTTTTGAAATTATTTTATGCGAAAATCCTCTTGCACGAGGCATTCCGAAAAAAGTTTCTTAGTTTAGCTTATTTCATGTTTAGATTCTGTGTTTTAGTTAAGCAGACTATGCTGTGGACTCCAGGCATAGTTGTTTAATGTTTCCCCTCCATGCATTTTTTCCCTGCCAGCACTTGTATTTTTAGTATTTAGCAGAGCAGCCCTTTTTTGAACCCCTCCCCGCTCAATGCCCTACATACTCCTATTAGTACAAGTAATTTTTTGAAAACTTTATATTTTGTGAAAATAAAGTCGTTAATTACTTTTTGCACCAAAAATAACTCTATTAAACTTTAGTAAGCGGACTGTTACAGTTTTGATAGATGACCTGTACTGCAATCAGATTGCTGGTTTTATAAAGTAATACTAAATTTATTGGATGGAAAAATATTTTAAACATCTGTCATCCGTTTGAAAAATTTTTATGATTATGCTGGAATATATATTGCAATATAATTGTGTATACAGTCATCACACATATGATGTAATTGTACAACATTCAGACACTTAAGTGTCTGAATTTCTAAATGTCTTAATTTCAGACGTTTTGTCATTATTCAGACATTATTTTCAGTTCATTTATGACATAATAATAGTAAGACACTTATGTGTCTTAAATTAAGACATCTATGACGTCTGAAATTTCATATTCAGACACTTAAGTGTCTGAATTCCTTTTTCACACACATATACGTCCGAATTTAAGACGCCTCTATTTGCAATATATTTATTTATTTAATCGTTTAAATGAAATTTGGTTTTATTAACGTTCTCAAAACAGCTTTGTTTAAAAAATAGTAAGGACATTAATTAGACTTACAGGAGCACTCAAAAATCCTTCAGCGGATATATAGTTAAATTTATCACGAAAACAAATTCCCTGCCTATTTTGCCATTTGTTTTTATGTCTTGAATTGATAAAGCACTTGGTGAGTACTTTTCTTGACATTTAGTTTTTTTGCACTTTCAATAGTTATCAATTCCAATGTTATTTGAAATAAATATTCATGTATTTATAAGTAAGAACTTATCATTTAATAAAATTATTTATAAAATTGTAATTAAATTAGAATAATTTAAAAACTTGCTTAGAAAAAACATAATTTGTAATTATCATTTTTAGTCATTCGCTCCTCCACTCTCTCTACACACATACATACTAAGGGGGGGGGGGGGGATATATATATGTGTTATTTTACTCAAAAATTTTTGAGCCCACCCAATATTTCTGAAAAGTTGGCGCTACTGGTGACTTGTACCTCCACTCTAATTCCTTTGAAGTTAAATTTAATATCATGACGTATATTATTGTTTTTCCTTTTCTAATGCATTTATTTGCGATGCTTATTTTGAGTACGTGTCTTTTTTTTTTTTTTTTTTTTTTAACTTCAAATTTGCTGAGTTTGTTTTGCGTTATCGTACTCGTGTTATTACATTACAGTAATTCTTCCGAAAAAATACTACTGTTGTAAGATGTACCGTCAAACCTTGCTCCACAACTTAAAATCTTTGATGGTGACGTCACACTAACAACTTCCACAGCCGATCTTCATATGAAGATCGGCTGTGAAGAACTTCGTCTGACACTAGCACTCCCTTGCTTGGTTTTTAGTCATAGATGGGGGAAACTTGTGCGTGAATCATTGGTGTTTTTTGATTAATTTTTTTTTAGAGAAATACATTTTTCAAGCATTTCTTCTGCATTTGTGGTCCTATTAATTCCATGGAAGGGGTAATATTGCTCCAATATTCCATTCAGGTTTTTTTGGTAATATTTCAAAAGAGGAGCAACGTATTCAAACCTTCAGATTAATTTGTTCCAATTTTCAACAAATAAATTTAAACTTCTTAACAGTGAATTGACACCTGTCTCTACATATACTGTTAGTTGGAAGACCCCCCTGAGTGCATACTCTATATCGGCACTTTTGAAGACAGTTATAAGTACATAAAAAATGATGATTTCTGGAAAAACTTAAAAGTGGAGCAAAGAATCTTATATCTTTAGAATTATTGAAGTTTGATTCAGTGACATTTTTATATTTTTATTCAGCCAAAATGCATTTTTAAAACATAATTTGACATAAAAAGCACAAACACACTTTATGGTGTTTTTGTGGTTTAATTTAATTTTAATTTTCATGTTATTTTGCCTTAACCTTAAGTTAAGTGAGTAAATGCATATTTATTTAATACGCTTTTTACTTTTTTAAAAGAATGCAGATTTTCATTGAAATAATAAAAAAAAAATTCTGGTAAGCGATGCACTTTTCTTCGAGATAAGTAATTTCTAGATTTAGAATAATATTGGACTTTTTTTCCCATTCGAAATCGGAAGATTTCATACAGTAAAAAATGCAACAAATATTGTTGTTACTCACTCGCTAAAACCCGGATAAAACGAACTCTATTATGTCAACGAACAGGATAAATTGAACTTTTAAAACTTACCTACAAATCACAATATGTTGTTTTCTAACCGGTAATAACGAAGTATAACCCGTATTACGAATAATTTCCATGCTCCCTTCAGCTTCGGTATAAACATTTTGCACTGTAATCCACCGATGTATAATCTGCAAACGTATATTATCCGCACTACATGTTGGAATGTAAACAGTGAACATTGTCATTAACAGTTAAGCTCATAGATAAAGTTAAATGTGGTATTTTTTTTATGAATTATCAGTTTCCCGATGAAATAAACTGTGATTTAAGAAAATTTATATATTTTGAACCCTGCATTCGAAAATGAAAATTTTTGCATAGTAAAACAGACAATCAAATCAAAATAGAAATTGTTATTTTAAATAGGCATCAATGCTTGTTTGGTTGGTTATTTAATATTTCTTTAAATTAACTTAGTAAATATATTGAACCAATCTTGCATTATATTTTTCTTTTCCTTTATAATTTTTGTGCAGTTGTTCCTAATTTATAGTCAGACTTTAAAAAATAAAATGTAAACAAAGAGATGATCTATAATCCACAAAAATCTATAATTCACCAAACCGTCGGTCCCAAAGTGTGCAGATTTCACAGAGTTGACTGTATTTACTTAAAGAAAAACATTTTTTTCCCTCCGTGCATGGGAGTTTATTTTAAAACTTTTAAATTTTACATGTTCTCTTTCGCATTCACGTGAATCTTTACCACATTTTATTGAATTTGACTGAATAAACCAACATATATTTTAATGATAACTTATTCACATACCATCAGTTCAATGAAAAAAAGAAAGGATAAATTTAATTTTCCCAGCTAATAAGGATTAAGCACGCTTTACGAAACACCTGTACTAGAAAGTTTGTTGACCTACATTCTTTTAAGCTTTTACAGCCCTCTCTCCCTATGCAGCTAAAAATGATATACACGAGATGCAAAAGTATGTATAATAAAGAATATATATATTTTTTTTGCTTTATTTTTAGCTTAGCAAAATGAATGAATCAAAAAAGTATTTTAGCACGTTTTTAGTGGCGCTGAATGGCCTCACGTGGTATGGTTTGGTGAAGCGGCCCGAGTTCTGGTAATCGATCGTTGGCTTAGTCCATTTCTGATGGAGGGGGGTGCGAGGCGGAAATTGATTCGCGAGCTGCTGTAAATGAACTCTATAATCTCGTTAAGAGGTTCCTTCCTTCAATTCTTTCATTCTTTTACAGCTTCTATCTTACCTTGCGAGCATAAGCCTCTTTTTATTTGTTCTTTTCTTAGGCACGGAGCTTTAGGCGTTCTTATTAAATATCTGTTATTATTATTCTCCCCAGAGGCCCAAAAATTAACGAAACATTCTTTAAGAAAGTTATTTTTTAACTACTCAATAGTTTTGGGGATGGGAAAGCAGTTGCTGGGTTATAAAAGATTTTTTTTTCTTTGAGTACATCTACTTCTCATGAATTTCAAATTTTTTGCAGAGCTATCATTCTTTTATTTTTTTCTCCCTCATTTTCTCAATATCACTTTCAAAGTGCATTGATTATTTCATGAAAGCAGAAAAAAGAAAAGTTCATTAAAGAATTCAAAAGTTTTTATTCTTACATCTCCTCTAAAAGACATATATTTTGTGCAGTTAATTTGTATAAAAATTTATAATATATAGGAAAATATATTTTACTTTATTTATTTCCCCATTTAACAAACTTCTTATTAAAATTATTTTTAGCTTTTTTAATAATGAAGAAATCTTAGAGAGAATTTGTAATTCCAAAGGATTGGAAAATGTCCAGACAAGGAGTCGAACCTAGAACTTTTGCTCTTAACGTGCCCTTTTAGTATACTTGCTATTAGCTCGCGATATCCAATTTCTTTCGGGCAGCAATTAAAATGTCGTCACTAAAAAATAACGTTTCGTTACATTCGCCAGCCATAAAACAAAGCGGATGTATCATTGTACGGCTAATTACTGATAATCTGTAATTACTGAATACTGTAGTTTTTAGCATCATTTCTGTAATGGTGGCGACTGAAGTACTCCATTTCTGTGAAAGTAAAGAGAAAATAGTAGATTATTATATCTTTTTGTTGCCACTTTCTCATAATAACTGAAAAATAATTGTAATTAAAATATGTGCTATTTTGAAAAAAATATAAATAAATCATTTCTGATAAAACATGGAGCTACTATAAACTAAAATTTAATTTTATGTATACGTATTAATGTTACAAAAAAATAAAAGCATGTGAATCATTAGATAGCTGTTTTTTTTTTTTTTTTTTTTTTTTTTTTTTGTCGAGTTTACAACATCGCTTTTAGTTGGGTTTGTGCATTATTCCCAGATAGTAACGTCATATGCATACTTTTCTATTGATGTTATTAAGATTGTATTATAAATAATTCTTCAGCGGATGCGAATGACGTCGTTGTATATGAAATAAAAGCGTGAGTTTTAAGTCTTAAAACTGAAATATGTTTTCTACTATCTCTCTCTCTCTCTCTCTCTCTCTCTATATATATATATATATACATATATATATATATATATATATATATATATATATATATATATATATATATATATATATATATATATATATATATATATAATATATATATATATATATATATATATTTCATCGGTGGCGACACTAAATTCAGAAAAAGCAGAATTCCTGTTTTCTAGTATTTTATTGTTATTGTCCTCAAATGCCCAAATATTAACGAAACATCCCTTAAGATATTTTTAATTACTCGATAGTTTCGGGGGATGAGAAAGCAGCTATTGTGTTGTAAATGATTTTTTTTTTCTTTCAGCGCATCTATTTCTTATGAAGCTCAATTTTTTTTGCAGATCTGTCATTCTTTTTCCCCTTTCATTCTCTTAATATAGTTTTCAAAGTGAATTGATTATTTCATAAAAGCAGAAAAAAGAAAAGTTCATTAAAGAATTCGAAAGTCTTTATTCTCACATCTCGTCTCAAAGACATACTTTGTGCACCAAATTTTAATAAAAATTCCCTATGTGTAAAAAAAAAAAAAAAATGTATTTTACTTTACTCCTTTCTAGCTCTATACAAATTTCCCAATGAAAATATATTTAGCTCAGTCAGACATTGAAAAAATCTTAAAGAGAATTTCTAATTCCAAATGAGTAAAAAATATCCAGACTAGGAGTCGAACCTAGGACTTTGGGCTTCACGTGCCATTATTCAACATCTGTTATTATTATTCTCCCCAAAGGACTAAAAATTAAAAGAAAACTTTGTTGATATTTTTTAAGTATTGGATAGTTTTAAGGATGGAAAACAGTTTTCGTGTTATAATTCTTTCCTTTGGATACACTGAAAAAAATGAGGTACTCAAAAATGAGTAAATCGATGTACTCATATCGAATTGAGTATGTTTGGACCAAAAATAATCCTACACTTTCTCATTTTGAAACATCACATGTTATCAAACCCAAACAAAGCAATAATTTTGTTCTCTGTAATGGTTTATTCCATTCATGGTGGCATAAAAGATGTCTGTTAATGTAAATATAAAATTATGCACAGTACTTTAAAATAATTTAAAAGTGCTTGAAAATAATGCTCTTGTCATACAAATATTCGATTTGGGTATATTGATAATAATTTTGCTATTTTTCTTAATAAATAATAAATTAAAGGTTTCTTTTTAATAAGTTTGAGCGGAAAATAAATGTCAGTACATTTTTACTTTAATTTGTAGGTTCAGGGGAGCGCTACATAACGATTCATATTTGAACACGACCATGGCATCAAAAATGAGTACATGTGTTGCTCAGTTATGAGTACATTTGGATCGAAGCTATTTTGAGTATGTGACGTATTTAACACGTTGAGTGCAGCGGTGACTGACACTGAAGCTGAAAAATTTACAATGTTTTAAGTATTTTTTAAGAAAGTATAATCCTGTAATAAATAAAAGGTAAATAAAATTTCAATAAATTTTCAGTAATTACTTAAAACAATATGTATATTTTTAGTTTTATATCATATTTTAGACCGTCAGTCGTCAGTGAACGACGCGTTCTAAACGGAAAGTTCAGTGTCAGTCACCGGTGACTGACGTGGCGCTTAACGTGTTAAAAATGATTACTTTTTACTCAATTTTGAGAACCAAATTTTTTCAGCGTACTACTTCTCATGGATTTCAAATTTTTTGCAGATACATCATTCTTTCCCCCCTCACCACTTCATTCTCTCTGTATCAGTTTCAATGTGCAGTGATTAAACTATGTAAGAAGAAAAATATTTTTTTCTTATTCTTTTTACTAAGTCTTACTTGTTAAGAAAATGACAATTTTTCCCAACAAACTTTGTTTCCATGCCCAGGACTTCGATATGTTTATATAGGCGATCTTTATAGTACATATGTCAAACTCATGTTAAACTCCTGGTTACAAAAGCAAACCTTGTTCACAGTAATTGCCATTTTATTCATGTTTGAGACGTAAGCAACAAAGGACAAACACTGGCAAGCTAAGGACAAAAATTGTGTTACATAGAGTTATTTAATTAAGACAGAGAAAAAAGTTCATTTAAGAATTTAGAAAATTGTTCTCATATCTGCTCTCAAAGAGAGATATATTTTGTACAATACACTGATATAAAAATCCATTATGTACAAGACGAGTATTTTATAGGATGCCCTAAAATAGACTGGAAGTTTTAAAATTAAATAAGTAAACGATAACGGATATTGAAGTTACTCTTGCAGGGAAGTGAGAAGTGAGGAATTCCTTTGTTATGAGTCTTTGTTTTATTTCCAAATATCACCGATAAATGGCGCTACACTCTGTCACCATGTAACATTGCTCGAAATAACCTCGAAATTTCAAAACGCAAACAACTTCTTTTGGTATTTCAGTACTTAAATAGAACGAAGTGTAAATATGGATGAAGTTTAAATCACTTTTTAAGTTTATTAGAGTATTCTATTCGCAGCGTTGTCTAGTGATGATATTTGGAACTAAAACAAGGAAGCATAACTTCCGTAATTATAGCCTTATTCTCCTGCAACAATAACTTCGGTATCTGTTATTATTTACTTTATGTTGAATTTTTAAATCCTTCATTTCTTTTTAAGACAATCTGTGAATCATCATTACTTTCTCCTTTTTAATAAATTTCGTAATGCTTGCTAACTTATATTATTGCACTTCTATAAAGATTCCTATTTGAATAAAATTTCATACGCTGAATTTTTTGGTTAATTTAATTGTAAATGGGTGAAATTTTAAAATTATTTCTGTGCCTTTCCTATGATAAGTAACGAATGACTTACAATCTTTTAAATTACTGTATTTCTAAGTTTTTAGCCGTCTATATGGAAATGGTATTATTTCAGAAAACTTGTATAGCATGTATAGTTGTTGTTTTAAAAACATAGAAAATAGATCGTATAAACGGAGTTATTTACCACGTTTTACTGTACTTTCTCTTATGTTAGAAAGTGAAAAGAAATTACTTCAGAATTTTAGGTCACATACGATTAACTTTATATAAAAATTCGAAAAAATGTCTTTTTCAATTTTAGCGTCAGAAACACAAAAAATTAATAAAATTCAAAAAACCATAACTCGGAAAGTTTTGGTTATAAAAGAATGTGTATTTTTATAGTTCTACCAGGACGCTGGAAACATTTTTCTAGACATGAATTACAGGAAGAGATAGCAATACATATGAGAAAAAATCTTATTTTAATATGTATACAGAACTTTGTGAAACATTGCTATATCTAAAAGCTATTTTTGATTAGTTTAAATTTTGTAATTGGAAGTGTGTTACTATGATCAGTGATTTAAGAAATAATCGCATTTATATTCTGTTTAAAAGAACATCGTATATATTATATATACCGGGTGTCCCAAAAATGACTGATGGATTTTAAAATTCAATAACTTGCAAACGGTGACAGACATTAAAATAAATTTTACAGGAGGGTTATGTATGATGTCGGGAATTTTTATGCTGCGATTCCCAGTTTTATTTACAAATAGCAGCGATAGATGGCGCTTCAAGCAACAGGCGCTAAATTCAGGCTTGATATTTCGGCCTCTCTCTTCTCCCATGAGTAAAAAGGAGATTAAAATGTTTTGAATGGATCCCGAAGTACCAAAAATCAGGTCTAGAATTAGCACGTACTTCTCGCAGCGCCATCTATTGTTTGAAATTCAAACTAAAATCAAGAATTACAGTAAAAAAATCTCCTGAAATTATACATAACACTCCAGCAATATATTTTAAATATCCGTCGTCGTTTGCAAGTTATTGAATTTTAAAATCCATCAGTCATTTTTGAGACACCCGGCATAGGGGAGACTAGGGAGGGTTGACCATACGGGAGGCTTCACCCACCCATCAGTTTTCATATTTAAATGAATTTCAGAGTTTTATCAATAGGTGTCAAGCAAAGCTACTAGAATGCTCAAACAAAACAGTCTTTGTGCATACAGATAATTGAAATATGTGTGGAAAAAATCAATTGTGAAGGGGTTTTACCCTAAAAGTTGTGTTTTTTAGAAATATTTTGTAAGCTTTTTTCAGACAAAATACATCATAGAAATTTAAGTAAGTAAGTTTTAAGTAATGCAGAACTATCGAGCTTGCATTCAAGGAATAAAGATTGTACATTAAGTTAGGTTTAACATAACAATGTGCTATTCTTTAGAAAAGGGCTATGTGGGGAGGCTTGACCCAGTCAATGTGAGGGAGGTTTGACCAGATGCTCAAGTCTCCCTTAATTAAGTGTGGTTTTGGAAATCTTTTTATTATACACTGTGCAAAATGAAAGGCTAATGATTATATAAAAAAATGTATATTTATTTTGTAAAGCTACAGTAAAATGGGGTGATGGAAAATAAAATTTTAAAACTGATTTAAGAAAGATGTGAAAAATTGCTATAGTATCACTGCAAGAAAAAATTTAATGAAATATAAATGGGAAAATTGATAGGAACTTATTCGCATTTAAATATTACTTAGAGTAGGTAAATAGAAACAGTGGAAGTTACAAGTATGAAAGCAGCAGTTTTAACCCTTTCAGCGGCAGTCGTATGTTTATGAAACCCCTTAATTTTAATTCCAAAACGCCACAATGACACCAGAATTTTGTTAAAATCTTTTTCATTTTATATGTATGTGAAATATAGCCTTTCCTTATTTCCAAATCAATTTTTCCGTAAATTCCGGGGCTACTCATTAATTTCAACATTTTAGTACTGAAAGTACTTTGCCACTGGAAGCATTAAAAGATAAGTTAAGTGCTCATGCGGCGGCAAAAGAACATAGCATCGATCGAAAAACTTTAGGAAGGTCTGTTGACAAATCTCACCAGGAAGAATACAGTGAGATGAAGCCAAACTATGTGAAAAGTAGAGTTGTCAGATCAAGTGCCACAAAAAGTAGGCCAAAGAGACAAAAAAAAGGGGGACAGTGGCTCCTAAATCCGGTTATAATAATACATGAAGCCCTATGAAAACGGAACCTGTCTCTAACGGATTACTGTCTTAAATGTCAAAATTTCATTTTCCCTGCGGTACAATTATACCTGCTCAGACAAAATCATGTTTAAAACAGAACTTTTCTCCTTTGACTTGCAATTGCGTCTAAACAGGTTTGTTTAAGCATCATATTTTCAAAAATATATTTTTTATAATAATTAATGCATGTAGCATAAAGTTATTTTGTTTTTAAAACTCATTTTATACCTCTTCACAAATATTTCAATATAAAACAAAGTAAGCCTCCCATATAGTGGGTCAACCCTCCAATATGTGGGGATCCTTGACCTATTATTTTCTCATGATTAAAATCAAGGATTTTTCCAATTTCTTATATATTACACTTATGTAACAATTTTAGTTCGATAGCTGCTTGTATAACGAATAAAATGATACATAAAACTTTATTCTAGGTTCAATATTAAAAAAATAAAAAATCATTTTGTAAAAAGTGGGTCAACCCTCCTTAGTCTCCCTATATATATATACATGAACTCAAATAACATGTACGGTTTCATCCTTGCATTAGCCACAACAAACTAAAAAATGTTAAATTTGGGCTACCGTACACAGTAAATCCAGAAAAAGAAGACAAAAACAACAATAGATAAAAAATAAAATGGATTAAGGAAGTCATTTATCTAATGAAGAACCAAGGAAGTACGCAATGACACAAGTTTAAAAAGTGCTAAGAAATGATTTGCACTTATTGCCAGAAATATTGTAAGTATAAAACTATTAATACATCTTATCTAAATACTAATGCAATGAGTTAAGAAAAACAGTATAATAATGTTGAAATAGATTAAAAACAGTACTTCCCACTTTTATTATATCAGATATAGTGCTGCCCTCTAGCATTAGATAATACATTTAGTGATCACTCTCATTTAAAGGAAAGAGAAAAAAATAAATATTAATAATGGTAATTATATGTGGACTAACCTTTAATACAGTAACTTTATTAATTTAATACAATTGATGAATTTTAAATAAAAAATAAAATAAATATTTAGTATGGATAAGTTATTAATTAATGATTTAATTTTAAATAGATGTTTAATTAAATGTACTGTATTAAAGGAGAATAGTAAATTTAAATAAAGTAATATTTATTGTAATTTCCAAAACTGTGCATAATCTTAAAAAAATAATAAAATAAATTAGTAATATAAAAAAAATAATAATAAGTTGGTGTATAAAACTAAATTAACATTTTAACATGTTAACATTTACGAAATATAAATAAATAACGATTAGATTGTCTTTAAACTTGCATAATACTTAATATACAGGGGCTGGACAAAATAATATGAAAACTTGTGAAAAAATAGCACTCGAAAGAAACCTCTCGTATACTCTTGCCCTCTAACGGTGAAGGGTGCCACGCAGCGGATGAGAAAGTACACACATCAGTCTGCTATACTAGCAGTGATAGAAGTCGGATACGAAATATATTTCTGTGTTAAAATTGAGTTATGTCTGACTTCTCTGATTTTGAAGGAGGCATGATTGTTGGGGCCGTCTTGCTGGAGCCTCAGTAACAATAACGGCAACCCTCTTAACCCCTTGAGGGGCACCGGTATATATTATATACCACTTACGATTAATTAAATTTCACACCAGAAAAATTTTATTAAATTTTACTTTTCTAACTTTGGTGGAAAAAAGCCGTAAAATTGCTTTACTTATTTTGAAATAGAATTTTTCAAAGATTCCGGTGTGAATTCAGCATTTCACAAACGTAATTCTTTGCCCCTCAAGGGGTTAAGTGTTGGGAGATGTACAGTGGCAACTGTAATGTCAGCATATTTGAAACATGGAGAAACATAATCTAAAAACCACAATAGTGGTCGAAAGTCGAAGCTGAATGACAGAGACAGAAGGGTATTGAAGCGGATTGTGGCAAAATAACACAAGACAACAGCATCCCCGATAACACACATCCACAGGAAGCAGTTTCATCAAAAACCATCCGGCGTAAACTGCGTATGGCATACACATTCCAACGGCCTATTAACTCTCTCGTTGCGCAACCCGAGATATTCACGGGCATGCATTTTTCCGTCTAATTAATACTATTTTGTTATTCCCACCAGTTATTTTTTAGCGAAAACTTTGTCTAATTTAATCAGGACATTTTTCCCGATTACGATAGTCAAAGCTTTCTGCTTTAAAGAACCGGTGACAGAAGATTAAAAATTCTGTAAAACACACTCATCGCGAAGAATTACTTACGCAGTGAGAGGGTTAATAAAAAGAAACTCTTTTCACAGGTGTTCACATTATTTTGTCCTACTTCTGTACTTAATTTAATTTTGGGGGAGGGGACAGAATAAAGGAATATGTTTTAAATTTAATCAATACATACATTTTTTATTTATATTATTGTAATAGAATTTACTAATGAGGAGATATAAGGCATGATACGATAGCGTCCTCAATGGGCTAAAAATTAAAATAAACTATGACCAAGATTACTAAATCAAAAAGATGAAACTATTGAAGTGCGCTGAATCAGCAAACATAATAAAGTATGTAATTTATTATACAAAAACCCTCTATAATCTATATGTGTGTGTGATATTTTAAAATGAAAAAACAAAAACAGAATGAATTTATTACTAGTGAAAATTATTTGTATATGTTCAAATTACAAATAAAAAACAAGATCGAAAATTCATGCATCATTCATTGATTATGAAACACATTCCATCGCTGACAGAACATTATTTAAAAATTCATTTTTTCATTGATTGAAAAAAGATACCTAAGGAAGAAACATAAAAATTTCAACAATTGCTGTCCCTGTCCGGTAATTTTTGAGAATTGTCTCTTGTAGCCCTCTATGCCATCTTTACAATTTCTACACATCACTTAATACACTGCAAGTTAGATAAGTTTAAAAATGCATACCACAGCAGAAAACGCACTTCCAGCAATTACCGATCTTAGTCAGCCTGAATTCTTTTGTTTATCTCTGTAAAGGAACGATCAATGTTATACACTGTAAAAAGAAATTACAGTAATTTTACAGCAAAAAATACTGGCAATATGGGTGGCAGTAAATTTTTCTGTAAATTTACATCATTTTTTTTTCTTTTTACAGGGCTCTTGAAGATTTTCAGCATTTTTTGCTGTTCATTTTACAGCAGTTTTGTTTTTTAGAATTTACAGTAGTTTTGTAGATTTTTAGCATTTTTTGCTGTTGATATAGTTTTGATTTATCCCCCCCCCCCCCCCGTGTATTGTATGTTTTATTTATTTTGTCTCATTTTATTGTGAAATACATTAAAGACATTGAGCACCAAGTTTTATCTTTTAGTATACTTATATCGCTGTTTTAATATCATTGTCATACAATCAATTCTGTCATATATATATGCAAGATACAAATATCGTTTTTTTTGGTCATGTACGTCCACAACAAAATTTTCAGTCATTTACCTAGAGATATGCGTTCTTCGATAAATCATAACAAAGGAAGATTTTACTTTTTTATCTAGCTTTTAATTAATTCACTTTATTATCAAGCATTTCCTTGCAGGATCTTTTTTATCCGTTTGTTTGTATTCGAAAATTCCTATTAGTCTAAATTATATAATATTTATCTGCAACAGTTTTACATTTATTTTGTATATACAGTAAAAGATTTTCGTTTATTCAATTTAGGCATTATACCTCACACACCCCTCCCCGGATGTAAAAAGACTTTCCGGTATTTAAAGTATCAAACACAAATAATTAATAAAAAGATTTTACTTAGCGCAATTTGCTTATACGAAAACTTTGATAAAATACTTTTTTTAAGCTAAGGTAATTTTATAAGTGAAAATTTAATTCTATAAAAGTTGCTGCAAAATAAACACGAAAGAAAAAGAAAAACTTAGGAGATCAAGCAACTTTTATTAATCTTTAATTGTAATTAAAAAGTATAAATAATAATATTGAAAGATTGTTCTCATAAAAAGTAAAAGATAATTGACAAAAGAAATATGCGAGATGCTGTTAATTAATGTTGTGATAATAATAAACAAAATCTTGTAATATTTTTGGGATTGATAAAATAGTGCATCCAGACCAGACTACTCATAATAAACGATTTAAAAATTGCACATATGAAAATAAATTATTCACCGAAATTCAACTCAGGCGATACGATTTGAAAATTTAGTGAATTATATTAATACATTAAAGAAATAAAAATATTTAAATTAACGCCGAAGGTGAACCGAAAGATGTTAGTGAGTAAAATATTTATACATTATTTAGAAAGTATATTCGAATGCCCACGCATAAACTGAATTTGAAAATAATATTAATAACGAAATAAATTAGGCATAAATAAAAAATAACCATCTTCTTTAAAAAAAAAAAAAAAAAAAAAAAAAAAAAAAAAAAAAAAAAATCTGCATGTATAAAGTTTTTCAGCTATATTTAAACTTCTTTTATACGCAAATAGATTCTGAGTGACTATATAAATTACATAAAAACCAAATAATCAAATGACAAAATACCTATTCTAGGGGAAATGACTTGAAAGCTATTGTCGTGATACACACGTGTCTTAAAACTAAATTCGTATCTTACAAATATATAATAGAAATTATCTGATATTATTAAAACAGTGATATAAGAAAACAAAAACATAAAACTTGCTTTTATTCGTTAAAATAATCCAAGAAACAGTTGTTATTTCTATTATTAATTATGAATGCACAAGCCCGCATGTAATGGCGGCCATTGCAAGATACATCTTCTGTCTTCGCGAGCCTCCCTGCCTGAATTTTCTCCCCTTTTTTCAGATGTGGTCAGTAACGCCGATAGATGTCGCTTTCGATCCTTCCCTGAAATCACTGTAAATTAACGCAAGTACTGTTTTTGAATGCTTGGTGAAATATTTACAGTATTTTTTACTGTTTTCTTTCCGGTTTTTTTTTACAGCGTACGCTCCATAATTGATAGAAAATATGTTGTAGTGAGCATCAGTGATTTCATTACATTTGAAGTATTATAACATCATTAAAATTTACCGTATATGTCTTCTACTACAGATTATAATGTAATGGAATTCTTTTGGGCGTACCTGTAAATGAACTGTAAATGCTGCTTATGAAAAACTCCTGAGAAACTATGTTCCAGTCCATCTCACAAATAAAGGTATTGTAGTCTGTGGAGGAGAATTTCAATTTTTATCGCTCATTCGATTCGTCTCATCGAGCTAAGTAATTTGCTACCTGGCATATCGACTATTGAGTTTTATTAATGACAGGGGCCGGGTCAGAGTTTAAAAATTCGCATAATGCCAGCTGCCGAAAATAAAGCAGTAGCAGAAAATTCCTTCGCATGCAACCGTACGCAGACGTTCCACAAGTTAAGAAGTGACTGAAAAACTGGTTACAAAGATTTTTGCTCGTAATTCGGGAAAAAAGTATTGACAGGATGAACAAAACTAGACCAGTGTTGTCAGTGAGCTATTTTTTTAAAGTTCAGATTTCTTGATTGGCACCACTTTTTTGAAATAGTAAAATTCGCAAAAGTTAATGACATATTAATTAAAGAGAAAAACAGGGGAATTTTATCTTTTCAGAAAAGTGATGCCAATCCAAAAATCTAAATTTAAAATAAGTAGCCCACTGGCAACACTGAACTAGACGAGGACATCATAACTTGCGAAAACCTGCCTGTCAAGTAGCATACGGGTATTTTATCTCCAATTAAAAATTCTTATAATAACACCAATAATATAACTTTATAGTAGTTATTGGCAATTCATGACACTGTAAAAGCAATTAGTAAACTTAAATCGCACTTATTTCTTTGAAGGCATCTGTTTTCCAATGAACGAAATTTTGAGCTTTGATCCGGCCTCCTGTTTTTATAAAAACTCAACAGCCGATATGCGAAATATAAAATTACTAAGCTCGATGAGACGAACAGAATGAGCTATGAAAATCAAAATTCGCCGCCACAGACTGTAGTACCTATACTTGTCAGTGATGTATATAAGTAGCATTATGTTTAAAATAGTGTAACATAAAATAAATCACCGTAAACAACCCCCCCCCCCCATAGACCGAAATGTAAAAAAATCTTTTTTGAGACCCTGCAGCTGAACTACATATTCTACGAATTTTCATTTTCAATGCCAAACATTCTATAGTCGACTTCAATAACATAAAAAAATCATGTCAATCTGACTATATTTACGATAGTTAGAGCACGAACAGACAGACGGCAGACGGACAAATTGAATTCATAAACACATTTCAACTATATTGGAAAATGTTAAAAATAACGCAATTTCGTATCTTGAATTCGTAAGTATTTTGCTAAGTTTCTTATCAAATATAAAATGCTTAAAAAAAGAAGTTCATATCATTTAATAGAAATAAATAGGATATAAAGAACAAAGAATTGATTTCCCAATAGAAAACATTTATCTTCGGTGATGCAAATTGGAAATATTTGTTTATTCTATCCTTCAAACTCCTTTCAGTAAGTAATTGCTAATTTTAGCTAAGAATTCGGGTTGTTGGAAAGGACTGTATCATTTTTCGTGACTAACTATTGAACTTTGCTTAGTGTTTTGGAGAATAAAGGAAGCGTTTCAGGAATCTCAAATGCATATCGGATAAAAATATTGAAACCGATAAGTAAATAAAATATTATCTGTTATAGTGATATTGAATAATATATATATTTTAAATATACTAACTTTATGCACATTCGGAACCCGTTATTTTCTTCAAAAGTTATTTCACATGTAAGGTTTTGCTGATAATGAGGAATAGTGTTGCCAGATGCAGTGTTTCAATTAGCTTGATTTGTATGTAATTTGTACTGTGTGTTTTTTCGAAGAAATTACGTGTACATTTAGTTTGACTCAGGGTAATCACCATTTTAACAATCTACCTTTGAGCGATTTAGCTTACTGTAGCTCTAGAATTATTTATATTTGTCTGCACGAAACAAATATAAAAGTGATTTAAAAATGCTCCAATTCTCTATAAAGCTCTAATTCTTGAGATTTTCAGAGTGAGTTTAATTATAAACTTTTTGTTATGTAAAATTTAATAAAAAGCATAAATACCCACAGTATCTTTGAAGTTGGTTAATCGATAATTCCAAAATTTAAAGATGTTCACTTCTTCTCGTTATAAGGTATCAAATAATGTCACTTTAAAGTATCAGATCGCAATAAACTGTGTTTTATCAAAACTAACATTTTAAATGTTGTTGGATATAATATTGCTAGATATTTTTGCAATATTAAATAATGCACGCTCTTGTAGTTGTTTAAGTTCAAAACGAAAGAAACTTTAAAGTGGCTTTATTAGGAGTATGTGTTTTAAATAAGTCCACAATTTTCTAAATATATGATTTAAGTTTAATTAACATATATTTTGCAGATATTGAAACAAAATAGAACAAAATGAAGAGTTCTCCTTGTAATACAATATTCTGCGACTGCTCTATTTATGGGCATGGCGTTTCGAACAACAAAAAATTCATTCCGGTTCGGCGCACAGGCACGGGTAGATTTCGAAGTTAAGAACTAATTTCATCAACAAAAACTAAATCAAGATTAGAGATAAACTCAGTTTAACAATTTTACCTGGCCGCTTTTCACGAGTTTTAATTTCATATTCCTGTAAGAGATCAGAATCATGTTAATACAATAATATTTTCTTCAATTCCTATTTATTTATTTATTTATTTATTTATTGACGTAAGAGTTGGTCCTATCGAAAACTTGTCAATATAAAAGTTCTAGATAATATTAGATTTTATATCTTGTGAACTAATGAAGTTACGAATTTTTTTCTTCTTAAAAACTTATTTTTTTCGCCCCTTGAGTCCGTTTTTAATGATATCAAAATCTGTCATACATAAATTTTTGGAGTGATAATAACTTAAAATGTATTTGATGTGTATTATAATTAAGAAGTTAAGGTTTATTTTCTGTTTTCACAAAAACCCTCCCTATTTCGAACACCTTTGACCGATTTTGCACGTTAACGAACTTGACCAAGATTTTCTGCCCCTTCATTTTATGTATGAGTTTGGAAGAGATTTGTGGAGAATTATGGAAGCTATCGTGTCCAAAACAGTGATATACCGGGTGTCCTAAAAAGGACTGACTGATTTTAAATTTCAATAACTTGCAAACGGTGACGGATATTTAAAAAATTCTTGCAGGGGGGTTATGCATAATGTCAAAAGTTTTTTTACAGTGATTTTCGATTTTAGTTCGAGTTACAAACAATAGATGGCGTTGTATGCAATAGGCGCTAAAAACAGGCTCGATTTTTTTATCGATCTCGTCTTCCATGCCGAAAAAAGAGATGGAAATGTATTGAGCAGGCCACGAAGTACCAAAAATCGAGCCTGAATTTAGTGTCTATTGATCGCAGCGCCATCTATTGTTTGTAATTCGAATTAAAATCGAAAATCACTGTAAAAAAAACTTTTTACCTCATGCATAACCCTCCTGCAAGAATTTTTTAAATATCTTTCACCGTTTGCAAGTTATTGAATTTTAAAATCAGTCAGTCCTTTTTAGGACACCCAGTATATCACTGTTTTGGACACGATAGCTTCCATAATTCTCCACAAATCTCTTCCAAACTCATACATAAAATCAAGGGGCAGAAAATCTTGGTCAAGTTCGTTAACGTGCAAAATCGGTCAAAGGTGTTCGAAATAGGGAGGGTTTTTGTTCCTTTTAGGACATCTGGTATATATATATATATATATATATCCCATAATGAATAGAGTCATCGTAACTTTAAACTGGTTTATTTGTTTATTTCACAAAAACATATCGAACATTCCCAGTAGCTTGTTCATCAACTCTCAATAATCGATCATTCACTTCATAAAACTTAAGATGTTACAAGATTAGGAGCTACACATTAGAATCGTTCACTCGAAGCGACGCAGATTATTTAAACAACCCGAAAAACGTAAGTTCTCTCGCTCCTCGCCGATGTAACGATATATGTACCCCAAGCAACAGAACGCGGACGGATACAGAAAAGTGGGAACCAATGCCAGCAGAGAGATGGGGAGGAATGGCACCGAAAACAAGCTACCATCCGATGGTAAGGGGATGACGTCGATAATGAACTCTTTATACGGCGTCAGAATTAAAGCGCCATTAAATTCTGGCGGGCGCATGGAATTGTGGGTATAGAACATGATCGAACAAATGCTATTAAAAAAAAAAAAACATTTGAAAGAAAAAGAATTTAGTTTTAGAAGAAAATGAAAAAGTAATTTAATGGGTTTTAAGATTAGACGAATGGATTAAGGTTTTTAGAATAATAAAAGAATACGCAAATTTGAATGCATGAAATAAAAGACAAAAGATATTAAGATATTATTAAGGATCGGTAAAAAAGGAAAAATATTAAGAATTTGGAATAGTTTTACTAAGAAAAAAGGGCGAAAATTTTTATTATTACATATCCCCTACTCAAAAAGACTGGATGAACTCTTAGGTCCTAAGACCTGCAAGTTCATAGAAAGGAAATGTTACATAGACTTGGATTACAATTTTGTCACTTGGAGTAAACCCTAAAGAATTAACTTTTTTTTTAAATATCTAAATGCTATATTAAATTTAAAATTTAGAACGCGAACTACTGTAATTGTTAATTAAATACAATAACAAGATATTAATCTTTTTTACAAATTACAAGGATGTAAAATAAAAAGTTACTATAAATATTGAGAATAATTATTTAACATAATTTTGTTATTTACATAATACATTTATGACCATTCATGGCTCATATTCATGTGCAAAGCATTCATGAACTCAGTTGTAAAGACTTGAACGTAGCATTTTATAATATAAGTGTGCTAATGGAATTGTTGAAAAATGTCTTCAAAATATAAGTTCAAAATATATTCGTAAATATATGTTCATTTGAATCTGCTTATCCTTACATTAGCAACTCAGTTCCTCCAATCTACGTTCATTTTCAGTTCAGATAATGAAATTAATATATTACAATAAATAAATAGTAATAAAGTTAATAATATCTAATTTAACAACAATAATAACAAAATTTTTAAATAAACCTATTCACAGGATCTTTGAAGTGTATTGACATGCATACATCGATGGATCATCTCTTTGTGGGTACCTTTTTACTATTTGTTATTATTTACCATTTACCACGTGGTATTTACCTATTACAGTCATCATAGGCTTTTCAGAAACTTCTTTGGAATTCCTCTAAGTTGAAAAAAATTTAATAATCTGAAATTTCTAACTCATAAATTAATTATTCATAATTAATAAACTCTCTTACTCATAACAATTAAAACCATTAAACTCTGATATTCTCATAAACTAACAAAAACTCTTAAAATCTGAATTTTCATAAGAATTTTTTTGTTTTTAAATCTTATGTTCTGTCCATTAGTTAGCTACACGGCAATTATCTTCCAATTACCTATTAATAAGCATATTATATCTAATAATATCAATTTCTAGGACTAACTTACAATGAGTAATTGAAATTCATACTAATCGGGTTATCACAACTCATAGCATAAATACTCTCTCACGTAATATCCCATGCTAAGTTTTATACATCTCATTTATTACAGTAATCAATATTCATTATGATCTTTTCCTCTCAATATCAAATAATGTATAGTATAATAAATAATAATAACAACTACATTCAACAATATTTAAAGTAATATTTAAAAATTCAGTAATATTTAAAAGTATTAAACACATTTCTTTAACTAATCCTTAAAGTATCTAATTGATATCTCATCCATATGACAGCGAATGAGGTATGACAATATACTCAAATATTAGGCATAACATAAAGTAACAAAAAATAAAATAGAAATGTTGTGAAACAACTATCAATTCAGCATGATTATGCAATGATCTTGTTTTCAATCAAACAAGAAACTATAGTTGCTGAATGAAAATGAAACTTTGTAGTATACTTAAGAAAGGTTGATAAAAGATCCAGATTATTGAATTATAATAATTAACTTTAATCCTAGATTCAAATTCAATTTAATTCTAATCCAGTTAATTTTATTTATTTATTTAATTTAGTTTAAGTTATTAATTCAATTAATTTCAATACAAGAAATTCTCAACTTAAATCAACCAATTTAGGCCACCATAAACAGTTAACTCAAATAAAAATCTCAGCAGTAAAATTCCTGTCCGGATTCAAGAACACACTGTTGTACAGAAAAGAATTGCTTATTAACTTATAAATGTATTCATTTAATCTAGTTAAATTACTTATTATTATAATATTAAGACGCGTCTATGGATTTAACATTAGTTTGCTGGGGTTTTTCATGAGATAACTTTAATTGATCTGGAGCATATATTTTCATAATTTGGCTACATGGACAATCTCCGTATTTCGGTTTTGAATTTTCCTATCTATCTCAAAGTTAACATCAGATATTTTATTAAGGATTCGATATGGGAGCAAATTTTTAGTGGCCCTTAAAAATAATTTAAAATTATATACTTTCTAGTGCAAAACTTAAATTTAAAAACAATAAAATATTTTTCAGGAACAAAATAAAATGATAAATAATTCAATTTTCAATTTAGACTTTTTGGAGTAGTAAACTTTAAACACAACACAACAATATCTCAACAAAAACATTCAAGAAATCCAAGCTTGTTTATAAATCAAGAACATTTTTACATATTTATCATCAGATATCATCAATTATGAAGGAAAGTTATTAAACTTGAATAGGTGCAATACATCTTAGCATTAGAAATTTTATCAAAACATGGTGTAAACAAGGTCAACTTTACTATATTTAATCAAAACAACTTTATTTTTTTAAAACTATATTTTAATTGTCAAAATCCCAGTAAAAGGTTCACTCAATCCCATCTTTTCTCACTGAATTTATTTAAATTATAAGAAACTAAGGATAAACTAACCTTAACCAGAAATTCTATTCAATATAAACATAGAAAATTAAATATCACAGTTATAATTTTTTAAAGTTAAACTAATTGTTTTATAATTCATAAAGGAACAGATGTCATATATTATTAGTAGAAGATTGTTGTTCATTAGTAGGGGCATATAATGGTAAAGGGTTAACATTAACTACACATTCTCTTTCCCACTGATATGCGTTAAGTACTTCCTTGTTAAGACAAATCCTGAAAGGTCTAGTGGGGTATCGTTGTTGGAAATGAGTATTTTGCATTCTAGGAGTTGTAAATCGAGGATTATTTGCATTTAAATTAGGAATTTCCAGACGAATCCAATGTCTGGGTGCATTGTAATGAGGCTGAAAAGGCCTAACATTTTGTTAATTATTCCTAACAGCATTTACAGGAGAAGTTGGAATTATTACTAGTTGTTTTGCCATCCCATACAAGTCAGTGGTATTATTTGGAGAATTTACTACCAAAAAATTCTGGTATTCGGGCTTTAGCCCATCTGTTAGTCCCTGCACAATTATTGTTTCACATAATTGTAACTTCCTACCCACTTCAACCTTTTTATGAAAATATTGTTCTAATTCATTTAAGTCATTTAACTTTAAAGCTGCAAATTCAGAAAATCTTGGAACATAAACACTAATAAATTTTTCAGTGAGAAGCTCAGAGTTTTTTCCAAAACTAGTGCACTCCAGACAATCATTTATATAAACCTTCAATGTTTCTGCTTTCAAATATTTAGAAATATTATTTAATTTCCAATTTTCATCTTTTTTCTCTGTAATGCAAGATTTCTCGAAATGTATTAACCAAGGTTGTATTTTCAAACCGGACTCTGGGTCAAAGGGAACAATATTAATTTCACTCATGGTGTTACTCGATTTTTTAAAAATTCTAGATCTTAATTGTATGTAGGAGACTCATTTATATAAAATGCAATAGTATAAGCATAACTAAAAAAATATATAACTTTAAATTAAATAAACAATGTAAATATTTTTTTCTCAATAAATAATAACAACAACTAAAGTATAATTCATTTTCTAACAAAATTACTAATAATAACAATATTCTAAATAAATAAAAATCTACTAAAATACTATAATAAATAATATATTAATTCTCACCCACAGAAAGGTATTTTTCCAAACATGACTTCTGGACGGAGAGCTAGAATTTATTTAAAAAAGAAAATTCGTGCATTCAAATTAATGTGAGACCTAATTCCGCCACTTGGAGCTACACTGTAAAAAAAAATGGTACCGTTCCATGTAAAATCGAGGAACGTTTCGCCTTTTCTCAGGTTTTCAGAATAATTTAGCTCTTTCCTGTGAAATTCTGGTTTTCTTATCTGAAACGTTCCTGAACAAAAGTTGGAAGCAGCAAAACAAGCTCGGCCGCCATTTATTATTTTTTTGCTATAATCCGTTGCTCGCGCGCGAGTGTCGAAAACGAATTCCTTAAATGAATGTAAAAAAATCAATATGGAATGCAAATAAATCAATAGACGACATAATCCTTTACGTCTCTATTGTCAAGACAATTCAGATGAAAATACAATACCTCTGTGTCATCGCTAAGAGATTATCTCTCGTACTTGTCTGTGGAATGTTTAACGAGCAGACCGTGTAAAAAAAATACACCTATTATTTGGATCTGCATTAACCAGGGGACCATCAAACATGATTCTCACCGATTTTGATTAATTTAAAGTATGTTTTAGCGTTCTTATCTCTAATTATTCTTGTGAAAGGATTTCTTCAAATGGGCCTTAGATTTTCTGAAATTAGATGCCGTGGTTTAGCATACGTTTCAAATACCCATTAGTTTGCAGCTCTCAACGTGTCTTTCGTGGTGTGGACGCAGAAGGCTCGCACGCCACACGTACGGCCCGAATTCGATGCTACCTCTTGACTTTTTTTTTCTTTTTTAATTAATTTTATATTTTAACACTTTATTACAATTTGATTTAAATTTGATATATATTTGACACTTTGAATTGCTGCAAATTTGAATTTATTTTATTTTCGGAAAAAATATACAATTACGTTTAGGTTTTTTTTTTCATGAAAATTTATATGTATTTTATCTAACTTGTAAACTAACATAATTACTGACGAAAATCCAAAATATTTTATGTCTAGATTTTTTTTCTAATTATTATTTACATTTATATATTTTTATATTTTAAGCAAAGTTCAGAAACAATATATCATATATATATTTACTTTATTGAATTTTAACTGGAAATTTATTTTTTCGTGTAAATTATAAATAATAATTTTGATGTCAATTTCAAAATATTTTTTCATTCTAACAAATAATGATAATAAAGCGAAAATTGTCAACTGGAAATGTAAAAATCGTCTGCGGATCCCGCATGCTGTGAAATGTCAGTAATGTTTTGCTGTCAACAGAAATATTCCTGGTATTTCGCAGGAAACTTACTGGCATTTCTGTACAAAGTTTTTAACATATACAGTAAAGTTCTAGTCATTTTCAAGAAATGTTTCTTGGAAATAATGGGCAACTCAGCTGCCCGTTTTTTCCCAGGAACGTTGCGGAATTTTTTTTACAGTGTATCAGGAATTTTTAATCATTATATTGAGTCGTTGAAAAACGTAGTGACATTCCATTGTCAGAGTTTTACTGACATTTGTTCATGAAACACATCACTCTTCGTA
This sequence comes from Maratus speciosus, assembly GCA_963932465.1. Classification (NCBI taxonomy): domain Eukaryota; kingdom Metazoa; phylum Arthropoda; class Arachnida; order Araneae; family Salticidae; genus Maratus; species Maratus speciosus. The sequence goes on from OZ010796.1 coordinate 538,299,997, forward strand.
ATTATACTTATTGATAGTCGATTACATTAAATCACACTGCATAGTCAGAGCATTTCTGACATTCTGAAGTTTCGATCAGTTTCCCTATTAATCATTACTTAAGTAAAGCAAGTGATTAAGTAAAGCCTGTGCGGCTTTTGCGACATTTTGCTATCGCCTTTTGAGACATTTCGGCGACATTAGTACATCTCGAAATAAAACGTAGTAGAGCAATCAAGGCCAACCATCCGTTATCATAAAAATATCGGATTGCAGTCAGGGTGGCGAGTAAGACAGACTTAATAAAAATTGAGACATTTCCCATCACATAATGAATAGAGTCATCGTAACTTTAAACTGGTCTATTTGACAAAAACATATCGAACATTTCCAGTAGCTTGTTCATCAACACTCAATAATCGATCATTCACTTCATAAAACTTAAGATGTTACAAGATTAGGAGCTACACATTAGAATCGTTCACTCCAAGCGACGCAGATTATTTAAACAACCCGAAAAACGTAAATTCTCTCGCTCCTCGCCGATGTAACGATATATGTACTCCAAGCAACTGAACGCGGACGGATACAGAAAAGTGGAGAACCAATGCCAGCAGAGAAATGGGGAGGAATGGGACCGAAAACAAACTACGATCCGATGGGAAGGGGATGACGTCGATAATGAACTCTTTATACTGCGTCAGAATTAAAGCGCCATTAAATGCTGGCGGGCGCATGGAATTGTGGGTGTAGAACATGATCGAACAAATGCTATTAAAAAAAACATTCGAAAGAAAAAGAATTTAGTTTTAGAAGAAAATGAAAAAGTAATTTAATGGGTTTTAAGATTAGACGAATGGATTAAGGTTTTTAGAATAATAAAAGAATACGCAAATTTAAATGCATGAAATAAAAGACAAAAGATATTAAGATATTATTAATGATAGGTAAAAAAGGAAAAATATTAAGAATTTGGAATAGTTGTACTAAGAAAAAAGGGCGAAAATTTTTATTATTACATAATATATATATATATATATATATATATATATATATATATATATATATATATAAAGTTTTGAACTGGGCTTGGTTTTGAGTTCTAGGGGTCATGATCGGCTTAGATCTGCAAAAAATTTTCAGAAATTCCAAAATATGGGAAGAATGTAATAGATAGTATTTCTTACGAAAGCTACCTAAAACCAGCTGATTCCTTTTCACTTTCACTCTTTTGAGATCTCTTTAACACCATTTTGCTAGATTCCATAATGATGATATCACCAGACCAGGCCTTTTACTGCCTGGCCTTATTCGGGGATTTCTCTTTTTCACATATTTTACTTTCAAACACAAACAGAATGAGGAATGCTGAATATTTAAATATACATTTTAAAAGATCCTTAAAATATTTCAAACATCATGCAAAGATATTAAAATTCAATCTATAATGTATCATGATTTCATATGAAAATTTATTTATTGTTTTTAACAACAACGTATTGAAACATTCCGAGGAAACTGACGACTGGTATCATTTGTGATTGAAACTATCCCCAAATGTCAAAGACACATGAAATTTTAGATATTTGCTGAGATTTGTCGGCCAGAGACTGTTCCCTGAAGGATATAAACTGATGGCCTTATTATTAGCATGGCTTTATTTGGCATAAGTACCTTATACAAAAGGGGTTTGTTGTATGGGTACACCCCTCACGCCCACCTCTGAAAAATGGCCATTTTTGAATTAATTTCTTATCAAATATGAACTTAAAAAAGGTTGTTCATATCTAATAATAGCGTTTCTTTCCCCATAAACAAAATAATTATTTCTCTACAAAGCTGAAATGCTAATAATTGAATCTGGAAATTAATATCATCCACACATCAGTTCATTGTTTACTTTAAAAATCTTGCGTTCACTACATTTTAGAGAAATAAATACTGAGATAAAGAACAAAGAATTGATTTTCCAATTAAAAACATTTATCTTTGGGAAGCAAATTGGAAATATTTGTTTATTCTATACTTCAAACTCCTTTCAGTAAGTAATTGCTAATTTTATTTAAGAATTCGGAATAGGACTGTATCATTTTCCGTGACTAACTATTGAAATTTGCTCAGTGTGTGGGAGAATAAAGGAGGTGTTGGAAGAATCTGAAATGCGTATCGGAGAAAATGAAAAATATTAAAATCGATAAGTAAATAAAGTATTATTATCGGTTTTAACGATATTGAATAATATTTCCTTGAAAAATATTTATGAATCTGAAAATTATTCAGACACATTATTAAATTCAAAAGTCATTTCAAATGTTAGGTTTTGGTGGTTAGATTTCTGATAAATAGCGTTGCCAAATCCAGTGCTCCAAATAGCAGGATGCCTATGTATTTGGAACGGCGCATTTTTTCGAGAATGTTTTTACTTGTACTGCCAGTTTGCCTTAAGAAAATTATCATTTTAGCGGTCTCTCCTTGAGAGGTTGCAATTGCAATCTACTGTAGTTTCAGAATTATTTGTATTTGTTTAACAATTGGAAATTATAAAAGTTATTTCAGTGACAAATTTCAATGTTCTTAAACTTTCTATGTTTTATCAAACTTACAAAGTTCAGAGTGAGACTAAAGATAAACTGTTTTTTAGTTTGAAATTTAAGGGGTCTCGGGACTCTTAAAATTGGAAAAAATGAAAAAAAAAGAGACCACTTTCAACATTTAACATCTTAAAATGTGTTCGATTTTAGGACACAATTTTTATTGAGATGAAAGATATAAGTATGTTCTTTCATTTAATGTATTTAAAAAATTGCAAGATGCATAATTAGCATTTACAGGGGGCTCCAGACTGTCAGACATTTGACGAGCAGAAAATCGGCATAACAGATTACGCGCAGGATTACAAAATAAATTTTGCAACTAGAATGAAAATTTTAGGGCCTACTTATACTTCAGATTGTAATAATTACCTTAAACATAAATAAATATGTATTTAAGGCATTTTTATATTTTTAATACAAAGTTGTAGTTAGATAATACAAAATTTAGAAAATTGCAACAGTATAATCACCTGAAAAAATATTTTTTTTTAACAATAAAAAGAAAATTTTAGGTTCAGTTTATACAGACTAACATGACACATATGTTTTAAAAATTTCATGAAAAAAAAAAAAAAAAAAAAAAAAAAAACAGAAGTTTCTAAGATATCGTGCGCGTTATGCCCCAAAACGTCATTTGGAGAAAATTGACGCCAAAGTTTCAGAAACACCGCTTCAGCTATTGAGTAGGTATAATTCTAAAAGCCATAACTTCTGTTCTAATGGGAATTTCAATGATACAATTATATCAAAACGTTCAGAAAAGATGGGATTTTAACATCTAAAGTAAAATTTAAATTTCAAAATTTTAAAGCTTTAAGAGTCCTGAGACCCCTTAATAAATCGCATAAACATCCACAATACTTTTGAAGTTGGTTAAAATGGAAATCCAAAATTTGAAAACGTTCATTTCCACTTGCTAGATAAACAAAATGTTTATTTGTAAGCGTTACTTGACTATTCCCCACCCCTCCTGAAAAATTGCTTTTTATTCGAATAAGCTCTTGTCAAATATGAAAGACTTAAAAAAAGTTTTTCATACCAATTAATAGCGTTATTTTCTTACTTTCTTATAAAACCAAATAATTATTTCTCTAACAAGTGTAATTCTAAAAGTTTAGTCTAGAAATAAATATGATCCACACAGTCGATTGTTCATTTTTTTAATCTTGAGTTCACTATATTTAAGAGAAATAAATACTGAGATAGAGAACAAAGTATTGATTTCCCAATCAAAAACATTTATCTTCGAGAAGCAAATACGAATATTTGGAGGCTTCATCTTTCAAACACCTTTCTATAAATAATTTCTATTTTTTATTTAAGAATTCGGGATATTCGAAAGAACTTTATGATTTTGTGTGGCTAACTATTGAACTTAACACAGTATGTTAGCCACTAGAGAAGGACGGTGAAACCACGTGCCAGAAGGAAATTGCAAAACCTTTCCCGAATAGTTTTATTCGCCTTATTAAAATATCAGAAAGTTTTTCGTTAAATAATTCGAAGAATATTTTCCCGAAAAATTGGTAGCAAATTGCACTTCTGGAACACGGGTTCGACGTCCCTGTATTACAGTATAGGTGTTTGAATAATATAAAATGTATATTGGATAAAGGAAAATTAATTAAACCTAAAACTAACACGGGGACCATCAAACATGACGCACACCGATTTTGATGATTTTAAAGTGTGTTGAAGAATTAATATTCCTGGCTATGCTCGTGAAAAATTTTCTTCGTATGAACCTTAGCATTTGAGTTTGGAGGTTAAATTGCAGAACACATTTTTAACACCTATTAGTTTGTGTTTGACAACGCGGTCTTCCTGGTGTAGAGGTAGCATGCTCGCCTACTGAAGCCCAAGCGTTTTTAAAATGACATCTCTGCTGACAAAAATCCAAAACGATTTATGTCTTGATTTTTTTTCTCTTTATCATTATTTACCTTTTTTACCATTTTATACAGAGTTGCCACGCTTCGAGGAATTTGCCAGGTAAAATATTAGTATTTGTTTATTGAAAAATAAATCTAGGTTAAACGCACGAAATTTCGCCTTATTTAAGGAGAGATTTTCTATAAGAAAATACTGGTACCGAAGAATTTCCTGGTCTGGAAATACCCTGAAGCATGGCAACTCTGTTATAATTTAAGAACAGTTGGGAAAAATGCATCTTATTTTTTTTATTTTACATTAAATGAAAATTCATTATTGTATTGTATAGTAATGATTTTATGTCTAAAATATCTCGCTATATTTTAGAGCACTTGTTATATCACATTTTCCGTGTCTCCTTTAAACTGAAATCTTCCATATTAGTGTTCGTTTTTTCCGTATTACAATTTGGTAGTCTTCTTTCAACTTTCACGCGGAAAACTTTCTTCTATATACACTGTAAAAAAAAATCTGTGAAGTTACTAAAGTTTTTCTAGGAAACTGGGATTCCTAGAACTTTTCATGTAACGTCAACAACAAAATTTCATGTAACAGACACACTTTTGCGCCGAAAATCAAAAAATCTGTAAGGTTACAAAGAATTTTTTAGGAAACTGGGATTCCGAGAACTTTTCATGTAACTGCAGCCAGGGTTACAAATAAAAGTTTAGTAAGATTACTGAAATTTTAGCAGACTCATTTGTAAAGTTACAGATTTTTGTATCTTTACAAAAACTAGTTTTGTAGATTTGCAGCTTTTTTCGTACAGTTACAGGTGAAAGTTTAGTAAGCATGTATTTTTACATCTGTAGAACTACAGATTTTTTTTTACAGTGTAGTATTTATTTTATATAGCACCTACTAAAACGTATAAATCCGTCGAGAACAGGAAGTCGACATTTTTCACAAATCCAATCCGTTCTTCATGTAAAGATAGAAAAAAGTAAAAGTTATACAACTGGTAAAAATTTACGTATGAGCGTTATTTCTTTGATATTTTATCGCTGTTTTGAAGGTATGCTATTAGAATTTTCTGGATATTCGATATCAGAAATTTTAATCATAGGTCATAAAATATAATAATAAATTTTATTCAAATTCCGCAAAGTTTAAGGTAACAAAATTTGAGATGCATTATTTGAGAACTGTTCTTAAAATATAAGAATGTAAAAACGTAAGTAATAATAAATAAACTTAAAAAAATTCCAGACATAAATTAGTTTCGACTTTTGTGAGCAGAGATGTTAGTTAAAAAATGATAGAAAAAGTGTAAATTTTCATGAAAACTGAAAAACATAAATGTAATTTTAGCAAAATATCACCAATTTTAAAGCTGCAGCAGAAATTCATAACTGTGCTTACACTCTAAATTGAAATGTCTGAAATTCAGACACTTAAGTGTCTGAAACGGTGTGTTCAATTTTCAGACATTTTAAAATGTCTTAATTTTTTCAGACACTTTTTGCGTCTGAATTTCAGACACTTCAAACGTCTTAATCGCAACCAATTTTTGTCAGCATTATACGTAGCCATATTTGACCACGGTGAATCCTAGAAAAATATTTAGCTGTGGTCTTGCCCCCCACCCCCCCCCCCCACCCCAACCCCACACAGTCTGATTTTGGGGCTTCCAAATTTGGTATGCAATTTTTGTAAAGCTCATAATTTAAATCTTTTACGACATTGTACTGATTATATTAAAAATTTTGAATTTCAGGAGTAGAACAAGATTAAAAACAAAAAGATATTCATCTAAATATTAGATTTCTTTTATTTGTTTAGTTTTTAATGTTATTTTACTTAAAAAATTCAAAATATTGATTATAATCAGTACAATTTCGAAATGGATTTAAAATATAAGCTTTACAAAAATTGCACATCAAATTTTTGAGTCCTAAAATCGTATGGGGACGGGACACTGTCCAGCATGCCCATGTTTTAATCAGGTCCTTTTGCAAAAAAAATGCAACTCTGCATTATCTTTTACTAAATAGGGGTGTCCGGTATTTGGAAGTGTCCGTTGTGAAGGTTAATGAACATTTCCGAAAAGTGGACGTCTAATACCTTTTTTAATACACAATGTATGCATATTTGTATATTTTTACCTCACAAAAGGAAACATCTCCGATTATCTGACAAATTCCCCAGCCCCAAAGTGTTCCCTATTGACGGTTTTTACGGTACATGGATAAATATATATAAATATTTGTAATCTTGTCTTACTCTGAAAGTTCAAATATTCATTATACTCAGTGGATAAAAATAAAGATATTTATAATATCAGATGTTCGAAAATTGCAAAGAAAATCCCCCCCCCCCCTCCCCTCAAAAAAAAAAAAAATCATGCAATTTAAAAACTAGATCTTTTAAAAATTTATATTGGCAAATACATTGTTTTACACAGATCAGATAATCACAAGATCTATTTAACTATAAATACAAAATAATAAATAAATACTCTAATTTAATAACATTAAGAAAATAATTACTGCTAGTTTCAAAACTTGCCTCAAATATACATTTCAAGTAGTACATATAAATAAACAAGTTTAGTCACTGTAAGTAGTGAACATGTGTAATATATATTTTTTGCATTTGCGGTGCTTTGTCAGTTTAATTAAAAATTAACTTTGGTGTCTAATTTTATACATTCTGTGGAATATGTAAAAGTTTTCCTTTTAAACATATTCCTTAGCTGTTATGGAACAACAGGATATAAGTCATATTTATTTTTTTATTCCTGTAAACTTTGTATCTTATGAATATGAGTTACATAAATTTTACAGATTTGATAAGAAAAAATTAACCTAGAAAACAGAAGAAAAGGAAAAGAAATGACAGAATATGTACTGTTTTTTAGTTGTTTGAAAATACTTTGAATATAAAAAAAGTAGTTATTAATCGCTTAAAAATATATAATATATAAGTAAATATGAACTTTTAAAAATATATACTATTTCAGTTTTGTCTATAAACTTTATATCAAGCATAAACAACTTTTTATTTATGCCTAAATTATCATGTTTAATTTTTTTCGTACTAATAATTGTTTGTATCAGAAACGTTGCATATGCGATTGCAATAAAGGGAAATTTCATAATTGTTTCTGAAATTTCTCAGGTTTGAAAATTTAAAATCATGAACAAAACATAGCAGAAAAAGACTTACATATAAATAAAAAAATAATATAGGTACCAATTTAAAAAAACTCAAAAAATATTAATGAATACTTTATAAATATACCGTTAAACAAGAACAGAAATTGCAGTTAATGAATAAAATGTTTCTGCATTTGTTCTATGTTTAAAAAATCTTACAGAATGATAGTATAAGAAATACCTATTATGTTTTTAGAAATTTGGTAAATGTTAAATATGAAACTTTGACTATCAAAATTTCCGATTTTCAATAATAAATTAAAGCATCAATCATAAGAATAAATCTTTAAAAAGTTTCAGTACTATGATTAAAAACGGTGATATGTAAAGAAAATTTTCACAGTATTAATGCTTTTTTTCAATCTGAAAACTTTTCCGAATATCATAATCATAAATGAATATCATATTTAGCTCCAAAATAATAATCACAAAAAAATACAATAAGTGCTGATACATAAACTGCAAGAGTTTATAATCAATAAACAGTAAAAATCAGAAGAAACAGAACATAGAATAAATACAGTTTCAAACGGCTTCAATTTAATGTTTTTATCTCCCTTTAATGGAACTATGAATCATTCAGCTTTTCAAATCTGTTTATGTTGCACGTTTTGCTTTTGGGCAACGACAAATTGGGATATTTCCGATCACATGATCGAAAAGGAAGATTAAACAAGTTATCACTCATTCGTTTATTCACAGGAGACAAGCGCGCTGAATTAAAGCATTGCAATTTAATTATCAAAGCAATTATATTCGATACCGTTACATTAAGAAGGTATAACAGACGACAGCTTGTGAAATCAAAAAACTAACATTAAACTACAAAAAAAGAGATCAATCTTTAAAAACTATTTAATTTATATTCATAAGATACAAACCTACTGGGATAAAAATTTAAAATTAAATATGACTTACGCTTTCATTCGATAAATACTCCATAATTACGCATTTCTTTTAATCCAAGCAATGGCGACGCTTAAAATGTGATTCTTTCTATATCATGAAGGAGCCATAGATGACATGCGCGGAAATCAATGCTCTGATTGGCTGTCCAGAAAAGTACAAAAAAGAAATGTTCAACTACTGTTTTAAATAAGACACTTCGTAGATAATTCCAACATATTTCTCGGTTCGTATATACCATGATCATACTAAGACACTTATGTATCTTAAATTAAGACATCTATTGTGTCTGAATTTTCAGATTAAGACACTTAAGTGACTGAAATTCTTTTTCAGTCACTTATGTGTCTAAATTTAAGACGGATATATTTGCAGTGTAGAATATGTAACGCAACAAAATTATAAACTAATTAAAAAATTAAAAAATGTCAGAATGTAGAACAAAAATTGCGTTGCACCACTATTTTCTTACAAAACTTTTCGCCTTACTTAATTCTAGAATTTCCGCGATTTAATAAGGCGAAATTTTATGTAAGTAAATAGTGAATCTATATGGACTGCAGTTGGACCACAGTGGTTCAATTCAAACTCCTTTGTAGAAGTAATTGATAATTTTATTTAAAAAGTACGGACTATGTTAAATCACTGTATCATTTTCGTAAGTAAAAATTAAACTTTGCACAGTGTGATATAAAATGTAGTTGTTTGTTTGGAGAATCTCAAATGCATATTGGATAAAATGAATAGGGTAATTCCCCAATTTATGCCGCACATTTTTTTAAATGTGTAAATAAAGTCCCACGGAGGACATAAAATCAAAAAAATCATGCTGTGCTATTTAATGTTAAATATACAACGCGTGTACTGCGACAAAAAAATTCAAAACAAATTAATAATATTTTTTATTAATTTTTTTCTAAAACATTACACTGCGGCGCGTCACCCGTACATTCAGGCTGAGACACCGCACTTGTGCGGTGGTTATGCCGCGCTTGTAATAAGAACAGAATGAAGTTATAAATAAAAATATAAAAAAAACATTCATATCTGGATTATAATTATGGATGTAATAACAAAATGAAACTAAATGAGTACAATGAAACGCATTAGTAGATTAAAATTAATACTTGTTGCCTACTTTCACTATTAAAATTATCGACTTATTTTTTTACATTAAATTTTAATTGTTATTTCAGCAACATCGTAACATCAATGTGTTAGAAAGGGAAAAGAAAAAAAGTAAAATTGTGTTTACATAATTTATTTGTTAACCCTTTCGAGACCGGTGGCTTTTACACAAATTTTATTCGGTTGGTACCACTTTTTTAAAAGAAGTTACATTTACTTAAATAATCACGAAAATGCTCTAATTAAACAAAGCAAATATTACTTTTCTTTTTTACTGCCGCCAGAAACAAATTTTGTAAGCTCTTTATGAAGGTGCTTATATGCACCTATGGTCCCGAATGGTTAAGAGATCGATTTAATTTACAGAAAAAGTGTCAAAAAAGTACAGTGTTTATGTAACTACATTTAAACACATGATGCAACGGAGCTAATTACACTTCCTCTTTTTTTGGAGTAGTTTGCAAAGAACGTCTTCGTTACGCGTAATCCAATTTTTGTTATTATTGTCTTGACTTGCATCATTCTTGTCCTTCTTACTTTTTATTTCTCCCCTTTTCTCCTTTGGTTTTAGTAAACGTGATAAAATGCCTAACATGGTTAGTCTGTGCAAAAGAAAAGGAAAAGTTAATAACACTTAATCATCCCGTACAAAAGAATATGCGGCATGTAAACCGGAATAGCAGTGCGGCATGTATTCCATTTTGCATGGTGCAGACGTCGGCTATCACAGTTACCTGCCATCGCTAAGGGGAATGACGTAATCATACACACAGTACTCTATACAAACGCTACACTTAGTTTTGACTTCGAAATCATGCTTGCATTTATTAATTAGTGTATAAAAAGTATTTAAACATGACGTGTTTAAAAGTTTTTACAGTAAATCATGCACTTACGTCAAATTAAGGATTGTACTTCTACAAGTAACGCTATACATTGGTTAAAATAATCTCATTGCCCAACTATACTGCGCGTTTGAGGACCATCTATCGATAATTACAAGAAATACAAGGGGTGCGGCATCTATCCCGTATGCGGCGACTCTCCCGGAGTTACCCTATACTAATCCAGCAAAATAAATAAAGTCTAATTTTCGGTTTTAACGATTCTGAACATTTATAAATATCTAACAACATGCGATTGTATAATATTCAGCATTTCTCTCATTTTCCATGTTAACAGACATTTCTAATGTTAGGTTTTATTGATAGGTGTGTGAGGAAGCTGTATCCAGTGTTGCAAATAGTGGGATTCATAAGTATCTTGAATAAGTTCTTTAAATCGCTGAGTACCAACGATGCATTAGTATACCAATATGATTGAAAAGGTACAATTTTTCTTTGATTATTATTTTGAATAAAAGTACATCTACACTGTATTACAGAAAAAGTTTCGTTTTTCTCGAATTTACGGGGGAAATTTTCCGTTAAAATACGGAAATAGTACTGGCGCACAGTGGAGTATTTGACCCAAAAACCTGGCCAAAAATCCAAAAATTAAAATTTCGTCAACAATTGTTAAAATCATATTTTTTAATAGCTGACTAACTGGTGCATCGATCTATGTCTAATTTATGAACCTCAGTTATATCCGGTGACTCCTGGCCTCACTGAAGAGGAAGTTTCTTTCTGAGAAGACGTGTTTTTTGGTATTGTTGTTATGTTTAGATATAATTTTTTTGTGGCTCAATGACTTATTGAATTGAAACTAAACAGGGCTTACTTGTTTAACAAAGGTCAGACCTTTGTGTTAAACTATGTGTTAATTTAAATATTTTCATTTTTAATGTAATAAAAAACATTAAATGTATAAAAGGGTTATTTTTAAAGCGTTTTTGGCTCTAATTTATATATATCGAAAGTTTTTTAAATATGTGCCGTGTTTTGCCCAGCCATGTTTGAATTATAAACGTATTAGTTATAGTCTTGAGTGTCAATTTCTGCAAAAAAATTTTCCGCATATTGTTCCCATTTTTTTATTTTTTTATTTTATTTATTTATTTATTTTTTTTTTTTCAGGATGACTGTTAAAATGTTCTGTTTTGCGGCCACCGAATTCAAGAGATAAGAACTATATATTTACTGTCTTATTGCAGGTTTTTAGCTCAAATGATATTACCGGAGAGCTTTTGCACCTACATATTCTGTCTGTGTGTATGTACGTACGTACATATGTACGTATGTACATATGTACGTATGTAGGTACGTACATACGCACGCAACTATCTTTTGATAGAAATATCCGATCGCCTTCAAATTGTATATCCTTATTTATTGAAAAAGGGTTACCTAATTAGTTCTTGGGGCTCATGTGTGTATAATAAGGAGACAAAGGAGGGAATTAACCCTTTCGAGGGCGGTGTCGTTAAAAACGGACACCTAAGTTTAATTCCAAACTGAGAAACCACACCAAGAAAATTTAATTAAAATTTTCCTTTTATAATGTACGTTAAAATATGCAATTTCCTATTTTCTAATAACTCCGTTTATCAACTAAAAGGAGCAAGCCATACAGTAGCAAGACCCTACAACTTCTTCTTCCAGCAATGTTTAATGGTAGCCCCAATAAAATCCAAGAAGAGCGTGATGAAGAATCCTTTTGAAACTGGCAATAAATACATTCAAAAACTAGCAATCTATACTATATATATCCACTTTACTAAACCTACTATTAAATATAACACTATTAAACATAAATTAAATGCAATAATTATTGTTAAATGTAATTTAAATGTAATAAGCATTATTAAATGTAAATAATAAGTTGTATATACAGTAAAATTAAATACATTTAATTAAACATTAATAGTGAATAAGACAAACCTATCAACAATTACTTTCCTCTTAAAAACAGAAAATAGTTATGGTTACAAGTCGCTGAACTTCCAAACTCCCTTCGGTAATGTTAAGTCAATGGACATGTGATTTATTCGTATTTTTAAAATATCTACTTAGTAAATTAATATTTTAACTCCTTTTTTCTTTGTGCTCTTCTTAAATGATCAATCTTTTTTTTCTTAATTGTCAAAATATTTATAAAATGTATATTTATTATTATGTGAAGTATTAAAATCTTACTTACACTTCGTCAGGTTTTAAGATATAAAATATTAAACTAAGCTGTGGATTTGTATGTATACTTCATAGTATGGTAAAAGTTAGTTCAGTGAAACGCATAGAACAGTTTAAAATGTCCATTCAGCCATTTCCGTGAATAAACGGAAATGTACTTGAGAACTTTTGTGCAGCCCTGTGTATGATCTACAGAATGTATCCACACCAAGTAATACTTTAAAAAAAAATTGTTCTATTTTAAAACGCCTATCACAACTACAAACGCACTTCCAGCAATTATTGGTCATAGAGTTGAAGAGTTAAATTTATTCTTCAGCCATATTCTTTTGTGTGTCCCTGTAAATGAATGATATATTCTATGCACATCATATTCTACAATAAGTGCCATAGTACACCTTAGTGATGTATATAAATTACAGCCCGTTTAAAAGTGTGATATTTATAAAGTATAGAGCAAACGTTTTTTCCTCATCCTATACTATGCGAGCAAAAATTGTGTGTGTGTGTGCATGTAAATTTTATCTTGAAAACGGCTCTAACGATTTTGATTAAATTTTGTACCCTACCGTTTTCGGGCGCGAAAAGACCATTGGGATGTGTCTCGTGTTCGAGAAAAATCGATTAGTGGGTCATTTTTGGTCATAATAGGTCAGGGTCAAGCTAATTATATCTAAAGAACGGCTCAATCGATTTTGACTAAATTTTGTATCTAACCATTTTCGGGCACGAAAAGTCCATTGGGATAGGTCACGTGTTCGAGAAAATTTATTAGTGGGCAATTTTTGGGTCACTGTGGGTCAAGCTATTTTTACATAAAAAAACGGCTCTAACGATTTTCACTAAACTCTATATTCCACAGTTTTGGATTACGAGAAGACCATTGGGCTAAGTCACATGTTCGAGAAAATTCGATTAGTGGGTCTTTTTTGGGTCACCGTAGGTCAAGTTAAGTTTATCTAGATAACGGCTCTAACGATTTTGACGAAATTTTACACCCTACTGTTTTCGGGCACGAAAAGACCACTGGGATGGGTCTCGTATTCGAGAAAATTCGATTAGTGGGTCATTTTGGGTCATAATGGGTCATGGTCACGCTAATTATATCTAGAGAACGGCCCAATCGATTTTGACTAAATTTTGTATCTCACCATTTTCGGGCATGAAAAGACCATTGAAATGGGTTTCGTGTTCGAGAAATTTGATTAGTGGGTCATTTTGGGTCATAATGAGTCAGGTTCAAGCTAATTATATCTAAAGAATGACGATTTTGACTAAATTTTGTTTCTAACCATTTTCGGGCGCGAAAAGACCATTGGGATAGGTCACGTGTTCGAGAAAATTCGACTAGTGGGTCATTTTTGGGTCACTGTGGGCCAAGCTATTTTTATCTAAAAAACGGCTCTAACGATTTTCACTAAACTCTATATTCTACAGTTTTGGATTACGAGAAGACCATTGGGCTTAGTCACATGTTCGAGAAAATTCGATTAGTGGGTCATTTTGGGGTCACCGTGGGTAAAGCTAAGTTTGTCTAGATAACGGCTCTAACGATTTTGACGAAATTTTACACCCTACTGTTTTCGGGCACGAAAAGACCATTGGGATGGGTCTCGTGTTCGATAAAATTCGATTAGTGGGTCATTTCGGGTCATAATGGGTCAGGGTCAAGCTAATTATATCTAAAGATCGACTCAATCGATTTTAACTAAATTTTGTATCTAACCATTTTCGGGCTCGAAAAGACCATTGGGATGGGTCACGTGTTCGAGAAAATACGATTAGTGGGTCATTTTTGGGTCACCGTGGGTGAAGCTAAGTTTACCTATATAACGGTTCTAACGATTTTGACGAAATTTTGCACCCTACTGTTTTCGGGTACGAAAAGACCATTGGTACGGGTCTCGTGTTCGATAAAATTCGATAAGTGGGTCATTTTTCGTCATAATGGGTCGGGGTCAAGCTAATTATATCTAGAGAACTGCTCAATCGATTTAAACTAAATTTTGTATCTAACCATTTTCGGGCACGAAAAGACCATTGGGATGGGTCACGTGTTCGAGAAAATTCGATTAGTTGGTCATTATGGGTCATTATGGGTCAGAGGCAAGCTAATTATATCTAAAAAATGGCTCAAGACATTTTCACAAATTTTTTTAATATCCGACTGTTTCTGGTCATGAGATGAGCATTGGGCTAAGTCGCATGTTCGAGAAAATTCGATTAGTGGGTCCTTTTGGGTCACAATGGGTCAGGGTCAAGGTAATTGTATTTAAAACGCGCTTCAAAAAATTTTGACAAAATTTTATATAATACCATTTCCGGGCATGATAAGACCATTGGGCAGGGTTGCATGTTCAAGAAAATCCAATCAATGAACCATTTTGGGTCCTAATGCATCAGGATCAAGCTAACTGTAAAAAAAAATGGCTCAAAAGATTTTGACAAAACTTTGTACTACACCATTTCTGGACAAGATAAAACCATTGGGCTGGGTCACATGCTAAAGAAAATTCTATTAGTGGGTCATTTTGGTGATAATGTGTCGGGATCAAGCTAATGGCACCTCAAAAAGGTTCAAACAATTTTGACAACTTTTTTTGTTATACCGTTTCACAGTATAAAAAGACCATTGAAATAGCCCACATTTTCGATAAATTTCGGTTAGTGGGTCAACGTGGGTCAACCTTATTTTATCTAGAAAACGACTAACGATTTTCACTAAGTTTTGTATTCCATCGTTTTCAGGCTTGAGAAGAGCATTGTGTTACGCCGCATGTTCGGAAAAAAAAAAAAATCGATTAGTGGGTTATTTTGGGTCACTATGTCTCAGGGTCAAGCTAATTGCATCTAAAACAGCAAGAATGATTCAGTGGGAACACTATATCGAGATAAACACAAAGCTAACTTTGACCGAGCTTAGCTCGGTCATTCCTGCTAGTATTCCATAATGTAAGGGAATTCTTTTGGGTGACTCTGTAAATGAACCGTAAAGGCTATAGACTTCATTTACAATACGAAACATGCCATAATGATACCCAATAACATTATAACCCAATAACAACCCAATTTCAAGGCAATCGGACTATATTTACATCGAAAAATATTTTCGACCAGGGTTTCGGGTCAAATACTCCACTGTGTGGCGTCAATTTCCGCTTTTAGTCCCTTTTTTTTTTTTTTTTTTTTTTTTTTTTTTTTTTTTTTTTTTTACAGTGTAAACAAGAAGTTCGTAGTGGATATGCTAAGAAAGTATCACGAAAATTAATAATTGAAAATATTGGTACACAAAAAGTATACAAATTGCCGAATTATTCTACGTTGTATCAGCCGGTGGAAGAAATTGCAGTTTTAGTGTTAACAAATTTAAAAGCCATAAATATTATATCAATGAAAAGCGTTTCTTTAGTCCAAAGCCAAACATCTATTTCACAAATAATCCAACATGCGAAGGGTTGAATCTGCGAAAAGTCATCATCCATGCAACAACTTGTTGTTTACTTTAAATATCTTTTGCATTCTCTGTAATTTAGAGAAATAAATATCGAGATAAAGAAAAAAGAATTGATTTCGCAATCAAAAATATTTATCTTCTAGGAGCAAGTCGGAAATATTTGTTTATTCCGTCCTTCAAACTCCTTTCTACAAATAATTGCTAACTTTAATTAAGAATTTGGGAAGTTAGATGAATGTACCACTTTACATGACTTTGTACAAAATGTTGCAGACTAGAGTAGATATTGGACGAGTTTAAAATAGATATCGGGTAAAAGAAAATTATTTAAAATTATAAATAAATAATACATTTGTTTCGGTTTTTTAGATACTGAATAATACATCTTTAAAAAAAAAGTCTAACTTTATACATCTTAAAATACTAAAACATTTTCTGATTTTTTCTTCTGCAAAGACATTGCTAATGTTTTTAGCTTTTTAATTATTATTTCTTTAAATAGCTGTTTGAGTTATATTGTTGTCATATCTAGTGTTACAAATATCAGGATTCATAATCATATCGAATAAGTTTTCTTTTTAATCTTGTCGCTCACGAATTATAAAACAAAATCTAGATAATAAATAGTTCTAAATAATTCTAATAATGAATTATTTTTAAAATTATGTCATTAATTTAGTATAATTAAAACTCTGCGTTAGAGCATGTAGGAAAAAAATATCGCACACCTTGATGTTTAATTGAAGTTAGCGAAAATAAAATTTATTCGAAAAGCGATTGAAACATTTTAAAACACTGATTTTTATACTATAAACTAGGTTCTTTATATGATGGTCAAGTTAAAAAGATGATTAAGTAAAGTGAAAGTCTTTAAAAGAAAAAAAATCATCTATGGAGTAGTTTGATGCTTACTTTTAAAATATTGTATTCGCTATATTTTCTACGCTAATAAAAGAAACTTTTGCTCTGTCTGTGTGTGTATCTCTGTGTCGGCAATAGCTAGCGAAATCTAGCGTATGTAGAAGTCTGAAAATTTGTATGAGGCTAGACTAAGGGTGGTTCTGATGCAACTGAGACTCAGATTTTGAATTTTTTGATAATTAGCCGAGATATTAATTAAGGACTCGTGAAAAAGATTTTATTTTGTAAAAATCGACAGACACACCCCTACGTGATTTCCGCAAAGCGTAGAAGGGGAGAACCAAATGGCTAAATGCCTATTAATCTAGGCATTAGGGGCTCAAAAAGGACAAATAAAAAAAGTTTTTGGTGTAGTTTTGATATTTGGTGCATTTTTTGGGTCCCTGAACACGAATCTGAAGTTTGCCAACAATTTTTTTTTTTCGGAAAACACTTTTTTTTTGCAAAAAACTTGTAAAAAAAAGCAGACTTTTCTTCGTTTATATGTATTTTTGGCCTTTTGTTTTAACGACCATCGGCCGAATCGTTTAAAATACGGAAAACAGACGACATATTCTTAACGTTCGTACTTTTATGTCTTGAACGTCGTAATGAGTTAAAAAATATATTGATATTAAACCTTTGAAAAAAAGTTCAAAAAGAGCCGCTTTCGCAGAGTTAACTTTTTTTTCCTTTCGGCGCCGCTCCCCTGGAGCTCGATTTCCGAAGTGCCTCTAAACAAAAAAAAAGCCTTTAAAGTTGAGACCTTCTTCTTTTTGACGTTTCAATCAGTTTTTAAAATACGAATTTTAACTCTTTCAAAAAATCCTTGACCGCAGGTCACTTCGCGCCTATAGGAGACGATCTTTTTCTACGCTAAAAGTAACTAAACGTCCGTATTTAGACATAATACTTTTAGACATGGCGACAGACCGGACTTACATCACATACTAAAATTGTGAAACGTTCGGACGAATAGTATTTAAAAATATATATCTGAGAAACTTTCGATGAAAACACTAAAAAGCGGGTTGTTTCATCGTAGCTTCGACTCATGTTTTCACTTGTAAATATGAATATTTTAACGATATTTAAAAGAGCTTACATACAAAAGAACATACATACTTTAAAAGAGAGTTACAGTAAATAACAGTATTTATCATCGATTAAAAAATCATGGAGATGTTAAAGGATCCGAAGCGAAAACAAAACAAAAGTAAAATCGAGAAGAAAACATATTTCTTTTACAACTAGATATCAATATTTTTTCACGAATTTTTTACTGCATAACCATTATATGCATAAACGATAAAAATTTCAAAGTGTTCGGAGAACAGGATTTTTTTTTTTTTTTTTTTTTTTTTTTTTTTTTTTTTTTTATATGAAACGACCCTACGTGAAAAAAAAAAACAAGAAAATGTCTTCTTACGAACGCTAAAGTGTTCGACGACTAAATATAATATCGAAATAAAATTATAACTTGCTAAAAAGGTGCATTTAATGCCACAAATATAAAAAGATGTTACAAATATAAATAAGATGTTGTTACATAATAAAATAGTTTTTAAAAACTAAAAAAGTTCCAAGATTTCATGCCGAGCGCTTTCGATCACTCCTAGATCGTCCTCAGGGCCGCTTTGATTTGAAAATTCTTAACTTACACTGTCCTCGTTTGGGAACCAGGCGAGTCTACTTTACAGTGGAGGGGGGAAGGGTGTGGGGAGGAGAGGCAGTATTTCTATCCAACTTTAACAAAATCTCTTCCATTTTACAAACTTTAACCAAATAACCGGAATGTTGTATGACATATTGTCATTAATAGCCTTATTATCTTTTATTAAAATTTCTATGGACTCTTTTATTAACGAAATATGATAATGGAAGGTAGGAATGATGATTCTTGCTTCATTAAAACGGTTATTTAAATTTTGCTGTAGGTTAATTCTTGCTAATGCCGTGGTTTTTCTACAATATTTAATATCACTTACGTGTTCTTTTAATCTATCCTTGGATTTACGTCCAGTCATCCCAATATATAACTTTTCTTCTTGTGTTTCTGTTACCAATGGAATTATTTAAATAACTGCGATTTCATCATTAGGAATAGGGCCAAACTTGCTATGGATGAAATCTTCAAGATTTAACCCATATTTGTAACATCTTTTTTATTTGTGACATTAAATGCACCTTTTTAGCAAGTTTTAATTTTATTGCGATATAGTTTTCAAAGTGAATGTGTCATTCCAACGGTATATATTTTTGTTTTCATATATACATTTTGTGACTAAATATCAATATCTAAATAACAACCGTCGGAATCATCGGAATCAACTAAATATCAATCGTCGTTTTTGACGACTAAATATCAATATTTTTTCGCACATTTTTCACTTAAAAATATAAATCCATACAAATTAAGTTAAAGATAAAAGATCATACAAATTTGGGGTTTATTTAAGGTTATTATCACGGTTCGGTGAAACGTCGGCTACAACAGCTAGTAGAGAAATAAATGCAGATATAAAGAACAAAGAATTAATTTCCCAATCAAAAACATTTATCTTCGGGAAGCAAATTAGAAATACTTGTTTATTCCATCCTTCAAATATTTGTCTAGGCGTAATTACTAATTTTACTTAAGAATAGAGGATATCAAGCTGCGTTATTTTACTTCACTATCTATTGAATTCTGCGCAATGTGTTAGAGACTAGGGGTGTCTGCCAAAATCTCAAATATGTCGGATACATAAATTTATTAAAACGGATGTTTACATAAAGTATTATTATCTCTGTTTTAACAATATTGAATAATAATAATAACAAATTAAAAAGAACAAAGAATTAATTTCCCAATCAAAATCATTTATCTTAGGGAAGCAAATTAGAAATATTTGTTTATCCCATCCTTCAAATATTTTTCTAGCCGTAATTGCTAATTTTATTTAAGAATAGAGGATATTAAACTGCGTTATTTTCCTTAACTACCACTGAATTTGCGAAATGTCTTAGAGACTAGGGGTGCTTGCAAAATCTCAAATATGTTGGATACATAAATTTATTAAAACGGATGTTTATATAAAGCATTATTATCTCTGTTTTAACAATGTTGAATAATAATAATAACAAATTATAAAGAACAAAGAATTAATTTCCCAATCAAAAACATTTATCTTCGGGAAGCAAATTAGAAATATTTGTTTATCCCATCCTTCAAACATTTTTCTAGTTGTAATTACTAATTTTATTTAAGAATAGAGAATAGTAAACTGCGTTATTTTGCTTAACTAACCATTGAATTTGAGCAATGTGTTAGAGACTAGGGTGCTTGCAAATTCTCAAATATAAAGGATACATAAAATTATTAATACAGATGTTTACATAAAGTATTATTATGTCAGTTTCAAATATATTGCATAATAATAATAACAAATGATAAAGAACAAAATTAATTTCTGAATCAAAAACATTTATCTTCGGGAAGCAAATTAGAAATACTTGTTTATCCCATCCTTCAAATATTTTTCTAGGCGTAATTGCTAATTTTATTTAAGAATAGAGGGCATTAAACTGCGTTATTTTACTTAACTAACTATTGAATTTTGCGCTATATGTTAGAGACTAGGGGTGTTTGCTAATACTGAAATATGCCGGATACAGAAATATATTAAAATGGATGTTTACATAAAATATTATTATCTCTGCTTTAACAATAATGAATAATACATCTTCGAAAAATATCTCACTGTATGGAATAGAGAAATATTGAGGCCATTTTGCATTTTTTCCTTAAAATATTTTCTTTAACGTTAAATGTGTTGTTGCAATAAGTGTTTGAGGACTCTCAATTGCATCTTGACTGGGAACTATCATTAGAGTTTTCGATAACTTTTTATTTTAACGATACTTAATTTTCTTGAAAATTATCTAACTTATATGATGAGAAATATTCTGCACTTTTCTCTTTTTTCCCCCATCAAATGATAGGGTGTGGGGAATCTGAAATGTATCTTGGATGAAAAAATGATACTTTATTCATTTTTCGTTTGAATATTTTCCTTTTTAACGGTATTGAATAACATTTCTTTGAAAATTATCAAACTGAAGAACATTCAGAAATTTCTCTATTTTCTCTCAAAAGACCGAAATGTTAGGCGAGTTACTTATGAGTATGCTGAACGTTCTGTAACTGATAACAAAGCTACAACTTGTGAGTTTTCATAAAGACGAATAAATATGTTTGGTACCTGAAATTTCACTTCATAGCTGGCATCAAATGAGTACAGCTCAAATTCATCTTGGATGAAATAAAATTAGTGTATTGTATCTATAAATCTATAGATACAATATCTATATTAATAATATAATGTATCCATATTAAAACACTTAAAGGTACTTTTTAATTTTAACGATACTGAATAATAATAAAAAAATAATAACTTATTTTTATCCAACTCGGAAATATTGAGAATGTTTTTAATTACTCCCCCCCCCCCACACACACACGCACAATATATATATATAGTTTGAAGGAAATCTGAAATGCATCTTGAAAGAAAAAAAGATAATACTTTATTCATTTTATCCGTTTCAATATTTTCTTTTTTAACGACATTGTATGAGATTTCGTTGAAATTTTCCTAAATGTAAAATATTTAGATATTTTTTCACTCTTTCTTGGAAAGACTGGTTTGTTAGTTGTATTATTGATAGATGTGGGAAGAATCTCCAATCCATTTTGGATTTTAAAAAAAGTTCACCACATAAAGAAAAAATTTTTTTTTGCTGCAATAATATTCAATAACATTTTTTTAATTAACTAATTTTCTGTAACTGAAAACATAGCTGCAAACTTCCGGTTTTCATAAAGACCAATAAATTTATTTTGTACTAGGAATGTTTCTTTATAAATGCAATCAAATAAGTACCGTATAGATACAATACACTATTTTATTAAATACAGTGAAATACGTTTAACACGAAACTAAGGGGACCGAAACTAAGGGGAATTTTTTTTTTCATGTTAAAAGAATTTCGCTTTAAGAGATCAGTAAAAAAAGAACAAAACTTACAAATATTTTCGATGTCGTCAAATTTTATTTCGATTTCCTGTTAAACTATTAGTAAGTTGCATCGTTTAGGATAAAAAGCAAATAAAAAAAATATTGTTTTTTTGGGGTGGGGTGGGGGAGGGGGAAAATGGTCAGATTTTTTTTGTCTTTTTCAGCATTCTGAGATCTAGCTTGTTTGAACTAAATAAGCAAAGCTGTCTCTAAATCTTCGTGCTTAGCAGTTCTCATACGTTTTCTCTCTGGCTTAAACATACTGCGCTAAAACCTTAGCGTTATGGGATCCTTATTTTTTTTATTATTTTGTATAAAGTAGAATTGGCAATGCCAATCTCTTTGCAGATTTCTGTTTTCGTCCTTCTTTTTCATCAACTACATTAAGCAGCTTCATCCTCATTTGAGACGAAATAACAGTTTGTTTTCGCACCGATTTCTCAGCCATTGCGCTAATAAAACATAAGCTAATTTACAAAAAACACGAATTCACTAATTTTCACACAAAATTCACCAATTTCAGCTCAAACTAACTAGCTCGAAAGTAGATTTTTTTCGTGTTAAACGATTTTTGTTTCGTGTTAAAAGAAAAAAATGCATTAAATTGCATAGTATACTGTCCGGAACGCTATATCAGTTCGTGTTAACCAATTTTTCATGGTAAGCGTTTTCGTGTTAAACGTATTTCACTGTATATATTATGGTTGAAAAGGTTTTCTTGACTGGAAGAAACCAGGAAGATTGGCATCTATTTGATAAATATTCAAGTGTTTGCTCATATTTCCTCTAAAAAGAAATTTCTTGAATATTACGTATATTTTTTATATACAGGGTGTCTCAAAAGTCTCTATACATTTTTAAGAAATAGTTTCTAAATTAAATTTTTTTTGCAAGAGATAAGATAGAATACATACAACAGAAAGAAGAATAGTTATTGTTTGTACAATGTAAAAAAAATCTGTAATTTTTTACAGATAAAAAACGGTTTTGAAGAAACACAGTTTTTTTATGTAAAAATATGTGAATTTTGTAATTTTTACTGAAAAATTCTACATTTTTTACAGAAAAAACTGTTTTAATGAAAAATTACAGATATTTTCTGTAAATTAAACAGTTGTCCACTGGCGCCAAAATTCACTGCTTTTTCCTGTCAATTTGAAGGAATTTTCTTACAGTGTATGGTATAAGTGGATTGTTGTATGAATAGGGGCAATAGGACTTCAACCGCAAATTCAGAAAATCAACCACCTATAAAAGTAACTATTACGGTCGAACCAGCTTCTCAAAGGAAGGTCTCAGAAATATCAAAACTGGCAGACGGTAGATGCCGGCTTCGAATCTAATTGCGCCCATTGACCTAAATGTTCGGAGTTTTCCGTGGTTTACTTCGAACCTTGGGTAATCCTTCGTAAACATGGATGAATTCCCTTAGAAAGACCTCTACGGAGGGCACACATCCATCGGCCTATAGCCTTCGCCTAGATAATAAGCCGTAATATATAACACCAACACTAGACTAATAAAAAATTTGGTAAATATTTAAAAAATTGGTAAACGAAATGAAGCAAATTGGTAGCGTTCAAGAGCCACTTCACTGAAACTCCGCGATCGCGAAATCCCATGTTAACCTATGGGAAACATTAAAAGTGCGATTACTCATTACCTAATATAATTATTAAAATACGATTTTCACCAACAGAAAGCAGACGTCAGATGCCAACAGTTTGCGCATTTAAAAATCGTCACCGTAAATTTTAAGTATTTTTAAGAAGATGAACAATTTTCATTAAGTGGAAATTTCAAAGTTTATAGGAATTTTTCAAATACTTTAAGGAGACAGTTTTGAAAAAAGCACATAGTTGGCATCTGACATCTACTTTCTGATGGTAAAAACTGCATATTAATAATTACATTAGGTAAGGCGTTATCGAGCTTTTAACACAGGATTTAGCGTCAAGGCGACCTCTGATAAGAACAGACGTTTGCTAAGCATACAGGAAAGGTTATGCGTAACCGCGCAAATATCTTAAGAGATATTTTGAATACTATTTTGCATTTTTAAGTTACATAAATGAAACCTAATACCTTATTTTATTTCTATTTTGATAAATAAAAGCAATGAGGAACACATGAGTTTAAGTTTGTGTTATTTATTTATTTTGTCTCTGAAATCTTTAATCAGTTTTCCCATGTAACGTATTTATTTCTGTTGAATCAAAACATTTCTATATTGCTATAAATAAACCGTAACACGCAGAAGTTCTTATATTTTCCTGGTTCCATTTATATTTTTGCGTTAATTGGACGTTTTGTAACTTTTTACATTTTCAAAATAAACAGCAAGTGTGCTATGTAAAAGTACGGTAAACTTTTAACCTTCGATAATTGAGCTCGAAATTGAGGATTATGCAGTTTTGTAAGCTATATGTTATAATTTGATGGATCTCTAAAAAGCTTTCTCGATTAGAGACTTCAAATAATACTTTTTAACAATTAAAGATGGCATTATCTAACGATATTCTAAAAGTACACTGTATAAAAAATACGACCAGTTTTAACCAGTTTTCCTGTAGGAATCGGAAAAATAGTTGTCCTTATCGTACCAGAAAAAATTCTGACCCAGCTCGGAATAAAATCCGTAAAATCGGAATAAAATCCATAAAACACCGTTTTATTGACTATTTCCTTTTTTTTTACGGATTTTATTCCAAGCTGGATCGGAAAATTTTCCGGTACGATAAGGGCAACTATTTTTCCTATTCCTACAGGAAAACTGCTCGGATGTTTTTTTACCGTGTAAATTTATTGTATTACAGTGATATCTTAAATGTGCCTTATAAACATTACATTCGATAATATATTTCGAAAGAGATTTCTGTTGGAAG
The DNA here is from genome assembly GCA_963932465.1 of Maratus speciosus. NCBI lineage: Eukaryota > Metazoa > Arthropoda > Arachnida > Araneae > Salticidae > Maratus > Maratus speciosus. The sequence goes on from OZ010796.1 coordinate 538,325,064, forward strand.
AGAAAGCTCTAAATAACAACTAAAAACTATGTTACCTAGAACATTTGGAAAGTAATTTTATAGCATTAAAGTAATTTTTTTTACAGGTTGAAACAAGTTGCAACAAAGAATAAACCTGTTTCAAAGTTTTTTTTTCCTCCTAAGACGCACGGCATGTTGGTTGGTCGCCTCAGTGTCACCACGCAAAGACTTGGCTAATCCGAATTGTACTCTTGGAAAACTCTACTTTATAAGCAGGGCTGTGGAGTCGGAGTCGGAGTCAGGCCCATTTTTGAGCGAAAGAGTCGGAATCGGAGTCGGATCTGTTAAAATTCCCGGAGTCGGAATGTCGGAGTCGTCCATTTTTCCCACCGACTCCGCAGTCCTAGTTATAAGTTAAGAAACAAGCCTACTATATCCAAACTGTGTTTAAGCTCGAAATTGAGGATTATGCAGCTTTGTAAGCTGAATATTATAATTTGATGGAAGTTACGGAGAATGAGAACTTAATATGGGCGAAACCTTACTGCACATTTTTATACGATAATCCAAGTAGTCGAGTACAAACACATTACTTCTTTTTCTGAAAGTATTTTATCAAATCACATGCTAGAATATATGACTTAGTACGTATTTTTCAAATTTATATAGAGACTTTAGAAACAGCCTGCGCATTTGAGGAATCTCAAATGCGTCTAGTATATCTATAAATGACCAGTCAAGTACGAGCATTACTTGCGTAGAGAGGGTTCCGTACAACAAATATATGAATAAGTTACTGGACATTGCATTACACGAATATATCATTAAAAGTTTTTATCTAGGCTTTAAAAGCCGATGGCGCATAGAGTAAGCGGCCCCTTGTCTTTATGTATGCCCAAAGCGTCCGTGTCTTTCAGGGTCGATATCGCGGCTAATTACCGACATTTATCCCGAAAATCATTATCAATATTCCCTTTATACTTCTGCGACGTTAGGTACCTCCAGCGCTCCTCAACTCCTTTGCCGAACGCCCGCAAATCGAAATTTGTGAGTAACGGAAAAATGCGATTTCCTCAAAAACTATGTGAACTAGGGTAATCGCTATAGTTTACCTGCAAGGCTTAAATTAACTTCTGCTACCCCTAATTTTTTCATAATCTTAGTTTTAGAAGATTCGGAAATAGTAGGTAGTGGAACATATTTTTGCATTACATTTTCGACGATATCTCTGAAAATATAATACCTAAAATTACACGAAATGTATTTTTCAGTTCGACGTTACAAAAACTTTCACACGATACTCCACACGATATACAGATAAGAGATTTTGTTTTTCAATTAACTTAATTGGCCCCTCTACACTTTTCTTAAATCTATTTGTGAATGGTTAATAATCTAAAAATATGTGGGTCAATAGCCTTTACTACTTCAGCCAACAAAACAAGCAATCTATGCCTTCAGCAAAAACAAAGCTCCTGGTCCAGATGAAATAGACCACGTAATACTCAGAAATCTATTCAAGACGCAGCCAGAATTAATACAAGAAATGTACAACTCATTATTAACTCTGAATTATTTTCCTGAGATTGGAAAGTCGGTGAAGCTGTTTTCTTTCCAAAACCAGGCAAACCAGCAAATGAAGCGGCATCTTATAGACCGATGACCCTACTTTAAGTATTTGTAAAGGTCTACGAAAAAATACTTCTAAAAAGAATAAATTACTATCTGTATACAACAAATAAAACTTTTACTTCCCAGCATGGCTTCCAGGAAAATAGATCAACGGAAACAGCAATAAGAGAACTTTTCTCACAAATAAATTTACTTAAGCAAGAAGATGTATATATTTCTCTCCTGTCAATAGACTTTAAGAATGCATTCGACAATTTGCCGTGGGATATTACAATACAACAATTAGAAGAGTTACAAATAAAAGAAGCATATGTCGATACCATAAGGTCCTATTTATCGAAGAGAGGAATTTATCCAAATTGGCTACTAGAAATCCTGCATTGGCTCTCTAAGGGTTGCCCGCAGGGTTTCTGTTTAGGACCTTTCGTGTGGAGAGTGTTTATACAGAAATTAATAAATATACTAAGAAGAAGAGGATTTCGAGTGATAGCGTTTGCAGACGATATATTGTTGGTGGCGTATGGAAGAACAGGAAAAATTCTAGAAGAGATAGCCAGGGAGGTTTTGCAAATAGTGAGTGACTGGACAGACTTAAACAAAATGAACATCTCATATGGAAAATGCAAGGCATTAAATCTCAGAAAACCTAAATATCTAAAAAGAGCTCCAATCTTTAAAATAAATAATTACAGATTGAAATCTGAAAATACTCTCCCATACCTTGATTTAATCCTAGATAAAACACTGTCATTTTTGCCTCACCTAAGAAATAAAAGAATAGAGCTGAATTCAATAATCCAGAATCTACTAAAATTAACATAAAAAAGGAGGAATAAATAAAAATATCTTAAAAATCTGGTATAAAACAATCTTAGAAAAAAGATAACGTATGGAGCAGCGGTTTGGTACGACCACCTACAGAAATCTCATGGGCTTCGCTTACTATCCTCAATACAGGCCCAGTGCCTTCTTCTTGTGTCGGGCGTGTATAGAAAAACGGCCACCCTTGCACTTTGTGCCTTAACAGGAATCCCTCCATTGCATCTCAGAGTAGTTCAGATTGCTACATCCGGAAAAGTACTAAGACTGGGGACACCAGTAGAGGAATTTAGACCAGAATTCTATCAAGGCAAATCCCCAAATTCATCAGTATGTCCTTACAAAAATTATCTACACAAGGCAAATGAAAACCTCCAAATGGAAATACAAATCTACACAGATGGCTCCAAAATGGAAAAAGGGACGGGGTTAGTGTTCTGTGCATATGAAAACTCAATCTTGTGCCATACTTTTCAAACAAATTAAGGATAGAAAACACCGTATTCCAGGCGGAAATGCTAGCGGTACTTCGAGCAGTGGATTGGATGGAAAAAAGCAAGTACGGAAGTGCAATAATATACTCAGACAGCCTCTCGAGCATACAAGCCATTGAAGACAGCACAAAGAAAAATAGCACTGGTCCAGAACATAATTCAATTACTACAGAATACAAATAAAAAGATAATACTAAAATGGATAAAAGGACACTCCGGAATAGCAGGAAACGAGGCAGCGGATCAAAAGGCAAAAGAAGCGTACATAAATCCTAACTTACCAGAAGTATTTCGACCTTTCCCACCATCTCATCTCAAACGACAACTAAAATTACAAATACAACAGGAATGGCAGAGAATGTGGGGCTCTGATCATAGAGGAATGTTTACATATTCACTTCTACTTATTGTCTCGGAGGACATATTACTATCACACTGAAACCTCTTCTTGTTTGAAACAAATCACGGGCCTTTTCCAGATTATCTGGTAAAGTTCGGAAAAGCTGACTTGGGCTACTGCACGTGTGGAAAACGAGGAATCTCGCTGCACTACATAACGGAATGCACACTAACATCCATATACCACCTCAGAATCTCCAGAACGATGAGTCTCTCTTCATGGTTCAAAATAATCAGAAAACAGCCAGCACTATTACAAAAAATAATAAACTGCATAACACTGATTGAAAACAATCAAGGACTTTTCCAAATGCCTTCACGGGAACTATTATATGATAATGATGATGAGCTATGGAACTAATTGAACAAACTTTTACTTTAAAACAGTTATAGAAATAGTGTTATTGTTAGAGAGAAATTATGTGTTATACGTCTGTAAAGCACTTAGCTCGTCTAATTTACTATTGTTACCTATACTTATTTCATTATCTCAATTATTTTTATTACCTACGATTATTTTATTACTCTATATTTGCTCTGTAATTTTTTTTAAATAAACATTGCTGGGTGGGGCTAGTTGAGCTCAAACCAATTGGTAGGCCTCCCCACCTGGCTGAATCTGAATCTGAATCTGTAACCTTCCACGTTCCATAGTTTACGAGTAAAATGGCTGTGACAGACGGACAGACAGACACAGGAGTGATCTTATAATGGTTTCGTTTTTACTTTTTAAGTACGGAACCTTCAAAGGATAAGTACATGAAATATTACTTTTTGTTTTAACTATATGGTACAATATTTCTTTTAAAATTATCTAAATTTACGTATCTAACAAATAAAAGAAAAATTTCAATTGTTTTCCTTCAAAAGATATTTCTCAACTGTTAAATGTATTGCAGGTAAGTTTGGAAGAATCTCAAATGCATCTCGAACGAAACATGTATTAAAACGTATATGTAAATAAAACATTATTATCTTTTAAGGTATTGAATAAAATTTCTTTGAAAATTGTCTAAGAAGAAAAATGTTATTATTGTTTGTTCGCACTTTCCTCGAGAAATGGCGACTCTCGAGTGTTAGTCTTCTATTTAAATGTGTGAAAAATCTCAAATGCATCTTGAAGGAAAAAAAAGTTAAACGGATAAGATAAATTATTATTTTTTCTCTATTTTAACAATACTTGATAGCGTTTCATTGAAAAATATCTTATTTTCTTCAACTAAGAAATTTTCAGGACTTCTCATCACTTTTTCCCTCAAAAAGCATTTCTTGAATGGTAAGTGTGTTGTTGACAGATGTGTGAGGAATATCAAAAGTATTTCCGATGTAAAGAGATATTGAAACGGATAAACTATTAATATTTTCTTTTTTGGCTATTTTGAATAACACTTCATAGATTAATATATAACCAAGCGCTCCAGCAGAACAAAATTCAAGAATTGTCTAGATTTTGGAATAATGTGCATGTAGCTCTTTTTATAATGTGTAATAAACTAAATGAGCATGCACACTCAGAAATGAATACTCAGATTTCACGAAATTTTCTTTGTTTTTGACGAAACCGTTTCCTGGGAAATGCTCCGTGCGTATATTTCGTCAAATTGATCAAATTGCTTTCTTCACTTGCTTGACGATATAAATTTTATCAGAAGTTTCGTCAAAAAAGGTCTGGTGGTGCCATATATCAAACAGTTTGGAAGCTCCTGTATTTATTGACAGGGGGAAGAAAAAATTCACTTCTCGTTTTCCTCGGGGTGATTGGAACCCGCGGTGTTTGGTGTGGGAGACCGTTGCTCTTCCGACCTCGCTGTTGGGGACTTGTGTACATGCGCTTTTAGATTGATGTAATGAATTCTTCTGCGTGTTTATATTTTTATAAGGTAGATTGTAATTTTATCGGTGCTGCTGTAGTTTCTGAAAGTTTTAAGTAAAGCTAAATTATTATTATGGTTTTCTCATGGTCAATGAATAATTATAATATGCCTTGATTAAATAATTTATTAGCGAAATTTTCTTTGCTCAGTCTATTATTAGAATATGGTCTGGTTAATCTGTTGCTCACAAATAACGAATTGTGAAGTGCATATTGCGTGAGATTTTATCACTTTGAGTAGGTGGATAAGATTTGAACACTTTACTGTTTATAAAGGGAAGAGGGATCAATTATGTTTATTTTTAATTTGATTGAAAACAGAATATATTTCTCAAATAATTTTTTTTAAGATATCCTGGAAGTTTGAAATTTTATTGACGAAATTTTCTTTTTTAATGATTTTGAAGAACATGGGAAATTTATTCTTTTCGAATTAAAACATAACGAACAACAAAATATATAAATAAATAAAAATAATAATAAGCATTCCTAAAAATTTTAACAGCTAAAAAAATAACTAATGAAGAATCAATAACGACGTATATTTCAGTTTTTTCTGAAAAGCACTAAAAAGTGCTGTTTTAAAATAAATTATTACAGGACTAACATAAACAAGCAAGTATATGCTTGCTAAAATCGCAGGATTTGAGGAGGTACAGCAACTGTTTCCTTAAAATGCATTGAGTCTGACTGTGATTGAGGCAAATCTTTCGTCAAATATTTGAGAGTTTGCGTTTCGTTAAAAGCCACGTGATGTTGATAGGAAAGGGTCGTTAAAAATGACGAAATACGGATCAAGGGTTGTTAAATCGTCAAAAGTGAGAGTTTTATTTCTGAGAGTGTGTCATACACGTAATAAACTAAACTAAGAATGTTTTGTCAAAACCCCTCGTGCCATATAACTTTTTGGCATGTCAACACTAAAAGCAATACTAAAAGTGCAAAAAATGTGACGCTAGAAAAATAAGCTTATACCGGCTTTTTCAAAGTCTACTATTTCTTTCAGCAGAGGAGCCCCCCCCCCCCCCCCCCACCCCCGTTTAAGATCAATTTTAAACTCATGAATGCTAAATTAAAAAAGTAGTCAGTTCTTCTTCATCACGCATTACATTTTTGCAATGCAAACTTGAGGCACTGTCGCAAAAGTTTAAAATTTGTTAAGTGACCAACGTAAGATTTTAACACAAAACATTATTTCGATTATTGATCAATTTATTAACATAATCTAAACTTGCATAACTATTTCCGATATCTAATGTCTAATAATTACCGGGCAGAATTTTCGGGTACGAATTGATTTTCCCAAACGAACACGACCTTTCGAACGACACAATAGAAAAATATAGGACACTTGCTGAACTCGCAGAGTAAAAAATGGATTACCCCCACACAGCTACACCTTCCAGTGGTTTTAGTTGCACTGGCATTTGTGTGTGTTTTAAAACGTTCCACTGGTATGACTCAATGGTTAAAGAGCTGTTCATTGGCGCCGCAGGATGACTCATTATTTATTGGTTCCGGTTGGATGACACTTTGTTTTTTAACCCTTAAATATCTGATTTTTCAAAAATCATTTAAAAAATGTTTTTCAGCTTTCATTTTTTAAATAAATCATGGGAAAAATAATTTAAAAAATCATATTTTATTTTAAGTGTGGTTTACGGCTAAAAAACAGTTTGTTACTAATCGGCAATACCGTTCTTTAATTGAAAAAATACTTTTCCTTGATAAAATTATATAATATTAAACACACAAGAATTTTAAGAACTACGATAAGAAATAAATTTTACTTGCTCACTGCAGAACAAAATAGGGTATTTCGCAAGCTTCCAAACAAAACAAAAAAGAACATGCAGCAACAATTGAAAAAATAAATCTATTTTTATTCTTAAACAACACAAGTGTTGTCATCTACATGTTGAAAATCGATTTAATAATATTTTCAGAATGTATTTTATTGGCAACATTAGTCATTATCTCTTCAATATTAATCTGTTAATATTTTAGAAGCCTAAATTGGGTATGTTGCCGAAACTCAACATTCGACATTTAAGGGTTAAGATTGGAGATCGTTACTATTATGAACCAAAAAGACATAATACGTATTAGATGTAAATTTCCAACTGGGCGAAAAATGTCCGGACCAGGATTCGAACCCGCGACCTCCTGCCTGAAGCCGCCAGTGTACTGCCATCTGAACTATCCCGGATGATTCTGGTCGAACTTTTTTCCAGATGCTGTAATCATCAAGGTTAGCTGGGTTAGCTAGGAAGAGAAAAGATGAAAGCATTAGTTTTAACCCTTTTAGGGGCGGTGGTATGTTTATAAAACCACTTAATTTTAATTCCAAAACATCACAATGGCAACAGAATTTTTCTAAAATCTTTTCCATCTAACCCTTACCTGCGCGTAGTAATGCTGTTTATAAACTGATGAAATAATGGACGGACACCGCAATTTATAAACGAATTTATTAGAAAATACGAACTTGCTTATTTTCATGTACATTATAATAGGAAAATTTTAGTTAAATATTCTTGGTGGCGTTCGTCAGTTTTGGAATTAAAATTAGGTGTCCTGTTTTAAGGACACCGCGCCAGAAAGGGTGAAATATATGTAGGTGAAATATAGCCTTTTTCTTATTTGCAAATAAATTTGTTCGTAAATACCAGTGCCAGTCATTTATTTCAGCAAATTAGTACTGAAAGTACTTTGCCCCTTAAAGGTGTAAATCATGTTAATGATAAGTTAAGTACTCATGCGGTTACAAAAGAACATAGCATAGATCGAAAAACTTTAGGAAGGTATGTAGAAAAATTTCACCAGGGTGAATATAGTGAGATGAATCCAAACTATGTGACTAGATTTGTTAGATCGAGTGTCACAAAAATGGAACAATGAGATAAAAAAGCGGGACAGTGGCTCGTAAATATGGACATAATAACATGAAACATATATATGAAAACGGAACCTGTCTCTAACAGAATACTGCCTTAAATGTTAAAATTTTATTTTCCCTGCTGTACAATTATACCTGCTCAAACAAAATCCTGTTTAAAACAAAATTTTTCTCCTCTGACTTGCGATTGCGTCGTAACAAGTTTGTTTAAGCCTCATATTTAAAAAAAAAAATTACTATAATTAAAGCATGTAGAATAAAGTTATTTTGCTTTATTTAAACTGATTTTATTTCTCTTCACAAATAATGCAATATAAAAGAAATTGGGTCAAGCCTCCCATATAGCGGGTCAACCCTCCCATATGTGGGGAGCCTTGACCCATTTTTTTTTTCATGAATAAAATCAATCATTTTTCAAATTTCTTATATGTTACATTTATGTAGCAATTTTATTTTGATAACTGACTGTTTAACGAATAAAATGATACATAAAACTTTATTCTACATTCAATATTTAAAAAATAAAAAATCATTTTGTAAAAAAGTGGGTGAACCCTCCCTAGTCTCCCCTATGTGTTCGATGTGCGTCTGTTGGAACCAAATGAACGTAGTCTACTACAAAAAGTCTCAACTACGTCTGATATTCAATGGTGAATGCTTCAAGCAACTAGTAATCAACTTGAAAGAAGAATTGAAGTAAAAAATTCTAGAATTAAGCTAAAATACAGTACAAAGATGTTTTTTAACGTCACAGAGATCGCCCAGAATTCAAAAGATAAGTTAATTAAAGTCTAGAAACACTTTGCTGGGAAATATTGCTAACCCCGCTGTATTTACCAGTTGTTGATACCCAAATCACCATTTGTATTCGCTCCAAGCAAAGTATAATTTCTGAGTAGCGGCACAGTTCTCATTCAGAAACCAAAAATGGGCTGGATGTGCTTCAGCGGATTCCTTAAAAACAACTAGACTTATTTCATTCCAGAAATCGCTCGTTGCTTGACTGATGGAAAAATGTTGAAGTTTATGACGGTAAATACCTTGAATAAATCTTTCTTTAATTTATACACATATCTTTCTTCTTCAAAAAGGGTGGTGCCATAATTATGCATATTATATTTTAAGGATATTGAAAACATTTCCTTCAAAGTGACATAATATTGTGTAATAGAAAATATGTAGATCTTTCTGTTTTCTTTTCTTCACTTTTTTCTTCGTGTGTGTGTGTGTGGGGGGGGGGGGGGGGTTAGGACATATTTATATGAAAAACGTTTTGGTGAGCATTTTATGAGCGGAAAAAATTAATAAACAGATAGAAAATTAGGGAAATAGTTTTGAAAACTTACATCAGTACCATTGTTTTTTTTTTGTTGTTTTTTTTGTTGTTTTTTTACTTTTAGGGAAATACCTTATATTGCACCATTTTATTTAACTGATCTTGATTCAAGAGTGTAAAGATGAAATTTTGTAATTGATTTTCTACTCACATTCTGTTATGTGATAAATAGAAGGTGTCCAAAAGTCCGTGAAACATTTTAGAATTCAATACAAAATCAAGTAATTGTCGTACAGGAGTACGGTTTGGATTAAAATGCTTCTCACGATGAAGTTTTTTCCAAGTGAATAAAACAAATTAGTTCCAAACTTCGATCATAGATGGCGCCACTGGTACTTATGTTTGATTTCAAACATGCGTTTTTTTCTGATTTTCAGATAAGTTTTGACACTGTGACATAGAAATGACGACTCCCAGCGAAAAAGCTAATTACGTAGGTTGGTACTTCGAAGCCAAATCGAAATTAATCTGAAAAAAAAAAAAAAAAAAAACGCATGTTTGAAACCAAACATAAGGACAAGTGGCGCTATCTATGATAAAATTTTGGAACTATTTCTTTTCGCTTGAAGAACTTTTCATCGTGAGAAGGATTTTAGTGCAAACTGCCCTCCTGTACGACAATTACTTTTTATATTGGACTTTAAAATGTGTCAAGGACTTTTGGGACACCCTATATAAAAATTATCAACAAGTGTGTTTCCGATGACAATACAATATTTTAATATTTTTAGAACTTAATTATAAATTAATTGTGAGACAGGCATTTTTCCGCTCGTCAGACGCATGCGGTAAATCCGCCAAATATTCTTCAAGTTTACACCTGTATATATGGGTTACAACAACAATGATGTTAATTATGCACCAAAACAAACTTGATAAAATATGCCAACTTGCTGTGAAAATGAAACAATAGAATATTTTGAACACTATAATGCAGAAAATAAAATATAAGTAAAAGATAAAGAGTAATATATATATTTTTAATCGCTTTTATCAATTAATAGTTTAATATTAATTCGATTGTGATTATACTTTAAGAAACAAATGTAGAAATCATTAAGGCATAGTTTAAAGCAATGACTTTTTTCCCTATTGCCAAGCGTTAAACAAAACAGAGCAAATATAATATATTTTTAATAAATTCACTGGTTATCGCTTTCTATTAAGCGTAATTCAAAACAGTGAATCTTCCGTAATCAAACCACACGCCAAATTAACATATTGCAACGGAAATGTTTCGAGCAATATGAATCGCAATCATAAGATTTTGCTTGATTAAAAAAAAAAAAAAAAAAACATTGAATGCTTATAAAAGCGTGTTTTAGAAAACAAATACATTTTTACTTTTATATTTATTCATATATAGACAGTGTGTCCACGTATAACCTGACCGACCTTTATTTTCGCAACCGTTGGTCCTAGATGCATACTTCCAATTACAAAAGTGGTCAAAATTAGGTGCAGAGTTAAGATAAAAAAAAGTTTGAAGCGAAAAAACAATTTAGCGAAGAATTAGAGAATTTAAATTTTTATACGGTCCTCCGGTCCTATAAGTTATATTTAGTAAAATTTTCGTGTTACACTGACAAGTAAGGCAAAAAAAAAAATCCCGTTATTCTACGATTAAAATTGACCGAGTAATAGCTTTTTAAAGTTGGAGCACATTTTTTGCTACAAATTAGGGGTCATTCACAAATTTAGTAGAAATATAATTGTCGTCAGATATATTAAAGAAATGGTTGAGAGTAGAATTAGCGTTGCAATATAATTTTGAAATATTTAATCATTCTGACATATTACTGCAAAATATGCAATTTGAACTGAACATATAAGAGGATAAAAATAACAGAATTTTTCTTACATCAGGGTGTCTACAGATCCGGGAAGAACACAGTCAAAGTCTTACATCTTCTTTTTAGTATCAGATTTTTCGCTATTTTTTAATCTTGAAATTTACGATTCGCGAAAAATCCTGACATGAAGTTAAAAGTGAAGGTAATTTTTTTTTTATTTAGCGTTAAAAAATACATAAAACGTAATTATAAAAGTTAAAAAACACAACCATCGCAGGTTTATGTTATCTAATCTAAAACAATTTCTTAAACTTGTTGACGGTAATCTATCCGAATTTTTTTATGTTATCCTCTGATGTAAGTAGATGATAAGCGTCAAAGATCATAATAATATTACATTATAATCGGATTCAAGTCAGTATGTAAAATTTCAACTTCGATCGGACATTTGAAACTCAGTTAAAGTTCGAGTACAAATTTTAAACTGGAAACACGATCGTTGCATGTTAAATAAAACCTTATGAAAACAACATAATTTTTTGTTAAAAGAAGTCATAGCCTCAAATCCTTACAAATTACAACATATCTTAAAATACAATTATTTTAACTAATCTGAAATTTAACTAATAAAGTTAACTCAATCGTAATAGTAGTACGATTTCTTTCAAACCGCAGATACCTTGAAATAAGTTTAAGTACTTTATATACGACCCCTGAAAGCATGGTCGAAATCATCTGTTTTGATATGCAAAAAAGTGATATAAGTCATGCATTTCAAAGTTTCATAACTCGGTCAATTTTAATATTAGATGAATGGGACTTTTCCTGTCTTACTTGTTATTGTCACAGTAAATTTTTACTAAATATCACTTATAGGACCGGGGGGACCGTATAAAAATTTAAATTTCGTAATTTTTTAATAAATATTTTTCTTTACTCAAATCTCTTTAAAAATAATTCTTTATATTATTTAAACCATTTTTGTAATAGGAAGTATGCACCTAGGACCAACGGTTGCGAAAATAAAGGTCGGTCAGGTTATACGTGGATATACTGTATATATTATCAGTGTCTCATAATTTAAAAGTGTTGGAGAAAGTATAATAAAGTGCATTCTATTTGGCATTGAGTAGCATTTTTACTTTATTTCAAAATAAATAAGTAAATTTCATGATTATAACAATTAAAGTATCAGTATTTCTGTAAGAGATGTTTGTTTTCATAAATAAAAAATAATTTTTAATTTTTGCTCAAACACCAAACTTAAGGAAGTAGAAAGAACTACACAGGCAGAAACACGTTACATCAGATTAAATATATTGTTAATTTGCCAAAATAATTCTTAGAAAACAAATACTATAATGTAACTTGCTCCTTTTTAAGATTAAAATTTGACGTTGCAAAATCATGCTTTCATAAAAGCATGCTATAATAGGAAAAAACTATTTTATAATACACACAATATAAATCAATTAAAAATATACATTTAAATTTAATTCACAAAACCATAAGAAAATATTGTATCAAGAAACACAAAACGAAAAACCAAACAAACCATTAAGCAAACTTTATCTATACCATTAAAAAAAGTTTTATTAAATTTTATTCACAGAATTATTTCCTAAGCGTCGAAATTAAAATGCCAAATGAAGATGCGAGCGCAACATTCATAAATGCATTTCTTAAAATTTATTTTAAGAAATATTTTATCTTATCTAAGATTCAAGAAAATACAATGATCCAATTTTATCAAACAAAGAAAATCTATTATCTAAGGGTAAATATTTCGAATTGTAAATACTTGTTAATGTCACTGTTCCGATATTTATTTAAATCAATTTATATTTACGTAATTATTGTTATATAAGTGCTTAATTTAGAAATGAAAATTTCTTTTTTTAATATTCATGAACAAAAGATTGAACTTTGCTCTTAAAACACAAAGGAATTTCTTTAAAAGGTTGAAGCAATTTGGGGCTACTTATAAAATCAACATTAGAACTCTTCCACTTCATCAATATAAAAATAATGAATCAAAGGATGTCCAACAAGAGCGGAAAATCATGTATAAGTCATAGATTATGAAACACTTTCTAAAACTAGCGGAGTATCTTAAGGTATTCCAGTTTTTATCGTACAATGGAATTAAATATAGAAGTTAAATATTAAAAATAAATAATGCATTTAAAATTTCATTTTCAGCAATTCCTGCCCATATCCAGCAATTTGCGTGTATTGCGTCGGGCAGCCCTGTATATGATAAGATAAAAAGAACTTCTTAAAAACACCACAAAAATTTTAATATATGATCAAGGCCTTTCCAAAGAACTAGTCTTTCTTCATCAGGCGCAGAGAACACGTCCTACTACTTTTAGGCCGTGGGACAAGCCAGTCTATAGTTTAATTTCGTTCCTCATGAAAGGGGGGGGGGGGGGTAATATCTGTCACTTTGAAAATACAGAAAATGTTCCTCTGTTTCTAAAAATGCAATGTTCATGGTATAATGTGTGCACATTAATTAATTAAAGACATAAAACAAAGATGCTTTTTCTACTTTTTTAAACCAATGACTCGGCTGCGATTCGTTTGCTGCGAGACAGTTCATCGCTAACTAACCAATGAGGAAACGGAAGAGGGGAGAACAAGAGAGCTGTTTGTAAACAAATCGACACAAACTTTCGAATTCCGACTGTTTGACTTAATTTATTTACGATGGAATGTTCCATTCACATTGTGAATGACACTGAAAATGATTTGCAGACTTGTTTGGCTGTTAGCTGGACAAAAATAAAAAGTTTCGGTCGATGCAAAATGCCCTGTCTTCTGTACACTTCCGGACAGTGTAAGTAATCTGCTTCTGGGAACCAAGTATTGTTTGTGGTTGATTAAGTGTTAAATTGGTAAGCATTTGTCAAGTTGTCTTGGTGAAATTCATGACCTGTGGAAGTTTCATATTTGAAAAGGAGTGAAACTTTGAATAATAATATTTATAAATTTAAATTTCTTTATTTTTTCAAAACACCAACAAAATAAAAATGTGTCCATTTCGATTCCCAGGTCCGGACACATTTTCATTCTGTTGGTGTTTTCGTATTTAAGAGAAATTTAAATTTATTAATTCAAAGATGGGATTGATTTCCTTTAAAATTAAATTCATATTAAATATATTATGTGCGATTCTGGCAGTAAAAAGTTCTCATCATTTGATACCACGGATTATGGCTCCGATGCCTTAAACATCTAGTGCTACTGTTTACAGCTTCTCAACATACGAATGAAATTGTGTCATCCTGAAATCGTCCAAACTAGCTCGGTAGAGCATTGCATGTTAAGCTGGAGGTCCCGGGTTTGATTCCCAGGTCTGGACACATTTTCATTCTGTTGGTGTTTTTGCCTTTAAGAAAAACTAAATAAATATAAATTTATTAATTCAAAGGCATAATTGATTTCCCTTGAAATTAAATTAATACGTATAATATTTATTTAAAAATGAAGGTAAAGACCTCAGATTTAATTATAACACAATTTAATGAATTTAAAATGCTACTTGTTAATAAAAAATAAATTAGGTTATTAGATTTAAAAAAACATGCAATGCATATGAAAGTTATTATTTAAAGTATACAGAATAATAATATTAAGATATAATTGCCATGATTAATTTAATAAGTAAAAAAGTTTACCAATTGCAGTAATTTAATTTATTAAATTTAGCGTTTGATAAATTAATATTGATGCTGCAAAATAAAGAAAATTAAAGTATTGCATATATATGTTACTAAAAGTAACCAAAAAAGAAGAAAAAGACAATTTTAACAAGTTCTAAAAGTTGAATTTAATAAAACTTTAAATTTCGACATTATTACAATGAACCTAACAATATTTAAATGGTACAGAGATATAAAAATTTACATATCTGACTTCTGTAGGGGAAAATAGAAAAAGGTCTTGTTAAAATGTTTTTAACCATTTCCATTTTTGTTTTGATTACAATTTGTGTTTTTCAAAATAGAACCAAATTCTTGAGTTTTAACTTATTTCCTTTTTGCTCAAACTTAATATGTTTGGTTGTATGGACAATTGTAAAATGACGCCAAATTTAAATTTTTTTTCTTTTAAACTAGGAAAAGAAAAAGGAATTAAATGCTTAGTCTAGTATTTACAACTATAATTTTAAAGGGAACATACTTGCTGTTTTTCTAAATTATTTATTTATTTCTGTCAGTATTTAGATTTTTTTCTGTCAAGTATAATCTGTTTATAATTTTATAAATTTTGATAGCAAATTTACATTGTTTTTGAAACAGCAACAATTGCTTTTAGAAAAGGGAAATTTTATGTATCAGAAAAAAAATATACTTGAATGATTTAATTTTGTTTCTCTCGATACTAGATGGCGCCATGGTGAAATTTGGTTAATTGTCTTAAATATTAATAAAAACTGGGAAAATGCTGTGATAAATTTATTAACACAAGCAGAACATATAAATAAATAAAAGCACCTGTGCAAAACATATTTAAGAATGGCATGTAAAATTTTTGGAAATGGGTTTGTAATTTATTTAAATGATAAAGCAAATATCTTAATTAATATGTTAAAAAAAATCATGATATATATAAAACCCATCCTCCTTTTTTCAAATTCTTCAAAAACTAATTATTTTATATCGAATTCGAATGGTTAAATAGTCATAGTATAAAAATTGCTGTTTTGCTCCGTGAGTTAAAACCCGAAAGTCGTATAGTGAAAGCAACATTAAGGTAAAGTCATCCCGCAGCATACACGAAGACGCCATCTCATTGGTCGAAAAAAATAGACAACAACTCACTTTATTTTTGCTGTTAATTAAATAATGTGCAATTATCGGACCATGAACATTGTATTTTTTGAGTTGTGACAATATTACTGTTTTATTGAAGTTACAAAACATACTCCTCTTTTTTGAGGAACGAACTTAATTTTTTAAACGGCTTTTTCGTCCTTGTCTCACGGCCTATTTGAAAACCGCAGCAAGACTGACAGAGAACGTGTAAGGGAAAGGGACAAGTTGAAGAAACAGCCAATAGGGAAGCATGAGTAGGAAACAGCCAACAGGAAACTTGGAGGCATCAGCCAAACACAAAAGAGCATTACCCAAAGACAAGAAC
Source organism: Maratus speciosus (assembly GCA_963932465.1). Lineage (NCBI taxonomy): Eukaryota > Metazoa > Arthropoda > Arachnida > Araneae > Salticidae > Maratus > Maratus speciosus. The sequence goes on from OZ010796.1 coordinate 538,341,418, forward strand.
ATAGACCAGCAGGAGAATAATGAAGCAATTTAATAAAAACTAAGTGAAAATACAAATATGTATAAAAATAAATAATAATAGTAATAATTAAATAAATGATAAGTAAATGATAAGAAAAAAATTATATGTTAATACCAAAACTAATATTAAGTAATTAAAAAACATAAATATTATATTGTAGGGGTGAACAAGTTTTTTAAAGCCGCAGAGATCACAGTAAAATCAGATTTATCATTAACAATATCATCATAAATAAGAAAAATCACTAAATTTTCAGGAAAGTTTAATTCAGAGGTGCTACTGACATTAAAGATAATTTTTGCATTTTGAAAATTAAAACTATGGCCAGAATCTCAAGAATTATTTAATTATTTAATGGAGCCCTGTATATGATCTATAGAATTTATACACAACGTAATATACTACAAAATTTGTTAAATTAGAAATGCATACCACCGCTGAAAACGCTCGGCCAGAAACTACCGACCATAGTCAATCGTGTAACGGAATTATTTTGTGTGTCTCCGTAAATAGATGATAAATTCTATGTAGTCCATACTCTGTGGAAGTTAGGTTGTAGTGAACCGCAGTCATGTATATCAATGTCATGCATAGTCATAGCCATGTATATTTATGTTTAATGTTTCATAACATTATTAAAACGCACTACAAACGGTTTTTACCCATATACAATAACGGAATGGAATAATTTTGTGCACCCCTGACAACAAACTATAAAAGTTACTTATTCCTCACTCAACAGAAGGCATGTTATCACCTAACTCTGTAATGCATCAATTTCTTTATGTGTGAAACATAGTAACAATATTAAAGTTCACCGCAAGTGAGATTTTTCCCCCATAGGCCATAATGTAACGGATTCTTTTGTGGGTCTTTGTAAAAAAATTATGAATGCCACGTACTTAATTTTCAATAGAAAATAGTCTATAATTAACCCCAATAACATATGAAAAATACATGGCAATCCAAATATGTTTACCAGGGTTAGAACACCATGGCCAGTCAGATAGCAGACAAATTTAAGTCATAAATGCTTATCCATTACATTGGAAAGTATTAAAAAGTTTCAACTATCATCAGCTGCAAATAAATATATTTTTTTAATAATTGCAATATATAGAAACACGCACATGTATATATTCTGACATATTTAGTTAATTTTATAGCAAATAAATTGAAATGTGATATGACTTTCCTATTTGAGATGATATCGCGTTATTTGAATAAAGATGATTATCCGCTTCGTTTGAACACTGGCGTTTCAGTGGTAGAATTTTCACCTGCCACACGAGCTCCCATGTTTGATTCCCGATAGCTAATTTCCGAACTCTCAAGCATACAACACTTTTGGCGAAAGTCAAACAGTGCCAAATGATTTGGCATGAAGAGTGCTATTCCGCGCATGCACAGGTGCATTATTTTCTTTTCGGTGGTCAGTTCAGTGCTTAGCAAATTATTGGTGGACGTTGTTGCGTTAGCATGCACGTAGAGCCATGGGAGATTAATTTGTACTAAATAGTGCCATTTATGCCCTATAGAGAATAATAAAAACATAGGAACGTCACGTCTGATAGTTAATTACTCTAAATCGTTCTTATAATCCTTTTTAAAATACTAGATTCACGAATTCAGCTTCTTATTTTCATTAAAACCAACCAGAGAATTAATTTTAAGTTGAAAATTTCAAAGATGGCGGCGGACAATACAAAAATGTTTTATTTTATTTACAAGTAAAGTACTTTGGAACTGGCAATATTAATATATAGCTGTTTATTGATGAAAAATACGAAATTAAAAATAGAGAACATAATATAATTAAGAGATTAATTAAAACTATGTAATTAATCATTCATTTTAAAAACGCTCCAGGTGCATCAATTTTGGCCTTAGAACCTCCATTTTTTTTCCATACCCTTAACAGTTTTGAATGTATACCGTACGTGCAAGAAGCGTTTTATTATGCTCATAACTGAAATCTTTCAGATACCATTAATATATTAGGTCATTAAGCATGAAACTTGTGATTACAAAAAAGTCAGATTACCAACGGAGCAATGTTCCACCACTAAATTTTAATAGAAATTTTCATCTTATATAAACGGTGTATTCACGAAAAATTACTGTCATAAATAACACAAAAATCTCTGTTCTTTTTTACTGGTGGAAGTTTGCCCCTTTCAAATCACAAGTTTCGTACTTGATGACCTGATGTAATTGAAAACTTTGCTTTATTTCAAAGCAGAAAAATTTCGATTAAATAAGGAAAATAATTTCGCTCAGAAAAAGTGTTGTTTTGCCCATATTTTTAGTTTATTGCATCAAAAAATAAATAAAATAAAAAAAAAGAAAGAAACTGTTAAAGGATTAGGATAATTTTTTCCTATTATAATAAAGCTGGTAGAGTTTTCAATTAGAACTAGACTTGTACCAGAAAAAATATTTTTTGGGAAACATGTTATTTTAAGCAAAATTTCATCGAAAATATTTCCAATTTCCAATACTTTTCAGTATAAAAAAATAATATACTAAAATTATTAGTACGTTTTGTGCTAACATACACAAAGAGTCCTTTTATCAAGCCTTATGAAGATTCAACAGCAAATAAGACACCCAGAACACTTTAAAGTTGACGAAACGACTGGAAAGCTAGTCTTGTTAAAAAGTTTTTATTTCACAAAAGTATCAAAACTTTACCATAACAGATGCATATTTGTGTGCTAATAATAATCGAATAAACAAAACTTTCTTTTAAATTGAAAACTGGTTAATTTTAGATGATTTTTTTTTTATAAAATCTTTTTGGGAACATATTTCCTCAGTCTGAAAGTCCGTTGTCGCTTTAAAAGGCGCATAAGTTTATTTTCAATCATAACATGTTTTAATTGTTATATTGAAATTTGAACTTTATCCTGTTAAATCATATTTCTTCATTAATTAACCATTAATATCATTAAATTGATACACAGACGACGACAGTCAGATTTATATTTAACTTTTTATCAGATTCGGTAATTTTTAATTTTATCAACGTAATTTAAATGCGATACCCAACTAATTTTCCGTAATATGTGAGTTAATTCGACCAAGGTTTAATATGGTTCGAACAAGAATTTTTTTAAGAAATGAAATTAAGTAGAAACCTTAAATTAAATAGATAAAGTTTCATTAAATATATTTTCTAGTTCGAAACGTGGTTAACCTGGGTCAAATTATTGGACATATTACGGAAGTTTAGCGGAACTTGGCAGCTATGTATATAACATGTATAAGTGAAATTGCATAAAAATCGGGTAAAATAACATGCAACTATGTCAAATGCTTTCATTTGAAGGATACATAATTTAGCAAATGCTTCATAACGCATGCTGTAAGTAAAGAGTGTTGCCTCCTTTTTTTGATCATCGGTGATTCAGTGGTAGAATTTTCACTTGCGCCTCTGACTCGGGTATTTGATTCACATTAATAATTTCGTACACATTCTAAATTGTTTTGTTCACACTACGTTCAAATATGGTCATATTTCTTTAATTAGTAGGTTTTTGGATAGAATTAACTTATATAATACAGGGTGTCCACACTCTCAACGGTGTCCATTTGCTAATTCCTAAACCGTTAGACATAGACATATATATAGTTCCAAATACAAAAATGTTTTAAATGAGATAAAGAAATATCTTAAAAGCGATTCTGGTCCAATAAAAGGATTTCTTAAAAAAATTTCGAAAATTAAATTTTTATACGGTCCCCCGGTCCTATGAGTTATATTTAGTAAAAATATCCTATTACACTAATAAATAAGACAAAACAAAAGTCCCATTTTTCTACGATTAAAACTGGCCGAGTAATAATTGTTTAAAATTGAAGCATCTTTTTTTTTTTTTTTTTTTTTTTTTTTTTTTTGGCTGCGAAATAGGGGTCATTCTCAAATTTACTAGAAATATAAATAATACTCAGGTTAAAAAAAAAAAAAAAAAAAAAAAAAAAATAGTTGAGACTAAAATTAACATTATAATATAAATTTGAAATCTATTTTTATTCTGACATAATAAAGGAAAATATACAACTTGTACTTAAAATATAAGTTAAAAAAAGATTTTTTGTTAAATGAAATGGGGGAAAGCATCAGTAGCAAGTCTTTACAAAATGATGCATATTTTAAAATGCTATTAAATTATCTAATCTAAAACTTAATAAAAATTAAAACTATCTTAAAACTTGCTCGAAATGACTCCCCTCTGTTGCAATACAGAAATGTACACGTGAAATAAATTCATCTAAAACTTTAAACACATTGTGTACGATCTCTCGAAACATGACCCAACTCATCTGTGTTAGATGCTGGAAATTGACATGTCATACAGTTCAAAGTTTTAGAACTGGGTCAATTTTAGTGTTAGATGAATGGGACTTTTTTGTCTTACTTGTTATTGTAATAGGAAATTTTTACTAAATATCATGTATAGGATCGGGGGACCGTATAAAAATTTAAATTTCGTAACTTTTTAAGAAATGCTTTTATTGATCAAAACGACTTTTAAAATAATTGTTTACCTCATTTAACCCTTAAATGCCTGATTTTTCAAAAATTATTTTAATAATGTTTTTTGGCTTTCATTTTTTAAATAAATCATGGGAAAAATACTTAAAATAATCATATTTTGTTTTAAGTATGGTTTACGGCTAAAAAACAGATTGTTACTAATCGGCAATACTGGTCTTTAATAGAAAAAATTATTTTCCTTGATAAAATTCTATAATATTAAACACAGAAGAATTTTAGGAGCTATAATAAGAAATAAATTTTACTTGCTCACAGCAGAACAAAATAGGGTATTTCTCAAGCTTCCAAACAAAACAAAAAGAACAAGTAGCAACAATTGAAAAAATAAATCTATCTTTATTCTTAAACAGCACAAGTGTTGCCCTCTACATGTTGAAAATCGATTTAATAATATTTTCAGAATGTATTTTATTGGCAAAATTAGGCATTATAGCTTCAATATTATTCTAATAGTATTTCTGAGCCTAAATTGGGTATGTTGCCTAAAAGCAACACCTGGCATTTAAGGGTTAAAATATTTTTGTATTTGGAACTATATGTCTACGCCTAAGGGTTTAGAAATTAGCCATTGGACACCGTTGAGAGTGAACACCTGTATGCTATCTAAACTATTGGTAATTAGCAATATTTATGTACTTGATATAATGAAAAATCCACACATCAACATCTTTACCTCCGTGAATAAACGTACGCTGTAAAAAATAGAACTATTTCTTAATCCTTTCAGGGGCAAAGCACTTCTATGCTTAGAATGCTGAAATCATTGAATGACACCGGAATTTAAAAACAAATTTATTTGAAAATAATTAAAATCTTTTCTTCACGTACTTGATAAAAGGAAATTTTTCATTACAAAATTCTGGTGCCAGTGTGGCATTTAGGAATTAAAATTAAGTGGTCCAAAAATGAACAACCGCCCTTCAAGGGGTTAAACTACGAAAAAGTACTGCAATCGCGAACGAAAAAATACAATAACCTCTTCCATGTCACCCAAGAATCCGAAAAGCGTCCCTTTATCTTTAGAAAACCCCAGAAAACAATTTATTTTCCAAAATTGAAAGAAGAATTTATATAAATATTTTTTTTATTAGCTGCCCGTAATTTTCTGGAACGTTTCTGAGTGGCTGTTACAATAAATTAATCAGTTCCCTCTACCCAGAAAATCGGTTTTTCGAATGCTATCCATTCTCAAGTAAATATTTTCATGTTTAGCAAACATGTTTAACAGACAAACATACAAAATCAACAGTATTAACATTAACATTAAAATTAGCATTATTTTGTTCGAATTGCCTGAGTAAATATTTTCATGTTTAGCAAGTATGTTTAACAGACAAGCATACAAAATCAACAGCATTAACATTAAAATAGCATCATTTTCTTAGAATTGCCAAATTCAGGTATGCAGAAATACAAATTCAGGTATGCAGCCGAAAATGTTTGCTAGAGAATTGATAGTATCCGAAAAACAAATTTTCTTAGTAACGAAAACTGATTAATGCATTGTAAAAGCTATTCGGAAATGTTTCCCAAAATTACGGGCAGATAATACAAAATTAGTTTTATGAATTATTCTTTAAATTTTGAAAGTAAATTGTTTCCTGCGGTTTCTAAAGACAAAGGAAAACTTTGCGGATTCTTGGGTGACTCAGATGAGATTATTGTACATTTTCGTTCTTGATTATAGTACATTTCCGTAATTAAGAAAAATTTGCCTTTTTTAACACTTTCCAACATAGTTCAAAAGTGTTTATGAATTCGGTTTTTCTCTCCGGGCTCTAACTCGCGTAAATAACGTCCGTTAGCCATGGAATGGATATATGTTATTGGGTATGACTATGGCATGTTCGGTATTGAAAAAGAAGTGCGTAGCGGTCCATTTACAAAGACACTCAAAAGAATTCCGTTACATTATTGTCTATGGGGCAAAATCTTTTGCGGTGTATTTTAATGATTTTGCACTATTTTAAACATATTGAAATTGATATTTATCACTGAAGTGTACTAAAAGGTTCTTACTATAGAAATTGGTGAGCATAGAATTTATCGTTCATTTACAGGGACACCCAAAAGAGTTTGGCTACAGATGAAAATAAACAATAAATGAACTATTGAAGCCTACGAACAATAATTGCTGGAAATGCGTTTTCAGTTCTGGTATGCGTTTTTAATTTAATTATTTTTTAAATGCTACTTTGTGTGAATTAATTCTGTACATCCTATACAAGGCTGCACAACATTTTTCAGCAACATCCGTTTGTTGGCGGAAATTGCTGAATAGATAATTACAACTATATTATACGTTTTAATGAATTAACGTTTAGCATACTGTTACCATCAATAGATCATATACAGGGCTGCACAATTTTTATTTTTTTTTTTTCAGACTATTTATGGTAATAATAGAAATTTGGTTTTCAAATACGTTATGGTTATGCGTTTTCCAAATTGTTCATTTAGACATCATCTTTCACCTTAATAAATTGTGAAGTTTTGTTATAGTATTCTGAATGTGTAGGGAATCTCTAAATAATCAAAGACAGTGTAACGCATCCGGGGCGAACCCATTAATCTTAGCAGTCTCCGATAAGATGGAGCCGCGTTAGGCTTAATTTTGATTTGAGATGTGCATGAGAAAACTTGTCTGCCTAAATACAAATCTTTTCTACCTGAAATCCCTTCTGTTCAAAATAATTTTCTATAAAAGATTCAAAACTAAAAAAAAAAAAATCCAATGATTTACGCAGCTATTTCAGAAAACAAACTTAGCGCACTCCGTGCGTAAAACGTAAATAAGGAGCTGTGGTAGAGAGTCATTCCTTTTGTGATTCATTGAAAAAAAATTAAACCATGGAGCTATGAAGATTAAAGGAGACAACATAAATGACATCACTTGAAGCTGTCCCATCGCTGCTACGTGACTTCAGCCGCGGGTAAACAGAAGAAAAACACCAATAGGCGTGAAAATCACTTTAACAATGCTACCCCTTCGTTCTTTCGGATGGGGTTCAACCCGAGATGCCTATTTATTAATCAATATACATATTTAAAAATATTTGGAGGGGGAGGGGAATAAACGATAAAAATACAATTTCAAAGTGTTATTAAAAAAAAGTAGTATTATTTCAGTAGTTGCAGCAGACTGTTTTAATTACGCAGTTTTATTGCATATTTGTTAAATTTTTGTTTTATTAAGAAATCTTAATTTTGTTATAGTATATTAGCCGAAAAACCTGGCTTACCCAGAAATATTGTAAATGCTAATTGTGTGTTTATTAGAACATAAACTAGCCGAGCTTTGCTCATCTAAATGCTTCCATATTGTCAATTATTTTTTATCTGTTTTTCAAATTTTATGTGAAAAACACAATTTTTAACCACCGTTCTAGGACAGGCATTTACACTAGTTCTTTCATAATCTATGCCGTACGCGTGATTTCTCGTTCTTGTTTATGGTGACTGCCGATGTAGGCCACGTTTGTGATGTTGCGTTGTGTAATACTAAAGCATTAAACCCTTTCATCAAGTGGAGTTAATTAAGCGGTAAGATAATAATTATTAATTTCAAAAAACGTTTCTATTCCAAGAATTAAATTAAATAACAGAATTGATTTACATAATTTTTATAAAATTTACACAACACAATATTACAGAAAAAGGTATATTTTAAACATCCTTAACTTCTCATAAACAATTAATTCCAGAGTATTATAAATATATCTAATTTATCAATTGTTTAATTAATAAAATTAAATTTTATAAGATTTAATCAATTTAATTATTGTCATAAAATAATAGTAATATAAAAGTAAAAATAGCTTTAGAAAACTCCTTTATAAGCATTCAATATTTATCTTAAAAATCACTACTAATTTCATGACAACAATTGAAATGTTGTTCTAAAAAATTTTCGTTACAATACCTTAATTTGGTGTATGTCCCTATTATTAAAGATTTCCCGCTTTGATTTACACTTGGTAGGTAGGGCGAACGAGCAAATTTATTAAAAATATACGTAAGTTTTGCTCTGTTTCTTTTTAAAATATGGCGAAAAGAAAAAAAAAAGCTTTTAATTGTTTATTGAGGATTTTAATTTTTTTTTCCTTACGTATAATCATTATATGCACTCATATCCAAAATTAAGGTCACAAACATAAAATCTATTAAAATTGATGAACTATTCACTTTATTGCCACGAAATTTGGCACAGAGTTATACTACAATGGGAGAAATAATATAGTAACATAAAAATATAGAAAAGATTTCAATTGTGAATTAAGAAACAGGGTATATCAAAAAGTGTTAAATCATGAATTAGAGATAGAGCATTTATCTCGGGAAAATTCTGTCTAATTTGGAGTGTGACTACCGGGCATTGCTATACAAGCCTCACAACGAGCTCTCATACTGTTTATGACAGTGTCAATAAATGTTTGTGGCAACAAAGCCCATTCTTCCAAAAGCGCGGCTTTTAACTCCTGGCGGGTCCTGGAAGGGTGGTTACCCTCTGCAAAAGTTCCTCCTAGACCATCTCAAACATGTTTAATAGGATTGAGGTCCGGAGACCTCGAGGGCTAATTCATACGGCGAATATCCTCTTCTTCAAGAAAATCATCAACAATGTGAGCTCTGTGGGGTTTCGCATTATCGTACATAAACATGAATTCCGGGCAAACAGCACCTCGGAACAACCTCACATAGGCTTCAAGGACCTCATCCCTATAGCGATGTACGTTGACAGCACCCGCATCGAAGACGCGCAGTGGTGTACGACTGCCCAACATTATGCCACCCCAGACAAGGATTCCTTTGATACCAAATCTTTCGATTTCTTTTACGTATGAGGGATGACAGTGAACTCCACGTTCTCTCCAGATGAAGATTCGACAAGAATCACTCTGCATGGTGAATCTCGACTCATCACTGAAAAGATCACGCCCCCATTCTTTTTGTGTCCAAGACTTATGTCTGCGGCTCCACAAAAATCGGGTTCTCCTGTTGGATGCAGTGAAAGGGAAACACACGACTGGAAACCGGCGTTAAGGATGAGTTCCTTCAAGCCTATATGAGGTTGTTCCGAGGTGTTGTAGGCCCGGACTTCATGTTTATGGACGATAATGCGAAGCCACACAGAGCTCACATAGTTGATGATTTTCATGAAGAAGAGGATATTCGCCGTATAAATTGGTCCTCGAAGTCACCGGAACTCAATCCTATTGAACATGTTTGGAATGGTCTAGGAAGAGACTTTGCACAGCGAAACACCCCTGCCAGGACCAGCCCGGAGTTAAAAGCCGCGCTTTTAGAAGAATGGGCTTTGTTGCCACAGACATTTATTGACACCGTCATTAACAGTATGAGAGCTCGTTGTGAAGGCTTGTATAAGAATGCACGGTAGTCACACTCCATATTAGACAGAATTTTCCCGAGATAAATACTTTATCTCTGATTCATGATTTAACACTTTTTGATATACTCTGTTTGTTAATTCACAATTAAAATCTTTTTCATATTGTTATGTTGCTATATTCTTTCTCCCACTGTAATATACCTCTGTGCCAAATTTCGTGGCAACACAGTGAATAATTCATCAGTTTTCCCAGATTTTATGTTTGTGACCTTAATTTTTGACATGAGTGTATTGAATGTTAAACTATTAATTGTATTTAATGTTAAACTATTAATTAATTAAAGTGCATTTCTTTAAAAAAAATACTACACTGCTTACTTCTAATTAATAGTTTTTATTTTTAGTGTTTAAAATATTTCGTTGTTGCAAGACAGTTGACCTATGTTAGCGGGAGTTTTTTGGCGCACACTTAAATCCCTTGTTGTTGTAACACATAAACAAATGTAATCATGAAGAAAATTTGACGGTTTATCATCTTTTAGAATCTTCTAAAAATATTAAAATGGTGTGTTGTCATCGGAATCACACCAGTGTGCATAATTTTTATAATTCTAGCATATCAGGAAGGAAGTGAATAAAAAGAAAAGTTCCCAGTTAAACTGTGGCATTGAGCTCACAGGCTATTCACACTAATCGTATAATATAATTTTATTTCAAAGAATAATGCCCCACGAAAAATAAAGAAATCGACAAAAAAAAAAAAACATTTAGCTAAATTAAGGGGGATTAGCTCACCCATTTCCCCCTTTTATACTTGACCAATGAACCTCCAAATCTAATCAGGGAAGTGCCTTATCAGAATAAACTGGTATACCAAATTTAAAGCAAATTGGATAATTCTGCATGAAAAACCATTTATCTAAATTAAGAGGGAGGGGATTAGCCCCCGTTCCCCCTTTATACTTAACCAATGAACCCCCAAAACTAATCAGGTAAGCGCATTATCAGAATGAACCTATATCTAAAATTTGTAGCAAATGGGATATTTCTATCAAGAGTTATCTCATTAAGCACATTCATACATACATACAAAACCTGTGGACACATTAGCTGCCAGGCTTTTATAGCCTGTGAGCTGAAAAACGTTATAAAGTTATATTTTTACATACAAAAACTAAGTTAAGTTACATAAAAAGAGTGTAAAAATGGGTAAGCAGCAAAGCCCGGGCAGCGCTCGCATCAATGATATCGTCGGTACAACATCAAACTATCCTATATGAAAACGGTGTTGCCAGTGTGCTACTTTTTTTTTAGCTCAGATTTCTTGATTGGCACCACTTTTTTTTAAATAATAAAATTCGCCTTTGTTGATGCCATATTAATTACGGCGAAAATAAGGGGAATTATACCATTTCAGAAAAGTGGTGCCAATCAAGAAATTTGAATTTAAAAAAAGTATCCCACTGGAAAAACTGTTTTCATATTGGATATTTTCACATGGTATCGACGATATGTGCATAAAATAATACTGTACTTTTTTCAGAAATAATACCATAGTACCTTTTACATATATAATAATAATACATAAAAATAGCAACATAAAAGCAGTTCGTAGACAAATAAAAATAGTTTCATAAAAACAATTGTTTTAAAACTTGATAATAGCAATAACTACTTATAACTGAATGCCAAGTGCTTCCAATTTCGGAATATTTTTTGGCTGTATTTATCTTTTTACAGCATGTTTCTGTTAGAACTATAATAATACTGTTTTCGTACCTAACAATTAGAATGAACACGAAGTCAGCAGATTGAAAACAAGTAAGACCAATACAAACAAGGCCAAAACAAATAAGAAGATATATAAAACAAATAAGACCAATATTTTTGAGTTGTAAATAATGTTTCCAAGTGTCCCGCGTAAATCCAAATGCTCTGGTCACCACTAATTTCCAACTGTTTCTTTTGTCATCTTTAATCGCAGCTAATTCTGCCATTAGATAAGGCGAAGAAAATTACTTTAAAATACTGGTTTCCAGAGTATATGGAGTCCCGATTTGCACGGGATACCTGACAAGACTAGGAAACTTTTTTCAGAGTCATGCAACTTTGTTTGTAGACAATTTGTCAACTTAGTTGCAGCCAACGGCTGAATTTTATAACCGGATATCTTCAAAATATTTAATTATTAGTTATTAATGTTGTTAGAAAACCGCATTTCACTTATTGCTCCATTTTGATAGTTCCCAGTAATAAAATATCATTAGTAAATAATTTTCTTTAGTTTAGCAAAATTTTCCATTGTTTAATTTAAATTTGAACTTAATTCTGTTAAGCCGTATTTCTTCAGTAGTTATCTAAGATTAACATTAAATAATAAGAAAAGGTATGCGGAAGACGATATCCAGATTTAAATTCACCTTTACCAAATTCGGCAAGTTTTAATTTCATTAACAAAATTTAAATGCCATGCGACTATTTTTAATCAAACGAGTATTATTATTATCTCTTAATTCCTTTCCTAGCCATCAGGAAAGTGATCGTTATACTTATAACATGCATATGAGAAATTCGTAAAAGGCTCGCATAAAATAAATAACATACAACGCCGTTAAAATTCTTTCAATTCATTGATACATAAATTAGTAAACGCTCCATATCACGAAAAAATATTTCTAAATCCTCTCGTCAGGCTGAATACTAATATTGACTCAATGAATTTTAATCTGAATCTATGAAAGAATGCTTTTAAAATTCGCAATGAAAATTCTTTGGTCGCATTTAGTGAAGCATTCCGTTTCTTATTTTATTTTTCTTCTCATTAACCAAACGTATGTCGGCATATAATTAAAGATTCAGATGCAGTGGCTGTGATTAACTAAATTATTATTGTCTTATTTTTCTAGACATAGGGCAAGAGGTAAATCCAACGTAAATTACACCCTAAAAAGAATATTTTCACCCCATCCCCACCCACATTCATGCTGTGTTAATGCTTCAGTTTTAATGGAAACGACGTTGTCTGCTGTTTTCAAACGTCATCTTGCGTGAGCGGTAGAAAATGGTAAAACTTCCAGAAAAATTACTTGCGAATGAATGATTAGGCCGCGGAGTTAAAAATGTGATTTAGTTTCCGTTATTTACGGCTTGTTCTATATCTCGTTCAGAAAGGAAAGCTAATCCAGGTTTTCGTGTAAATATTTTTAAACAGTTTTTTTAACGAAATAAAATGAAATGGTTACATAATTACTTTTTTTTTAAATCAAGAAATGTAAGCAAATTATGACCGGTATTAAAGCATAGCTGCCAAATCTTCCGATGTTTCAGTAGCACTAACTCCCAATAAAAATATGAGCTTTATTAAATTACAGAAATTTGCGAATAAAAAAAATATTTATTTTGGAAATAGTGGTGATCAAAAATCGGAATTTCCGCAGCAATGAACAAAGCAATAAATATCATAAAATTGAATAATATGAAACACAAAAAGAAGTACATTTATGATATAAAAAATACAGATGCAACCAATCGACAAATGCAACCAATTATTAGCTGTTATAAAGCATAACTGTCAAACTTTTCTATGTTTGAGTAGCACTAATTCCGAATAAAAATATTAACCTTATTAAATTATAGAAATTTGTGATTAAAAAAAAATCTTTATTTCAGGAAAAGTGGTAATCAAAAATCGGAATTTCCTCAGCAATGAATAAAGCAATAAATGTTGTAAGATTGAACAATATGAAAGACAAAAAGAATTACATTCATGATATAAAAAATACGAATGCAACCAATCCACAAATGTATTGACAAATCTAACCAATTATTAGCTGTAATAAAGCATAAATGTCAAACTTTCCGATATTTGAGTAGCACTATAATTCGAAATATAAATATTAGTTTTGTTTAAATGATATAAATTTGCGATAAAAAAACAACAACTTTATTTCGGAAATAGTGGTACTCAAAAATCAGAATTATCGCAGCAGTGAATAATTTAATAAATATTATAAAATTTAATAATATGCAATACAAAAGGGATTACATGTATGGTATGAAAAATAGATATTTGAAAAAGACTGCCTTATTAGCCTTTACTGGAGCCTTTACCTAAAATGGGTCAGATTAAAAAAATACTTTACACATTATGTTTTGAAAGATGTATTTTGACCGCTAGTGCGCTGTAAATAGTGTTGCCATGTGTCCCGATTTACACAGAATTTCCCGATTTTAAGGGCTTTAAAAACTGTCCCGTGTACCCTATGCGCGGGTCGCCAAAAGTCCCAATTTTTTATGATGTATAAATTCTTTTAAATTTTTTTTAGTACCATGCTATTCGTTAGTTTCCATCGGAACTTATTACCATGAAATCTGTGAAGGCCGAACCTATCTATAACGAAAATTTTTATAGCCCTTGAAAGGGATGTCGTAAAATCTACTTGCATAAACGGAAAACTGTTTAAAAGGGAATTTTTGGCGTTTCTTTATGATTCTGTTTTTACAATTTTTGCTGTACTTTATTCTTTAAACCTCGTGTAAAAGGAAATTGTTTACATGGAATTCTGTTTTAAAACTAAAAATTTCATTGACACCACTGTAGGAAAACGATAAAATTATACCTGCTGAGTTAGGAATTTGTTTCACTGCCTAGCGATCTACCTTTCAAAAGTTTTGTGTAAGATTGTTGTGTTTATTTAGTAAAATAGAACCTGCTAAGACGGAAACGCAAGACACAGGAGAAAAATCCCGTTTAAAACGGGCTTTTGTCTCAGCATGTATAAATGTATAGCAGGGAGAATGAAATTTTAACGTTTATTCCATTATAGACAGGTTCCGTTTTCACAGTATGTATTAGTCCCGATTTAAAAGCCACTGTCCTTCTTTTAGTTTCACCGGACCTGGCAGCACTAGTCACTGCCTCCTGAATATTAGGCGTGAGCGCTGACCCTCTTTTTTTTTTTTTTTTTTTTTTAAATAATTAAGTCAAAGAAGGAAAATACTGGTCTGTATGGAAATACTGGTGTCTAAATTTAAGGAACCTTACAATTACAAATGTTTAAAAAGTCCGTCTACAACAGCCACCATTATTTTGTATTAGAGATCAGGCCTTGTATTCAGGGGGGAAGAGCACTGGTCACCGCCCCCTGAATAACAGGCCTGAGCGCTGACACAAAAATGGCGGCTACCGAAGGTGGATTTTTTTCAGCCTGTGTACATTCCCTTGAATTTTGGTACCAATAAATTTTTAAAGGTTTTTCCGTTTTAATTTTCTGAGATTAAATAAGACAAAGAAATCTTTTATAAAATACTGCTGTCTAAATTTAGGGGACCGTATATACGTTAAAAAATCTACCTTCGGCAGCCGCCATTTTTGTGTCAGCGCTTAGGACTAGTATTCTGGGGACAGTGCACTAATTATCGTAAAATTGAACAACATGAAAGAACAAAGAGGATTACATTGATGATATAAAAAATACATATGCGGAAAAACTGCCTTCTGCCATAAATTTCATAATTCTCGATATTTTGGCACCACTATTTCCAAATAGAAATATTTGCCTATTTAAAGACAGGAATTTTCGATTATAGAAGACGAAAATTACTATTCGTCAAAAATACTCAAAATTTACTCAAAAATACTTAAAAATAGGAAGGTTTAGCAGCCAATGGAATTTCCTTTCTCGTATAATAATATGCCTTATTAGTAGAGATCGACCGAAAATTCGGTTTCGTTTTCAGCTCAAAATCTGAGTTGCACCGAAAATTCGTTTTCGACGAAAATGCAGGGGAAATTTCGGTCGGATCGAAACTATCTGTGATCCAAAAATCTTGTTTTATTTAGGAAATTTTCAACATGACTCACTGATTAGAGCTGTATCCCACGGTGGAAGATTTACCGATTGTAGCAGGCCAAAAGTCGATTTTTAAAAGTTTATCCTAGCGTAATTTATTTTTTGCCTGTTATAGCTAAATAGTTAGGGCGTTGTACCTTGCTATTAGTTTTGATATAAATATAATTGTATGATCCAAAGACTAGCGAAAGTTGGTGCTTCTTAGTTGGGAATGAATCAATCAATTTGAGTGTAGTTCTTTAATTGAAGTAGAATAAAATATACTGTTCGATTATGGACGCTTCCAAACAAAATATGGACATCATTGCACCGGATTTATGTGCATAAAGTTTGCACATATCAGCTGTTATTTCATATTTAATGTCGCAAAAAACTCTGTATTTTTTTTTTAATTTTCAGTTTTAATATAGGAAAAGTTATAATCATAAAGCACGATTAAGCTCGATTTTTAATATGATTAAATAGTTTGTATTACTACATTTTCGTCCCAATTTAATTTGTCTGCCCTTAGGTGCCCTCCCAGTTTTTAGAATTGTTTTTATCTTATTAAGTCTAAATATATATTTTTTTTTTTTTGAAATTTTAGTTCAAGTACCATATTCTTTTTATCAAAGACAGCAGAATTTAAGTTAGTCACCATAAATAAACTTTTGAACCATTATGTAACAGTAAAAAGATTTAAAATTTAACGAAAATGTGAATTGGTTGAAAATATTTTGTTTACAGAGGAAAATTACATGAAGAGCACATGAAGTTTTGAAAGAGCAAAATATTTAAATTTCTGACCAAATTCGGAAAAAAATTGCCAATTGTACGTAGATACCTCAGGGAAAAATGATTTAAAATATATTACTTGGCTGCAGATTTCGAGTGGTTACAAAATTGATCCAGACAAATTCTCCAAATTCAGATTTGATACAACACTGTAAAAAAAATTCCGCAACGTTCCTGGGAAAAAATGGGCAGCTGAGTTGCCCATTATTTCGAAGAAACGTTTCTTGAAAATGACTGGAACTTTACTGTATATGTTAAAAACTTTCTACAGAAATGCCAGTAAGTTTCCTGCGAAATACCAGGAATATTTCTGTTAACAGCAAAACATTACTGACATTTCACAGCATGCGGGATCCGCAGACGATTTTTGCATTTCCAGTTGACAATTTTCGCTTTATTATCATTATTTGTTAGAATGAAAAAATATTTTGAAATTGACATCAAAATTATTATTTATAATTTACACGAAAAAATAAATTTTCAGTTAAAATTCAATAAAGTAAATATACAGGGTGTTCCGTTAAAGGGGTCCAATATTAATAGGGGTAATAGAGGAGATCACATGGAGCATAAATCAGTATATAAAGCCTTGTCGGATCTCAATAGTTTTCAAGTTACAGCAAATAGAATGAAAATTCGGAAAATTGTAAAAGAACCCTCATTGCTAAACTATCGATAATGCTACATAAAAACGAAGCACATATTTAGAAAGAGCAGAAAAAAACCTACAAAATGACATCAATTGTATTAAAATAGCAATATTTATTGACGAGTTACAAGCCCTGAAACAGTGAAAAAAGTGCGAAATCCAATATACATCAAAATAGTTAATCGTTAATTCCAAAAAGACAACTCTAGCTACAACAAGGAAAATGTAGTAAAATTTGGTCCATTCCGAAAACTTTTGAAAAAGCTTACAATGAACAATATCGGTTTAATTGTGTGAGAGAAATTAATCAGTTTCTTAGTTACAACTCCGCTTTCTTTGACACTAGCAAAGGTTAAACTCCACCCATCACGATTGGAAACACCGCCTTTTTAATTACTCTCAACTATACATTTTCGATCATGCTTCTTCTGAGATGCAACATTTTTAATTATTCAAGAGTTGAATGAACCAAAATAACTTTACAATAATAGTCTACATTTTAAAGTGGTCTTTTATTGATATAAAGATTAAGTTAAATTCTTTAAAATTAAACTGGTGGTGAAAATTCGGAAATAATTAAAAATATTGCGATTTGTAACTATGCAAGAAGTTTCAGTACATGTTTTACATGGACAATTATTGTATGTATATGTGCATCATAATTTATGATAGGAAATAATAATAACAAATATCATAATAATTTTATTAATTATAAATTTAAAAAAGACACTAAATTTTAAATTAATTCATACAAACTTTGTAATTTACAATTTGAGTACACCACAGTCTGTGACTTACAAAATACTGTGCCAAAAAGTGTTGAAAATAAAAGAAAAATGACAAATAAAGAATTACATTCCACGTACTTTATGACATATGTGAAGCATAGTCTCCTGGCCTGCGCTGCACAGTTCAATGTCGGAAGGCAGACGAACGGACATTATTATAATAGGTGTTCGAAGTTGCGCCCATTAACAGAATCGCACAGCCGACAGCGACGTCGTAAAGATCGGCGAACACGCCGAAAAATTCCGACGGAGTTGGGAATGTCTCCTGCAGCGACAACGATTCGCGCTAGTAAATCCTCCGGTGTATCCACAGGCGTTTCATACACCAGCGATTTAAGGTGTCCCCAAACAAAAAAGTCTAACGGATTGAGGTCTGGAGAGCGTGCAGGCCAAGCAACAGGTCCACTGCGTCCAATCCATTTCCCAGGATATGTTGAATTGAGGTGATTGCGAACACCTATGAAAAAATGTGCCGGTGCGCCATCGTGCATAAACCACATATTGTGGCGCAATGTTGCTGGCACATTTTGCAGTAACTACGGTAAGATATCCCGTAGGAACACCAAGTACGTACTGCCATTGAGTACATCTGGGAGTAAATATGGTCCTATGAGATAATCGCCGAGGACACCTGCCCATATGTTCACACTGAACTTTTGTTGTGCGTTCGACGGGAAAACAGTGTGCGGATTTGTATATGACCATGTGTGCATATTGTGCGTGTTTACTACGCCCTCTCTCGTAAATGTTGCTTCATCAGTAAATAAAATATTTTCCAGAAATTGTGGATTATTTTCTGTTACATTAAGCAACCAGCGTACGAATTCTGTCCGCTGAGCACAATCTATTACTGATAACAGTTGTACCCGCTGCACATGAAAGGGGTGCATGTTTTCTGCACGCAGAACACGCCACACACTTTGGTGAGAAACACCGACTTCAGACGCAGCAGCTCGTGTACTCGTGGAGGGGTTATCTTTAAAAATATTCAGTACATCTTCTTCCATTGCAGGTGTTCGTACATGTCGAGGTTTCCCTGCATCAATGCTTGCTGTATTAAACGATCCAGTCTCTCGTAATCGTCTATCGATTTTTATGAAGAGTTTCGAACTTGGGCAACGTCTCCTTGGAAATTGCTCACGGTACATGCGCTGTGCTAGACATGCATTTCCATGAGCTTGCCCGTACATCAGATGCATGTCCGCATATTCTTCGTTAGAGTATTCCGGCATAATTATTATACATCAACTTACTACAATCCCACTTACAACAGCCTCCCTTTAACATAACGCCCGCTGATGACTGCTGTTTTATTACACTTTTCTTCCTATACACATAGAAAATTTGCATAAAAAGTACTTCTTCTTCATCATCGTGAAAGTTCATGGAGGAAACGCAGCAGTCACGGAGTTTGCTTTAAGACAAGGCGAGAGCTGCACAATATGTCATTCACTTGACCAGACTGAATAATGAAAGGGTATTGATAGAGGTTGATCAGAAATGTATAATTGAAAGATATTAAAACGGGGTGTTTACAATCGTCATGGGCGGAGTTTCGCCCTTTCCGAGCGTGCAACAGTACAGAGTTGTAACTAGGGAACTGCTTGATTTCTCCCATACAATTAAACTGATATGGTTTATTGTCAGCTTCTTCGAAAGCTTTCGGAATGGACCAAATTTTATAACGTTTTCCTTGATGTAGGTAGAGTTGCATTTTTGGAATTAACGATTAACTATTTTGCTAAATATTTGATTTTGTATTTTTTCACTGTTTCAGAGCTTGTAACTCGCCATTAATTCTCAATATTCTAAAACAACTTATGTCATTTCGTAGGATTTTTTCTGCTCTTTCTAAATATGTGCTTCGTTTTTATGTAGCATTATCGATAGTTTAGCAATGAGGGTTTTTTTACAAATTTCCGATTTTTCATTCTATTTGCTGTAACTTGAAAATTATTGAGATCCGGCCAGGCATTATATACTGATTTATGCTCCGTGTGATCTCCTCTATTACCCCTATTAATATTGGACCCCTTTAACGGAACACCCTGTATATATGATATATTGTTTCTGAACTTTGCTTAAAATATATAAATGTAAATAATAATTAGAAAAAAAATCTAGACATAAAATATTTTGGATTTTCGTTAGTAATTATGTTAGTTTACAAGTTAGATAAAATACATATAAATTTTCATGAAAAAAAAAAAAAAAAAAAAAAAAAAAAAAAACCTAAACGTAATTGTATATTTTTTCCGAAAAAAAAAAAAAAATTCAAATTTGTAGCAATTCAAAGTGTCAAATATATATCAAATTTAAATCAAACTGTAATAAAGTGTTAAAATATAAAATTAATTAAAAAAGAAAAAAAAAGTCCAGAGGTAGCATCGAACTCGGGCCGTACGGGTGGCGCGCGAGCTTTCTGCGTCCACACCACGAAAGACACGTTGAGAGCTGCAAACTAATGGGTATTTGAAACGTATGCTAAACCTCGGCATCTAATTTCTGAAAATCTAAGTCCCATTCGAAGAAATCCTTTCACAAGAATAATTAGAGATAAGAACTCTAAAACATACTTTAAATTAATCAAAATCGGTGAGAATCATGTTTGATGGTCCCCTGGTTAATGGAGATCCAAATAATAGGTGTATTTTTTTTACACGGTCTGCTTCTTAAACATTCCACAGACAAGTACGAGAGATAATCTCTTAGCGCTGTCACGGAGGTATTGTATTTTCATCTGAATTGTCTTGACAATAGAGACGTAAAGGATTGTGTCGTCTATTGATTTATTTGCATTCCATATTGATTTTTTTACATTCATTTAAGGAATTCTTTTTCGACACTCGCGCGCGAGCAACGGATTATAGCAAAAAAATAATAAATGGTGGCCGCAGCCTTTTTGCTGTTTCCAACTTTTGTTCAGGAACGTTTCAGATAAGAAAACCAGAATTTCACAGGAAAGAGCTAAATTATTCTGAAAACCTGAGAAAAGGCGAAACGTTCCTGGATTTTACATGGAACGTTACGATTTTTTTTTTTACAGTGAATTCAAAACATGATGTAGTCATTTTCTCATGATATCTTATGATTCCCATTCTTTACATAAGGTTTCTCTGTGCAGAGATAAATATAAATATACAACGCAGCAATTTTCATTAAAGCTGTCGAATGTTTGCCCGGTATCTTATATTTTAGAAAAAGAAAGTTTAGGATTTGTTACAATAATGCAAAAATAGTTTTATCACTTTAGCTTCCAGACCGTTAAGAAAGTATTAAAATTATCAAGAAGAGCGTGAAATCATGCGTCAATCAGATTATGAAACATTTTTCAACGCATTCGGACTAGTATAATAAAACTTCATAGCTTAATAACGTGAAAAACGTGTCTAAGTAATAATTTGTAAAACATATAACACGTTTGAAAACACAATTTCAACCAAAGTCGAAAAAGATAGCTCAAAAATTTGTATATCCCTGTATATGAACTATAGATTTATCATATAATTCACAATATGCTAAAATTTAGAACAGTTAGTGAACGCATAGCACAGTTGAAAATTCCTCGTCAGCAATTTCCGTCAATAAACGGAAATGTACTTCAGATGTTTTGTGCAGCCCTGTATATGATTTATAGAATTTATACACACTAAATAGTTTTTATAATTTAAAAAGTGTTCCACAACTGAAAACGCACTTCCAACAATCATTGTTCATACAGAGAAAAATATAACTGATTTATTTTGTGTGCCCCTGTATATGAAAGATGAATAGCACGTCATATTGAACAGTATGGATCTTATTGAGCACCTTGGAGATATACATCAATCTAATTACTTTTGAAATAGTGTAACATGAACAAACTATACTACAAATAATTTTTCTCCATAGATCGTAATGTAACATACTTCTTTTTAGTGTCCCTGTAAATGATCGATAAATGCTATCCATACCATATTCTATAGCAACCATCTTGAAATGCACTTCATAGATATGTATATAAATTTCAAAGTGTTTGAAATTATGAAACATCATTAAAAACAACCGCAAACAATTATTCCCCATAGGCCGTAATGTAATGAAATACTTTTGAATGTCCCTGTAACGAAATTATGACTAATACACGCTACATTTTGCAATACCTAACAATCAATGGTGAATATCAATAACATTTTTCAATTTCATGGCGATATTGACACCAAAAATAATTTTGGCCAGCTATAATCAGTAAATCACCCACCATGTATCGGCTCAAATGCGACAATTTTTATTTATTGTTATAAACTTCACTGTTTATAATTATGAGCCATGTGTAACTCAAGACGTGAGTGCAAATTATAAAGCAAGCAATGCATGTAAAACTAAACTTTGAAAACGCTTTTCACGTGCTCATTAAAAGCTCCAGACTTAACAGT
The DNA here is from genome assembly GCA_963932465.1 of Maratus speciosus. NCBI lineage: Eukaryota > Metazoa > Arthropoda > Arachnida > Araneae > Salticidae > Maratus > Maratus speciosus. The sequence continues at coordinate 538,363,828 of OZ010796.1, forward strand.
AATAGAAAATTTTCAGTTTGAAACCGCAGAAGTGTTTCGAATACTCTTTGAGAAAATTCTAGTATAAAACATGATCATTTAAAAAAAACTTTATAAAAGGTTAATCGAGGTATGTATATCTAACACATTTTTTAATTATATTAAAATCTCATAATTAGATGTCGTTCATGAATTAGTTACATTTTATTTTATAGGAAAATAAAAGATTTCGGTCTGAGGCACAGAGAGTCAACTTCGGCTAAATGTATAATTAATTAATAATTATGTATATTTAATAAACACGTATAATTAATTAATAAATGTGTATATTTACCTATGTATTAATTACTTTTAATTTTTTTTTTTTGGAAGACTTTCGTTTTTGTTTTGCCGAAAATAGGAAGATTACCGAAATTTGGTTTCGGTTTCAGTTTTCACATGCCATATTGGAAAAGATTAATAAATACCTTAGAATATTTCTTTTTTTTTTTTTTTTTTTTTTTTTTTTTTTTTTTTTTTAAAGATTTATTTTTCCGACTTGTGCGTAAATAACAATCCACAGACGAGACAAATTTTTAATATTTTCAATGTGCACTTTTTTTTTTGTAATTTTTCTTCTTCTTTCAAAAGTCAAATTGCGTGAAAGGAAGAATTTGGCAAAACTTCCAGAAACCTTCGAATAAATGATTAGGCGACAGAGTTTAAAACGTGATTTAGATTCCGCAATTTCAGCTCTTTTCATATTTAATAATAGTTTTAAAAAAATGTTTGCAGAATTACATTTATCGTCTACAAAATGAAATAATTATTAGCCGCAACAAGGTAATAAATATCGTAAAATTGAACAGCAATGAACGATGAAGAGGATTACGTTTAGGGTACAAAAATATGTTATATTAGTAGATCTTATTTCCGCCCCAGAGTCGATAAGATTAAAAAAATAATTTATGTATTTTTAGGGTTCCGTACTTAAAAAGTAAAAACGGAACCATTATAAGATCACTCCTGTGTCTGTCTGTCCGTCTGTCACAGCCATTTTACTCGTAAACTATGGAACGTGGAAAGTTCAAATTGGGGAAAGTAATAAAAACTATTGACTATATTTACAGATTATTAAATATTCACATATATATTTAGGAAAAATGTAGGGGGGCTAATTAAGTTAAATGAAAAAAAATCTTTTTCTTTTTTATATCGTGAGAGATATCGTGTAAAAGCTTTTGTAACGCTGAACTCAAAAATACATTTCTTTTAAGTTTACGCATTATATTTTCAGGGATATCATCCAAAATGTAGCACAAAAATATGTCCCCATCACCCCATCTATTTCCGAATCTACTGAAAGTAAAATTATGAAAAAATTAGAGGCAGTAGACGTTAATTTAAAGCTTGCAGGAAAATTATACCGATTACTCTAGGTCGCATATTTTTTTAGAAATGCGCATTTTCGCGTTACACACAAATTTCGGTTTGTGGGCATTCAACAAAGGTGTTGAGGAGCGCTGGAGGTACCTATCGTAGCAGAAGTATAAAAGCATTGTTGATAATGATTTGTTGAAAAATCTTCGGTAATTAGCCGAGATATTAACCCTTAAAGACACGGACGGTTTGGACATGCATAATGACAGAGGCGGAGTAATCTATGTATCATCCGCTTTTAAAGCCTAGATAACAACCTTTAATGATATGTTTGTGTAATTCAATGCCCGGAAGAAGTAGAAAAGCAATAAACATAAAATTGTTAAAAATAGACTAATTTAATTAGAATTAATCACATAAATACCATGGGATTCGCAACTAGTTTGCAATGAGTGGATCTCTCAATAAGCCTCACGTGTCTTTAAAATTAAAAACCCATGTAGAAAAGCGCGACACGCACCAAGGCGTCGTTGAAATTTCGCGACCTCTTTTTAATCGCGCTTAGCACAATGCCAAGTTTAAACTTTGAACAAGAGTTTTGTTTTAGCTACACTGAAAAAAGAAAAGATTATTACTACGCTGAATTTTGTTTTATGAAATGCCAAATGAAGTTTAAAATATGCACCACTTTTATTGTCAGTACGGATTTATGTTCATAAAAAAAAACAAAAAAAAAACAGATTAGGATAAGATTAAAAAAAGAGTTATGCAGGATATCAATATTTGATATTATTTAGGCTTCATATATCTTTGAACTTTTATGGTATACCCAATTACACTTTTCTATTATATACAGCTATACCCAACCCTACGTTGTATAGTTTTCTACAAAGTCTTAATATTTTAGCAACTTTTTTTTATTTTAATAACACAGTTAATAATTCATATATTTATTGTACGGAACCCTCTGAACGCGAGTAATACTCGCACTTGACCGTTTATTGCTTTAATACACATGTTTTACATACTAGTGCTTAAGAGGCTATACTTCAGCCAGGCGAAAAGATCCGCTCGCTAATGCTAATCAATGTGGAAGAATTTTTTTAAGATATCTCGTTTGCATTTCAATATTTTTGACTGATTTTTTTTTATTGCATTCGGTAGCTCAGATCGATCTGTACAAAGGCCGTTTTTTTATTTTTCGATTTTCTTTACAAGTATTTTTAATTAGGACACTTTCATTTTCGGAACCGGTTTCGAAAGTGAAACCATCCTCAATAAAAAAATCTGCAATCGAAATCGAGAAAGTAAAAAACGGCCTTTGTAGAGATCGACCTCAGCTGTCCAATGCGAAAAAAAAAATCATTTAAAAATATTGAAATGTAAATGAGATATCTTTAGAAATTTCCTTCATAGGATTGGCATTAGCGAGCGGGTGTTTAGCCAGACTAAAGTAACCCCTTAAATAACATTCAGCAGATGAGGCAGTTTTTTAATAATTTTAATTCAGAGTGTTTTTAATATTTCTCTTAGCCCCCTTTCAAACTTCAACTGTTGTGGAAACTTGTAGAAAAGATACCTTAATACACTGTAAAAAAATTCGAAGTTTTCTTATCCTACGAAAATATAACGACGAATGAAAATGTGGAATTAGCACATCCGAGTTACCCATGATACCGAAAAGAGTTCTTTACCTGTAGAAATCTAACAATGTAAAAAAAAAAAAAAAAAATCTCTCAAATTGACAGAAAAAAATTGTTAATTTTGGCGCCAGTGAAAAACCGTTTAATTTGCAGAAATTATCTGTAATTTTTCATTAAAACAGTTTTTTTCTGTAAGAAATACAGATTTTTTCTGTAAAAATTACGAAATTCAGTTTCTTTTACAGAAAAAACCTGTTTTTCTTTTAAACAGATTTTTTATCTAAAAAATACAAATATTTTCTGTAAAAATTACAGTTTTTTTTACAGTGAAGAAACCAATATATTTTTGAAATTTAAAGAAACATTTATAAAAACAAAGTTTCTTTCGCTGCCACTGATTTTCGGAAACGTTTCCGAGAAGTTTTCACAGCGTAGAGAAGTCAGTTTTCTCAAACCGGGATGTCGGTTTTTAGGATGCTAGCAGTACTCAGTTGGGAATTTTCAGCTGCTTAATTGAATTTATATATGCAAGAATAAGAAATGATTATTCATTTTAATATTAATATTAATGCTGTTATTTTATCCTGTTTGTCTGCAAAACATGTTTGTTAAATTTGAAAATGTTTACTTGAGAATGTATAGCATCCGAAAAACCTATATTACACGTTGAAAAACAGATAAATACAATATAAAAATTACTCGGAAACGTTTCCGAAAATTAATGGCAGGTAATGAAACTTTGGTTTTATAAATGATTCTTTAAATCTCGAAAATATACAGGTTTGTGAGTTTTTAAGGGGTCTCGGGACTCTTAAAATTAGAAAAAATGAAAAAAAAAGACCCATTTCAACATTTGATATCTTAAATTGTACAAGACTTTAAAACACAATTTTTATAAGGATGAAAGACATAAGTATGTTATTTCGTTTCACATATTTTTAAAATTACAAGATGTAGAATTATTATTCATAGAGGGAAACTGTCAAACGTTTGTCGAGCAGACAATCGGTAGGACAGCTTGCGCGCAGGATTACAAAATAGATTTCGCAACTGGAATGAAAATTTTGGTGTTTAATTTTAATTCAGTTCGTAATAATTAATCTGAACCTAAATAATTTTGCATTTAAAGTATTTTTATATTATTAATATAAAGTTGTATTTAGCTAATACAGAAATTCGAAATTTTCAACAGTATATTCACCTAAAAAGATATTTTTTGAACAATAAAAAGTAAATTTTAGGTTCAGTTTATACAGACTAACATGAAACATGCATTTTGAAAATTTCATAAAAATATAATGAGGAGTTTTGGAGATATCTTGCGCGTTATACCCAAAAATGTCATTTAGGAAAAAATGACTTCAAAGTTTCGGAAATGCCCCTTCAGCTATTGAGTAGGTATAATTCTAAAAGTGAATTTCAAGGAAAAAATTATATCAAAATGTTCAGACAAGATATAAATTTAAGGTATAAAAAATTTAAATAAAAAAATATAAAGCTTTAAGAGACTTAAGACTCCTTAAAGATAAAAAAACACTTTTCGAAATCGTGGTTTACTCGGAAGAAGTTAATGTTCAGTCTCGGAAGTTAATGTCTGGGAAGAAGTTTGTTCGTAGTTATATTATTTTTTATAGATTAAGAAATGTTTGTCATTTTTTACAGTGAATGTACGGTTAGCTCAGAGAGTTAAAAATGTGATTTTCTTTCCATAAATTGTGAATAGTTTTATATCTCGTCTAGAAAAAACTAATCAAGATTTTCGTAGAAATATTTGAAGGATTCCGGTGTAAAACAAGGCAATTAACATACTGCAAGTTTCTAGATATTCAAGATTCAGGTTTTCTATATAAACTATTGATATTGCTTCTTCTAAATATCTGATTTGTAAAATATAAAACTTCAGTTAACTTACAGGGTTTGTCCGTTAAGTAATGAGACTGGGATTCGAGCGGCGCTCCAGTCGCTAGCAGAGTTCTCTCTGGCTTCTGGATTTGTAGTTAAGGATTTAAGCTAAGCAACTCACCGGTCGCCAGTCGCGTCCGAACTCTGATGCAGTCAGAATCACGCATGGCGCAAAAGCCTTTTTTGAGTTTTGTCACAGCAGAACATGTCCAAAATGGAGCCGTCGCTGGAGCAGCACTACGTGATTAAATTTTGCATTCACCTGGGCAAAACCGCTTCTGAGACACTTGCCTTCATTAAGGAGGCTTACAAAGACGACGTCTTGTCAAGGGCCCCGGTCTTCCGGTGGTGCAGTGATCAAGAACGGACGGGAGACTCTTGAAGACATGAAGCGATTTGGACGCCATCATTCTCTTTTTTGAGAAGCGTGGAGCGAAGGCAATTTTAACCTCCGGGACGAACGCCGTCTTCTACAGAGAAGTCCTTGCGTGCTTGCTCAAAGCCGTCAAACGGAAATGACCGGAGATTGCCGATCGCAGGAAGTTTCACCAGGACAACGCTCCAGCCCACACTGCCTTTGTTGTGACCGCCTGGCCTGGATAGGTGTTGCAACCTTGCCGCACCCGCCATATAGCCCTGATTTGATCCCGATAGACTTTTTCTTGCACCCAAAGTTCAAGAGAAGCCTGAAAGGTAACCGCTTCGAAGATCTTCCCGCCATCCAACGGTCTGTCACAGAGTCTCTGAAAGAGGTTACGGCAGCTTACATCCATGGAACCTTTGCAGCGTGTGAATTGCGTTGGTAGCGGCATGTCGACGCCCAAGGAGACTATTTTGAAGAATTTTAAAAATATCCAGCGATCGGATCAATAAATTCTTTTTACCAAACCCAGTCTCATTACTTAAAGGTCAAACCTTGTATGTGCAACATTTTCTGTCAGATAGATTTTATTTTATTGGACTCATATTCAAAGCGTTTTCGTTATTAAAATCTACTCCTAGATTATATCGTTGATTATTATAGTATAGTAAAAAATGAACTTTGTACTTTTAAACAATGCCAAAAGCACTGTAAAAAGTTTACAAAAAAATCATGAAAAATGAAGAAAAAATGACATTTACTATGTTTTATCCCGGAGCCCTTTTAGTCCAGTCAAATTGTCAGAAAATTGGGCCGATAGATGCAAAAATTCTGCTAGAAGATTTTATGTTTTTAAAGTGTTTATGGGGATGCTAATAACAGGAATTAATTGTTTCCCAACAAAATATCTCGAGGCTAAACTTTGTGGAGCCAAAAAACCACGAAATTTTCGGACTTTTTTCAGTTTTTTGCCTATAACTCGAAAATTATAAATTTTTTGTGTACCATGCTTAGTTACAAAAAGAAAGAAAATTAAATTCTCTACAAATTTCATACAAAAATGTTTTTCTAAACCCATTATTAAGCGCGCTACAACTTTTTGAAAATAGCACATTTTTTTCAACTTCATAGAAAGTGACCTATTTTTCGCCTCCCATCCCTAAAAAAAATTTCTTTTCATCACTAACTGTAGAAATGAAATGCACCTATTGATGAATAAGTAAGAAGGCAAATTTTCAAGAAGGTTAGGCAGAAGGTAGGGTTGCCAGATAGCACGTTTTTCTCGTACGTTATACGTTTTTAGTATTTTTTAGGTCTATAGCGCATTTTAGGTATTAGGTGTACATTTAAATGTGTCCGCACAACGTTTTCTTCCATTTTTTCTTCCCCATCCCACTTTTGATAGTTTAAAAAATATTCTTTTTCAGTTTACTTTAAAATTTCACCTTTTGCCAAAAATAAGTTATGGATATGCACATCAAAATGTAAAAACGGCTTGTTTTAGATCAGTAATACAAAAATCTTGGGTGAGTTGTGTAATATTAAGTGCGCATTTGCTGTTGAAATAGATCAAGTGAACTCTACCTTATTATAGATAAATATCTACATTATAAAAATTTTTATTTAGTCTAACTGTATCATAAGTTTAGATATTTCGTTTGATTTATTATCACCTTTTATGCTTAACCATTAAACGTTGAGCCTGATACATTCACGGGCAATTTGTCCGTGACTGTATCGGGCGCGATGATTACAAGGTTAAATACAAATATTTATTTTTGTAGGATGTCCATTGCTAAAATTTTCCTAATTATTAAATTGCAGGATGGTCTGATTTATCTTTATTCTTACAATTCAATTACTTTTTCATTTATAATTGGATAAGAATGCAAAATTAGTTTTAAAATGTTAACAGAATAATGCAATACAAATGTAGTTAGAGAATAATGATTAGATCGATTAATTAATAATAACCACTTTTTAAAGAAATTCGTTAACGAAAACATTACTGGCGCATTCAATATAGTTTAGCATGGTACGAAAAAGAACGATAGTGCGATAAATTGCACTATACAGTGGATGCGTAGATACCACGCAGACATTGAACAGTTTGAGGTTCCAGTTATTTGCTAAATCAGCCACAAAAAGCAAAGTTCATCTTGCAAGGCTGCCTCCGACGCAAGAGGCTGCGCAGCATCATTTCCTAAGATGTTATCATCAGGTACAAGCTTGGCTAGGAAACAACATGCCCCCTGAAGAATGGGGGTGGGTTCGCAGGTCTGACGGTCTTTTTCAGCCAGTTCAAATGTACCAAAACCCAGCACCTGAATCCTTGCTGCATGTTGTCTCATGTAGCTGTAAAAAAGGGTGCACCAAGGCATGCTCTTGCCAAAAATCAGGACTCAAATGCTCGGCAATTTGCAAAAACTGTAACAGGGTCAATTGTGAAAATGTGGATGATATTATTTATGCAGAAGAAGAGGATTATGAAGCTGATACCTGGGAAACCATCGACCAAACCAGCAACGTCGATGACTTTCGCAGCCAGGATGATGATGTCGCAACGAGCTCAAAGCAGTTCAAAGCTGTTGAAGATCATGCAGCCTGCTCCTTTGCTTCTCAAGCTGAGGTTGAAGAACCAAACTCATCAACCCGCAAGCGCTCCAGACGTTACTAAATCCATTAAAGATGTTACTGTAAGTATTTTTTTACTTACATTCATGCTACCTACATTCATAATACCTACTATTATTGTTCTCACCTTAAGTTGTAAATACAAAAAAAAAATTACAATGTTGTCAATTTTTTACGGTTTTACCATTGTAATTAATCATTATTACTATCATGCAAATACCTGTAATATAAAAAGTTACGTTAAAGAGGATAAAAGAAATAAAAATGGTGTCAAATGTTGGTATTTGCGATTTTTTCACAAAGTTAGAAAAAAAGTATCATTTTCAGGAAGCTGTAGCGCGCTTAATAATGGATTTAGAAGAAGACTTTTATAATGCAATTTGTAGAGAACTTAATGCTCTTTCTTTTTGTAATTGAGTATGGTACACAAAAATTTTATAATTTTCGAGTTATAGGCAAAAAACTGAAAAAAGTCCGAAAATTTCTTGGTTTTTTGCCTCCACAAAGTTTAGCCTCGAGATATTTTGTTGGGAAACAATTAATTCCTGTTATTAGCATCCCCATAAACACTTTAAAAACATAAAATCTTCTAGCAGAATTTTTGCATCTATTTTTGACAATTTGACTGGACTATTTATTTTGAAACTTTTTTTTAAAAGAAATAAACTGAAATTGTTAAGTTTTTTATTTACAAATATAACAAATTATTAGCTGTAATAAATCAATAAATACACTAAAATTGAACAATGTGAAAGACGAAAAGGATTATACTTATGATATAAAAAATATATACTAGGAAAAACTGCCTTATCAGGAGACGATTCACAGAGGCTAAGATTATATTAAATGCTTTATAAATTTTTTAAAAGACCCATTTTGTTTTTTCTATCGACAAATCTTACAAATAAAAAATTGGAAAGCAATATAATTCTTTACTGCAGTTCAGTCTCACGGTTCAGTTTCAATACTGAGCAGGAAAGAATTAATTTTTCAGATTACTTTCACTTCTACTTAGTAGTTGGGTTTTTCATTAAAGAAAGCATAAAAGAATCATAATATATAGAGCTTTCTGAAAGTAATACAAGGTATCCGTAAAACAATGTCCCTCTTTCAATAGTATATTATAACAGTTTAATTTAGCCTATTTACCACAAATCATACACCAAATCGAAGGTAAACTAATTTAGTTTTTCTTACAAATGTTCAATATGCCCGTCCTTCGGTTAACAAGCTGAGTAATGGAAGCAATAGCCACTTCATTCTGTGTCTCAACACTGACAAATCATTAGGTAGCGGAGGAACGTAGACACGATCTTTATTAAATCCCCAAAAGGAAAAAATTACATGGCTCTGACGGCTTTTAAATCTTAAGCCCAGCAATAACACTTTAGTCGCCATTTTGCGTATGTGGCCCTGCAAGCGAGTCAGTAACAAAGCAATACTCGCGCATGCGCTTATCTAAAACTGTTTGGGTTACTCTTTATGTGTGACCTTGAACCAACATTCAACAACGCTTACAGTTGATATTGTTAAAATTTATAACTGGGATATTCTTTTATGGACACCCTGTATTTTTGTAAATAAACTCTCCCTAATAATATGAGACGTGTCAATCAGTTAATAATTTCCTGTTGTTTATTGTTTTGTTATTTCCAAAATAATTTTAAAAGTTAATTTTGTTCTCGTGAATTGTTTATTAACTTACGTTTAAAGGCTCCGAACAGGTGATCGGGTTGCATTAATATCTTTCAAAGTGATATATTTTCACCTGACCAGTTCCCTAAAGAGTTTTAACTGCTATTGTAAAGTATATTATCTTGTTCCTAAACTCATTGATTTAATTGGTTAGTGATTACTATTGTCATTAGAATATACTTAATTTTATCTTGTCGGAAGCTCAAGCGACATAATTATAGTGAACTTCCGGATATAGTGATGTCTTAATGAGTATTAAAATAATTGTTAAGGTTAATTTTTTACAACTATTTCGCTAAATATCCGTCTAGTAGTCACCAGTTTCTACACCTAAATGTCGTTAAGTCTCTCACAATACCCTGATATTGATAGTGAAATAAGCCTCTTGAGGGAGATAACCACAAATGTCATTCATGAAAATTTCTGAAAGACTTCGTTTGTTAAAAATTAACAAGTCGAATGAGCCAATCCCGAAACTTTTTTATATCTCATACGTACTTTTTAATTACACTTGAATTTTTAAACAATAAATGTTTCAAAATCACGGGGGGGGGGGGGGGGTGGAGGGATGAAAAAAATTCTTAAGTCACTCACTTTCCGAATTCTCCTCGGTAATGTTAAGTCTATGAGCATTTGATGCATTCTTATATTTAAAATATATCCTTGGGATGCTAATATTTTTAACCTTGTTTCTGTGTACTCTTATTGAAGGATGTCTCTTTTTAGGTGCATTTGTAATTATATAAATGCGTAGCACCTATAGTGGTCGTTCAGTTCGTCGTTCGTCATCCTTTCGAACAGAATGAAATTTATATGCACTTATGAAGTTCTCTAAAATATACATTCAGTACAATATGCGGTGCAAAAAATATTTATAAAACTAGTTATAGTACGAACGCACCTTATTTGCCGCGTTTGACGTGCAATTTCCAACTTGTTTTCTTAGTTCTCCAAATATTTCTAAAATTGATGCTTAATTTTATATGAAGTGTTAAACTTTTATTCTCAGTTCGCCTGCTTTTAACATATAAAATATTAAATTAAACATAGATTTTAGAAATATTTTAACAAGAAAAAAAGAGACATCCTTTAAGAAGAGCACACAGAAATAAGAAATATTAATATGCTGAGAAAATATTTTAAACATAGGAATGCATCAATCGCCCATAGACTTAACATTACCGAAGAGAATTCGGAAACTGAGTGACGAGCAGTCTTAAGGAAGTCTAATCAATGGGTAATATTTAAATCAAGACATAAGAAAAATAACAGAAACCAGAGCGATAGCATTCATAATTCCTCATAATTCTTCCGGGTATGTTTCAACGAAATTTATAAAGAACATTTTTCTTCAAATAAAAGTGGTGTTCAAAAAACGGACAGAGTGGGAGCCCTGACAATATCATATGTGGCTAATTCCATGAATACTTGCCATGTCTGTCACACAGCTGAAAATCGCTATTCTTGTTGGCCACTGTTATTTTAGAAAAGTTTGCTTCGCTTAATCCAATTGATGAGATATCTCCGATAAAATAAGTCACATTTTTCCGTTCTAAAATACTGGTAGCAAACAAGCATAGCGATTTTCAGCTGTGTGACAGACATGACAAGTTTTCATGGAATTAGCCATGTATGAGTTCGTCATATGAAAGAATAGGAATTTTTTGAAATCATGAAATGAAAGTAATAAAGAGTAAACATATTTTCTTTTAAAAAGTCATCTGCAGTACTCTTAAAATACAACGAAAGAGATCCTTGTAAACATCAAACGACTTCTTTAGGGACAAAGATGAACAACCAATGAGATCAAGTTCGTTACATAGCATGCTACACTGTCAGAAAAATTCGTCTTTATACACTAATTTATTCGTCATTTTTAAATAAATAATTTCCGTGCTCCTGGAACACAAGATTTTTCCGTTAATTCTTCCCGGAAGTCTGAAAAAGAGGGACATTTTCCGTTTATTCCTTGCACGTATGCGTATTGGCTATATTATGATCAAAGTTCGAACTTATTTTTTAAATGAAAAACGGAAAATTCAATTAATTAAAATTTCTAATTTATTTAAAAACAAAAAAAAACAAAAATAATGCTTTCGAATTTAATAAAGTAGCAATTTTCTCATTCATTTAAACTTATTCGCAATTTATTTTTTAGAGTATTTCGCATGTGAAATATATTCTAAACGAACACATTTAAAAAATATATAGTAGTTCAATGAATTAATAAAAAATTGATTTTATTCAAAAATAAAACATTTCTTCTCGAGTTTAATTAAAAATAGAATATTCAAATTTTACATCTAACAAATTATATCTTATTAAAAATATATGTAATATGTAATAATTTTTATCCTCTATTACTGTATAACTGTTAAAACATCAACCATTATTTCATTACGACGAAATTTCCCGGCAATAAAGTTTAAATTTCGAGCTTTCTGAACAAGAAATTTAACAAGCCTTATCAATCCCCCATTTGAAGAAAACCCATATCTTCATTTTAAACTCGCTCTCTTCTAAGTGCTCGCTGGTCGAGTGGTTCAGATGCTCGATTCGAAAAGTTCGGTGCCAGGTTCCAATCCAAGGGGATCCGCGGAAGAACAAGAGACGTATTTAAAATAAAACTTTTTTTTTAGATTACAGAAATTTTATTTTCTATTTACCAAAGCGACGTGCTCTGCAGAATTGAGTGAAAGCAAAATGACAGATCGGTTGTTCATTTTCGATCAAATCAGAATAGATTATAATTTCGACTTTCAATGAAGTCTGCCCATCTCAACAACCTCCCTTCGTTTTATGATAAAATAAATCGGGTTAAATTAAATTTTATTTTCATTACCAGGGAGCGTACGGTTTTTCCTTTTGTATCCACTATTTTTTTATTCTATTTACGATCTTCAGTTTATTTAAGGCAGATGTCAGACGAGCGATTTTGAAAAACAGCCATATCGACGCTCTCTGTTGAGAGCATATGAATCTTCTGGTCTGTTCAGACGAGCGCCCACAAATCGTTGCGGTAAAAATTCCGAAAAGCTTCACGTCGAGGCTCGGCGTTTCCCCCAACTCGCTAGGAGCTGGTGGCGTGCTCAAGTCTTTTGTTTCTTCTATGTTGTCCAGACGAACTGCAGTTTTGACGCTGACTTTAACTTTCTTTATCAGTGATTCGTAAGTTGTTGGTTCAGGTTGCGTATCGAATTTTTTCACTAGAATTTAAAATGGATTTAATACACGTGGATTAACTAATTTTTGAAATACAAAAGCGTCCAATATTGTTGGACACCTCATGCTTACATTATATAAAGATAAAAATTAAAATATAATAACATGGTTAAAGGCATCCTCGATTTAAAAATAAAAAATAAAAATAAAAATAAAAATAAAAATCAGAAAAATCTAAAGAAGATTAGGAAGTTATCGATAAATTATATGAATTAATTTTATTTCATATAAACAAACAAGTTGGAAATTGCTCGTCAAACGTGGCAAATGAGGTGCATTCGTAATATAAATAGTTTTATAAATATTTTTTGCACCGAATTGCACTGATTGTATATTTCAGTGCACTTCATAAGTGCATATAAATTTCATTCTGTTCGAAAGGCTGTAACATCATTAAAATACACTTGCAATAATTTTTTTCCCATTGGCCGTAATCTAACGAAAAACTTTTGACTATCCCTGTAATTAAACTATACATCCGATTTTCATAAAATTTGAAATGACTCGACAAACTTTTGCAACAATTTTATATTCGAAATTTCAGGCTATTCGGTTGGGTAGTTTTTGCTCTGTTATATGCGGACAGACGGACTGAACGACGACTAAAGGTGCTACGTATTTATATAATTACGAACGAACCTAAAAAATCATTTAAAATTATGTTAATGTTACAAGTTAACGTTTAACCTACAAGTTAACGAAAAGTATTTAAATAGTAAAGTGTTATTATAAGGGAAAATCGAATGTAATCTTTATTAAATACTAAAAATAATAATACTATTTTGTCCTAGTATGTACTAAATTGAATTCAGGGGTAATTGCAGGGGTTTTTTGCGGGGTGGGGGGTGAAGGAGGTATTTTGCGAAAAGTAAATGCTAAAGTTTTCGCTTCGGGGGAGCTTGTTTTCTTTACAAATTACAGATTTTTAAACCTAACAATCTTAAAATAATTAATTAATAGTATGTTTTTATGGAATATAATTTTGTGAAAGGGCCTGTTTTATAATTACGATTTTTGAGAAGAGGCCTGTTTTATTAAATGGATTTTTGTGACGGGGCCCTAAATAGACAGCAAATGTTGTATTTCTTGATAATAATGAATTCTTAATAATAATTCTTTGAAATTAAAATCATTACAAGTTAGATCTGGTTTTGAAAATCCGGTATGGGAAAGGAAACAGCAAAACAGAGCCTGTGTTCTGGTACAGGTTCTATTTACTGTGAGTATGTAGTTTTAAAAATACTGTATTTTTTTTTTTTTTTTTTTTTTTTAGCTCACATGCCATCAAAGCTTGAGAACTAATGTGCCCGCCGGTTCTGTATGTACGTACGTATGTACGTAACGCGATAACTCTTGATGGAAACATCCGATTTGCTTCAATTTTTTTTCTAGTTTCATTCTGATAAGGCGCTTCCCTGATTAGTTTTGGGGATTCATTGGTTAAGTATAAAGGTGGACAACGGGGGGCTAATTCCAACTTTAATTTAGATAAATGTTTTTCTATGCAGAATTATCCGATTTGCTTCAAAAAATTTGTCTACGTTCATTCCGATAAAGCTCTCCTCTGATTAGTTTTGGGGGTTCACTGATTAATTATAAAGTTGGAAAAGTGGGGGGGGGTCTAGACTCCCCTTTAATTTAGATAAATGGGTTTTTCATGCAGAATTATTCGATTTACTCCAAATTTGGTATACCGGTTTATTATGTTAAGGAGCTTCCCTGATTAGAGTTGGAGGTTCATCAGTTAAGTATAAATCGGAAAAAGAGGGCTAGTCCCCCGCCCCTTTAAATTAGATAAATGTGTTTTTCATGCAGAATTATTCGATTTGCTCCAAATTTGGTACACCGGTTTATTATGTGAAGGAACTACCTTGATTAGGTTGGGAGATTTATTGGTTAAGTATAAAGGGGGTAACGGGGGATAGTTCCCCTTTAATTTAGATAAATGGGTTTTTCATGCAGAATTATTCGATTTGATTCAAATCTGATATACCGGTTTCTGATACCGGTTCAAATCTGATAAACCTCGTTAAAAGGAAAGCTATCTTCTTTGCTATTTTTTAAGCAAATATAGGTAAGTTTGGTAAAGTGCCCGTTCCGTTTTCTTTCCTTTCTTTTTTTTTTTTTTCTTTTGTAAAATTTTGTGTACAGCAAAGTTAATTTTCCATCGATTACTTAAAATAGGATGAACCTAGTACCGCCTGTGTTTATTTCTTTTTTCTAATTTCTTGAATAACTAATGTAAAATTACAAAATCATTTATTTCCTGCAGAAGATCCATTTTGCTTATTGAAAACATGGAATGGGAATCATTCTGTTGCGGCGATAAAAAATGTCGCCTGCTCTGTGTGGCGGGAACGGTACATAGATCGCTCGTCTGACCGGGATAGCGCAGGTGTTTATTTTTCTTGTTGAAACCACAAGCGTTCAAAAAGTCGTTCGTCTGACATTTGTCTAATTGCAGAACTTGTAATAATTTCTTCCCGGGAAAATAAGGCCGTAAAACTGTTCTCAAATAGTGGTACTCAAAATTGTGGACCTGCTCACCTGTTTATTTATTTATTCCCCCTTCACTAAAAATATCCCCGTGCATGGGCTTGCCGCAATTCAAAAGTAACACAGTATAATATTGTCTACATTCATTATACTTTTTAGGCTAATGTCAGACGAACGTCTTTTTGCACGTTTTTTTCCCTACATATCATCCCTACACAATGCTAACGGCATTGTGTAGGGATGATATGTAGGGGAAAAAGGGTGCAAAAAGACGTTCGTCTGACATTAGCCTTAAAGTTTTCAGAAGTACATTTCTACGTTGCAATAAGAACTATGGGAGTGAGTTTTGATTTTTTAAAAAGATGGATTTTTTCTTATTATACTTTTCTAAATAAATGTAGAGGAAAAGATACAACTATAGGCTAGGCTCTAAAAATGGGCTAATTCTTAAATAAGATACTAGAAGGTTCAGCCATCTGGCGGAGAGGGCACGTAACTATCACATCTTGGTAAGGAAGAAGTAACAGCTGATTAATTGCCGCCGTTCGCAATCGTCATTTTATTTATTTATTTTTGCAAAACCTCTATTTTCAGAACTTGAAACTTCATCCGGTAAGTGAATTCGAATTTCTGTACACTTTAATCGATGACTATTGCACGCTTTGCTGTTATTGTGTAACTGATAAAACAATAAGCTACGTTTTAAGATCCTTGAACAAAGGATATCTTTAACTGATAATGGCTTACTTTCATTAAAAGTTTAACAAATTGGTGATCAAAAAATGTTCTGGGAGATAAGTCTAAAAACGGGCTAGCCTCCAACGATCGGCCTTAAATTTCAAATCAATCTGGTGGGTCTTCTACAGAACTGAGCTGATTGCTGGACTGCCTTTACAACTAAGCCCATTGGATATCTCTCCAGTGCAAACTGTTTCCAAGATAGCGACCTCTCGAGGAACCAAGTCTTTAAAATCGAGTGACTTTAAAATCGAATGCATAGTGACGGGTTCCACCTACCATGTAGGATATGTGGACTCAGTCCACATTAGGGTGGTCACAAGGAACATGGGAAAAAAAAATTTTTAACGTTTTCTTCGGGGGGACCCTCCTAAAAGTTGCCAATTAGTTAGAAAATGAGATTGGCAAAGTTTCAACTGAAATGAACAACATTAACCCGTGCCTCATCGAGGTTGAAGTCTTGAAAATTTGCAGTTTTTGGCAAAAAATTGCCGTTTTTCTTTCTTTACGTGAAAACTATTTGTCTTAGAAACCTGATTCTTGTTTTATTTCATAGAAACAGTTGTTGCCTTAAACTTTTACTCTCATCAAAACTTATATTTAATGAATATTAGTTTTTTTCTGGTCAGCTCGTGATCCATACCCTCAAACTCTGCATTTTTGAAACATAAGTGCAAAATGACAAATTAATAATTTTATTACTTTTCATAATTTTTTTGCATTATTTTCATTAATAGGCAAAAATAAATGAACAATTTTTGCAACTTTAAAAATATTTCACGAATTATAATTGATTATTAGTTATCTAGTTCTGTGTCTAGTAAGAAAGAGCTTCTCGATTTGTGTTGCAGTTGAATATCTGAATTTCTCTTTTTATTACAAGGCTGTTTTTGTTACCTGTTATCGTTATATATTTTTAGAATTGACGAAACATTCCGTAAAGCCCACTCCCTTTTGATATGATGTCAGAAATGTAAGATTTTTTTAATTTGCCACTTGTCTCATCAAATCATCGACAGTAAGCTACCAAGTAATCGTCAAGTTTTATGTATTTTATTTTATAATATTCGCAAAATGAAACTGAACGCCAGAGAAGCTGCTGGATTTAGAGTACATCTACCAGTTAACCACAGGCTTTAATTTTAAGTAGAAGTGCAATTGACTCCCCAAATAACTATTTCGTAAACAAAGAACTGAGATCATCAAAAACAGATTTAAAAATTCCGGTTTAGAGAGAACTGTTATTCACTGGGATGGAAAACTGCTTCACCATTTTTTGAATAAAGAAAATGTAGAGAGGATAGAAGTTTTAATTAGTTGTGGGGATGAAGAACAGTTACTACGAGTTCCACAGCTTGAAAATAGTATCGGAATAATTCAGGCAAAAGCTGTATTTTCAGCAGTTGAAGAATGGAGGAAGTTGGTAAAATCCAGGCAATATGTTTTGATACAACTGCAGTAAACAACGGTCACCTCAGAGGAACCTGCATTCTTCTATAGCAATTGTTGAAGCAAAAGTCTTCTGTATTTACCATGTCGCCGCCCTAATCTAGAAATTATCCTAAAAGCTGGTTTTGATTGTAAAGTGGGAATAATCACTGCTCCTCAGCCAGATATTAAAAAAAACAATTCTGATTGGGTGGTTTAAATTAAACCAGAGTAAATATAAAAATGCTATTGAAGATGAAATAGTAGATATAAATAGTTAATTCAGAAGAAATTTCAAGTTTTCTTACAGCACCTTTTAAAAATTAACAGCTCAGGGATGATTATAAAGAGTTTATCCAACTTTGTTTAATTTTTATAGGACTCCTTCCTACAAAAGACTTTTTTCAGAGCACCTGGTGCTTTTAATCATGTCAGATGCACAAGCAATTTATTCTCTCAAAATATATTGTCATAGATAATCTCTCAATAACAAATTTAGAAAAAGAAGGTATTAAAGACCTTTGCTTATTTCTAATCAATATTTATGTAAAATCGTGCTTCAATATTCCCACTCCCACTTTGGACCCCAATCCAAGACCTGCAAATAATAAAATCACTTGTTCACTACAGAAAAATTGATAAATAGGTTGCAGACAAAGCACTCGTTAAAATGATAAACCATCTTTGGTATCTTAACTCGGATCAAGTTGCATTTTCATTTTTAGATGATACTTTGAAAAAAAAAAAGTCAACATAAGCATGGCTGTAAAATTAATGTCATTTGAAGAAGAAATGATGATGATGATAAGAATTTAAAAGCAACAAAAGTTTTCAACGAAGTGGATTATTTATTGAACAAAGAAGTCAATGTTTTTGTTTCATCTCAAACTATAAAAATTTTTAAGAGATTTTATATTAATAAGCATTTTTTAAATACTGATCCCAATCTATGGTGTGAAAATAAACCTTATTTGAAAGCAAGAAATCAATGAATGGTTTTAAAGTTGTCAATGACACAGCTGAAAGGGGAAGAAAATTAACCAGAGATTTCAATTCCTGTTTAACAAAAAACGAAAAATAAAAACAGTATATGCTAAAAGTTGTATGTGAGTGTAGAAAAACTTTTCCAGATTCTTCAAAAGCCACCTTATCTAAGCCATTTACCACCTTAATCCTTTCTGGCGCAGTGGTCCCATGTCGAGACTACCTAATTTTAATTCCAAAGTTACTTGTTTGTAAATTTAGGTGTAGTCAATCATTTCATTATTTTACGAACAGAACTTTTCTGTACTGGAAAGGGTTAATGTGACAATTGTAGGGGATAATAATTAATTTTCTTTATTATGCTTCCTTTCTCGTAACACAACTTTAATAATAAAATGCATTTGAGCATATTTGTTCTAATTTTTATACTTTCTTTGCACCCCCCCCCCCTTTTTTTTAAATTTTTTCAGTTTAAAATTCGATTTTTTTTTTCATTTTCTTTGGAATTTTTTTTAAATTAGTACTTTATCATGTACAAAATGAAAAACAAAAGGGGGAAAGCAGATGAAATGGAATGTTACAATGTTTTTTTCACATTTTCATAAAAATCAGTTTTTAGGATTTGGGTGAAGTCTGGTCCTGAAAAATGCGCATATGTCTAAATTTATACATTTTTAGAAATAAAATGGTGTGTGGTTCTTCAAAACGAAGCTTTTTTTTTATATAAAATGAGACCTGAATTATGTTTCTAGGTTTAATTGTATTTATTTTATGAAAGATAAACAGCATTTTTTTGCGAAAAATCACGTTTTTTTTCAAACTTTAACTTCAATGAGGCACGGGTTAATATTATCCAAATGAGCTACAACTTTGCCATTCTCATTTTCTAGTCTATTGGCAACTTTTTGGGGGGTCCCCCAGAAAAAATTCAAAAATTGATTTCTTGTGACCACCCTAGTCCACATGCAATTTAACACTAAACAAAACCAAAAAGAAGCTGAGTTTAGGATCTGTGAGTGATGTAGAAGCCTCAACAACAAAAAACACTAAATTGAAAAACGGGCAAAATCTAAGTGGTACAAAAAGGGCTGCTAAGATGAGAATAAGCCTTGCGACTCCTAGGACGAACATAGGAAACCCATGATCTACGTCGAGAAGGTTAAAACTGCAGCAAAGCACGAAAGCTTATACTTACAGCCATACACTCTAAGTCACAGAGAAATTTACATATGCACTGCTCAAAACAAGGGAGCACATGGTTTTAACAAAATTACGCAAATGCTTACACCGATAAGCTTATATAGATATATGTCAGTGACGGGTTAGGTCATTACGTTTCGATTATAAATATTTCGGTTTTTTCGACCCACCCTACTACACACGGTTACGGTCGTACGACCTCGACAAGCGTCTGTAAAATTCCAACCACCCTTGTATATACTGTACATTTAATCAAATTATATTAAATAGTATAAAGAATATAAGTCTGGTCCTTTGATATATATATATATATATATATATATATATATATATATATATATATATATATATATATATATATAGAGAGAGAGAGAGAGAGAGAGAGAGATTGAGAGTGAGAGAGAGTGAAGGAGTGAGTGAGAGAGAGTGAGAGATAGGTATGAAATGAAGATGAAGGCTTTTATGTTTTAGAAAAGCAATATATATATATTACATTTTTTAAGTATAAAGAAAGTTATAATTGTAACGAAACTTTAAAATGTGTCATGCATTGAACAATAGGTCTTTGTAAATTATAATAAACTGAGCTTTTGTCTTCTTAAAATCCAAATAACGTATTATTATTTTATTTAGAGAGAAAGTCTTTAGTTACATGTGCATTTATATTTTCTTTTAAAATTATTGCTTCTGCATTTGAAGTATTTTCAGAAGATCAATTATTTTCATACACTGTAAAAATTCTTTTTCATAAAGAAAGGTTTTTCTTTTTAAGTGTCGACTTTCATTACTTTAATAACATTACTAATTATTACTCTTTTGAAATTAAATAGCAGGCACTGTAATTTGAGGTCGATTTACATGTATCTCGTTTTAGAAAGAAGGAAAATACAACCTTTTAACAAATGCTTCGAACAAATTCTATTATGTAGTAAAATAGCAACTTAATCGTTAAACATAATCAAAAAAAAAATTGGACGTTTGTATTAATTGTTTATTTGAAAGATAATGTAATTTTTTATTAAAGGATTATTTTAAGATTAGTATTTTATTCAGAAAAGAAAACTGAAGCATTTTTTAAAATCTCTAGTCAAACGTGCATTTATTTGCTTTTAAAATTATTGCATCTGCATTTTGAGTATTTTTCAGGGGTGATTCTGAATTTAAAAAAAAAAAATTCTGAAATTTACAGAAATTTTCTGAAAGGTTACAGCAGAGCGGTGAAAAGGGGGAGACCTACACCCGGCACTAACTATGCGTTTTTTTCGCGATCCTTTGAAGAAATTTGCGTTTTTTTCGCAATCCTTCTATGAAATTTGCGTTTTTCCGTGATCTTTTGGCGAAATTTGCGGTGGGTTTCGCGATCTTTTGCAAAATTTGTGGACGACTTTTAACGAAATGTGCATTCTTTTCACGATCCTTTGAAGAAATTTGTGTTTTTTTTCCGCGATTATTTGGCAAAATTCCCGTTTTTTTCTGCGAACGATTGACGAAATTAATTTTTTGGGGCCACCATTTTTCGAAATTCGCGATACTTTTTTCTATCCGAGTTTTCTGATTGATGACCGATTTTTAAAATTTTCGGAACTGAATATCTCAAATTTTCGGAAAATTCGGAGCAGAATCACCCCTAGTATTTTCAGAAGAAAAGTTATTTTCATACACGATTAAAATTATTTTTGACAAAAAAAAAAAAAAAAAAAAAAAAAAAAAAAAAAAAAAAAAAATTACTTTGTTGTTGACACTTTTTATTAGTTTATAAACAAATCTAATTATTTTTCTTTTGAAATACTAAATAGGAAGTGTGGTAATTTGAGGTCTAATTATATACTTTTAACTTTAAATAGTAGTAAACTTAACCTTTTAAAATACTTAGAAAAAAGCAATAATGCTTAGAAAAATGCAAATAAAATGTAATAGTAATTGTTAAAAGACAGCTAAAAATTTCCATAAATTTGCTTTTCTAAAAGAATTAATTTTAAAGTAGACAAAATATTACATAAAATTTCATTACTATATAGTTTAAATATCTGAAAAATGTGTTTATTTAGATAGCAAATAAAACTGTATTTAAACAAGATTTGCGAATCAATTATTCTGGTAAAAGTAAATATTTAAAGAAAATCAAAGTGTGATTTGCGCTTTAGAAATAAATTTGAAACTTAAATGTCTGTATATTTCAATATATTCTTATCGGTTATATTTTTATTTAATCAAAATAAAATATTTAATGCCAGCCTTTAAATGAAAAATTCAATAAAAACAATTTTTACGCGCTTAACAAGGGAATATTTGTCGAAAACTATAAACAATGAGGGCAAAATTATTCGCTTGTCTGTATTATATATATATATATATATATATATATATATATATATATATATATATATATATATATATATATATATATATATATATATATATATATATATATATATATACATATGTATATATATCTTATATTATAATACGAGCAAAAATTGTGTGTGTGTATGTAAATTTTATCTTAGAAACGGCTTTAACGATTTTGACTAAATAATGTATTTTACCAGTTTCGGGCCCGAGAAGACCACTGGGTTAGGTCACGTGTTTGAGAAAATTCGTTTAGTGGGTCATTTTGGGTCATAATGGGTCAGGGTACAGCTAATTATATCTAAAAAACGGCTCAATCGATTTTGACTAAATTTTATATCTAACCATTTTTGGGTACGAGAAAACTATTCGGCTACGTCACATGTTTGAGAAATCTAGATTAGTGGGTCATATTTGGGTCACTGTGGGTCAAGCTAATTTTATCTAAAAAACGGCTCTATTGATTATGATTAAATTTTGTAATATATTGTTTTGAATTATGAGAAGACCAATGGGCTAAGTCATATATTAGAGAAAATACTATAAGTGGGTCATTTTTGGGTCACTGTGGGTCAAGCTAAATTTATCTAAAAAACGGCTCTAACGATTTTGACTAAATTTTGTATTTTACCAGTTTCGGGCACGAGAAGATCACTGGGTTAGGTCACGTGTTTGAGAAAATTCGTTTAGTGGGTCATTTTGGGTCATAATGGGTCAGGGTACAGATAATTATATCTAAAAAACGGCACAATCGATGTTGACTAAATTTTATATCTAACCATTTTTGGGCACGAGAAAACTATTCGGCTACGTCACATGTTTGAGAAATCTCGATTAGTGGGACATATTTGGGTCACTACGGGTCAAGCTAATTTTATCTAACAAACGGCTCTAACGATTATGATTAAATTTTTTTATCTATTGTTTTGGATTACGAGAAGATCAATGGGCTAAGTCACATATTAGAGAAAATTCTAAAAGTGGGTCATTTTTGGGTCACTGTGCGTCAAGCTAAATTTATCTAGAAAACGGCTCTAATAATTTTGACGAAATTTTGTATTCTTTTATTATACATCGCTTTCGGGCATGAAAATACCATTGGGGTAGGTCGTATGCTCAAGAACATTCGATTAGTGGGTCAGTTTGGTCGCAATGATTCAGGGTCAAGCTAATTGTATCTAACAAACGGCTCCAACGATTTTGAAAAAAAAATTTATTATACCGTTTCCGGGCACTACAAGATCATTGGGCTAGGTCACATGTTCGAGAAATTTCGATTAGTGGGACGTTTTGGGGTCATTACGAGTCAAGTTAATTTCGTCTAGAAAACGGCTCTAGCGATTTTGATTAAATTTTATATTGTATCGTTTTCGGGATCGAGAAGAACATTGGGTTAGGCCGCATGTTTGAGAAAATTCGATTAATGGGTCATTTTGGGTCACTATGGGTCCTTGTTTAGCTAATTATATCTTTAAAATATTATCGTTTATAGAAATTTATCGTTTATATAAATCGTTTATAGCTCAAATGATTTTGACAAAATTTTATATTATACCATTTTCGGAAATAATTAGGTAAATAATTAGAGAAAATAATTAGGTTGACAGCCTGTGAAAACATGGCTGAACAGAGTGACGGTGGTTAATGTGGAAGACTTCATTTCAAAAACACCAGTTATTAAAACAACTTATTTATTGAAGCAAGATAGCATAATGACTTTACAAAACAGCTTTACTTCGTTAAATTATAAGAAAAACTAAAATAATATCTTATGCAGTTACATTATGATAGGTGATATAAACGTACAAAATAATTCTCGAAGCTACAGATCTACAATCTGTCCAGATATTTATACACCTGGAACAGTAATTGTTTTGCATAAAAACCGTTGCCAGTCAGTAAATACAAACTTATGCAAACACATCCGAAACGCCATTGGCTGCAAACTATGACGTTGCAAGTCAACCGCTTACGGCGAAAAAACGTGATTCCGAAATCACTGCTACTGACAGTTATTCAGTAACGGCACTTGTCTCAGGAGCTAAACAGCTTCAGTCTTTTCGGACATGTAAACAAGAACAAGAGAAGGTGAAATATAGACGTGCATCAATATCAAAAGTAAGTACTTTAAAACTTTATCGTATAATTAAACTTTACTGAATGATTAATTAAGCATTAAGTAATTGATGCATAACAGTCATCCTCCTTTTTCACCATCTCTTGAGCTTCACAAAAACATGAAAAAGGTTATATATAAATACAAAATTACAAATACATGAAAAATTCAAAAAGGTTCAAAAATGTAAATCTTCAAAAGTTCAACAACAAAAAGGTTACACTTTAAATTCAAAAACAACAATCTGATCAATGTCAGGTCATATAAGACTTTATTGTCAAGGCATTGATCAGAGTGAACAACATTGTAAGAAAAATTATAACCCCCCCCCCCCCCAATAAAAAGTTTAAATATCAAATTTTTTTTTACAAAATTTCAGTAACTGCTCTTTAATCTGTGGCTCTGTGAAACTAAGTGGCTTTGTGAATTGTAAGAAAAATTATACCCCCCCCCCCAATAAAAAATTTAAATATCAAAAATTCTTTTACAAATTTTCAGTAACTGCTCTTTAATCTGTGGCTTTGTTAAACTATCTGCAAGATTAAATTTACTAGCAATATATTTAAGACTAAATACCTGATCAAAAACTAAGTTTCTAAGAAAATGATACTTTATATGAATAGGCTTGGTTTTCTGATTTTCAAAAAGGGAATTAGAAAAAGCTATTGCAGCTTGGTTATCACAGAACAGAGTAGAATCCCTCAAGTTTAAGTTAAGCACCTCATTTTGCAAAACATTTTTGACCCAGATTAACTGTTTAGCAGCTTCAGTTAAACTGACATATTCGGACTCCATGGTTGAAAGACTTATACATTTCTGTTTAAAAGTCTTCCAAGATACGGGCGTTTCACCTAGAAACAAAATATTCCCACCCATAGAGACACGATCGTCTCTGTTTGCTGCAAAATCCGAGTCGGAATAACATGAAAGATTTAACTGACTGACTCTGGATAACTCAAGTTTATAATTTTTAGTATATTTTAAATAACCTAACAGTTTTAACAAACTATTCCAGTGAGTAATTCCAGGATTTGACTGAAATTGGGACAATAAATTAACTGCATACATAATATCAGGTCTAGTTCTCCCAGCTATAAAAGATAAACATCCTATAAGATTTCTATATGGAAACCTAGACATAATTTCTATTTCTTCCTTAGTGGAAGGTGAATCTTGTTTTGAAAAAACCAAATCCTTGGGAATAGGTAAAGAGCTTACTGGAAATTTAAATTCTGCAAATATTTCACAAATTTTCTCAATATATGCAGTTTGGTGAATGTACAGGCGATTTCCTATCTCTTCAAACTTTATGTCCAATAGCCTTCTGGTTGTCCCCAAAATTTTTAAATTGAAATGTTTTTGCAGCAAATTTACCCCAAAATCTAAATCATCTTTGGTTTTACCAAAAAGAACAATATCATCAACATAAAGTAAAAGGATCAATCGGGACTCAAACATGTACACACAATTGCACCAATCGAGTTTATGAAAACCTACTTTGGATAAAACATCATCCACTTCAAAGAACCATTGTCTGCCGGATTCATGCAGACCATAAATGGCCTTATTTAATTTGCAAACTTTACTTTTTTCCTTAACAAAATCCTCAGGTTGATGCATGTATACAGTCTCATACAGATTTGCATAAAGATAAGCATTGTTGACATCTACCTGGATATTACCCCATTTCAACAGACGTGAAACAATGGCAAAGAATAATCTAACTATTGAAAAACTAACTACCGGACTAAAAACTTCCTCATAATTTTCCCCTTTTACTTGATTAAAACCTTTCGCTACCACTCTAGCCTTATACCTCATTATTTCATTTTTCTCGTTCCTTTTTAAGGTATGCACTAGGGTGGGTCGAAAAAACCGAAATATTTATAATTGAAATGTAATAGAGTGGAAAAGTTGCATTTTGTAATAAAGAATAAATTAGTGAAATATTACACCGATCAGTTAATATCTTTTACCGCCGCAAGGGGCGCAATGTTTCCAAAAATTGCAAAAAACATGTTTTTTCAATATATTTTTTTTTTAATTATCCAAACGTACGAATACAATTTCTAATAGGACGCAATAGCTACATGAAGATATAAGAAGTGTTCCTGTAAATTTTCCTTATGGTAAAGTCATATCTTTTACTGCCGTAAAGGGACCATATTTAAAAAAAAAAGTTGTAAAAATTTCAAATTTTTATTTTTTTCTAAATTTTTATAATTTTTATAATATGTCTAGAAGTAAATAAATTTACTTCATATCTATTAATATGTCGTAAATTTTGTTAACTATTTGTTACAGACTGGGAAAAAAACGGTAATCATTCATTATTCTTGACGATCGCTTCACCTACTGCTGTTTTACTGCATATCAGCAGTTCATATACCATAAATCACAAATATGATATAAAATGAACAAAATATTTTAGTATTTTATTAATTACAATACAGAGATGATTAACCGAAACGGATTAAATAAACTTAAAATGAAGAAGTATTTAAAGTAATTGAAATTTATAATATGACTTGCTCCCAATAAATCCATTGTTCTTCAAGAGGCCGAAATTGATCATATGTGATCTTCCCTCTATTTCGTTAGTTTACAGTTTTGCCACTCGACTAAATCCATACAATTTTAAGCTTCAAAGTTCAAGTCTGGAATGACGAAGTGACGGATCGCACTATTCGTGTCCACAGAACTGCGCGATTTGGCAATTTTCTTTATGGCTGGGGTCCTGATGTCCTATCCTTCATATGCTATCATTCCAATCATGCTATTTTCATGATTTGCAAAACAGGCATTTCGTGAAATTACAGGAACTATAATCTTTCGTGGATGATATGGCAAGTAACGAGGGTTACTAATTATAGTCCACAGAATCTGAAAAAAAAAAAAAACATGATACATTCATTTTAATTGTGAATCAACTGATGCAGTACACTTTCAGGATGTACTCATTGAGTACAATAGTACATCCTGATCAGCCTATTGCCAAAATTGAAAATTGTCAAAGCACGAAGTTCTGTGGACACGAATAATGCCACTGTCCTTTTGTCATTCCAGATTTGAACTTTGAAGCTTAAAATTGTATGGCTTTAGTCGAAAGGCAAAACTGTAAACTAACGAAACCACCTGTTACGGGTTGTCTATCGACTGATGATCTAATAACGCTGGTGAGTTTAGAATGTTCGATTAAAGATACCAGCTATTATAACTTTCCTTGTCCCACTCAATCAGTAGAAAGATGCGTGAAATTAGTCACTGAAATGCTGGTAAAGTTTGTGGACCAGGACATAGTGAGGATCACATACGATCAATTTCGGCCTCTCGAGGAACAATGGCTTTATTTGAAAGCAAGTCATATTATAAATTCATTTACTTTAAATACTTCTTCATTTTAAGTTTATTTACCCGTTTCGGTTAAACATTTCTGTATTTTAATTAATAAAATACTAAATGATTTTGTTCGTTTTATATCATTTTTGTGATTTGTGGTATATGAACTGCTGATATGAGCAGCAGTAGATGAAACGATCTTAAAGAACAATGAATAATTACCTTTTTTATTTTCCAGTCTATGACAAATAGTTAACGAAATTTATGACATATTAATAGATATAAAGTGCATTTATTTACTTCTAGACATATAGAAATTATAAAAATATAGAAAAAAATTTAAAATTGAAATTTTTATAACTTGTTTTTAAATATGGTCCCTTTGCGGCAGTAAAAGATATTATTTTATCATAATGAACATTTACCGGGACATTTCTTATATCTTCATGTAGCTATTACGTCCTATTAGAAATTGTATTCGTACGTTTGGATAATTTAAAAAAAAAAAAATATTGAAAAAAGCATGTTTTTGCGATTTTTTGAAACTTTGGCTCCCTTGCGGCGGTAAAAGATATTAACCGATCGGTATAATATTTTACAAATTTATTCTTTATTACAAAAGGCAACTTTTCCGCTCTATTACATTTCGATTGTAAATATTTCGGTTTTTTCGACCCACCCTAGTATGCACCCAACGGTTACCAAGAATCTTAGCATCTTTTGGTGGTGTCACAAGATCCCATACGTTACGTTCATACATAACATTTAATTTCTTGTTCATTGCGTCCCTCCAGTTTGATGCTTCAGGGGTTTTTATGGCCTGATTGTAGGTTTGAGGAATTTTAATTTCAGTTAAGTTAGCTTGATCTACATTTAAAAAATTAGTTACTTTACCGGATTCTTTATTTTTACTGCTGAAATTAAATAAGTTTTTATCACATTCTATTTTATTTGCTTTACAATAATCTGTTAATTCATTAAAAGATCTAATTCTAGCATTGTTTCCTTCTATGTCATAATAAATATCTGTTTTATTTCCTGTTTTACGTGTTACTGCCTTACATGTCCATGGAATAGATTTACAAGGTTTTAAACTACTCTGCTTAACTTTGATCTAGATCTGACTCACTAACTCTTTCAGTGTCATTCCCCAATTGAGGTGTATTCTCAGGTTCATCATCAAAAATATCCCCATCTTCTGGAAAATCAAAAAGTGAAAAATTGAATTTTTGCTCTTTAAGTTTTGAAAAAATATCTACCCCCCTTTTTGTTTCATCAAACTTAACGTTAATAGTTTCTACAATTTTATTTTCCTCTATTAACCAAATTCGGTAGCCTTTAGTTGTTTGAGCATAGCCACACATGATCCCTAGTTTAGCTCGCATGTCAAGCTTCCTTCTGACCTGCTTGGGCACTCCCAAATATGCTAAACAACCGAATTTTTTCAAATGAGAAGCTAAGAGTTTTCTACCTGTATACATCTCAAAAGGGGTCTGGTTATTTTGTTTGTGACATACCCTATTCCATATATAAGAAAAACACATCAAGGCCTCAGCCCAAAGTTTTTGAGACATGCCACTAGCATTAAGGAGAGTTTTAATACAATAAAGACAGTTAAATTGAAACGCTCCGCAACTTCATTCATTTCTGGGCTATACGGATTCGTTTTTTCGTGAACAATTCCCTGCTTTTCTAAAAAATTGTCAAATTCTCTGTTACAGAATTCCATGCTACCATCAGTTCTTATAGAAATTATTTTCTCATTTAAGTACCTTTCGGCGCTACTCTGAAATTTCAAAAATGTCTGAAAAACATCATCCTTGTTTCTGATGGTGTATACTGTAACAAAACGAGAAAAATCATCAATGATGGTAAAAAAATATCTACTCCCTCCATGCATGTTACCTGTAAAGTCCCGCACAAATCCATGTGTAAGAGCCCCAAAGCAGTTTTTGACTTTATTTTATTTATTGCCTTAAATGATGTTCTTTTAGATTTTGCAAGTTTACAGGAGATGCAATCCTCGGCCAACATTGACAGCATTGGAAGTCCTTTAACACTTTCATTTTTACCTGTGTTAATTAAGTATTCGTTATTTACATGGCAAAATTTTGTGTTAGTAAGGGACAAGCTAATATTATCTAGAAAATAGCGCTTACGATTTTCATTAAAATTTCTATTCTATCATTTTCGGGCTCAGGAAGACAGTTGAGCTAGGTCGCATGTTTGAGAAAATTGATTAGTGGGCCATTTTGGGTCTCCATGAGCCCGGGTCAAGCTAAATGTATCTGAAAAACGGCTCAAACGATATTGAGAAAATTTTGTGTTATACCGTTTTCGGTCACGAGAAGATCATAGGGCTAGATCACATGTTCGAGAAATTTCGATTATTGGGTCATTTCTGCGTCACTACGGGTCTAGCTAATTTTATCTAAAAAACGGCTCTAACGGTTTTGACTGAATTTTGTACACTATAATTTTCGATCCTGAGAAGACCACTGGGCTGGTGTTACATTTTCGAGAAAATTAGAGTATTTTGGGTCATTTAGGAGTCATTTCGTGTTATTAGGAGTCATTAGGAGTATTATCTATAAAACAGCTTAAACGATTTTGGCTAAATTTTGCATCCTACCATTTTTGATTAGCAGAAGATCTTTGAGCTAAGTCACATGTTCGAGTAGATTTTATTAGTGCGTCATTTTGAGTCACTACGGGTCAGGGTCTCGAAGCCGCGAATTTAGCAATAGCCAATAAGTTGGCGATATTTGGCCGAAAAAACGACTTTCAAGATTACGAATTCCAAAATACATACTTGGCGCCAAATGAAAGAATGTCACCAAACTTGGCTATATTTGGCGAAAAAAATAGGCTTTCAGAATGTGAAGGAATTTTAAAAAAATTCTTAATAAGACTTCAGATACATGGTTAAACCAATCAGCGCCGAGCTAAAAATGTAATATTGATTGATGTCCTTTCGTTGTAGATGTGTAAATAATATAAAATTTAGAAACATGTACGTATATAATTTTCCTATCGAGTGTTTCTGTAAATAATGCCGTTTTAAAATAACATGCTTTATAGAAATAATACAGAGATAATGATACAATGAAAATATTACATAGTGTTGAACACAAAGTTAATGTTGACTGAGCATAGCTTTATATATATATATATATATATATATACAGAGTGCGTCATAAGTTCATGCTAACTTTAAAAAATCATAATAAAATAAGTAATGCTCAGAAAAAATTTCGGTTTGCGCAAATATGATCAGACTGGCAGTGGATTATTTTCCCCATGTATAAAAAGATGATTACAAAATTAACCAAAAGAGGGCTCTCACGCATTATACTGAGCAGGGATAGAAAAATTTGAATGATGTTACATGTCCGGGGGCGCATGTGGTAGAAAAATATAGATGCCGGAATAAAAAATTTACATGCCCGGCTAAAAAGTACTTCAAAAAAGTAAAAGTAATTCTAAATTTCGTGGTTGTAGTTTTAAACCTGATAAATATAACATAATCTATAAACAGTACAGTTTACACTGAATATTTTTTTTTTATGCAAGGGAAATTGAAACACTTATGATTCAAAATTTTCTAAAATGAATGATTCTCATTTAATAAGTAAAAATCACATAACAAAACTAATTAAATATTGTTTTATTATGAGTTGCATTATTTGCATTCGATTGCTAGTGTAGAGAATATCCACTAATATGTTGTGTACCTTTGGCAGTCGATTGCCAGTGAAGGGTCCTAGGTACAAGTGTCAATTTACAGCAATGCTTATTCAGATTAAGTCATTCATAGCTTACGTCAAGAGTGAAGGGTAGTTTTAACTCGATTCATACAGCTAAAGCCCCTTTCAGATGCAGATGTACTAAGCGAAAAGCAAAACATTATTTCAACCAATAAAATTATATTGGTGATACCTTTTGGCTGAATTTTGAAATGAATTGTATACAGAGCAAACGGGCACGTTGTCAGCCGATGGCGTCTGTAGTATGTTTTTCATTTTACAGAATGGCAACATATTTATGTAAATTTGTCAAACCAACTCTTATAAGTATGGCGTGATACTGATCACTTTCGCTCTTCTGTCTCCTTTTATCGATTGTTCATACTGTTGGATATTGTTTCAGTTACAGCTGCGGAGAGATCTATTTCATGTCTTTTCTAACTTTCACTGATCACAGATAGCAATCTATTGCATCTCAAATGCCATCAAAAATTGATGCCCGTTCGGGCATGTTAATAAGAATAATACATGCCCGATCAGAAATTTTACATGCCCTGTTCATGTCGGGCAATAGATTTTTCGAGCCTTAATAATGAGACGTTTTATGCAAATCATGCAAACACAAACAGGCAATGAAACAAATCACAATAGCATGACACTGTGCATTTATTTTAAAGTAAAAGATGTTCAACACGACCACCACCACCAGGTATTAGGCAAGTGAGGCGCGTCAATACGCCAATTACTGCTGAGTGTAGTATGTCGGCGTCGATGCCACTGATGATCCGTCGAATGGCATATTTCATATACTCCAAAATCTCTGGAGAGCCCTGGTACACGCGAGAATTTAAGTATTCCCACAACCAAAAGTCTGGAGATCTTGAGGTCCACTCAAATTTATAACTTCGACTTATCTCTAGGTCTTCATTGAACGTGTCCAACAGGAACGTCTTGACATCACGTGCAAATTTAGGCACCATCCTACATGAAGGTGACCACAGGTAACACATGTCTTTCCTGCAATGCAGGGACAACTTTGTCCTGCAAAACGCTTAATACATGCTGGTGGTGGTCATGTTGAAAATCTTTTACTTTAAAATAAATGCTCAGTGTTATGTTATTGTGATTTGTTTCATTGTCTGTTTGCGTTTGCCTGAGTTGCATAAAACGTTTCAGTCTGACCTGTGAGAGTTCGCTTTCGGTTACTTTTGGAATCTTTTTTTTTATACCTGGAAAAATAATCCAATG
The DNA here is from genome assembly GCA_963932465.1 of Maratus speciosus. NCBI lineage: Eukaryota > Metazoa > Arthropoda > Arachnida > Araneae > Salticidae > Maratus > Maratus speciosus. The sequence goes on from OZ010796.1 coordinate 538,396,267, forward strand.
TCTTTCTGATCATATTCGCGCAAGCCGAATTTTTTTCAGCGCATTACTTCTTTTATTATGAATTTTTAAAGTTTGCACGAACTTTTGACGCAGCCTGTATACATATCTTTCTTTATTCGCAGATCGTTTACAATAAAATCGGAACAAAAGTGTCATTAGACTCAGAATAAAGGCTTACGGATATGAATATATATTTTTTCATAAGTGGTTGTCTACATATAAAAAAACTGCACAAACTTTAAGTTTTAAAATGCTAGCACCCATTTTTGACTCTTTAAGTATTGCTTGGATTAAACCAACCCAGTAGGTTGTATAGTATACGATTTTTTTACATTTTTATAGAGTTAGAAGAAGTCAAAATCTCGGGATGCTAATGTTAAATTGACGTTACAAACTTTCATTCATATCTTCCCACAAAATTAACCAATTTAAATGTTTTGAATTTAATGTGATACAGTAAATGGACCCAAACGTATTCTAGCCATAAGTAGTAAAAATGCACCTAAATCTGGCGACAGGTAAATAAAGAGCGCAACTTTGTTGATATCAAATTAAAATAAATACAAAAGACACTACAGATCTGATTCGTATAAAATAAAATTGATCCTTCATAAAACGTAAAAACAACACGTGGTTGAAGCATAGACATAGCCAGCTTTCTTTTCGTGTGGAAGGGGTAGTGCAGATTTTTAACTGGAACTTGCTGTCTACAAAACATCCTTTATATGAGCCGTTCAGTGCACAAATCGATTAACACTATAGAACGCCCGGAAATTTTACTTAAGTTTCATAAAAATATTTTACACCAGGATTTTTATTTAAAATTATTTGACTGATTTATTTAACGTAAATCTGCGTTTTTAAAATTTAACTTATTTTGCGAAAGAATTTCTGGTTCCAATTGACATTTAATCATATAGTCGGAGTCGAATCGACTCCTTCAGGGCCTTCTAGTGTTAACTCCATCAAATGAAAATGTTCAGTATAAACAGTTAAAGTTATCTACCCTCTATATATATATATATAAACCTAATGAAACGAAATTATGAAGCGACTGAAATTAAACGAATTTATGAAACGATTCTATGAAATGACTGATTAAACAACTGATTACGTTTAACGGCGATTTCTCCTAAAATAGGGAATACTTTGCGATGAAATTAACACAAAAAATCCGTATTGATCCGCAGATTTCAAAACTGGTATTAGAATTTTTAAATTCGACTTAGTTTTCGATATATTATTTTTTTTCTAATTTTAAATACTTTTCTCTAATGATGGCAACTCAAATTCTAATCATAACAAATATGTTTTTCATACTTTAGAAAAGCTTATTATTTTAAACTAATTTAGCGACCAGTTTGTATGCTAAGAAATGTATCATGTTACTTTTATTCATAATTCAATTTACTTGAACAATCTTTCGTCAAATCGAAAGATTCTGATAGAGAAATCAAAAACAATGTATTTTTATGTTAGCGGTATGCAGGTGATAAATCGCCAAACATTTTTCCCTTCGAATATTTTTTGTATTTCATTAATTTCATTTAAAATGTAATCCTTTCATTCATTTTATTTAAAATACAAAACTTTCATTTAAAACTGAAACATTTAAAATTGATGGCTTTCACTTCTTTCTTTCTTTCTTTCTTTTTTTTTTTTTAACAAAGTGAAAAGAAAAATATTAGACACAGATGTCATATACGCACCGGGGTACCTAATTGGAGCTAATATGGCATTATTTTGATTGACATGGTAACGCGGCTATTGTTCTTTATTTAATAATAAATGTTTATTTACTTTTATTTTCTTTTTTAAAATTATGTAAATTATTTTGTTCTATAGTTATCAATTATTTTTTTGGTTATTTTCTTTTAAAAATAATAGAAAATAATTAAAAAATACGGTACTACTTATTTATTCCGTCGACCAATTTCGTCAAATTATATAAATCGCCAAACCACTCGCCAAATTATGCAAACTGACATAATTTTTATTTTAAATAACGAAAGAACAAATAAAATAGTATAACATTAATAAATATACAAATAAAACGTCAAAATAAAAATCACTTGGTGACGTAAACACGTATAATTTGCTTAAAGTCAAGTGAATGCAACATTTACGATCAACCATTATTGGCATTTAATCTTATAGTTTGGTGATAGATTTTTGGTCGACGGGATAACTAAGTAGTACCAAAAATACATGTGTAACTGGAATTCGAAAACGAGGTTTTCGCCAAATTTTCGTTAAAAAGAATCACGCCAAACCCGGTGAGTATATGACATCCGGCCAAATATTAAATAATGCAACAAACCATGACATTTAATTTCAACTTCAAAGCAATGTTTTAATTTACCACTCGAAAAAAAAAAAAAAAATGCTAACTGGCAAGTTGAAAAAAAGCTATTGACTAGATTTACACCCAGCTAGCGTAACAGTACCAAGAATTCTTTGCGACAATGACAACTTTTATGTAGTTTTATTAGAAAAAAAAATTGATTTTTTAATCAAAATGGAAAACTTTCGGCACAGATGTCATATACGGCCCCATATTGGCGCGATTTTTTTCTGACGCCAATGTCATATACGCAACGGGTACTTAACTGGCGCCAAAGTATCGTTATGTTGCTTGATATGGTAAGCCGGGTATTGTTGTTTATGCTCTTGATATTTTCCCCAAATTGGCGTCGGAAAAAAAAAATCGCGTCAATATGGGGCCGTATATGATATCTGTGCCAACTTTCATATGAAAAGCGAAGGGATCAGACCGTATATATTTATAGCAGCTACATGACTTGGACTATTATAATATAGATGAAATGGTGGCGATAGAATAATATTTGGCGACTTATCACCTGTGTCTTGCTAACATTAAAGTGCCAAAATGGCACCTGGAATATAAAAAGCGAAGTGGTCCGCCCGGAACTGTTGACGATAGTCACATGACTTAGGCTATTGTTATAAAAATTGTTTTAAAATACCGGGAGAAAAAGACTCTGTACACTTAATTCATTTTATTTTAGCTTCTTTTCAAATGTTTAACTGATCCTCTTTAATAAAACACGAAAACAACCATTGGATGTCTTAACAGCAACTGATTCGGCCTTAAATTTTTGCAATCAAGGGAATTGAATGGAAACCCATTTACAGGGAGATCTTCACAGCTTTTTTCAGTATAATTCAATCGTCTCAAATATTTTTAAAACCGATCAGATTAGCGTGTTTTTAGATTCTGCGGTGTCTGAACGGGGGGTTGGCGAGCGTAGCTTGCAGGGGGCAGAGTCTCCTAGTTATAAATGTAAAAATATTGTATCTATGTAACAATTTTTATCGAGATATTTTGATTGTACTCTAATTTTCTTTTAATAAAAGGTAACTTTTATCACTGATTAAGTATATAGACAATTTTTGAATGTTCCTTTGTTTAAAATAACACCACTTAAAGTGGAGTTAGTCGGATTGTCTTCTGAACGCCTCATATATGTATTTGTCGAGGCTAACGAAAAAGTCAGGCTACCGCGGTACATCCCAAGTGTATTTTTTTACAGACCGGTAGAGTGACGTGATGCTCTTTTCGTACACCACCATTGGTGCATTTGAGCATCACGTGACTCCAGCGGTCTGTAAAAAAAGATAAGTGGATTGCACCGCGGTAGCCTGTCTTTTTCGTTAGCCCCGCGTATTTGTAATTTGTGCGTGTTCGAGTGTGCATATGCACTCGCCTGGTTTTCTCACTAAAGGCAACTGGGTGAATGAAAAATTTGACATCTCAACATTTATTTTAAAGTTAATAATAAAGGTACTTTAATTTTCTTGAATGTTCATAAACGCGGGTACTTGGTTCAGGCACAGGTACAAAAATTTTTAGGGACCTAATATTTTATGTAAAAAATAAAAAATTAAATTTCTTTTAGTATCTTAGGAGCCTGTATATACACGGGATCGGTGTCATTCCTTTAGCCGCATATTCTTATAGCCGGCTTTGTATGAATGAGGGAGACGATAATACCAATCTGTCCCTACTTAATAAAAGTCTAGAAGATTAAAAAATAGGATAAAAATTTTCTCACCAACAGAAAGTATATTTTCGAACATTTTCAATTAGTCAGTGATAAAAAAAAAAAAAAAAAAAAAAAAACTTGTTAATCTACATCTACTTTTAAAAGTACTTCCTAAATTTTCTGATATAACATTTTGTAAATCATTTTGCTAATGCTATTGTATTCTTTAAAAATAAAATATCGTAATATTTATTTGTGGACAAAGATCGAATTTCTTTAGCATATTTAAATACACTGTATGCATTCAAACCTTGCTGAAGCTGAATTCATTTTTATAAAAGTGTATTTTTCTGTTACTATTAATTTAGATCTTTATATAATCTAATCAAATGTATATGACCTTTTAATTAATCTAAATAGTATGACTATAAAATTCATAAAAGTTGAATTTAAAAATTATACAAAATATTTAATTATTTTCACATGACTATTAATAAAAATTTGTTACAATTTACCCAGATTTTCATTTTGTGCGAATTTATAAATGGCAATCTGATAATAATATTTTAAAGCATCTGAATAAAAATTTTTAGATACTTAGTTTAAAAACAGAGTTGTTACATATCTGTCATGTAAAAAGTATTAAACAGTAATTCTCTCTTTCTTAACTTCAAGCAGTCACATATAAGCCGCTCAACACAACGAAACTTTATAGATGAAAAAAAAAATATATATATATATAGCAAAAATTCTGTAAAAGTATCTTCTATATTTTTATAAGGTTCAAAATAAATAAGCGAGATTTAAAGAGAAACAAATAGTTTTTTGGTTACAACCTTCTTAATCCTATTTCTAGTAGCTTTTAAAAGTATTCTTTCCTTCCCGACAAATACTTTTTTTACTCTATTTTAGTATTTTTCTTTCTATGCTTGTAACACTAGAATTGCTACATTTTCTTTACCGAGTTTCCTCATATATCGCAAGAAACGTGTAACACTAGAACAAAGATCACTAGATCATATTATTGTTTAGTTTTCGATGTAATGTTTTGATGTACAAAGTTCTTATTTATATCCATTAATTATAAGTAATACATCTTTTATAGAACGTCCTAAGAATTTAATTTTTTTTATCTTGTGATTAATGGTAAAAGTTTAACAGTTATAGGTATGTTTTTTTTTTTTTTTCTATTTATGTCCGTAATATATATACAAGAGTTAAATCTTTGGGGGAGTAGCGTGGAATCTTAATAATTTGAACTCGAAGTATATGAATTATTTGGTAGTCCAAATATAAAAGTCTATTGCGCACGAAAGCCGTCAAATCAGCTTTTTTGAGTAATTCTAAATTAAATAAATTTTAACGTGTCCTGATTATAGACATCCCCCGACTTACGTAAGTAATTGTATTCCGTAAAATTTTACGTAACTTCAATTTTACGTAAGTTTTATTTGTAAGTTGCTGAGGTAAAATTTTGTAAGAAAATGCAATAATTATTATATTTATATATATGTATATATAGATATATATATTATAAACTCCCTATTATTTTATAAATAAAGCATCATGCGACAGTATTTAAACTCTTGTATAAACTATAAAATATGAAAAAATATAAAAACAAACTTAAAGAACAGTTTTCAAATATCTTGTGGATTTATAAATCTAACATTGATGAATAGATTTATAACAATTTTGAATATACATCAAACGACTATAAAAATAAGAAATAAATTAAGAAGACTAATTTAACCTATTCTGAATGAATTTCTGATGACAAGACAAATGAATAGCACTCACAAAATGAAATAATTCTTGATAAGCACACACTGTTTTTATTATGAATTAGTTTGAATTAATCCTATGAATAACTAACAAGAAAGATTAAGTTGTTTTGTTATAGATTTGATTATATATATCAATAAAAATATAACTCTTCTAATATATAAACTATATTACGGTTCTGGTTTAGAACTATATATTTTATTTATAAAATAAATATCAAATGTATGCAACTGCGTATCAAACGCGCTAGTATGTTCACAAATGTAATTTTCGAAATTTATTACGCAACTGCGAATTTACGTAAGTCGGGTGATACGTAAGTCGGAGGATGCCTGTATATTGAAGCTCATATTGCTATCTACCGTATGAATGAATACATAATGCTAAAGTTTTTAGGCTGCGGATATAATAAGCAGAGGAGTATAATTTCAACTAATTTTCAATTATCTAGGAGCACACGTCAGTAATTTGTATCTAGGCTGCAAGTCTTATTAACTATTTATAGCATTTATTACATTTTCAAGCAGAAATCAGATAAATAAAGGAAGAATAGGGGTGGTGGATTTCCCAAGGGTATTCGCCTGAATTGGCGTCGTATGAGGTGTGTTTAGGGAGGACATTTGATAGAAAATTGACCCAAATTCTATAAAAAAAAAAAAAAAAAAAAAACGCTGAAATCGTGGCATAGTCATCCTACCCAGGCAATGCTGTATTGCACCTATGTGAACATCTGTTCCATTTATTTTTTAGCTAGATCAACAACAATCGAGGGATGAGCTCGCACATCTGATTAAATCTAAGCAGATTAAAAGGTTGGGTGGTTAGCTGGTTTTTCGTGTTTGTTACGACCAATAATCTGCGCAAAGGGTATACAGATTAAAATGAGCACATCCAATTAAAACTTGGATAACACAGTGATATGCAATTTTGTTTATGCAAAATATTTAACCCGGGAGGAAGCGCGCCGGGCCTAATAGACCCGGAGTGCGTACGGTTTTTACAATTGTCACCACTATCTTTTTTAAAGTAATCTTCAACTTCTTTTATCGTAAAATTGTCTCCGACTAAATAATTTGTATTTATTGGTGACGAAGTAAAAACCATTCATACCCTGGGTATGCGCGCGTTCTCCCGAGTTAAGGAGACTTTATAACGCAAACAAACTTCAACTTTCTCTAAATTGATTATATATACAAAACAATTTTACAAAAATTCCCCCAATCTCCAAACAATTTCCCCAAAACCCATTCTGCATCTCGATTTTAAAACTATTTCCTTTCCTTATATAGTTACGAAAAAAAAAAAAAAGAAAGAAAAAGAAAAAGAAAAAAAAATTGGCAAACGTCTTTAATGGCATCCCAGTCAATGTGATGCCACAAATCTCCAAATGGCCACAGTTATAATGATGACCAAATGGTGACTATATTAATTCATCACATTATGACTCTCTCTCTCTGTATATTATACATTATTATATCGATGAGTAGATAAACTATAAAATTTTAGTGGTATCCGGCGGGCCACTGTTTGGCACCCCTATTATAGGGAGTAGATAAAGGTGGCTCTCAAATATAGGGAAACTTCTGAATCAAACATTAATGCTTTTCCATCCAGACATACATTTTCCTGCATGAGTGTGCAATTTCGATTATTTTTATAGACTGATGTATGGCTACAAAAATGTTGTTATCTACACCAGCTATTTTTTAGAGTACTATAATAATTAGTGATTTCAGTCTGGTGATAAGAGCTTTGATACTGCATTTTAAAAATTAATTAAATAAAAATACTACCATTTCCATTTATATTTATCTAACTACACTATAAAAAATCACAACCTTTTCTTAATCTACAAAGATATAATATAACCTTGAGGAAAATATACAATAATTTGCTATTTATTCATAATTCCGAAAGGCGTTATTTATCTTTAGAAACTTCAGAAATCAATCTATTTTCGAGATATAAAGAAGCATTTATAAAACAAAGTTTGTTTTGCACCCGCTGATAATCAGAAATGTTTCTGGCTAGTTTTTATAATATCGCTCACCCGCAAGAAATGTGACATATTTCGGCAAAAGTAAATTTCACAGGAGAGGCAAAAGAAAATTTGCATCATTTTACTGTAACATGAAATTATAGCACTTAGCGCTAAATGCAGGAATAAAAACGTGCGTAAAAGAGTAAAACCCTTAAGAATGAAAACATAGGATGAGGTTTGGAGGGTTGTGTATTTTTACCTCCCAAAAAATCCACCCCTCTAAAGTGGTCACAAATGGACATATAGCATAATAATGTGATTTTCCGTATAACTACACTTATAAAACTTCTTGTGTAGCAAGACACAATGACAAGACGCCATGACTATGACAGACCTATTAGTGAAAAAAAAACGCAAAATGCGTTTTTCAACGATGTGTTACTTTTCTTGCGGGTGAGTGTTATGTATTGATCGGTTTTCTCAAGCCAAAATAACTATTATTAGGATATTATCAATTAAATATTTTCATTGGCTTAACTGAATTTATACATGCAAGGGTGACAAAATAATACTAATTTTAAATTAGTGTTAACACTGCAAATTTATCATGTTTGTCTGTAAAATAGGTTTGTTGAAGTTGAAAATGTTTATTTGAAATTGGATAGCATCCGAAAAACCTATGTTTCGGGTTGAGAAAACTGATTAATAGGCTATAAAAATTACCCGAAAACGTTCTCGAAAATCAGAGGCAGAAAAAGAAACATTATCTTTAAAAATGCTTCTTTTCATGTCGATAATGCAGGGTGTTCAAAAGTGCCTGACACATTAAAAAAAATCGATATAAAATCAAGTAATTGTCGTACAGGAGTACGGTTTGGACTAAAATGCTTCTCACGATGAAAAGTTTTCGTCAAGCGAATGAAAATAATTAGTTCCAAAATTCGATCATTGTTTTCAAACATGCGTTTTTTTCTGATTCTCAGATTAGTTTTGACGCTGTGACACAGAAATGACGGCTCCTTGCGAAGAAGCTAATTGCGTAGGTTGGTACTTCGAAACAAAATCCAACATTTCTGTTCAAAGGAACTTTAGTGCCCAGTCAATGCCGAAATCAATGCTAGCGAACGCGTCGACTGAAATGGAGTTGAGTTTGGATCTGGCTCGAGCTACAAAGGGTGCACACATTGAATTATGCTAATGGATTGCACACATTATTGCTCTTTAATTGCTTTTCACAAAATAAAATTATCTGTAACTGATTGTTTTGAGTCTTTGATGCTTCTTTATGATAATTTAAAGTACAGTGCCATCTATGGGCGAAGTTTGGAACTATTTTTTTTATTCGCTTGAAGAAAACTTTTCATGGAGAGAAGGAGTTCAGTCCAAACCGCACTCCTATACGACAATTACTTGATTTTATATTGAATTTTAAAATGTGTCAAAGACTTTTGGGGCACCCTGTATATTCCGAGGTTTCAAAAGTTGGAGAAAGCTTTTCGGAATCGTGGGTAATTAGAAGAAATTATTGCATATTTTCGTTCTCGTTTATATTTGATAATCATAGATTAAAAAATATTTCTCTTTTTTTACAGTGTACTTACAGTCATTACAGATCTTCTCCCGCAGGGAAATTGCGATTTAAAGTCAGTTCATTAACGATTGGCATCGTTCTTACTTTTCAGTGTTTTCCTACAGTCCCCTATGTTATTCCTCTAAAGAAATGTATTTTTAAACTGTTGGCTTATTTTTCTAATAAAAAGTCAATGTACACAATTACAATGCTTCTAAAAAACAATTTTTTTTTTCAGAATTTTTTTAAACGAATGTCTTTAGAAGTTTTTTAAAAAAATATTTCTATGTAAACACATTAAAATAAATAGCTTGCCTTCTGCGTAATTTATTTATTCACACACAACGTTTTAATGTTATTTTATTTTTTATGCGGAAAATATATTTTTACACAATGCTGTATACACAGAGAAAAAAAAGAAACACTTATCTTCTTGAAAAGGAAAAGGTTTATACCAAAACACTAACAGAATTTTAATTATACAAAGCAGATTATTTTGAAAAGTTGGTTTACCATATCATCGAAAGAATAATTAGTGAACAAACAAGCACAGAATAAAATCAATTTTATATTAATACAAAATAGCTCTCTAATATACGAAATTTTCTGCATCAACTATTCGCGTTTTTCCATCCAGACATCCAGTTTCTGGCACGAATGTACCATTTCGATCATTTTTAATGAACTCCACAGCCACAAACATTTTAATTACCTACACTTGCTGTTTTCTCACCCGCTAATGCATGGCTAAGAGTAATTACCATCCCTCCCTCAATTACCCTATCTCCCCCTTACTCCGAAAAACTAGCGGCTCGTTTTGGGGAAGATTTCCTTCAGAAGTTCAAATTGCACACTGCTGCAATGTAAGTCATATCGATATATAACCTTCAACGCATTTTTCACTAATAACTAGTGAAGTGGAATTAACCGATCGGGCTGGGTGAAAGTTTATTTTTGCTTTATCTCCATACGTGCTAATGGATATTCTTATAGCAAATATTAATAATTCACATTTTGAAAATGTGAAAGCTATATTAAATGAAATTGAATATTACTAAGATTAACTCTGCTTGTAAAACCGCTTCCCTTACAATTTTTTTTTTGAAAAAGAAAAACTGCAAAAAATTATCACATTTTTTGCAGTCTCATCATTGCATTTCATCATTTGCATTTTATATCCCAAAACTTGGGAAGCCAATCAAATATTATATATAATTTATTATATTATAGAAGAATATTTTCTTTTCTCGGGATAATAATAAATTGCAACATATACGAACACGAGATAACTCGGGATAATAAGGAATGCGGTTAAATAATTTCTTTAACTTTTTAGTGCGCCGCTTTGCATATATGCAAACAACAGTGTTTTGAATTTAATAGATTTTTTTATTCGTATATACCTAATTCACATCAGAAAATTAAAATAGCAATATTTGCTTTAAATAATAACAGACTTCCGTATTTAAATAAAGCGAAATTAACCATTGAAACTTTCTGGTATAAAGCCAGATTCTCTGGACTACGTAATTTCTATAACGTATTCTATCATGGGAAATAAAAGGTTAAAGGTTAAGCTTTATAAAATAAATAATTATATAAAATAAGGTATTTGGAGACATACTTATTAAAATATTTACTAATTTGCAATATTTTAGAGTAAAACAGACACACGACAGTAGTTTTTATTTATATTACAGATGTGCAACAGAAGAAAAGATTGACGTATTATATGAAAAATGTATTTCTGATTTTTTTTTTTTCCCTGTGTAATAAACGTTTCAGAGAATCATAAAAAAAAAAAAAATTCGAAACGAAATAAAAAATCACGCATTTAAGGGTTAATTCTTAATGATAAAAATTACTTTTCTGATTTTTAAGACTTTGCAAGCCATAACCCTAATAGTCAGTTGATGTTACGTTATAGATTGTCAGAGGCAATAAGAGACAAAATGGTGACGTCCATATTTCGTCATATTATTGTGACTCTAAGGTGACCGTCAGTTCATGATTGCACTGTAAATCCATTGGGACCGGTGTTTTAGTCACCCATAACAAGGCGACTGCAAAACATCTCCATCTTCAACTCGTCACCAAAACATAATCTTATCCACGTCACGGTGGCAACGATACGACTACTTTTCTTCGTAGCAAGGCGCCACGTTCCGGTAATGGTACTTTCACATTTCGGATGTGGTATTATCATGGTATATACTATAGCAAACAGTTTATATTTTTTGCCAAGGTACCATATCTAAATACGTATTTCTGATAACTTTATAAAAGAAAATTTACTTCGCACACTAATACATATTGTGTGGCTGTATATTATGTATATATATGATCGAGGGAAATTTTAAATTAGTTTTAAAAATAAAAAGACCGTGAGGGGTCATTTTGACCCCTACCATATGAATATATTTCGGTTCGAACCAGAATTTTCTTTGTAAAATAAGTTTAAAAGATACAAAGAAGAAAAATGTTAAACATATTTAAATAAAAATTCCGGTGTAAATTTTTTTATATAAAACTTGAGTTAAACTTCCGGTCGTTTTAGTGTTAAAGCAATTTCAAAAATACAAATAATCCGTGATGTTTTAATATATTTATATATGATAAAATTGTTGTAAGCTGGTAATATAAAAAATATGTTACACATATTTCGACTTAAACTTTGGGCATTTTAGGTTGTTTTCACATAGTTCGACAGCAAATCATTGTTAATCATCGTTTATTAAATCTATTTAAAACGCATAGCCGAATTCTTAAGACTAATTTAAGCTAACATAAAATGCGCAATGACATTTTAGTGTCCTTTTCTGTCGCTAAACGGGACGGAAAATCAGTTTTGAACTGTTTTCATTTCAGAGGAACTCCTTGATAGCATTGTAGTCCAGGGCGCTAGAAAGAATAATTTCTGGATTTTCAAAAGGAGCGTGGTGGGTTTGAACATCGCTCCTTGAATAAGCTGTTTCTGTGATATTGTTAGTGTTTTGATAAAACAATTTAATAATGTTAATGATTCTTTATTTGACGAGGATATTTAAAGAATTTATTTTTTTCTTCATTATTATTAAGTTAAAACTATCACCTATATATTTTTTTAATTAATTATTTTGTATTTAAAATTTAAAATTATACGCTTTGGTATGTAGTTACCGGGTAAATAAATTGAAATATTCTACAAATTGTAGTAAATTTTATTACGATTGATTACAACATATACATTATGAAAAGTGGGTGATATTTTTTGTAAGAAACATTAGGAAAGAAAAATATTTATTTAAAAAACTGTGTTCTTATATATTGGTATTATTATGCAGTTTAATACTTATATTTGAGAAAACTAATACAATTTTAACTTTGAAAATTTATTTATTTGTAAACATTTTAAGAAACACAAAACTTGGAGTTGTTCTTCTTTAAAAATTTTCTGTTGTCTGTATCTGTGTAAAAAAAAAAAAAAAAAAAAAAAAAAAAAAAAAAAAAAAAAAACTTAATATGCAGCCGGTCTCCAGCCCAGTTATAAAAAGAGAGTTTTTTTAAAATAATTAATACTGCTAACAAAGATTTTGTATCAATTTCTGATATTTTAGTAATGCTATTAATCTTTTTTCTAAGGAACTTCTATGTAGATGACCGTTAAGTTTCGAGGGGTACAACCTGGTATATTTTTTTGGCTCTACAATCTATACTCCTATTATAAAGAGGAAAAAATTGTTTATTTGTCGGAGATAAGCTCTGGAACTACCGAACCGATTCCAAAAGTAATGGTATCAAAATGATGGTGTTAGTCCAACTTAGAACATAGGCTATATCTTACGTCGGTGCCACTACCCCAAAGGGGGTGTAGGAGCAAAAAACGTTCTAAAAATGCGATTTTAGCGTTACTGAAGGGCTTAGAAATATGAAATTTGAATATTAGTTACTTATAAGATATAAATGATGTCTAAGAACAGTTCTTAAACAATTCGAAATTTAAAAGGGTTGAAAATGCACAAAAAGTGGTCTAAAAAACGTTCTAAATGGTAGTTTCTACACAATCTCAGGAAATACCAAACCGATTTAAAAAATAATGTCGTCAAAATGATGGTGACAACGCTTGCTCCAAGATAGGCTATGTTTTATGTCGGTGTCACTACCCCAAAGGGGGTGGAGGAGCAAAAAACGTTCAAAAAATGCGATTTATGTGTCACTGAAGGGCCTAGAAATGTGAAATTTTGAATATTAGTTACTTATAAGATATAAATGATATCTAAGAACAGTTCTTAAACAATTCGAAATTTAAAAGGGGAGAAAAGGCACAAACAGCGTTCTAAAAAACGTTCTAAATGGTAGTTTCTACACAATCTCAGGAAATACCAAACCGATTTAAAAAATAATGTCGTCAAAATGATGGTGACAACGCTTGATCCAAGATAGGCTATGTTTCATGTCGGTGTCACTACCCCAAAGGGGGTGCAGGAGCAAAAAACGTTCAAAAAATGCGATTTATGTGTCACTGAAGGGCCTAGAAAATGAAATTTGAAATATTAGCTACTTATTAGATATAAAGGATTTCTAAGAACAGTTCTTAAGCAATTCGAAATTTGAAAGGGGTGAAAATGTGCGAAAATCGTTCTAAAAAACGCTCTAAATGGTGGTTTCTACACAATCTAAGGAAATACCAAACCGATTTAAAAAATAATGTTGTCAAAATAAGGGTGTCAAAATGACGGTGACAACCCTTGCTCCAACATAGGCTATGTTTTATGTCGGTGCCACTATCACAAAGGAGGTGCAGGAGCAAAAAACGTTCTAAAAATCCAATTTTTGCGTTACCGAAAGGCCTAGAAATATGAAATTTGAAATATTAGCTACTTATCTATACTCCTATTATAAAGAGGAAAAAATTGTTGATTTGTCGAAGATAAGCTCTGGAACTACCGAACCGATTCCAAAAGTAATGGTATCAAAATGATGGTGTTAGTCCAACTTAGAACATAGGCTATATCTTACGTCGGTGCCACTACCCCAAAGGGGGTGTAGGAGCAAAAAACGTTCTAAAAATGCGATTTTAGCGTTACTGAAGGGCTTAGAAATATGAAATTTTGAAGCTACTTATTAGATATAAAGGATTTCTAAGAACAGTTCTTAAGCAATTCGAAATTCGAAAGGGGTGAAAATGTGCGAAAATAGTTCTAAAAAACGCTCTAATGGTGCTTTCTACACAATCTCAGGAAATACCAAACCGATCTAAAAAATAATGCCGTCAAAATGATGGTGAAAACCCTTGCTCCAACATAGGCGATGTTTTACGTCGTTACCACTACCCCAAAGGGGGTGCAGGAGCAAAAAACGTTCTAAATTGCGGCTTTTGCGTTACGGAAGGGCCTAGAATCGTGAAATTTGGAATGGTAGTTAGTTATAAGATATCAATGATCTCTAAGGACATTTCCTAAAAAAAATCGAAATTTAAAAGGGGGTCAAAATGCGCAAAAAGCGTTATAAAAACTTTCTAAATTGCGATTTCTATGCAATCTCAGGAAGTACTGAACCGATTTCAAATATAATGGTGTAAAAATGATGGTGACAGATTTTTCTCCAAGATAGACTATATTTTATATCTGTTTCCACTACCCCAGAGGAGATGAAGGAGCAAAATGCACGAAAAGCGTTCTAAAAACGTTCTAGATGCCGATTTGTCGGCAATATCTCAGGAAGAATGAATCTGATTTCAAACGTAATGGTAGGAAATTGATGCTGACAGCATCTGCTCTAACATAGACGCTATTTTATGTCGGTATCACTATCACCAAGACGTTGCAGGAGCAAAAAAGCGTTCTAAATTTCGATTTTTGTGATCGGTAGGGGCTAGCAACTTAAAATTAGGCAAGGTACATATTTATTAGCTATAAATGATTTTTAAGAACAGTTTCGAAAAAATTGGAAAGCGTCCTAAAAACGTTCTAAATTGCGATTTCTACTCAATCTAAGGAAATACCAAAGCTATTTCAAAATTAATGGTTGCAAATCAATGGTGACAGTCCCTGCTATAACATAGGTTATATTTTATGTTGCTGTCACTACCATCTGAGGGTTGCAAAAGCAAAACATGTTCTAATTTGCCTTTTTTGCACAACTGAGGGGTCTAACACTTTGAAGTATGGCATGGTATTTACTTACAAGATGCAACTGCTTTCTAAGAACAATTGAAAGAAAATTCCAAATTTTAAAAAAATGAAGTGAGTGAAAAGCGTTATAAATTACAATTTTTAAGCAAACTTATAAATTACGAAACCGATTAAAAAAATAATTATGACAAATTTTGGTGATAGAACCTGCTCAAACATAAGCTATATTTTATGTCTGTTCCACTACCACCAGAGGGTTGCAGGAGCTAAAAACTTTCTAAATTGCGATTTCTGTGATACTGAAAAGGCTAGAAACTTTAAATATGACAAGGTAGTTACTTATAAAATATAAATGCCCTCGAAGGAACGTCGAAAATAAATTCGAATTAAAAAGGGGTGAAGCGAAGGGGAGGTGCGAAAAGCATTCTAAAAAAGTTCTAAATTACGATTCTATGCAATTTCAGGGAATATAAACCGATTATAAAAGTAATAGTTGCGAATCAGTGGTAACAGTCTCTGATCCTACACAGGCTATATTTTATGCCGGTGATTCTACCACCTGGGGTTCACAGGAACAACAAACGTTCTAAAAAGGGCTTTAAAAGCTTTTTAAATTACGTTTCTGTGGAATATATGGAAATAACAAACGATTTCAAAATTAATGTTGGCAAATTAATGGTGACAGTTCCTGTTTCAACATAGCCCTTTATGTTGATAGAGGTGGTAGGACTTGGAATTCGACATGATATTTAATTTTAAGATGTAAGAAGATGGTTTCTAAAAAATTCAAAACTTCAAATGAATACTGAAATGAACCTATTAATTGAGCATAAAAGTTTCAAAATATTTTCTAAATTATCATTTATTTAGTTTGATTTCATTTTATTAATTTAAGTCTCATTTCTGCCTAATACAGTGTAATAATGATGTTTAGTCAAACTGTGTTTTAAATAGTAATTTTTGAATTATTCCTAAAAGTAATAAGTACCTTTTAATAAAATAAAATATTACCTTTTAATAAAATAAAAATTTAGTTAGTACCTTTTGATAAAAATTAGACATATAAATATCACTTAACATATTTCAAATATTATGCGAGCAAAGCCGCGGGGTTTGCTAGTAATGTATAACCTAATATATGAAATAAAAAAAGTACTTATGCATGTACAAGCAAGAAATTTTCATCATTATAATATGCAGGAATGGAATGGCGCATTGCTATGAATCATTACAATAAAACTCTCTAACTATGTTCATTACGGGCCTACAAAATAGTAAAATCACATGAGAGTCAGCCAGTCAATCCCTTTTTTTTAATATAGCTGGAAAAAATTACCTTTCTGGAAAGACTGGGATAACGCAAAAACTTTTTGAGAGGTGAGTTACAGACAGATAACTTATATTTTCAACTGAAATTCTGCTAACCATATCAACCAGGGAAGAAAGAGATAGATGATGATGCAGTATGCCGTAAAAAAGGTTTATGAAACCATTTATCGCTCAAATTTAAACGTCCACAGTAGGCCCAAACAAAACAAGCTCCTGGAACAGGGACCGAATTCTTTAACATCACCCGTGCATTTTTTTCTCTAAATGAAAGTGATCTGCTTATTTTTAAGCATTCTAAAGCAGCATTCCATTGTATTATGAATTAAAAACAGTAACACTAAAAGTTTTCTTCTTTTTTTCGTGAAAGAACGTTCTTGTGTTTGGGCCTACCGTAGCGGATTTTAGGGTTACTTTTTTGACGTCACTCCCAGTCATCTTATTGCATCTCCATCTATCTCTTTCGTCCATGCATATCAACTCTGTAAACACACTTGCAATTGATTCGCTCAATGATTCGTTCCCTTGGCGAAATTATAAATGCTACGTATTCAAATTGAAAAACATTGAATTGCATATCGAAAATCTAGCACTTCATAGGTTAATCAATGACGTCATTACACTATTAACCGAGGCTAACAAGAAAGTCACGTGATGCTCGAATGCACCAACGAAGGTGTGCGAAAAGAGCATCACGTCACTCTAGCGGTCTGTAAAAAAGACAGGTTACCGCGGTGCATCCCACGTATATTTCTTTACAGACCGCTGTAAAAAACGTGACGCTCTTTTCACACATCTTCATTGGTGCATTAGAGCATCACGTGAATCCAGCGGTCTGTAAAAAAAAGATACGTGGAATGCACGCGGTAGCCTGCCTGTCTTGTTAGCCTCTACTATTAACCATTTGCAGTTCGGAAAGCATCTGGACTTGATCAATAATAGATGGGATGATGAAATATGAAGCATATATGAGACAAGCAATATTTATTTGTCTTTGGTATTTATGCTTGTTTACCTTTTCTTTATAAAGTGTAACACAACTAGATGACTTATTGAAAAATGATTTGGCCCCACCAGTGGCCTATAGGTTCTGCTCTCGAAGCTGGTAGACGGGAGGTGCTGGGTTCGATTCCAATCGCGCCCGTCGGCCTAATCATTCGAAGTTTTCGTGGTTTTCTTCGAACCTTGGATTTCCAAGCGTAAATACGGATTAGGTTCCCTTAGAAAGACCCCCACGAAGGGCACCCTCCCCTGGGCCTATATCCCTCGAGCAGATAATTGGCCGTCAAAAATGAACCAACCAACCAACCAACCAAAAATGATTTGGAATTTTTTTGCCCTGTTGATTAACCCTTAAATGAATGAATTATTCATTTAGAATTGTGTTTTTTATTCTTATATTAAGGATTAGACACCAGAAATATTAAGATAGATTTTTAATTTTATTTAGTAGCATATATTTGTAATTTTTACAGGAATAATACTTCTATATAAATATAGTGGTTGCAAAGAACTTAATTTATTTATCAAAAGTTAAATAAAAAGTGATGCAGATTTACATCACTCTGCATTTAACCCTTTCCAGCGCGGAGTAATTTTATTTATAAACTGATGAAATGATGGACTGACACCAGAATTTATAAACGAATTTATTAGAAAATATGAACCTCCTTATTTTCAAGTACGTTATTAAAGGGAACATTTAATTAAATATTCTAGATGGCAGTAAAATAAAAATTAGGTGTCCTTTTCTGAGGACACCGACCGCGAAAGGGTTAAGGGCTAACTTGCAAATCAAAGCTCGGAAAATTTTATTGTTTATACTTTGAAAAATATTGATGTATTTGTAGGGAGTTTTTTGAAAAATCGAAAGTTTCTGTTGTAAGTTTCAGTTTTCATTTGTCGCTTAAATTTAGTTTTTAACTGATGATTAAAGAAGAAATATATGTATTTAAAGGTTTTTTTTTTAATGAAGTCTAAAAAAATTGTAAGTTTTTATATTTAGTGTTTTTAATTAACTGCTTTTGTTTTTAGTTGAATATTGAAGTTAAAAAATTTGTTTTGTTGAATAAAGGCATTTTGTAGATAGCATCTTGCAATTTATGTTTAACTGCAGTTTGTTTAAATTTTACCTACGCTTTATAAACAATGCCTATTGAATGTTTATGCTGGTTATTCCAATGATTATTTTGTTGTTTACGTGCTAAACTGATTATTAAAGTTAAAATATTTGTTTGTGTTATTGGATATATGTATTTAAATAAATAAAGCCTACCGGCACGGCACAGGTAGGTTTTGAAGTTAAGTACTAATTTCATCAATAAAATCTTAATTGAGATTAAAGATAAAGCGAGTTTGACAGTTTTATCTGGCCGCTTTTGACGAGTTTTAAATTTGATTTTTCTGTAAGGGCTGGTTTTATCAGAATCATGTTAATACCATAATTTTTTCTTCAATCCCTATTTTTTTTTCTCCTGTTAGAGTTGGTCCTATCAAAAACTTGTCAATTTAAAAGTTTTAGGTAATAGTGAGAAGATTTAAAATAAATTTAAGCGAATTTGATGTCTTATGAATTGACGAAGTTATTAATTTTTTTTCTTTTTCAGCCCCCTCCCCTCTTCTTGTTGTTTTTAATTTGTTTTTGCTGTAAAAGTTGGTGCTATGAAAATCTTGTCAATATAAAAGTTGTAGATAATATTAAGAAGATTTATAAGAACTTCAACTGGATTTGATATCTTATGAATTGGCGAAATTAGGAAGTTTTTTCTTATTAAAACCCTATTTTTTTGGCCCCTTGAGCCCATTTTCAACGATATCAAAAATGTTTTATATATAAATTTTTGGCCCTTTTGATAGAAGTAATAATAACGTTAAACTGACTTGATATGTACTATAATTAAGAAGTTATGGGTTTTTTTCTGTTTAGGGATCATGATCGGCCTATATTTTCAAAAAAAATTTCAGAAATTCCAACATAGAGGAAAATGTAATAGGTAGTATTTCTTAAGAAATCTACCTAAAAATATATGCAATAAGAAAATAACTAACCTCAAAATTCAACAGATAGTGTTTTCAAAACCTATTTTAAATATACGAAAACTCAATTTAGTCTATAAAAAACAAATAGCTACGTTTATTTCTCATTGTTATTCTTTATTCTGCCATTTTCTTTTTCAAAAATATTCCTGGGTTAAAAGTATTTTGTGTTACTAAAATTCTTACAACCATAACATAAATTTGTTCTTCTTTTAATCTAGAATTAAAACTGGTTTTAAAATTTTGCATTCTTTCTTCTCTCTCTCTCTCTCTCTCTCTTTTTTTTTTTTTTTATCAAAAGAAAATATTTCTGTCTTAAAAGTGGTCTGCGACGCAAAAACAATGAAACCGCAAATTTTTGTGTCTTATATAAAATTGTCTGTTGTGATTTAAAAAAAATAAAATTAGATACTTTGAAATATTTTAAGGGGTATTTCTTTACGATTAGCGTGTGCGTTTTGAATTTCAATAATCATCTTAATAGGCTAACGCAAAACTAAACGAAATAAAGAAAATGTTGCTGACTTTGTTTTATTTTAGAAGTGTAAATGAAAAATAAATTGTTTTGAAGATTGCAAACGGTTACTTATCTAAATATGCGTAAAAAATACAAAATTTTTTTTGAAATATTTATAATGAGGGAAACATATTTTGATATACAGTGTGTCCACGTATAACCTGGCCGACCTTTATTTTCGCAACCGTTGGTCCTAGATGCATACTTCCAATTACAAAAATGGTTTAAATAAGGTAAAGAATTATTTTTAAAGCGATTTGAGTCAAGAAAAACATTTATTAAAAAATTACGAAATTTAAATTTTTATACGGTCCCCCGGTCCTATAAGTAATATTTAATAAAAATTCTGTGACACTAACAAGTAAGACAGAAAAAGTCCCATTCATCTAGTATTAAAATTGACCGAATTATAAAAATTTGAAATGCATGACTTATACCACTTTTTTGCATATCAAAACAGATGATTTCGACCATGCTTTCAGGGGTCTTATATAAAGTACTTAAACTTATTTCAAGGTATCTGCGGTTTGAAAGAAATCGTACAACTATTACGATTGAGTTAATTTTATTAGCTAAGTTTCAGATTAGTTAAAATATTTGTATTTTAACACTAGAACACCCGGAAGGAGTCGATTCGACTCCGACCACATGATTAAATGTCCATTGGAGCCAGATTTTTTTTCATAAAATAAGTTACATTTAAGTGACGCAGAATTACGTAAAATAAATCAGTTAAATAATTTTAAATAAAAATTCCGGGATGAAATATTTTTATGAAACTTGAGTAAAATTTCCGGGCGTTCTAGTGTTAACATATGTTGTATTTTGTAAGGATTTGAGGCTATGATTTCTTTTAACAAAAATTATGTTATTTTCATAAGGTTTTATTTAATTTGCAACGATCGTCTTTCCGGTTTAAAATTTGTACTCGAACTTTAACTGACTTTCAAATGTGCGATCGAAGTTAAAATTTTACATACTGACTTAAATCCGATTACAATGTAATATTATCATGATTTTCGACGCTTACAATCTTATAAATACTTATATTAGAGGATAATACAAAAAAAAAAAAAAATCGGATAGATTACCGTCAACAAGTTTAAGAAATGGTTTTAGATTAGATAACATAAACCTGAGATGGTTGTGTTTTTTTAACTTTTATAATTACGTTTTAAATATTTTTTTAACGCTAAAAAAAAAAATAAATAAATAAAAAAATTACCTGCACTTTTAACTATCATGTCAGGATTTTTTGCAAATCGTAGCTTTCAAATTTAAAAAATAGCGAAAAATCTGATACTATAAAATAGATGTAAGACTTTTTTATTCAGTTTAATTTTATTTAATTCAATAATTTATTCAATTTTGTGGCTTATACTGGGTTTCTTACAGCTAAACAGCTCAGGGGTCCGATGAGGTTGGGAGAGGAGGGGGATCAATTTTAACTTTGAAATTTGCGATTTGAGAGAAACCCTGACGTGATGGTTTAAAATGAAGGCCATTTTCGGATTCAGCGCTAAAAAATACATATGAATCAATTTTCAAAAGCTAAAAAACACTGCACAATCCAAAATTTGGAAGGCGGTGTAATCTAACAGCATTTTAAAATATGTATCATTTTTGTAAAGAATTGAGGCTGTTGTTTTTCATTCTTTTATTTAACAAATATTCTGTTATTTTTATCCTCTTATATGTTCAGTACAAATTATATATTTTGCAGTAATATGTCAGAATGATTAAAGATTTCAAATTTATATTGAAATGCTAATTTTACTCTCAACCATTTCTTTAATATATCGGACAAAATTATATTTCTACTAAATTTGTGAATGACCCCTAATTTGCAGCAAAAAATATGCTCCGACTTTAAACAGCTATTACTCGGTCAATTTTAATTGTAGAATAACGGGACTTTTTTTTTGCTTTACTTGTCAGTGTAACAGGAAAATTTTACTAAATATAACTTATAGGACCGGGGGGCCGTATAAAAATGTACCTTCTGTAATTCTTCGCTAAATTGTTTTTTCGCTTCAAACTGTTTTTATCTTAACTCTGCACCTAATTTTGACCACTTTTGTATTTGGAAGTATACATCTAGGAACAACGGTTGCGGAAATAAAGGTCGGTCAGGTTATACGTGGACACACTGTATATGAGGCCCTATAAGATGAATTTCAGTAGTATTGCTACATTGTATTAGTCCTTTTCTATATAGTCACCGTGCACAGTAACACATTTCTGCAAACGACATTTCAAAGAGAGGGGACAGGATGTATTTCAGGAGGCGCGACAGTTGAACCAAAGGGGGGGGGGGGCATTTTTCTAACTTTTGACATATTGTTGGAAAAGCCTGTGACCACTTATTTATGTTATGCACTCCCGACCCGCTCCTCTCAAATTTGCCCCCCAGGGGACATGAATGATGTCCACAAAATTTAGAAAAGTGCCCCCCGGAGGGCGAATATGTGGAGAGAGGTGCATAGAATGAATAATTAGCCTTTCCAACAATATGCCACATGTAGGGGTCGGTAAAAGTTTTTAAAAAATGCCCGTCTTTGGGTCTACTACCACGCCTTCTGGAATACATCCTCCCCCCTCTCTTTGAAATACAGGTTGCACAAATCTGTTACTGTGCACACTGACTATATAGAAAAGTATTCATAAAATATAGCAATTTCATAAATTTCACCCAATTATTTCTATGTGAGGGCAAAAACTTATTGATACCCCCTCGTATATACATATTACATGTGCGAGTTAAAAGATTCCCATTTAAAAATTTGCCCCTTTACCCTCTTGGAGAGTGGAACAAAACCAAATCTGCGTTTTATCAAAACCTTTACGTTGAAATTTTAGGAATGACAATTTTTATTGTTTCGCTCATCTATCCATCTAACGAAATTCTATTCATTTCACTCCTCTGTCTGTCTGTCTGTTACAGAGTTCGTTCGTGAAACTGTATAAGCTAGAGACTTGAAATTTTACATACTTACAGCTGAATACCTCCAATCACACGACAACTCGTAAAATTTTCAGAAAGGCTAATATTATTTTAATTAAATGAATTAATTTAATGACATACGAACATTTCTGCGATTTATACTTTAAAACAGAGCCTTAATTTTAGCCTTTTTCGCATAGGCTAGGTGGTTCAGTGGTAATGCATTTGCCTGTTGTTCAAAATAACCCTGGTTCGAAGTTGATTGTCAGAGTTTGACATTTTCTCCCCGGAATAGAGTTCATTATTTATCATTATTTATTTTCTATATTTATTTCATATTCATCATTCATTTATCAATTTTACAGAATGTTTTGTCATTTTATTTGCCTTTTTAAGGCCAAAAGATGTTGAAAAACATTTTATCAATTACTTTTTCGACTCAATTATTCTTTTTTTGAGATATGATAACAGTTAAGGGATTCGCAAATGAAATCTTATTCCTTTGCTTCCCCTCACTGCCAGGGTGCAAAATCCTATCTCGTGTTCTATCAGGTTATAAAATACGAAATTTTGTGGGATAGTAAATTTTTAATAAAGAGCATGAGTTAAGTAATTTTTAATAAAATTTTTGACCCCTCTGACCCATACACTGTAAAAAAAAATCTATAAGGTTAATAAGAATTTCCTAGGATACTGCGGTACCTAGGACTTTTTATGTAACTGCTACAAAAGAAATTCATGTAACAGATTCATGTTTGCTCTGTAAAGTAAAAAAATCTGTAAGGTAACTAACAATGTTTTAGGAAACTGGGATACCTACAACTTTTTATGTAACTGCAACAACAACAAAAAAAAAATCATTTAATTTTCTCTGGTTACCAATAAAATTTTAGTAAGCATACAGATTTCTGTAGCTTTACGAACCTAGTTTGGTAGATTTACATCTTCTTTCCCTTTCAGTGTACAAATAAAATTTTAGTAAACATACAGATTTCTGAAGCATTTACAAAAACTAGTTTTGTAGATTTACATCTTTTTTTTTTTTTTTTTTTTTTTTTTTTACAGTATATCTCGGGAAAACCATATATCGGTATATTATGTATATTTCATGAACACGTATAATTCATTTATAAATATGTATATTTATGTATGTATTAATAACTTTTAAATTTTTTTATTGGACATTTTCGTTTCTGTTTTCGACCGAAAGTAGAAAGATCACCGAAATTTTTTTACGGTTTCTGCTTCGGTCTTAAAAACATGTTTCGGTGCATCCTTACTTATTATTCTATGATTAATTAAGGCAGGGGTGGCCAATTGTGGCACGCCGGATACCACTAAAATTTTATAGAAAAAATTGACTTGTTGAATCGAAGAGATTCGATGATTAGATAAGGCAATGATTACTATAAAATTTCAGTGGTGTCGAGCGTGCCGCAGTTGGCCACCTGTGAATTAAGACAAAGAAATCTTAAAATTAGTGGTGAAAGTTTTCCTGATTGCCTCCCGGTGATCCTATAATGTCGACGACCCAAGTATGTTTATGCATTTGCAATTTAAAATGAAATCCTCATGATTTGTCATCATTATTGTTGCAAACACAGACACATAATATTTAAATTCATTATTAGGTAACTAATAATGAACAAAGAAGGTCAAATTCAAAATCCAATATTAAAAGTATTCACAGATTTTGGCTGTTAGAAAATATGTATTGGGTAATGTATAGATTTGTTTGTAGCTCATAAACGGGGTATATTTTGGCGCTTACACGATAATTTGTAGCTTCCTTCGGTATGTTGAGTATAATATGCATATACAGTGTGTTTCACAAATCACAAAAGAACTCTCGAATTTAATGACCAGTGATTCATTAAATATACTTAATAACTATAACGATGAAAGAGGTAAACAGTTGCCAGTTTGGCTTCCATTTTTATTCAGAAACTAGATGGTACCCATCAAGATTTGACGGTAAATAACTTGAATGTTTCATTAGAAAAATTATTGAATTTTTAATGAATTGCTTTTAAATTAATTATTGAAATTGTGACAAATTTCTATATTGCATAAGTAATTCCTATTTTTGTAAAGCGATAGAGAGTACAGTCAGCCAAACCTATTCAATGAAGTCAAAGAATTTTAACTTTATAATTTATAACCAATTATGCTTCTTTTTACCAGAAATTTAACTAAAAATAGTGGGTACACAGAAAAAAATAAGACCTAAAATAGGTAAAAAAAAAAGCCAATTTGGGTTGAAAGATTCTTAGGTTTAGGTTACCCAATTTGGGTTTATACCAAATTGGGTCATGATCCATGCCTGTTTTGGTTATCACTATGTATCCATTTTAGACACCGTTAAATACCCATTTTGGGTATCTTAAGCCACATTTTAGACACCACTCAGAATCCATTTTAGGCAGTGTTTAATATCCAATTTGGATATCTTAACACCCAGTCTGAATATTACTAAGCACCCATTTTGGAGAATACTTAACACCCTATTTGGTCATGCTAACATCTATTTTGCACAATCTAAATATATATTTTAGGACACATTAATACTCAATTTGGGTGCCTTTAAATACCTGTTTTAGGATAAATTCAACATCAAATTTGGATAAATTGAAATATTTTTCTTGGCATATTTAGTACCTATTATTTTGAACACACCCCAAATGATTGATACAATGTATATGAATTTATTTTAAATGTTAATTAACATACAACTCCATAGACTTTAGTGCTTTTATTAAGGGATAAGATTAAAATTTCAAAGTTAAAATAATCCCCCCCCCCAAAAAAAAAAAAAATATTGATATTTAAAATATAAAACAATTAGCTCAATTTCGATTTTTGATGAGATTCCAATCATAAATAATTAAATAATTTTCTCGGCAACTTTGGAATTTTTTTTCTATCATAGTTAGAATCTTTCTGCTGAAGATCTTGATTTGAAACAAAATTACTTCAAATTACAACAAAATTACATTCTTATGAGATAACTCAGTGGTGGAAAATTGGCGCAGAGGCGGAGCCTATTGACACCACTAAATTATAGTAGTATTTTGCCTCTTATCTAATGATCAAATTTCTGCGTTTTTATTAAACGGAATAATACCATAAAAATTTAGTGGTGGCAATAGGCCCCACCTCTGCGCCAATTTTCCACCACTGGATAACTTATCAAATTAAATGTGTTATGCCACCAGCTTTTATAATTTCTTTAATTTGTCACATTAAAAGAAAATTGAAACACTAATTTGTATTTTTTTTTTTTTTTTTTTTTTTTTTTTTTTAAGTTAAAAAATTTCTTTGATAGAATATAATTATCACCACAAGCAATAAATTTACTTTTAACATTAGAAAGACCAATTGGGGTGATTTTGACCGCTATATCGAATGCCGAAAGCATAATTGTTATTTATCTCATGCATGGTTTTGTGGCATTTTATATGTGAATTATAATATTTAGATATTCTGTCATTATCCATGCTTAACCCTTAAATGCGCGTTTTTTTATTTTGCTTCGAAAAAATTATATATGATTCTCTGAAAGGTTTATAATACGGGAAAAATAATGCAAAAAATCAGAGATACATTTTTCATATAATACGTCAATCTTTTCTTCTGTTGCACTTCTGATAAAATTACTGTCGTGTGGCTGTTTTACGCTAAAATATTGCAAATTAGTAAATATTTTAATAAGTATATCTCCAAATACGTTATTTTATATAATTATATATTTTATAAAACTTAACCTTTAACCCTTTAATTCCCATGATATAATAGGTTCTAGAAATTACGTAGTTCAGAGAATCTGACTTTACACCAGAAAGTTTCAATGGTTAATTTCACTTTATTTAAATACGGAATGTTTGTTATTAATTAAAATAAATTTTGCTACTTTAATTTTCTGGTGTGAATTAGGTGTATACAGTGATGGAAAATTGGCGCAGAGGTGGATCCTATTGACACCACTAAATTATAGTAGTATTTTGCCTCTTATCTAATGATCAAATTTCTGAGTTTTTATTAAACTGGATAATACCATAAAAATTTAGTGGTGTCAATAGGCTCCGCCTCTGCGCCAATTTTCCACCACTGTGTATACGAATAAAAAAATGTATTAAATTCAAAACACTGTTGTTTGCATATATGTAAAGCTGCGTACTAAAGGGTTAAAATGGAACCGAGTTACAGTTAATCATACCTTAAAAAACTGTGGAGTTCTATAGTTTATTCTAGTCTTATTTTCATATAATTATATGTTTTAATCTTTTATGACATTTGCATGTAATCTTCAAATCTTTGTCTAAAAAACAGATTTTAATGATTTAATTATTATTCTTTAAAAATATGAAACAAAAATACATTCAAAACAATGTCAAATATATCATTTGGGTCCTTTTTTGCTCTATAAAAAAAGAAAGAAAAAAAAAACACCACAAAATATGTTACAAATTATGAAAATTTATATATAGAACAGCATTAAAACATTCATTTTTAATATTTTATGGAGCAGGCAATTTTTTTTCACCTGTCTAAATTAAAAACTTCATAAAAAAGAAAGAAAAATCTGTAGCCAGTAAATTATAAGAAAATATACAATTTAGTAAACCAAAAATTTTTCATGATCAATCACAAAGAAAGAAGTCTTTGAGTTTCGTTATTCCTCTGTGCTATGTCACTTAAAGCAAAAATAAGAGTACACAGTTAATAAAAAATAAAAATATTTTTTTGAGATTATATTAGACTTTTTAATACTGTTTTATATTGTAAATGTTATATAATGTATCCCATCTGCACCCCTCCCCTTAGTTTCGGCCCTGCTGACAATCAATAATGTTGCAGTGAACTCATAAAATCCACTTTCATTTATAGTGGAACGCGTGTAAATGGGAATGTAACAAAACAAATTTGTTAGGTCAACATTTATACAAATAACATTACAATAACATAAAGTAACAAACAATTCAATAAATACCCGAATAAATCCAGTAATGGTACAGCCAGGGTTCTGTAAATATCCAAAGAATTCGAACTCGTAAACACGACGCCACACAAACACAACACAGACGAAATGAAGAAATCAAACATGGCGCGCAGTGACGCTGCTATTTATCCGAATCAAGATAAATGGGTAGTAGTCGTTACCCAAATCAGCGCCCGCTGCTCATACCAGCAGAGCTGTAATCCAATTTGAGTGTTCACTGTCCCCATACTGGGTATCGCAAAGCTGTGTCTATGAATATGTAACCGTTTTCACCCAATTTGGAGAGATCTAAGACCTGTTACGGGTCTCATACCCTTAAATAGGTATATTACAGCCCATATTGGAGTTTCGAAAGCTAATATGGGTGTTGTTTCATTTTGGGTGACATTCTAAAATAGGTTTAATTTTTTACTGTGTAGAGCATTTATTTTTATTCACTATGGATCATTTTTTCGAAAAAAATAACAGTATTTATTTTGATTTATTTATTATGATTTTTTAACCACATGACCATTAAAAGCTGCCATGAATTTTATTTTCATCACTCTCACTCTCTAAAAGCCCAAATTTGAAACTTGGTGCAGCATATAATTTTTATTACTTGAATTTTATTTTACATTTTTATACATTTTTTAAATATTAAACAATGGATATCAACGTAATTTTTTTAATAGTTCTTATATTAATATCTTTCTTTCTTTCCGTTTTCTTTTTTTAAGGAAAAGAAAGGCAAACTTTCCTTTCTGACACACACACATATTCTTGATAATGGTCAGAAGATATAACAAAAATTGTAGATCAGCTCAATTTATTTAACTGATAATTACATTAAAAATATTTTAGCTTAAATATTTTAAATATAAAATTATTATTATTATTATTTTAAATATTGTTTAGCGTTAAATTTTATTTAATTATAAAGCATTCAAATAATAATAGTAATAAAATAAAAATCATATAACTTCTCCTCCTAATAAAATATGTCATTATTGAAATAACTTATCGCGAAAAATATTACAGAAATCATTTTGTCGGGCATTGGATTCGAACGTGCTATCCATTACAAAATATCGGCACTTTAAACGGCTGCTTTAGACCGCTCAGCCACTGAGAACTCGTTCTCAATTCCTCTAAACTGAACAGGGTTGATGAATGTGCAGATGTCGCTAAATGGGTCTACTTAAAAATTTCCCTTTGCGTTTTAATATATATGATGATTTTATAGTTTTTGAAGGTTTTAAAAAACTGAAGAAGGATAGACGTTATACAACGTAGATTAAATAAGGCAGTTGTTCGACTTATAATACGGCATCAGAATGCTTAAGCCTAACATGGCCGAAATAAAATGGCTGATTTTAACGAAAGATTATCAAGATCCGGATGAGTTCACCCACGGAAGCGTTATACACTTTGTGCCATTATATATGTAATTTCAAGTTCGTACCAGAAATAAAGAATAGTATTTTATACTTTATTTAATGCGAGACATTTAGCGATCACATAAAGTGAAAATTCTTCTTTCGAAATATTTTCGGTGTTAATTTGAAATTTTGGATTAAAATTGGAGGCCAATCTGTCAAACCTGTAGCAGATGGCTCATAACAGAGTTGTCAGTTTGGCTTCCGTTTTTATTTAGAAGTTTCGAATTTTTATTTGGAAATTTCACACCAGAATTTTTTTAAGAAGAATTTTTACTTTAAGTAATCACGAAATGTTCATCATGGTATGAATCAGAAAAAAAAATATTTGTATTTTCTGGTATGAGTTCAGAATTTCTGAATAAAAATGGAGGCCAAACTGGTAACCGTGGCTCATAACTTTCGTGTACAGTAATTTTAAAACTATTTCAAATTTTCGTCAATAGATGGCTCTCCGATGTTTCAAATAGGAGAACTCTTAAACTAACGGTGTAAAACTGCAACACAGGTATTAAATCTTTGAACTGTATTCAGTTTAAATAATGAAACATGAAAATATGTTTACATTTTAAAATATTGTAGTTAATTTGAGTTTTTTTACAGTTTGAGACAGTGCAGCGTGATATATTGATAAAAATTTTAAATCTTTTTAAATTATTTTTTGCAAAATTTATAAGTTACTTGATAAGCATATCACTTACATATTCATTATATTTATTACAGTTGATGAATTATTGATTTGTAAAGTTAGCGAGTCCTATATGAAACACACTGTATCTTTATTATAGGAGCACGTTTCTATTTTAAATGCATAATGCACTTTCTGCTCTTTTCATACTAAAAAATTATAAATTCGGAACATTTTATCGATATGCTTTATTTATTTTGAGGTTACATCTCGTGCATATAAGTTTTCTGTCAATTCTAAATGCAGTGAAACATAATCACATGTAAAAACTTAACACATAATATGAATTAACGCTTTCAGGCTCAGAAAAATTCTGTTCGTAAACTGATGAAATGATTGACTGGCATCAGAATTTACAAAAGAATTTCTTAGAGAATAAAAACTTGTTTCTCTAAACTTTTATTATAAAAGCAAAATTTTATTAAAATGTCCTTGATTCCGTTTGCCAATTTGGAATTAAAATTAGGTTGTCGCGCCGTGTGACCACCGCCCTTAAAAAGGTTAAAAAAATTTTACGACATAATAAAATTTATATCGTTTCGTCCTTACGGACATTCTGTTCAGAAGTATATATTTTTTAATTTATTTTCTATTTTATGATATTTGCTAAACCATTTTATAAAAACCTCCTGGTTCTCAAACCACCCTCCTGGCGTTCACTAGTTTTTATTCCGTGATGAAAAAATTGCCACAGACAATTTCAGGCGTATCTACTGGCTCCTTGCAGAACTAATTAAGGTGTTTATATCTAATTAACTCCTTCTGTTAGAAACAGATGCGTTTTATAACTTCCCAAATTTCCTCGTGACCTTTTGGCTTGAGACAATTCGACGTTGCTTGTGTCAAGTGATCATCATAACTTGTAAAATGTGTGTGATTTTTTTTTCACGATTTATACTTACAAGGGAACCACTTTTGGTTCTGCTCGCAACTAACATCAAGACCTGGTGCATTTTATAGCCCTATACATATAAGTTAGTGAACCGATAAAATTTCTCTGTTAAAATAATATTTTATATATTTTTTTATAATTTTATTTTTTTATTATTGAATTTATATTTGTTTATTGCACGCCAAAAGTGATTTAAGTCGCCAAATATGACGCTTCAAAATTTTCGACCACCTTATCCCGGGAGTATATATACGGTACGTATTAGAATCAAATCAGATTGCGATTTGTTGGATAATTGATAGCATAAGAAACAAGAATTATGGGTTTCTTTTCTATGCAGACATTCTTTTCTATGCAAAAGTATTTTTTTTTTTTTTTTTAAGTGAAATACAAAATAATCAAATTATTTCCTTTTGAAGTCGGATGGAATACATTTTCGAATGTTTAAAATGAAATGTTGTATTAAATATTGTGTCTTTTGGTAAAAGTAATCATAAAGTAAATTAATATTTTTACACAATGTAGAAAATCTACTGTGTCTAATTAGATCGGCCATTACAATTTCTCCTGGTCCAAACCACTGCTTACACAGACACACGACAAGCAACATTGAGATATTCGGCTAGAGTGGCCAGAAAACTCTACTTTTGAAAAAAAAAAAAAAAAAAAAAAAAAAACGCCAACTTTGCTCCTGCCAAAATATGTGAATATAATGTTGTAATTTTTCAAAATCAAATTCGTAGGTTCTTGATGGATTTTTAAAACTTTTTTCAATATTTTATACTTACTATTGACTAATTTGTATTTTTAAATGCTTTTCTTCAAAAAAAGTCTATGTTAATAGTTCGATAAGTGGTCTCAAAAATTGCATTTTCAGAAAGTTATGCCGCTGTAAAGTAAAAAATATATGATTTTAACAGAAAATTTTAGGGATAGAAAATTTAACAGAAAATTTTAGAGATTCTCAAACTTCGTAATATAGGACTTTAAAATACACCAGGTCTCATTGTTATGTCCGAGCAGCACCAAAAGTGATTCCCTTGTTAGTGTAATTGTTATAGAAGTTTTGTACCTGTAAAGTGTCAAGAAATTATTGCTCTATTTCACAATGCACTGTACAGTCTGTAGCAATTTTACAACCATAAAAAAATTAAATTGGATAAATGCGGTTTACATAGAGGCTAGATAACTGAATGCATTTGTAAAAATAAAAGTTTATCCAGTATATGCTATATGGGAAGTGGAATGGTTAAATTAATCATGTTTTTTCTTGGTAAGATTCGAATAATGTAATAACATTTAACAATTTTCCGTGTCATGCCATTTAATGATTTTAATTAATCAAATTTCCTTTCTTCTAGTATGTCAAGAGAATCGCAGAAATAAGTATTTAAAGAAATTTCTTATTTTACTACGCAGTTAATAAAATTCCGCACTACCTTCACTGTTTAATACTCAGTATTGGTTGTCAAGTCAATTATTTATGAATTTGTTACAAAAATTAACGCTCATTACGTATGCCTTTTTAATCAATCACCTAGTTATTCCCACAATCTCGACTCTACATGGAGACCACCTAGATTAGCTCGGAAAAAATTAAAAGAACACTTTTATAATTAATTATTCTAATTTCTGTCATTCAAGAAAAAAAAAATGTAAATTATTTTAGACAACAGAAAGTAACTTTTATGTTTTTCCTTATCACGTATTCACAGTTAAAGAAAAATTGTATAATACAATGCTAAATGTTTCAGGTATACGTACGCAATTTTAAAATATGATTATTGTTGTTGACAATTATATGTATAAATTTTATTTTTTAACAGATAATAAAAAGTTTAAGTTTTGAACATTGCACGTGTTTTCTGAAAGCTATAATTTATATCTTACGCGGGATAGTAAAAAAACAGTTTACAAAAGTATTTGTTTAGATATATCTATTAATCTTTAGATATTACTCAGTGTTGCGTTTCTAATAGACTAGACGGGCTTTACGCGTCTGTGCAGCCATTTCGAGTTTCCCAATAACATTTTCGAAACGAATGTAGTGGAAGGAACATAACTGCCTTCTTACCCCCCAAAATTCAATTTTAAAGGGCTTGTTAGAGCCCTATACATGGTTTTGTCTTTTAAAGAGGCACATGGGTCAAAATTTTAATTAAGAATTCATTTACCATTCATTTAAAAAGTTATCATCCTAAAAACTCTAATCTTAAAGAATGTGATATATGGTTTTCTCGAAAACCATATATCATTTCGATTTTGCGCGGAAACGAATTTTCGGCCGATCGCTAATAATAAGCTATAATCTCAGGCAAATCAAAACTTTTAAAACTTAGTGGTAGATTGCCGCCTTTGCCTACGTGAAGTCGGGGCCTATGCGTGGAAGAAATTAGCTGTTCTTTAATTTGACAGAAAAAAAAAAAAGTCAGCAAAATGCTTTTTTATATGTAATATGTTATAGAGAAAATATACTTTAATTTTAATTTAGTATAATAAAATAAGGTTATAATCGTCGTTGTACCTTTTGACTATTTACTGTGAAACAAAATCTTCTTTTTCAGATTAAAACAAGAACGAAAAATCATGCGTACAGCATAGATTAGGAAACACTTTCCAACAAATTCATAATACTATAACAAAACTTCACAGTTTACTAAGGTGAAAGATGATGTCTAAATGAACAATTTGGAAAACGCATAATGCATTTGAAAACCCGATTTCTTTTATTACCATGAATAGTCGTTAAAATATGCAATTAATTTGTGCAGCCCTGTATGTGATCCATAGGTCTACATAGTATGCTAAAAGTTGATTCAGTTAAACGAATATCACAGTTGAAAATTTACACTCAGCAATTTCCGCCCATAAACGGATGTAGTTGAGAACTTTTGTGAGACTCTGTATATGATCTATAGAATTTATACACATCAAATAATATTAAAAAAAAAAATAAACTTAAAACCGCATACCACAACTGAAAACGCGCTTCCAACAATTATTGTTCGTAGGCTTCAATAGTTCAATTATTGCTCATTTTCTTCTATAGCCAAATTCTTTTATGTGTCCCTATAAATGAACGATACGTTTTAAGCAGACCCTATTTTATAGTAAGAACCTTGTAGTACACCCCAATCATGTATATCAATTCCAATATATCTAAACTACTGTAATATCATTAAAATACACTACAAACGATTTCCCCCAATAGACCGTCATGTAACGGAATTCTTTTGAGTGGCTCTGTAAATGAATCGAAAATGCTACACACTTCATTTTTAATACCGAACATGCCATAGTAAACCCCAATAACATTAATCAATTTCATGACAATCGGACTCTATTTATGCGAGTAAGTGCATGGACAAACAAACCGATTTCATAAACACTATTCAATTATGTTGGAAAGTGTTAAAATTAAAACTTGTTCTAAAGTAGGATCCAAAATCTTTCATTTACTTCTAAAGTTTATAAAGCTGTTATCAGATTCACCAACTCTTTGAGCAACTTTTGAGCCAACTCTTTATTTCAGCCGATTTCCTGCGAGAAATCGTCTCAACACCTAGTGTGATAGCGATCTTCAATATCCCCATCTTTTTATCCATATCTCTAAAAAAGCCTCCGCTTGCCACGACTTTTCACCCAACTTCCAACATTTCTGCCAATCGGAGATAGTCGGTTATCAACGTCATTCATTTCCCAACTACCAAGATGGCTGATGCTGCAATTAAGCTGAAATGGAATGATGACCAAGAAAGAGAGTTGATGTAATGCATAAAAGAAAAACCAGATACATGGGACATAAAACACAAATTGTACATAAATATTAGGTCTCCAAGAAAATTCTGTCGTTTAAAGTTCTTTCACGCCTACTTTTTTAAAATTCTGATTTCTTCATTAGCACCACTTTTTTGAAATGGTAAAATTCCCACAGTTTGCACATTTGACATTAAGGTGAAAACAAACGGAATTTTACCATTTCAAAAAAGTGGTGCCAATGAAGAAGTCAACATTTTAAAAAATTACGCGTGAAAGAACATTAAAACGACAGAATTTTCTTGGAGAGCTAATAGAACTTTGAAAAGGTGTTCATATCAACAGATAGCTGGAAAACTTATCGCAAAAATTGAAGAAAGTTTATTTGCGCCAACGAAAGAGCGACAATAGTAACAACTAGTAACAGTAGTGCCTCCAACTTTAGCAACGACAATTGCAACCTTTTTAGCTCACAGGCTATCAAAGCCTGGGAGCTAATGTGCCCGCCCGTTCTGTATGTATGTATGTATGTATGTATGTATGTATGTATGTATGTATGTACGTACGTACGTATGTACGTAACACGATAACTCTTGATAGAAACATCCGATTTGCTTCAAAATTTTTTTCTAGGTTCACTGTGATAAGGCGCTTCCCTGATTAGTTTTGGGAGTTCATTGGTTAAGGATAAAGGGAGAAAAACGGTGTTAGTCCACACACTACCCCCTTAATTCAGTTAAATGGGTTTTTCATGCAGAATGATTCGATTTGCTCCGAATTTGGTATACCGGTTTATTATGTTAAGGAACTTCCCTGATTAGTTTTGGGAGTTCATTGGTTAAGGATAAAGGGGGAAAAACGGGGTTAGTCCACCCCCCTTAATTCCGATAAATGTGTTTTTCATGCAGAATGATTCGATTTGCTCCGAATTTGGTATAGCGGTTTATTATGTTAAGAAACTTCCCTGATTAGTTTTGGGGGTTCATTGGTTAAGGGTAAAGGGGGAAAAACGGGGTTAGTCCACCCCCCTTAATTCAGATAAATGGGTTTTTCATGCAGAATCATTCAATTTGCTCCGAATTTGGTATACCGGTTTATTATGTTAAGGAATTTCCCTGATTAGTTTTGGGGGTTCATTGGTTAAGGATAAAGGGGGAAAAGGGGGGTTAGTCCACCCCCTTAATTCAGATAAATGGGTTTTTCATGCAGAATCATTCGATTTGCTCCGAATTTGGTATACCGGTTTATTATGTTAAGGAACTTCCCTGATTAGTTTTGGGAGTTCATTGGTTAAGGATAAAGGGGGAAAAACGGGGTTAGTCCACACCCCACCCCCTTAATTCAGTTAAATGGGTTTTTCATGCAGAATGATTCGATTTGCTCCGAATTTGGTATACCGGTTTATTATGTTAAGGAACTTCCCTGATTAGTTTTGGGAGTTCATTGGTTAAGGATAAAGAGGGAAAAACGGGGTTAGTCCACCCCCCTTAATTCAGATAAATGTGTTTTTCATGCAGAATGATTCGATTTGCTCCGAATTTGGTATAGCGGTTTATTATGTTAAGGAACTTCCCTGATTAGTTTTGGGGGTTCATTGGTTAAGGGTAAAGGGGGGGGGGGAAACGGGGTTAGTCCACGCCCCTTAATTCAGATAAATGGGTTTTTCATGCAGAATCATTCAATTTGCACCGAATTTGGTATACCAGTTTATTATGTTAAGGAACTTCCCTGATTAGTTTTGGGGGTTCATTGGTTAAGGATAAAGGAGGAAAAGGGGGGTTAGTCCACCCCCTTAATTCAGATAAATGGGTTTTTCATGCAGAATCATTCGATTTGCTCCGAATTTGGTATACCGGTTTATTATGTTAAGGAACTTCCCTGATTAGTTTTGGGGGTTCATTGGTTAAGGATAAAAGGGGAAAAACGGGGTTAGTCCACCCCCTTATTTCAGATAAATCTGTTTTTTATGCAGAATGATTCGATTTGCTCCGAATTTGGTATACCGGTTTATTATGTTAAGGAACTTCCCTGATTAGTTTTGGGGGTTCATTGGTTAAGGATAAAGGGGGGGAAAACGGGGTTAGTCCATTCGCCTTAATTCAGATAAATGTGTTTTTCATGCAGAATGATTCGATTTGCTCCGAATTTGGTATACCGGTTTATTATGTTAAGGAACTTCCCTGATTAGTTTTGGGGTTCATTGGTTAAGGGTAAAGGGGGAAAAGGGAGGTTATCCCGCCCCTCTTAATTTAGATAAATGGGTTTTTCATGCAGAATGATTCGATTTGCTCCGAAGTTGGTATACCGGTTTATTATGTTAAGGAGCTTCCCTGATTCGTTTTGGCGATTCATTGGTTAAGGATAAAGGGTTAGTCCACCACCTTAATGTAGATAAATGTTTTTTTTTTTTTTTTGCAAGATTATTCGATTTGCTCCAAATTTGGTATACCGGTTTATTATGATAAGGAGCTTTCCTGATTAGATTTGGAGGTTCACTGGTTAAGTATAAAGGGGGAAACGGGGGCTAATTCCCCTTCACTTATTTTTTTGAGTGGCATTATTCTTTAAAATAAGAGTATAATATACAATTAGTGTGAATAGTCTGTGAGCTCAATGCCATCAGT
Organism: Maratus speciosus; assembly: GCA_963932465.1. Taxonomy (NCBI): domain Eukaryota; kingdom Metazoa; phylum Arthropoda; class Arachnida; order Araneae; family Salticidae; genus Maratus; species Maratus speciosus. Next base: position 538,433,923 of record OZ010796.1, read on the forward strand.
TTAGCTGGGCACTTTTCTTTTTTTTTATTTAGTTCACAGGCTATCAAAGCCTTAGAGCTAATGTGCCCGCAGGTTCCGTATGTACGTATGTATGTATGTACGTAACGCGATAACTCTTGATAGAAATATCCGATTTACTTCAATTTTTTTTTCTAGGTTCATTCTGATAAGGCGCTTCCCTGATTAGTTTTGGGAATTCATTGGTTAAGTATAAGGGTGTGAACGGGGGGCTAATACACCCCGCTAAATTTAGATAAATGGTTTTTCTATCCGATTTGCTTCAAATTTGATATACAGCTTTATCCTGATAAGGCGCTTCCCTGGTTAGATTTGGAGGTTCATTGGTTAAGTATAAAGGGGGAAGGAGAACGGGGGGCTAATGCCTCCTTAATTTAGATAAATGGATTTTTCTATCTAATTTCCTTCCAATTTGATATACCGGTTTATTCTGATAAGGCGCTTCCCTGATTAGATTTGGAGGTTCATTGGTTAAGTATAAAGGGGGGAGGAGAACGGGGGGCTAATGCCCCCTTAATTTAGATAAATGGATTTTTCTATCCAATTTCCTTCCAATTTGATATACCGGTTTATTCTGATAAGGCGCTTCCCTGATGGGATTTGGAGGCTCATTGGTTAAGCATAAAGATGTGAAAAAAGGGGGAGTGTTCCTCCCCCCTAATTTATTTTTCGAGGGGCATTATTCTTTGAAATAAGTGTATAATATACAATTAGTGTGAATAGCCCGTGAGCTCAATGCCTTCCGTTTAACTGGGCACTGTTTTTTTCATTTCACTTTATACGCGGAAAAGTTGGAGGAAAAGTCGACTGAAAAGTCGGTCGCTCGAAAAATTGGTGAATCTGATAGCAGCTCAAGCCTTCTGGATATGAGGTTACTTATGAGGCTCTCCTACTAACTGAAAGGAGTAGCAGACTAAGGAAAATGAAGTGACTTATTCACCCATTCGATATTTTTGCTGTATACCAACAATATTGTTTCAACTATATTAAATATATTGTAAGAGTTCCATAGGTGCAATGAACACAGAATACCTCTTTTATGAATACCTCTATTTCAGAATAGAAATCTTCTTCGTAATTAATAGCAGCGTTCTGTCATTTAGTAAGCAGTATACTATTTCAGGCATGAAAGTTTTAATTAATTTACTTACTTCCGAAAGCGAATCAAAGTTAAATTTGAAAAATGCTTATTTTTTATATAGTTTCAAATAAATTAAATACAAATAACCAGAAATAGCAAAAATGAAAACTAAATTAATAGGAAATTAAAAATAGTTCTTTTTGTTGTTGTTGTTAGTAAAAAGAGTTCATGATTCTTTACAATTTTTTTATATTTAATTACATATTAACACTTTTCTGAGCTTTCGTTTAGTAAGTGCATTTATCTGGAAAAAGTAAAAATTAAAACTTATGTAATATTTAAATCAAAATACATTTTGTTATTTTAGAGACTCCATGATGCTTTACAGATACTTTAAATTAATCTTAAACCAATACTTTTCTGAATTCCAACTGTATTAAATATATTTAAGCAGAAATATCAAAAATGAAAACTAATTTAATAGGGAAGTAAAAATAATTATTTTCTTGTTATTTTAAAGAGTTCATGATGCTTTACAAATACTTAAGATTTAATCTTGAAACGACGCTTTTGTGTTTGGTTATACTTGACTTAAAATTTCCTTGAGCAAAGAACATTCCAATCTGTCAGCCTCTTTTAATAACTAGCTTGCGGTTTAAATAGCAAGTTCCTTGTTAAGAATGTCAGAAACATGTATGCCACAATCTATAGAATTATTTTTCTCAAAAGAACTTTTCTCCCTGAATGCAATTTTAAAATCTGACAACATGTTTATTATACATTTTGGGTACTTCTTTTAATTTAATTGTTTCTGCAAAATTTTACTCTAATTTAAAGTAATGCTGACTGTAATTCAAAACACAAAATAGCATGTTTTACAAATAAAACTAATATCCTTACATAAATATTCAGACCTTTTATCAACGATGTTTAGATATTTAATAGAATCTGAATTTTAATATTTTTGTGTCTACTTTAAAGTAATGCTAACGAAAACTTAAAATACAAAATGCGATGATTTGTAAATAAAACTGATAAAAGGTCTGAATATTTATGTAAACATATTAGCCATATTTAAATATTTAATAAAATATGAATTTTAATCCATTTATGCCTACTTTAAATTTTCGGAAATCATTTTCCAGAAAGAGTTAAAAAAAAAACAAACTTATTATTGAAAGCGAATAACTGAATGAGTAATAAGGCTCCTGTATGAATTAAGGCCACTTTAAGGTTTCAGATCATAATAAACTATGTTATATTAGAATTAACATTTTAAATGTTGTTCGATGTAATATTTATGGATATTTTTACGATATTAAATCATGCATACTCTTCCCGCTCTTTAATTATGGACAGTAGAGTTCAAAACAAATGTCCCTTTAAAGTGTCTTTATTACAAGTGTATCGCAATTAGGCTCTAATTTTCTAAATACATGATTTAACTCTAATTGACATATATATTTCAGGCATTAAACCAAAATAGAATGAAAGAAAGAGATGGCCTTAGTAATACTATATTCCGTAGCTGCTCTATTTACCGGCGTGTTTTTTCGAACAGCGAAAGTTGCTGATTCCATTTGATATGGTACCTGGCCCCATTATGGCCACCCTAAGGTTTGATTGCTTTTTTTACCATATTAATATTATTTTTTCCGGAAACTACTTATGTTGTTGCTCAGAGGGATTAATGTGGTAAATAAAAGAAAGACTTTATACTTGTAATTATACTATTAAAAATTATACAAGCTGAAATGTAAAAAGTATTTTATGGGCAATACTGAGAACACCCCGTTCTCAATATGGCCCACTTTGTAAATTTTTAGAAAATTGCAAAGTTTGCAAATTATTATATGTTATAGATTATATATGATGTTATTATAATTATTATATATAGTATATTTATATACACATATTATATATATAATAATTGGAATTTTTTGAAAGCCAGGAAAGTCACAAAAAATTTTAAAATTAAAACAATATATATATATACATATATATTTACTAAGAAATTTATTAATTGAAGAACAGAAGTGAAACAAAATTATGTCTAATAATAAAAAAGGCAGCTAAATTAGTAAAAACACAAATATAACAGAAAAGTGGCCCACCCTGGCCATAATGGGAACCTCCGCTATTTTTTTATTTTGCCCCCAAGAAACGGATATACTAAGAAGTAATGTTAAAACCATTGATAGTATCTAAAAGTAGATTAACGGTGTTATTATATTCATTTTTACTTTGTATTAAATGCTAACAAATATTAATAATACAAAATATTCCTTTCGTTTAAAAAATAATAACACGGCTTTTTTTGCCCGACAATTTCACTCTCCCTGCCAGTAGTGTCGTCCACGTGATGCGACTTCGCGTTTGTTTTTTTCCACTTTCTATTGACCTGGGGGTCGAACGTATACTGCCATCTATTGAATTAAAAAGAAAGTAAATGAAATATATGACGTGGGCCACATTGGGAACCGGGCCATAATGGGCCCAGGTACCTGACTCTATTGACCTCTCTTAACTACCGCTTTCCGATAGATTCCACAGTTTTCTACAAAAGTTGACACAGAGAATTTTTAATTAGCTTTGGGGGTTATAATATACGATGAAAATGAAGTGTCCCTTAATAAGCCCACGACTTTTACTGCCTGGCCTTACTATGGGATGTCTGTTTTTCACATATTTTACTTTCAAACGGAAAAAGAATTAAAAATACAGAACATTTAAATATACGCTCTAAAATATCGCCAAATTCTCTCGAACATAATGCAAAGACTGTAAACATCAATAAATAATTTACGCTGATTTCAAATGAAAGTTTACTTACTGTTTTTAACAACGACCTGTCGGAAGTTTCAGTGGTCCGAAAAAGACGACGGAGCTGGTATCGGTTGTCGTTGAAGCTATCTGCTCTTGTCAAGGACACGTAAACTGTCAGGTATATACTGCTATTTGTCAGTCCGAGACCCTCTCTTACGAATATAGGCTGGTGGCCTTATTAAGAGCATGGCCTTATTTGGTAGAAGTACCTTATAAGGTGTTAAACTTGTAAAACAAAAATAAAATATTGCAATCGTAAGTATGCTTGACTACAATAATAAAACAAATATCCGAAATAAAATAAAGTGAGCAAAACGAGTCGTTACAAGTTAGAAATTCCAATTTTTGGTCGAATTTTAAGAATCGAAATCACAAATTTACTTCCTTAATTTTCATGTTTCCTTTGAACATTTTTTCAACAAAGTTGAAAAGTTTTATGAATTCGGTTTGTCTATCTGTCTGATCGTCCGTCTAGCCGTGTGGCTGTGCTCTAATTCCCCTAAATATATTCGGATTGCCATATAATTTTCATATGATATCGAGTTTCATCATATAGTGTTTGTTATGGAAAATGAAGTAACCCATTTTCAGTTGGTCTACAGAAACTCACAAAATAATTCCGTTACATTGGTCTAAAAATTGTTAACGGGAATGTTGGAGAAAATCGTTAACGGTGCATTTTATTGATGTTACGGTATTTGATGCACCCAGAGATTCATATGCGTCACTGAAGTGGACAACTGAAGAGTTTTTCTGAAGAGTATGAAATAAGTACCATTTATAGATGGTTTACGGGGACACAAAAAACTCCATTACATTATGATCCATGGGAAAAATCGTTTGCGATGCACTTTAATGATGTTATGATACCGCAAGCATAATGAAATAAAATAGGATCACTGAGTTGCATTACAACATGTTTTCTATAGATTATAGTTTTCTATAGATTCTATAGCATCGTATATTGTTTATTTACAGAAACGCACAAAAGAATTCGGTTACTGGACTTAGTATGATCGTAATTGCTGAAAGTGCGTTCTCTGCTGTGGTATACAATGTTAAACTTATCTAATTTTTTAATGTATTACATTGTGCATATATATTCTATAAATCATACGACTAAGTGCAAGATAGAATTCGCACACATTACCGCATATGGACACCAATTGCTGAAAATGGTTTTTAATGAACTACGTGTTTTTTAAATTGCTTATTGAGAAATCTCCTTTATTGTAAAATTAATGTATTATAAAATTCTGTTATTGTGGAAAGTACTATATAATCTATGCCTGATTTTTCGTTCTTGTTTTATTTACATTAGAATCTGAAATATTCAGTGTCACAGTTTAGATATTATAATTAAAGTTATATTTTTGATAAATTAAATGAATCTTCACGTCAATTTTTCATTTGTAAACGAACACCAGACTATTGAAAATTACGTATTATATATCGTTGGTACCATGTCAAACTATCCAATGTGAAAACAGTGGGTAACTTTTTTTAAATGTAGATTTCTTGATTGGCACCACTTTTTTGAAATAGTAAAATTCGCCTTACTTAACCTTATTTAATGACATATTAATTAAGATGAAAACAAGGGGAATTTTACGATTTCAGAAAAGGGGTGCCAATCAAGAAATCTAAATTTTAAAAAAGTAGCCCACTGTTTTCACATTGAATAGTTTGATATGGTACCGACGATATATGAAATTCATATATCGAGTACAAAATTTAATAATAGTACTTAATGATAAATTACAAAAATCACTTTACACTTTAGTTTTAAATAAAACAAAACGTATACTTTTAAATGACGTCATTTAAATTTTGTCAACATGGGTTTATAGGCTGAATGGAAACCTACGGTTTTTTTTTTTTTTTTTTTTTTTTTTTTTAAATATTATTGTTTAATACTAAATATACCAAAAACCGATCATTTGACTGCTACCGAGTGAAAATATTTCAAATCGTATGGGAAATTTCTTCATAAAATAAACAAAATATAAAACACATAGAAATAAATTACATTAAAAAGTTAAGTAGTTTTGAATAAAAATTCTGATATGAAATGATTTTGTAAAACTTTTGTAAAATTCTCGGTATGTTTAGTGCTAATAAGATATTCAAGACTCTTTAATCATTGACTCTATTTTTTTTAATTTAGGATTATTAAATGTGTACAGATAAACATCTGATTTTGCAAATCCAACACATTTTCGAAATGTATATTTTTACTTATAGTTATGGCTTATGCGCAATTTTATTCAGTAATACAAAAGAATAATTCTTTTCTTAGGTATAATTATTCTAAGCTTCATATTGCTTGAATAAATATATATTTTAAATTAACTGTTTATATCTTAAAATTTTGTGTTCATTCATTGATATTACCTTGCATTTAGGGTTACAGAAAATTCATTTAACTTCTTAAAAAATTCATGTAATCAGCTGTGTAATAAATTAAGTTAGTGACTGAAGTTTGACTCTAGTTATTAATCTAGGAATATTGAAGACGTATAACTCAACATCATCTTTTACAAAATTAATATATTTTGAACATGCATAACCCTAATTAAAATTGTTGATTAGGAGTAACTTTATTACGGTATACAAATGATTATTCCTTTCTGAGTTGTACCTATTCTTAACTTTTATAATTCATATTCCTTGAACAAATGTATATATTAAAAGAACAGCCTATAACTTACAATTGAGTATGACAATGTCATTGGCTTACATTTAGAATTGATTTATAGAAAATTCATATAATCATATATTTAATAAATTAAGTTAGTAATTGAGTTTGACTTTAGTTCTTAATCTTGAAAAATTGTAACATGTAAAGCTCAACATCATCTTTTTAAATTTTAACATCATAACAAAATCTATATCTTTAAGTAACATGATTGTTTATAAATAATTTTATTACGGCATACAAATAATAATTATTTTCTCATATGTACCTATTCTAAATTCTACGAATACATGTAGCTTCAATAAATATTTATTTTAAATGAACTGCTCATAACTTAAAATGGAGTGTTCATTGACACTGCCTTGCATTTAGAATTGATTTATAGAAAATGCATGTAATCAGCTATGGAATAAATTAATAAGTCAGTGATTGAGGATTAACAATAGAAAGCCAAAACGCATTTGTCATTATCTTAAACTTGCTATTCATTTAATAATATAACATTTATTAATATATTTATCTCACGAATCAGGCAGAAACAAATGTTCAAATTAAACTGCTAGAGTTAGATATCTAGCATTAAATTAAATATTCCAGTCATTTCCCTTTATCTAACTTCATTATTTGCCTTTTCAAAAATGGAATTCAGCATGATTATTGGACGAATGAAAATCAATTGACTCTCTTTGTTTAACTTGTATATGTTCTAGCTCATTATTATTAATTATTCTTACTTCTGATAGTTTTTACTTTCGAGTGAAAGAATGGATTAAAGATCAAATTCCGAAATTAATTATCTCCAAGTGAATAAAAATTATACATTGTATTAAATCAATATCAACCAATTACATTGATTTGAGAAAAAAATATATAACGTATTATTTCTGTTTTAGATTAATGTCAACCGAACTGCGGGTAAATGAACAATGGTGTTTCTTTTGTAAATATTATCATAATAAGTCATGAGTTGTGCCAAAATTAATTTGTTTATGCATTCTGATAACTAATAACAATGCATCAAAATTCGCATTTTCAAATTTATTAGCTAATTTAAAATTATATTGTCTGACAACTTGTTAGGCTTTTAGTTCAGTTCTTACGTTAATTCCCAGGTTTGAGAGTCGGATGTATAAAATAAACAAATTCTGGAAACATTGAATATGAAACGCTAATTTATTAATGAATCAAGATAATAAAGATACCAACAACATGCCTCAAATGTTTGTTTTTCTTTATATATATATATGTATATACCAACATTAAAGAGTATGCATTAATAAGGTTATACAGATTGTGAATTTAACACTCATAGAGACTTTAGGGTGCCAAGGATGCCTAACTTTCATTCGTTTACTTAATTTGCATCTATTAAATTTTATTGGTTACCAGAATTATTCGTAAAGTGTTCCCACTTACCTCTTACTTTCCTTAGTCAGAAGCGTCAAAGTGTATCATCCAAGTTAAGTCTGGTAATCCAATTCATAGCACTGTCATTTAAAGTATGATCCACTGCATAGGCGTAGAGTTTTCAAAATTGTAGGAGGGGCTCAGCAGTGGTGCAGACAAAGGGGGGGGGGGGAGGTCTACAACTCCTGGAACAGGAAATTAATTTACTAAATAATAAATAAAAGAACAGCAAAAACTACTAAATCAAAATTACAAATAACCTTTGAAAATTTTCGTTTTACACAGGTTTTCGTCTACCTTAGCCGGTAAAAATTCAAAGTGTTCCTTTTGTTGGAATCATGAAATGTTTCCATAAGACCGGATTTCGTTATAGACAGGTTCCGTTTACACAGGTTAACTTTATATCCATACAGTAAAACCTTTGTCGTAAGTGACCGAAACAATACGTTTAAGACAGGTTTCTGGCTAATTAAGTTAAATTGTATGTCAATCTTTTCTTCTGCAGCATGAAAAGTTTCCATTTAAGACAAGATTCTGCCATAGACAGGTTCCGTTTTGACAGATTGTACTCTACATATAACATAAATATCTATAATATATCTATACTAATAAAAGACAATATCGCTGTTTGTGTGTGTTTATTGGCGATGGCTAGGAAAATCTACTTAGCGCAGAGATCTGAAAATTTGTATAAGAATAGTTCAATGCAGGTCCTGATGCCCCTGAAGCTCAGATTTTTAATTTTTTGATAATTGGCCGAGATATTAATTAAAAACTCATAAAAAAGGGATCCTTTTTTTTGAAAATTGGAGGAGGCGAGCTCGAAGGAAGGAAGAACTAAATACAATTTTTTTTGTCTTTCTGTTTTAATGCCCATCAGCCTTTGCCGTTTAAAATATGGAAAAACAGGCGACATATTCTTATAATTCGTATTTTTACGTCTCAAACGCCGCAATCAGTTAAAAAAATATGGTTCTTTACTATTTGAAATTTTTTGTCAAATAGGGATTTCTCAATCAACCTTTTCTCCCTTTCGCCAACGCTTACGCAGGGCTCAAATTTAGAAGTACCGATTCACAAAAAATATGTATTTAAAGCTAAAATCTTCTTCTCATCGACGGTTTAAACGGTTATCTAAAAGACTATTTTTAATTCTTTAAAAAAATCTGCGACCGCAGATCATTTCGCGCTTCCTTGTGACGAGACTATCTTTTTTCCACAATCTTTTTAGAGCATTTCGAGAGACTGGATCTATTACAAAAATTTCGTAATGTTCGAATGAGTAGAAGTATTTAAAATAAAATAAAATTGAGAAAATTTCGACTGAAAAGCTAAAAAGCGGGGTGTTTTATCGCGGTTTTGCTTGGCTTCGGCTCACGTTTTCCCTATTAAATATGCATATTTTTCATTAAATTTTATAGAGTACTCGGATACAGTTATATTTAAAAAAAAAAACTAAACCTGTGGCAGTACGATCCATAAAGGATCGGGGCCTACACTGCCCAACTCTGTTTACTTGACCCACATCTATTGCAAAAATTTCGTGAAGTATTTAAAATAAAATAAAATTGAGAAAATTTCGACGGAAAAGCTAAAAAGCGGGTTGTTTTGGCGCGGTTTTGTTTGGCTTCGGCTCATGTTTTCACAATTAAATATGCATATTTTTCATGAAATTTTATAGAGTACTCGGATACAGTTATATTTAAAAAAAAAAAAAAAAAAAAAAAAAAAAAACTAAACCTGTGGCAGTACGATCCATAGAGGATCGGGGCCTACGGTGCCCAACTCTGTTTACTTCAACCTGGGACCCGAGGTGTTATGTAGCATGTGCCCCAGCCGGGTGGTCAGCCCAACTCGAGCCCCTCGGTGTTTAGTTCCCAAACAAGCTCGGAACCCCCCGAAGGGATGAAAGGTTGAGTTTAGTAAACCTTGCCCAGCTGGGAGCCGAACTCGCAACCTGTAGCATGGCATTTATAACATATTAAAATTTCGTACAGTTTGGATGACGAAATATTTTTGTTATGTTAAAGTACCCCACGCGAAAACAAGAAAAAGAAGGCAGAAGAAAACATGTTTCTTTTAGAAGTCAATATCAATATTTTTTTCCAGAAATTTTTACACGGACTGAAAAACCATTGTATTTATAACCGATAAAAATTACAAAGTGTTCGAACAACAAAAACTATCTTTTAAAAGTTATGAAATGGCCCTACGTGGAAAACAGAAAATGACTTCTTACGAGCGCTTTTACCATTAAAAGACAATATTTTTTTTTTAATTTTTTCATTTTAAAATATAAATTCGGACAAAATCGGTTTAAAGGTATAAAAACATACAAATTTGCGGTTTATTTAAGGTTATTATCACGGGCCAGGGCAACGTCGGGCGGGTCAGCTAGTCTATAATAAAAAGGAAAGAACTTTGTCTGTCGGCTATGTTCTGAAAACACCGCTGCACGCAGCGCTACAAAATTGATATGACGGTACCTCTATGTATTTAGTTATGCACATCAAAGCCCGATTTCGGAGTTTTTGATTAGACTTTCTCAATATAATTTTTACTGCAATCTTTTACTTTTTTTTCACGGTTCAAGGCGATTTTTACATTATTGAAATAAATCCGATTTAAATCTTTTAGCCTATAATATAGTAAATTTTGTCCTCTTTTCAAAAAAGTTTATTCGGAATTCGTACAGCGATTTTTAAATTTTTTGCAAATTTTTGCAAGCGATTTTTAGCGTTATTTCGTGTTTCGCAGCGATTTTATTTTTTTTATATAGATAAAAGGAATTTGGTTTCAAACATTCAGCCTTATACAGTAAATTTTGGCCCTCGACATTTTTAAATTTTTAATTCGATTTTTAATGCGACTTTTCGTGATTTTTCACAACGAATTTTGACACTCGTGAAAGAATTCCGGTTAAAAGGTTTTAGAGCATATAGTAATTTTTTGCCTTTGCGACTTTTGAAATTATTAGCGATTATTAATGCATTTTTCAGCAGTTTTTCGCATTCCGCAGTGACTTTTTTTTTTTACATTGGTAAAGGGAATTCGGTTTTAAAGTTTTAGTCTTTTGTAGTAAATTTTGTTCTCAGTAAGTTTTAAACTTTGACAGATTTTTATTTCGATATTTCGCGTTTCATGGAGATTTTTTGACATTCATGAAAGAATTCCGGTTAATGTTTTAGTCCTATATAGTGAATTTTGTTCTCAGTGATTTTTGAATTTTTAAGGCGCTTTTTTGTGGGTTTTTTCGCATTCCGTAGAGATTTTTTGGCATTCTTAATAAGATTTCTGTTTCAAAGTTTCAGCCTAATATAGCAAATTTTCTCCTCTGCGACTTATGAAAAAAAAAATTGCGCATTTGAACACTATTTTTAGCTTTTTTACGCGTTCCGTGCTTTTTTTAAACATTTATAACAGAAAGTAGTTTCAAACTAGTAACACGTTGTAGTAAATTTTTTCCTCTTTGATTTTTGATTTTTATCGATTTTCGCGATGTTTAGCGTTCCGCTGCTATCTTTTGATATTCGTAAAAGGAATCGGGTTTCAAACTTTCAACCCAATATAATGAACTAGGGGGCTCCGCCCCCTGCTCACTAACGCTTGCCAACCCCTGTGAATTGCGACCGCTACGCGTCCCCAGCTCGCCATTTTTTGTCCATTGCTCGCCATTTTTTGTAGCAACTCTAGCCATAATGGGTACTATCACAAATCCTTTTAACTTATGAAATTTTCAAAAAAAATTAAGGTAAAAAAGCAGTAATTGAAAACTTCGTTAAAATCACAATTAAAAATGCATTTAGTTTGTGCTACCAATAGGCATAAATCATTTTAACATTATGAAATTTATCAATTTTTTAAATGTAAAATAATTAACTGAAAATAATTACCTTGGAACACAATTAATTTAAAACTCATTGTGCATAATATTGTACAGCATGGTTTAAATTTATTTCGAAAAGCTCTTGGAAAAACACTGCCTGATACCAAGATAGTTCAATATAAATCAAGAAACGCTATCTAAAGTTCATTCGACGTGAAAAGTGAAATATCTCTGAGACACTTGGCAAGTTAACAAAACGTAAACAACACGCTTTCTGATGTGGTCTAAAAGAAACTTTTGCTCAAAAAGCTGATTATCTGAATGCATCACGTGACCGTAAAACGAACCAATGGCCATTGCTATTCTTACATCTGCCAAAGGATCATACTGTGTTTACAGCAGCTGTTTTTGCTGTTACAGCAGCTGTTTTTAACAGCTGCTGCTCTGAAAAAATTTACCACTATTTCCAAATATTATAGTTCGTGGTAGATTTCTATTGCAAATATTTTAGAAATAGGTTTCAAAGTTTATTGTTTGGAAATAGTAGTGTAAAAATTTTGTGTGGCAATTTTCATGACAAACGATCAACAATAAAACGCAGTATCAGTTATTAACACTAGAAGCGCCATTAACCCTTTAATTACTGCATTATGATCTACTGCAATTTTTTTCATGTGATATATTTTTTTCAGTTACTACAATGAAAATTAAAGGATAAACATGAAAAAAATACTCACCCGTGAGAAATTTAATTATTTAGAGGTAATAAATTAAAGTGGTACTTTAAAGCACCGTCAGTACACTATGACTAACATATCGTAACAGAAAACCCACAAAGTATTTCAAATGGCACCAGAAAATATTTTCGATTTAATAAGTATGTAAAATATCGACTGTTTCATATTTACAAATAAATCTTTTGGCAAATTCCGGTGCCAATCATTTATTTCAACACTTTAGAATTGAAAATGCTTTGCCCATGAAAGGGTAAAAAAAAACTGTTTTTTTTAGGATTCGATCTTGTTAGCAGTCCTTTAGTTATGCGACGTCTATATTCCAGGGACAACATGTTCTCTCGCATCTCCACATACGCAATATCATGGAAGACGGTAGTATTCCGAGTGACGCAGCCTTAAGCCTAAAATCGTATCGTATCGTATCGTAGAATTCGTAGATGGCGGAACTCATATATACAGCTAACTCGACATCAAAGAAAATGCGAAAAGCCGCCTATTAATAACTCAGCAAATATAGGTCCTATTGTTCTGATTTTTTTAAAACAGTCTTATATCTGCAGTCTAATCCTATTCTGAATTTTTTACAATTCTACGTGCAGTATATTTTCAGATCTGCAAATCCATTTTGAAAGCAATTTCGATGGTGTAAGTTTGTCTTTTTTTTTTCTCCGAAACGGTCTAGATTTTTTTAAAAACATTAATATATAAAATGAATCTGTTTTTGATGAAGTGGATAACACTAACCTAGTATCTAGGAAAACTCTTAATTTTTATATAATCCGCATGAAAAATTGGACTTCTTAGGATCGCGGATTACATGTTATTCTATGGGCTAGCAGACAGAACGTTGCACATCGGTTTTGCGCGATTAAGGTCACAGTTAAAAATCTGGATATTGGCAATAAATCTTTTTTTAAACTACAAAAACAGTTTATTATGTGCTTTAAAATACTTAGACTGATTTTTTTTAAATGGAACAGTATTTTGTAATTATATGTATTTTATTTCATTGTTATTCATAGTAAGTAAACATTTTTTAAGGAGAAAATATTTCACATTTTAAAAAAAATTCTCGTATCGAAATTCGATATTTATCGCAAATTCTCGTATCGAAATGAAAATTCATCGCGTTCGCCATAAGACTTCGCCATGTATCACTACGCGATACGCGAAGTTGACTGAAGAAATAAGAAATATCAAAGATCTTGAAATGGTATTCCAAGGGGAGAAAGTGAGCACAATTTCTAATTATCCAGACAGCATTCTTTGCAACCGATCCTTTCTAATTAGTATAATGTTCTGAATTGTTTTTATTTTCAACAATACTCATAACTGTTTTCCTTACAAAATAACGTTCATGTGTGGCATAGGTATTTCTTGTGATATGTGAGTATAATACAGATAGATTACTAATTTAATTTTGTGTTTTGAGTCTTCTTTTAAAGAAATTAAACAAAATCTTTCATTTTTAAAGAACGCACAATTTAAGTAAAAGGTATGAAGAAATCAAAATTAAGATTTCCAATCCCGTTTATAAAATGATTCATTTGCGAATCGTTTCTAATAACATTATAAACGAAAATTGACTTAAAATGACATCTTTTTCGAAATATGGGTATCTTTCGTTTATTTATTTATTTATTTTTTATATATAACTCTTTTCAGCTTCAAAAATTAAAGCATCGTAGTATTTTATTTTTATAAAATTAAACCTAAAGGGGAAAAAAATTCTTATTTCCGTTTATCTCTGTAACAAAAGAAAAACAGAAGAAAAAAAAACAACAACAACAAAAAAAAAACCCCCCTGAAGCATTTCTTTTAGGCTGATTACAGCCATGGGTGCAAGACCTTCAGTCTCAGGACTGATTTCGGTCTTGGACATATTTTTGACTGTTAGTAAATTCTACTTTATATACTTAAATTATCACGATTAGCTCAAAATGAACCATTTTATCTTAACTGATTGTTTTGAGCTCCTAAAAGTAAAAATTTTCATCATGATACTTTTCCTTATTTAGTAATTAAAGTTTATAGATAAATAAGATAAAACAGCTTTTTTGCAAAAGTAAGATACTTGTTTTTATTTAATTTTAAAGTTAATATGCTTAAAAGAAAGCTTTAAATAATTTACTTTTAAAAAATATAAAAGTAGCCAGCTCCTTTATATGGTATTTGTGGTAATGAAGTATTATTGTAAATAAGAACAATTCAGAACATGTTACTATTTAGAAAAGATTGGTTTCACAAAATTTCATTAGCAGCTGCATTGTAGCTGTCATGATAATTAGACTTTGTATAAACTAATAAAGTGATTACCCAGTAACCATTTCAATTAATATATTAATCTGCCTCGCATCTTAAATTAAATATTAAGTTTTTATTCTTCTTTCATTAAACCATCCACTATTCTTTAACATTCGGCATATTCCGATTACAAAAACTCTTTTTATCAATTCCACCTGTACACTGGAGGGTTGCCGTATCACTTACAGAGTAGCACGTTTATCGCCTCGTTGTGCAATAGCATTTGAAAGATCACCACACTAACATAAAAAAGTAGCAATAAAAGAAAAACAAAATTAATCAGTTGATTGTAAAAAACCCGCTCCATTCTCGGTCGGGGGAGGAACATCACAAGAAAAAGAAACCCTCGCGAAATTTGACAGTATGTCAGGGAGGGGGGGTATCCAAAACTTCATCAAAATAGTTGTAACTTTTCTAATAAATATGTTACATATAACATATGGTAGTAATAATCGGTATATCTGATCAAAATACAAATAATTTTTTAAAATGAACTATTTAATGATTTTTTTTATCCCTATTACTGTATTGGATTAATAGCAGTTTAAGAGCCATAATTTTATATTCTAAAATCATTAAAAGCACTCTGCAAGCAGTTCTTGTTCAATCACAAAAGTCTGCCACTTAAAGATTTTAATGCAGAAAATGTAATGTATTTCTCTTATGTAAACAATGAATTTTGCAGTTAAGAAGCTTAGGTATTTCACAAATATTGCTATTTCTTGGAACACTAAATTTGATGCATTATCGTCTTTAACACATTATTTTGGAGTAATGAAAACAATGTTATTATATTAAAATTTTTTGTAAATGGGTGTTATAATCAGTAGTAACTCATGACAGGTTTTTCTTGCAGCACTAAAATGCATGCCTTCCAAAAGTTTTTTTTTTTTTTTTTTTACTAAATTTTTGCCTTATTTAATGGAAGAAAGTTCTGCCAAAAATAAGGCAAAGATTTCATTATTATTAAAAATAGTGAAAAAGGAATAAATTTGCCAACAATGCATCTAGTGTCCCCAAAACTGTCAGTAATGAGCTACCACTGTTTATAATTACAGTCGAACCTCGTTATCCCGACACTCTAATGTCCAGAAAAAAGTGTCGTCATAAGCGGTGTGTCGCGATAACCGGAGTTAGAGAAAAATAGGTTTATAAAAAGCTGTATTTTTAATTAATTTAAGACAATTTTAAATTCATAACTGTTCTTGCAGTTTTAAGCAATACAACATTACTGTTAAACAAAATAAATACAAAAAAGAAAATTGAAAAGGATAAAAATCAGATTTATGATGACTGATTTTTTTATTGTTACATGAAATATCGATGAATTAAGGTTTGCTTTAGCTAGATCCTACAATTATTTTTTCGATATTATGCAATGAATTGTAATTAATATTCGTTGTTTCAGAAATGTATGTTAGATAACTACTGAACATTTCAATGCAATGCAATGCTTCCGTTTTAGTCGGATGAAAAACGCCGTGTGGCCACAAGAAAATCCGTCGGGATATCCGGAGTTGAAAATTATTCAACGACGTAAAATCCGGAGTTTATTTGCATTAAAATCATATACAGAAAATCGGGACTTTGAAAAACTGACGTGATAAACGGAGTGACGTGAAAACCGGGTGTCGGGAAAACGAGGTCCGACTGTATTTTGCCCAGGCATATCTGGATCATGCTTTAAGGTAATTTAATAGTGTGTGATCTGTACCTATTATGTAAAATTTTATAATTTGCACAATTTCTGGTTCCAAGGAATGTAATTCAAAGCATGTATACGAGGTAAATTTAATGATGTATGAAATATGATCTAAATAATGCAAAATTCAATAATACACACAACTTCTCATCCCAAGGTGTGCTTTATAAAGATCTTCTACTATATTCATCTCTAGTTCAAGTTCACTCATCAAAAACCTTAAAGATTTAGTATCTGTGACTGCTCTGAAGAGGGCATTATTACAACTTTATAATTTTTTCATTTTGTAGCTCAAATTGCTCAGCTTAGAATTTACCAATCCAAACATTGCCATCTTGATTTTTTTCCACTGTCTTTATTTACCTCAGAAGTGATTAAGATTTTTTTATATTGTAAATCCTAAAGGTTATAATAGCAAAAAAGCATCTTTAAGCCCTTGGGGCTGAGCGACCGGTATACTTAGCCACTTAAGGTGTTCAGAATCCATCATTATTCTCACCACTTATTTTTAATTGTAAAGTTTACCTTCTTTAATCGTAGCATTTCTGTGATTCAATTACAGAAAATTTTCTGCTTTTAAAAACCTGTAGTAAAAGGTTAAAAATTAACCAAAGGGCTCTTGTCGCGA
Source organism: Maratus speciosus (assembly GCA_963932465.1). Taxonomy (NCBI): domain Eukaryota; kingdom Metazoa; phylum Arthropoda; class Arachnida; order Araneae; family Salticidae; genus Maratus; species Maratus speciosus. The sequence continues at coordinate 538,451,150 of OZ010796.1, forward strand.
AGGGGTTAAATATTTTGAATTACAGTGAACTTTAATAACCCTTGGCTTTAATTGCCAGTACTCTTCCAATTGAGCTATCTGTACGACAGCTTAGCCAACACATTATTCGCTCAGAACAACTATTATCATGACATCAATTGATTGTGTGAAAAATAATTTAAAGTGTACATGGTTATACGTATATTTTTTATTATTAAGCAACAGACTTTGCAGATCCGTTTTTCTCAAAAGCTTTAAAGATTGAAATCTCTAGGCTGGAGTGGGAAAGTGGTAATTTTGAGGAATAGGAGGATAATTTATATAGAAGAATTTTCTGTATAAAAATAAAGATTTAAATTATTTTAATGCTGGGGAGTAGGGGGAGGGAGAAAATGTGAAATGTACAGTCGCGGAAAAGAAAAAAGTAAACACCCTCTACTAACTCCTTAATAAATTATTATCGTAGACGAAAGTTATTGGTACCGAACGATTGGAAATAAAGTCTATTTTTAAATGATGTATATAAAATTTGCTTATGGGGCCATCTACATATTAAAACAAATCCAAACTTCATTTTTTTCAATGGCAATACCCAATTTTAACGAGATATTTCAAATCTTCGGTTCAAACTATGCCTAGGCACCAAATTTTAAGTCATTTGAATAATAAGTTTTTGAATTATAAACATTCAAAATATAGTGCTTCTAATGTTGAATTACATTTTCATATTTTTATTCATATCTCCTGAAATTATGCTCCTAATGTGCTAATTTTTTTGTGTAGCAGTAATACTAATATACTTAAACATAAATACGTTGAATTTGCAATTTTTATAATTTTATGATATGAATTATGAAATTAATATTCGAAAAAATTATGAATTGCAACCTACAATTTTTTTGATGGATTTAGATTTATTAAGTCCTGCTTTATGGAAATTCAAAATTTCACATTTTTTTTCCAAGTAGTTTTCAAATTGTGCTTAAAAAACGGCAAAATGATGGTTTAAGGGGCCGTCTATGATAGAAGTGACTAGATATTTTGAAATGTCTTACGCTGTCCTGCAATCTAGCAGACTTCATTGACTGCTTGAGTGACGCTTAATGTGCCTTGATCAAGAAGGGGGCTCCCTCGGTTAACAATCGAATACCGAACTTCAATTTGGATACAGCCCTTAAAATAAGCTTGTTTTAAAATAACTATTTTCTCGGAAACTTATAGTAGGAATTGCATAAAAATTTGTTTTTAGGCTAATTAAATGGCGTAGAATTCATTTATGCTGTAAGAATTGTGTACTGCTATTGAAAAAAACAAAGTTATGGTTCGTTTTAATATGTAGATGACCCCTTAAGCAAATTTTATATACATCATTTAAAAGTAGACTTTATTTCCAATCGTTCGGTACCAGTAACTTTTTTCTACGTTAATTTGTTGATAGTAGGAGAGCTGTTGAACATTTTTGAAACTGGCACAGTTTTTGTGCCGACTAAAGTGTCTGTCATTTTCAAAATTTTTTTTTTCTAAGCATAAATATTATTCTGCCTCAATCTCAGCGTGCCTCAAATACCTTTTTTGGGTAGTCAAAAAATGGCACTTGACACGTGTCTGGCACAGTTTTTGGGCCGACTAAAGTGTCTGTCGTTTTCAAAATATTTTTTTCTAAGTATAAATATTATTCTGTCTCAATCTCAGCGTGTCTCAAATACCTTTTTTTGGGGTAGTCAAAAAATGGCACTTGACACGTGTCTGGCACAGTTTTTGGGCCACGATCCTTCAGCCAGACATTCTATTTTGTATTCAGCCATTACAAAAGAAGTGTTGCACAAATTTTCAGGGTGCCTCAAATACCTTCCCTAAAATGTTTAACAGCTCTTGGACTATGAGGAGTTAGTAATGGGTGCTTACTTTTTTTTTCCATGACTGTACATTAGGAAAGTTAGTGCTTATTTATTTATTTATGTTAGTGAGCAACAAATGTTGCAGATTTTTTTTTTCAAACTAATTTTTGAAAGATTTTATTATTTAGGTAAGCTGCAGAGGTGGGTCCAAAAGCAGAAGTGGAATCTTCGGAGCTCAGGGTATTATTTTATATGATTTATTATTATTGTTAATAAAGAATTTTAAATAGGGATGGTGAAAGATTATTTTATATAAAATTAAAGAATGTTTAATTTTTTTGCACTAGGAATGAGAAAAGGGAGACGCAGAAATTTGTAGTTTTGGATTTAATATAAATGTATGTAATTACTTTTACAAGTGAGCGATGATTGTTATATATATAAATATATATATATATAAAGGTTTTAAGAGTAATATTTCTTGCTATTTTTCTTAACAAAGTAAATTTTTTATATAGTAAAATGTAACATAGCTTTTTATATCTCTGAAACAAACCAACAGAAATACCCTCTAAACACGCATGTTGTACATTACTTCCATATCTTACCAAAGCGTTCTTATAAAAATCTCATTGCACGATGCTCTTTAAAATTGAAGCATGGTCATCCTTTTTTGCGGGGAGGGAGGGGGGAGAGATTGAAGGTGAATGGAAATTCTTACTATGAATTCTTTGTATTGGTCTTTAATTTTTTTTGTGTGTGTTTATTGTTTTATTTATTTTTTTAATAACCTCAAAAAAGTAATGATATCAATACAAAAACCCTTAACGGGTTAAAAGTTTGTGACGCAGCACTTTATCTTATGCTCTAAGAATTTTAAATATAGAACTTTAAAATAATGATATCAAATTTTGAGTGACGCAATGCTATTAATTATAATCTCTCTCTATATTATTTATTTCATCTTTTTATTTTTTTATAATCGCATGTGCAAAAATTATGTTCAATTAAAAAAAACGTATAAAAGTTTATTCATTGATGCTTTAACATTTACACCTCTCATAAATTCCAAGTATGAGTTTTAAAAGATATGATATCAAAATTTTAGTGACGCTTTGATGTGGCTTTAAACGATTTGTTTTAAAATTAAAATTAAATTATTTTTGTTTTGGCTAAGATATATTCACACATCTAAATAATAGTTTTAATTTTCCAATATACTTTAAATATGTCACTTTCACTGAATTTATATGATGCATTTAAATGCATTTATTTGAATAAATTGATTTATCCTTTGTCCAATGCTATTAAAAATTTAAAATAAGATTTACGTAAATAATTTTTTTGCGTCATTGTATCCAAACTAAGTGAAATGTATTCAAATGGATACTATGAGGCAAAAAAATTATTTACGTAAATCTTATTTTAAATTTTTAATAGCATTGGACAAAGGATAAATCAATTTATTCAAATAAATGCATTTAAATGCATCATATAAATTCAGTGAAAGTGACATATTTAAAGTATATTGGAAAATTAAAACTATTATTTAGATGTGTGAATATATCTTAGCCAAAACAAAAATAATTTAATTTTAATTTTAAAACAAATCGTTTAAAGCCACATCAAAGCGTCACTAAAATTTTGATATCATATCTTTTAAAACTCATACTTGGAATTTATGAGAGGTGTAAATGTTAAAGCATCAATGAATAAACTTTTATACGTTTTTTTTAATTGAACATAATTTTTGCACATGCGATTATAAAAAAATAAAAAGATGAAATAAATAATATAGAGAGAGATTATAATTAATAGCATTGCGTCACTCAAAATTTGATATCATTATTTTAAAGTTCTATATTTAAAATTCTTAGAGCATAAGATAAAGTGCTGCGTCACAAACTTTTAACCCGTTAAGGGTTTTTGTATTGATATGAATTTACATATGCCATTTCTAGCATAGCAAAAACGAGCCAGTGCCACAATTTTTTCAATTTCCTATAAAAAATAACAATGAAACAGAAAAGAAATACTAGGGAAATCATTACTACGCTACATTTTAGTAATTACATTTTAAAGCAGATGAAAACGATGGATAGGTACACAAACGAAAAGTAAACAAGAAGATTTTCTCCAACACCCAGTGTACTGACGGTACTTATAAGTACCACCGAGTAATTCAACTGTTAAATCAAATACATACACCGTTCACCTTAAGAAACTAGTCAAACTGTATTCTAAGATCATAAAGAACACATAAACAAAATCCAACACTTATCTTATATCCTTTACTGTGTTTGCAGCAATAAAAAGACGAGCGTGACAATCTGCACAAAATGTCGGCACAAAACCCGTCGCCTGTGTCAAAGATAGCCACCTTCCTCGCTAAAATAACAAACCTAGAACTACTGCTGCCATGTATCCGGATAAAGTGGAGTTCAAAGAGTGTTTTTGCAAAATACCATTAGAATAATAGTAATATTCACTATGAGATGAAAGTTTAAAATGAATGGTACTTATAAGTACCGTCAGTAGATAAAGGGTTAAGGGTCATTCTGATCCCTGCCAAATTGATAATAGTCGATTCGAGCCAGAAATTTCTTTATAAGATATGTTAAGCGCAGGGAGCACAATAATAGGCTAATTAAATAAGTTAAACAGTTTTAAATAAAAATTCTGGTGTGAAACAATTTTTTATAAAACTTGAGTAAAAAAGTCGGCGGTTCTAGTGTTAATAAGTAAAAACGTTGTAATATAAAAATGCATAATTTCTAACAAGGAGACGGCAAGGGTGTGGGGTATTCAAATCAAAATAAGTTTATGTGTGTAATCAGTACTGAGCAAGAGAACTCCTATGACCAAGCTGTAGCGCACACTACTTAGTAGTTAACCCTAGAACTACCGGAAATTTTACTCAAGTTTTATAAAAACATTCTACACCAGAATTTTTACTTAAAACTATTTAATTTGTTTATTTAACTTATTATTGTCTGATTTATGCATTTAGTTTGTTTTGAAGAAATTTTCTGGTTTGAATAGATATTTTGAATATACATGTCGGGTCCATTGGACCCTTCTGGTAGACAGAGGGTTAATGGGAAAAAAAATTAGCTTTTTTTTGTGTGTGTTCACACGCAAAACACACCCTTTCCAGGGCAGGCGAACTCTATTCGTAAAATCGTGAAATAATTGACTGACAGCAGAATTTTCAAACAAATTTCTTAGAAAATAAAAACTCTCTATTTTCCGCGTTCATTACAAAAGCAAAGTTTTATTAAAATATTATTGATGCCATTTGTCAGTTTTGGAATTGAGATTATCTAGCTAGACCTTGTAGTCACCGCCCTTTAAAGGGTTAAGGGGAGACATGATTGACATTCTTTGAAAAAAAACTAATTTTTTTATCATTATTGACTTAAAAAATTCTTTGAACCTTACTAAATCCATTGGTATGTCCAGTTTTTTTTTTTTTTTTTTTCTGACCATTAGAAATAATTGTAAAACTTCGATGAAAAACAAGAATAGGACGCCACGCCCAATCACATTAAAGGAAGACATGACTGGGACGCCACGCCCACTGACATGAATTTTACTCTAATATTTTATACTCATTTATTATATGTAACAAAATGTTATCCAAGAGTTTATATATACTATTATTCATGTGTTTGATAAAACTGTGCAAGAACTTCACACAAGTTAGAAGTGTATAACAAACTGTAAGATAATTAATCATAACAAATTATCACATAGTAATAAAAGAAAAACAAAAGATCCATCTTATTTTTTTTTCAATAAATATTGAGCGCTACGATTTGGTCACATGAGTTCTCTTATTGAGTACTATTTACACTCAAAACCTTGCTTTGATTTGGATACCCACACCCTTGCCGTCCCCTTGTAAGTGCTAAAGTAAAATATCAGGAAGTTTTCTTTAACCCTTTGCACTCGGCGTCTCTTACACAAATTTATTCGATCGGCACCAGTTTTTAAAAAGAAGTTTCGTTCAAGTATGCAATTTAAAAAATGCTCTGATTAATAAAGGTACATTTTATTTTCCTTTATTGCTGGTGACAAAAACAAATTTTGCAAAGAAAGATTATGTCTCCGCAGCGGAGCCCTCGAGTGCAAAGGGTTAATTATACAGTTATTTGCTCATGCAAAAATTTTATTTTCTTTTAATTGTAGAAATATATAGTACAAACTTAATTTGGAATAGAGTTTGAGAGTGTTGAAGCTTAAGAAATGTAAACAACACTCTAGAAAATATAAGGACACCTTTTCACTAAGCAAACGACATTTAATATGTTTTAACATAATTTCAATTAAAAATAACTGGACTGATTATATCTGCTCCTGAAAATGTAGAAAACAACAGTGAAGGTTTTAAATACGTTTTATGCAGATCTCAAGTAATTTTTAAAATATGGATTAATGATTATGTGCACATAAAAAGTCGCCGGGCCGCAGGTTGAGTATGGCTGATCTAGCGGAATGTGTTACAATACAGTAATACAATAGGTAGCTATGTAGTTGAGAAGCAAGAGTAACAAACAAAAGATAATCTCCTGAGAAGACTTGTCACTGAACGAGTAGGTCGAAAGGGACACGTGGAGGTTTTCCTTTATTTTTTCGAATGAACCCTGAAGCCGGGGTGTAGGCGGAGTAAGAAAGAAGAAGAGAGCCAGTTTTAAGATGGGCGTGGAGAGGCTAGGTTGAAAAGAATTGCTCGTGCTTTGCGCACGAAGTATTTTTCTTGAGAAACGTACGCAAGTGCGAGAGTTCGAGAGACCTGTAGTTATTTCGTTAGATAAGCCTAGATGATTATGGCCAATAGTGACGAGAATAGTGTATTTTAATGATATAACCTAGTGCGTGGATAATATCTTAACGGAAAATTTAAAGTTAGTCAGGATCTGCTATATTCGTGCCTATAAATGAAGTTAGTGTGTTTGGTTCTAAATGTGTAAATATCTTGTAAATAAATCTTCCATTTAATGTTAATTGAAATATCTTATTCAGTATTTACAACTTTCTTAGATCATACCCCGTACCTATACAGGTGGTGGCAGGATAACAACTAAGGAGTGAATACTTGCATGTTTACGAGTGGTGGACAAAAATTGGAGTTATAGTTATCACCAGATATGCAATGAAGGACTACGCCAATCAAGGCGAAAAATTAACTTCCGAAGGACGTACTGTGCATTTTTCACGGGAAACATATTACATATGATTATACAATTGTAAAGCTCAATATCATACCCAGATAGCATGAACATTATCAGCAAGTTTGATTTTTTCTGATATTACCATGTCGTGACAAATTTGAATTGAGAAATTCGCATCAAATCTACCGCAAGGTTTACCACCATTCACTTGCACGAGTAGTTTGTTGTGAAACTGATGGCAAGACTGTCTTTAATTCACGAAAGTGACGAAAGCAAAAAATCCCTCTGTTGAGAGAATAGACAATCAGTAGATACGCAGAAATTGCAGAAATTTTATTCGGTTGGCACCGCTTTTTTTAAACGCTATACTTATCAAATACCAAAAAAAAAGTCTCGAAATGAAAAGCACAAATCGTACCCTAACTTGTTTATGGTGGTTAAAAAGATGCATCAATAGACCTGATCAAGTCTATGGACACCTTCGAAGGGGTTGTAAGCAGCTAATGTAGCATAGAAAGATTACTACTTCGCAGTATTTCTGATTACTCGTTTGCCGTTAATTTACAATGAATTTGATATAGCATGAATTTAAGCTGCTGAATTTAAGTTAGCTGCATGTTCAAAGTGTGGTGACTTCGACGTTTGCGTTACCTTGCTGCAGTCTTGTTATGAACTTTCAGTCTTGTGATGCTGAGCATGCTGCAACTTTGCAGGTTTTCATAACAAGACTTCTGCAAATTTTCAGCAAACTAAAAATGCTATGAGGGTATAGGCCTCTTATCGATGAAAAATTCACAAATTCAATAATATTTAAAAAATTTTATTTTAGGATCTATTTTTCTTTTATTTGCTTATCGTGAGCTTTTTCATATTTTGTATACATTACGTCTACAAGAAAATTCGCTATTGAAAAGAAGTAAATATATTGTATTAGACCTTTTGAGTTACTAATTAAAGTGTAAAAGGTTGGTTGTATTTATGACGGCCAATTATCTGCACGAGGGATATAGGCCCAGGGGGGGGGGGGGAGTGCCCTTCGTGGGGGTCTTTCTAAGGGAACATAACCCGTATTAACGCTTGGAAATCCAAGGTTCGAAGAAATCCACGAAAACTCCGAACGATTAGGCCGACGGGCGCGATTGGGATCGAACCCAGCACCTACCGTCTACCAGTTTCGAGAGCAGAACCTCTCAGCCACTGGTGGGGCTAAAGTGTAAAAGGACTTTATGTCATTAAAATTTAATTTCAAACCAATTAATCAACCAATTAAATCATTAATTTCAAAAACCAAAGTCAATAAAATTTTCAACGCTTTGTCTTTTAACCCTATCACGACTAAAGGAAACATTTTCCCTCCTTTTAAAATTGGTGATTGTCGTATTTAATTATAACCTTATCTACATTTTTTATACAGAATAGAATATATGCCGAATGCAATTACGAAAAGATGTGCAATTTGTGCTAAACGCCGCATAGAAAATAGACGCATAATATATGTACTATGCGCAATGTCCACTTTTGATTCACAACCAAAGGAAATTGCTTCTCAGAATATCGTAATTAGCATATAATTTTATATATTGGTATAGTATTATTTTAGTTAACGTTTTGTTATAATAAACCAATAAATAAAAGACATTGTATAATAAGCCTAACTATAATTTGTGTTACCTTTATGGGAAAAATATTTCCCATAAAATTCTAAATAACCTACACATTGTTATGTATTTTTCTTACGATTTTTATTTATTTTACGTCTAAACAAACTAATATAAACAGTTATATAGTAATATTTACTCTTAGCAATATTATGGTCCTGTAAGGGTTAAAACATTTTCATGCGATAAGATTATTTTCTCCAACAACGTTTCAATGAAGTATTTTAAATGCATTTTTCTACTTTTATAATTTAAATGCACATGCATCGTTTTAGATAGCTATACAGCATTTAGTACCCTCAGAGGCGTTTCATACATTAAAAAAAAAATGTTATCTTTGTATATGAAAATGCTTTATAAACAAAACCACATCATAGCGAAATAACTTTTATCATTTTACAGTTATCTAATTCCCATTTATTCATTCAAAGCAACTCTTCTTAATGCTTCTTTTAAATATAATCTTCAGCAATCGCTTTTAGTAAAACGAAGAGTGCATTTACAAGCAATACGCGGTTCAGGATTACCATAAAAAATTTCACTTTAAATGTTGAATTTTGCACATAAAATATAATTATTCTTAACCGGGCATTAGTGCTCGAGAAAGTAGCAGATGTTTGTAATTAAAATGGTTTTTGTTTCACTCCTCGTTCAGAAGTTTCGTTACTCGGTAATGATGAACTTTCTTGATTGGTAAAATAGGAAGTAGAAGGGAAATTATCTCAGAAATGATTTTGAAATTATTCTGCCTGGAGTAGAATTACATGAAAAAAGTTTGTTTTGTTAACTTAGTATTATTATCGTTAAATAATCAGGATATTTTACTTCTGAACAAAGCTTTTAAATAGGTTTTTTTTTCTATCTGCGATGTGAATTAGCATATTTTTCGCTAATTTGAGAATGAAGTAGAGTAATATTTTTTCTCGGTTTCATTAAATTAAAAACTCATCGCATTTCGTTAAATTTCTTTCATGCTTTTTAATTCTTTCAATCATTTTCGTTATTAAACTAATTTTATTATATGCATTTATAGAATACCTTTGTTAATGCAGTGTAGAAAAAAAGAGATGAGGTTTACGAGCTTCCGTAGTAACGTTTGTATATGTTTTTAAATAAACATTTCCTGTAATTAATGACGTACACTTAGAAATGTTTCTTTATGAATTTCATTCAATTATTGTTAAAACACTTATTTGCATTTCTTATTTAATTTAAAAAGAAAAGTATAGGTTTGAAAAAAGTGCTGCTGATAATAATTTTACGTTAAATTAATTTTAGTTATTAAAAAAAATAAAAGTTAAACTGTTTCTTATAGATTGGCATCATTTCAGTTTGAAGCTCTAAAAATAAACCAAAACCAATAGTGATTTTTATTTTAAAATTAAAAATCATGTTAAAAGTTACACCTGATTAGGGAACATACCCGAGTGTTAGCTCCAGATTTCGTCAAAAGTGGTATAATTGAATGTTCTTGGCATGAGGAAACGAGAAAACTATTAAAAATTACCTATTCGAACACAAACGGTGACCGTTTGTGTTATCATACCGACATATCGAACCTTTTCCTAAACCCTTGTATGGTTTAAGGCCTACGGACTAGCTCAAAAAATGGAGGTTGTCCCTTGAAGTTGAGTACCACTATTTCTTAATATTAAACTGATTTATTTTTTCTGTCATTGAATAAAATGAAAATTCGGAAATAGTGGTAGAGTCATTCGGGGTAACTTTGAACCATTGGGTGTAACTTTGCACCATCTCCTATTTTTCAATATTTTTGACTCCAAAAGACTAAATAAACTCCAAAACTGTGCTCTGTTGGCAAGGTTCTAAACTGTAATTTCTACTCTTTATTTTAGAATATAAATTAGTAACATTATGCGAAATTAATTGCATCATCTAACTATTTTTTTGAAGTACTGTTTTCAAGTTAATTTTGAATGGTGTTTTGAAGTTGTTGTAATCCAATTAAATTTTCATAGTAAGTAACAATATACTCATTTATACGACATAGTATTATCTAAATTTTGTAAATGTGTTAATATTTTGTGATTATTTATTTATTAATAGTTAATAAAATGTAAAATAAGAAGGCACTAACATTTTACCATATTTTCAGGGTAACTTTGAGCCGGCTCAAAGTTACACTGATGTTTATAATTTACTCATTATAGGTGCTACTGTCAAAATTTTCCCATATTTGCACATATATTTTATATCAATGCCGAAAGTGCGCATTAGATATAACATGTAAATATTTTCAGAAATATGTGTAAAATACATAAAATTCATTTAAAGGCGTTTTTCGGGGCGGAGCTACTCAAATTTGACATTTCATACATTCGACATTTTTTATTCTTGTTTGAATAATACTAAGTATTAGTATGTATTACAGTAAACTTGGATATATTATTGAGTCAAAATATTGAAAATTGTTTTTCACTGCATTTTTATGTTTTATATGAACAATAAACAGTTTGTTTTCTTCTGAATATTCATGGTTCTCTTCTTCCACTTTTCTTATGCATAATATTTGTTGTAATATCATAAATTATACAATTCTTGTGATATTGGGAAATGTAAATTCGGAGTCTTTACATATCTGAAAACATTTTTTGGGGTTTAAAGTTTTCCTAACTATAATACTTTTTTTATAATGAATTATTTTAGATAATATTTTTCATATGGTGTAAAGTTACCCTAAATGGCTGGGTAACTTTGAACCATATTAAAAATTCATTTTTTATTGCTTTTATCCTTATTATTCCTTAATTTTTTATAATCAAACAATAATTTAGGATCATTTCTTCTCTTTTATGCCCCTAGTTGCAACAGTACTCTTAAAATAAGTGGCATATGAAAATAGAGAAATTGCGGATGAAAGTTACCCTGAATAACTATACTCAAATTCAAAGGGCCGCTTAAATGCTGGGAAAAAGCCACATACGAAGCAGCCTTTTTACAGTCAGTAGATAGTCCTCGTACCGTATTTTATGGAAGAAACGCCGCGGCGTTTACGAGTTTAAAATTTCATTTTTTTCCAAGTGCAGTGTTTACGCCATGCGCGGCGTTTACGACTTTTTTTAAATACCAACTAAGTTTCCTTCATTTAAAAATTCATAAAAATATTTAAAATCGGATTTAAGTATTTTAAATAAAACTTCAGACACCTTAAGATATTAAAAACAAGGCATCCTACACTGCTCAGAAAACTTTGATTAAAGTTAGGTCAATGTGACACTTTCGACAACAGTAGCGTTCCGATGGATGCGGCGATTACGATATTTTTAAGCTTATTCAGGCCAATTTGAGGAGTGTGGCGTTTACGACGGATGCGGCGTTTCTTCCATAAAATACGGTATTCAGAACACTGTGCCCATTTCTTCTTTGACGTCATGTGTAATGAAGTCGCCGTCCTCTGTGGTATACTAGGTATACTAGGCCTCAGTGCTGACACAAAAATGGTAGCTGTCGTAGGTGGATTATTATAAACATTTGTACGGTCCCCTGAACAGAGAAACCAGTATTTTCTAAAAGTTTCAATTCATTTAATCTCAGACAAATAAGGCACAGAAAACTTTTAGATTTTATTGGTATTCAAATTCAAGAGGCCGGTACAAACGCTTAAAAAAATAAGCTTACGATAGCCGCTATTTTTGTATCAGCGCGTAAGGCCTAGTATTCAGGGGGCGATGACCAATTGAACAAGCCAGTAGAAGTTTCTGTTAATTTATATACAATCGCTCATGTGAAATAGCGTGAATGCAGTGGCGTAGCCAGGGAGGGGGGTCCAAACGCTCTGGATACCAGTAGTATTGTAAAGATTTCTTCGGCTTGATTAATAGCATAAAATTCTCTGATTACATAAGGCGAACTGAACTTTACAAAATAAGTGGTTTCCAGAGTGTTTGGACCCCCCACCCTGTCTACGCTACTGCATTCATGCTTGTTCCTTTCTTATTAATAGGAGCTAACTCCTTGCCGCGTCCCATGAGTATGCAAATACAAACAAAGGCCATGGACATGGCTAGCGCTTCAGGAGATAGCTTTAGACACCCAAGAAAAGTGAACTCATAACATGCGGTGAATTGTAATGTAATCATAACATGCTCACCCATTATCTGCAAAATATTGTAAATTTCGACAAACAATCGTGGAAAAAATTGCTAATTTCGTGAAATGATAGCTGAAAGCGTCGCGAAAACACATAGCGAGTTTTGTCAGAAAAATTTCCTCAAGATATTTGCCAATTTGACGCTGAAAAATATTATGAACTTCAACAAATGGTAGTGGAAAAATAAGTCATAAATTTTGTCATAGATCGTTAAAAAAAAAATAGTTTAATTTCATCAAACTATCTTGGAAAAAAATCGTGAATTTTGTGAAACAATCAATGAAAGAAAATGCGAATTTCAGTAAACAAAGAAAAATATAGAAAATTTCATCAAAACATCACAGAAATAAATAGCAAAGTTTGTCAAAAGAGTGCAGAAAGCACATGCTGAATTTTGCCAATCTGTCACTGAGAAATATCGGGAACTTCGACAAATGGTCGCGGGAAAAAAATCAAATTTGTCACAGATCGTTGAAAAAAATCATGAAAAAAAAAACGCGAATTTCAGTAACCGATCAAAGAAAAATTTTGCAAACTTCATCAAAAGATCGCAGAAATGCATAGAAATTTTTTTCAAAAAAAGTGCAGAAGCATTTGCCGAATTTTGCCAATCTGTCGCTGTGAAGTATCGGGAACTTCGACAAATGGCCACGGGGGAAAATAAGCGCAAATTTTGACTCAGATCATTGAAAACAAATGCAAATTCCGTCAAACGATCGTTGAAAAAGAAAACACGAATTTCAGTAAACGATCAAAGAAAAATATATCAAATGTCATCATAAGATCGCGGAAATGCATAAGCAAAGTTTGTCAAAAGAGTGCAGAAGCATATTCCGAATTTTGCCCATCTGTCGCTGCGAAATATCGGGAACATTGGCAAATGGTCGCAAAAAAGCCAAGCAAATCACAAATTTCGTCACAGATCATTGAAAAAAAACGTGAATATCGTCAAATGATCTTGGAAAAACAATCACTATAAAAAAAACACAAATTTCGATAAACAATCGAAGGAAAATATTGAAAATTTCATCAAAAGATTGCGGAAATGCATAGCAAAGTTTGTCAAAAAGTGTAGAAGCACATGCCGAATTTGCCAGTCTGTCGCTGAGAAATATCGGGAACTTTGACAAATTGAATTACGCCTAAACTTTAAACTGCTATGCCTGCCACCACAGTTGCAGTAAATTCTCCAAGTGTCTGCGACAGATACTTCAGGGGTAGAAGATAATCTGTTGGTAAATTATTTTACAATTGAAGCATTAATTAATCAAACAATCATTTACCTGCGATGTTTTTACGCATTTTATTCATTTTTATAAATAATAATGTTAGTTTTGTATTAAGTAATAAAGAGCTAAACAGAATTATAAAGCGAAATAAAGGTTTGATGGAAAAATACTCTGCAAAAGAGAAAAGAAAATCTGCGACGCCAGTCTCCCATCTTGAATTTTCTGCTACTGTGCCTGGCACTATGAAAACATTCAACACATGAATGAACTCTTAATCGCCCAGGAACGGAAATTATTTACTTAATGTTTTAAAAAACATTTGATTCTTGGGCGAGTAAAAATGTTCTTAAATGAAATAAATAGAGTTCAATAACAAATCTTAATGGAAACATACATCTTACACTTTACTATAAAATGTACAGTTCTACAATTTATCGCATGTTGTAAAATATGTGTTTTTATTGGGATTTCTTATGAAACTCATAATATATGGGGAAGTGGCGAAAAAAGATTAACAAAAGAAAACCCCATATAAGCTCATTCATTTCCCCTGAAGCCAATTTTTCCCCCATATGTAGAAAAGTTTAACAAAAGGAAAAGAATTGAATTAAAAATCCTGAGTATGTGATATACTTATATGATGTGCATTTCGTGTTATATTATGAGTTTCATAAGAATCGCACATTAATTTCACTTTTAATTGCCCAAGAACAGAAATTATTTACTTCATAGAAACTAAAGTTCAAGAAACACATTCCATCCGTTGGCGACTACGACAATTGAAAAAAACTTACATGAATTGTATACCTTGCAAAAAAAAATGTAAAACATTTCGAAATAGCGCAATTAATGTAAATAAGATTAAATCTTAAATTGGAAGAAAAGTGCAAAAGTGTATTTTTCTTTAAAAATGATGCGGATGAGATATAAACAATCACAATGCAGTTTGCCGCTACGCCAGATCAAATATTTAACTCCTTCTCTCCTTGGCTGGCTGCTTCATTGCCGCGGATTGGTGGAAAGCTGTAAATAGCCTTTAACCCATAACATTTTAATTAAAAAAAATCTAAATTGGAATTTTAAAATCTGGCTGCGATGTGCTTTCTGGTGACAGCATGACAAAAATTTCAGAGGCCTAGGTGTTATAATTTTGGCTCTTTCCTCAGTCATGCAGACAGACATCTCTTATTTTACATATATAGAAATATTTTTAGTTTAAAGTTAATTGATTTTAAATTTACAATAAATCTTTAATTCCTTTATTAAAGTTATTTTTCATATCATGTGAGTTTACGTCAAAAAGTCAGCCATATACACTTTTGCTGTAAAGCAAATCTCTGCTACTTTTATTTCTAGTTTTGACCATAACTTTTATAATGGCTAACGAGCTAACCAGTTAATACAGATTTGTGGCTATTCCCCAATCGCTTTCCCTCATTTTTGAGCAATTAATATTTCATTATATATACAGGGTATTTCAAAATTATCAATGTCAGAAATGTAAAGGCAGGTAGAGGGGACCTTAGTAAGCAGATTTTGTATAGGAATGTGGGTGCTGGAATGCAGGATTAAGGCAGTAAAGTGCGCTGTTGAGTTTGACGGATGAAAGACCTTCGCTGACTTGAACTGTCAGTCCCCGCACGGATTTCAGACAACTTGCATTGTTACACCAATGCAGAACTTATCGACATGAATTTCATGTATCTGGCTGTGCAAGGAAATGGCTCACATCCAACGCATGTCCAACAGTTCTCAAGGTTTTCGAAATGCATTCCTCTACTGTGTATAATTTTGCTTTTTCCACTGCAGGAATTCTCCAATATCTTCCAGTGCCCGTATCACGTCTCAAGGCATAAAATGATCCGCTCGCGCACAACTCCCGCTGAAGACACCTAAATGTTCGGCAATCCGGCAGATTCCTACTTGGAAATATTTCCATCTACATCCTTTGAACAGCCGCTCCATTTTCTTGCGCACCCAACAAACACAGAACTTTCGGAACACTGATGGGTTCGTTAGCCTTGGCCGAAAGTGTTCGATACTGGCCCGCTATCACTGAAAGTTACGGGTCCGTAAAAAAAGTGTCACGCCGGACACAATCAGGCCACAAGAAAATTGGCCTTAAATACAAGAAGTTGCCCACAATCGTGCCACTAATCTTTAACTAAAAATGATACATAGCCTCAAACTGGCCACATTTATTCTTTTAATGGCCACTAAAAATAATGGATAGCCAGAATCTCGCCTTAGTCCAGCCATTTGTGTTTGCAAGAATTAAATTTAGCCCAAAGCTGCCCACAAAAATGCCACTGCCATGCCATAAAGATTATTTAAGCATAAATTCAAAATTTGTTGCAAAAAAAAATACTTGTTGAAAAAATGTTTAAACGATAAAGTGTTTTTACATGAACAACTAATATATTATTAATCATTTAGTTACACTTCGAAAAAAATTACAAATTTATTTATCGTGAATATTTTCAAAAATTTTCAAAATACAATACTTGACATAGTGAATTTATTAATTTGTTTATTTATTCAATTATGCATTTAAAAAATGTGTATGTGATGCCATTTTTAAATAATTGCATTTCATATACATTTTAAAAATAATTATTGAAAAAATAAAATAATTAATTAATTCACTATGCAAAGCACTGCATTTTGAAAATCTTCGAAAAAGTTCAAGATAAGTAAATTTATATATATATTTTTAGAAATGTACGTAAATAATTATTAATATATTGTTTTTCATGCAAAAACACATAATCATTTAAATGAACTTCCAACAAGCATTTTTATAGAACAAATTTTGAATTTACGCCTAAACAATTTATATAATCTTAATATATGTGTTTTTTAATTTACATTTAATTATGTGTTTTATATTAAAAGTATGCGTTTGTGAATATATATACATTACTTTCGTTTTATCTGGTTTTTTAACTTATTAATAAGTCTCTTACCAGTATATGTTTGTTTATTAAAGCAAATCATAATCTGAAACACAATGAATATTGTTGCATCATTTAAATATTTCAAAATTTTACATTTAGATTTTTCCTTCACAGCTTAAGAGACTACCTCATTCACGCGAAAGCATTCGCTCTCTAATGTTTATCCTAAGGGGGAAATTTTTAAAACAATTTCTAGTTTTAATTTAATATTTTATAATATATATATATATATATATATATATATTTTTTGCATCGGTAGCTGAGGTCTGCCTCTATAAAGACAGGCTTTTTTTTCTAGGATAATTTCGTTACTAAACAAAATCGAAAAAGTTAAAAAGGTCTTTGTAAAGGTCAATCTCAGCCATCCAATGCGAAAAAAGAAAAAAAAAATCAAATGCGAACGAAATATTTAAAATAATTTTTTTCCATAGGATTAACATTAGCAAGCGGATGTTTTCGCGTATGAGTGATCTAGCACCAATAGTCAAACTTTACAACAATATGTTACTTTAATCTTTCAAAAACTATGAAAATTATTCGCAGTAATTTAAAACTTCATCACTATTTTAACATTTTTTTCTAAAAAGATGCATATTTTTTCTTTATAGTAAAAATAAACTTTACTTAAATTAAAGTATTCCAGCTTTCGCAATTTTTTTTATTACATACATGATCATAAACTGATAATCATTACTTCGAAAAGGTGATAAAATTCGAAACTTTGAGAGAAAAATTAGTAAAATACCCTCGTTATTTCATAATTTACACAAAATTTTAATATAATGGAGAATCGGTGAATTACGTAATATATATTTACTAAAATTAGAATATAATAAAATTAATTAAAAAATACTTGTGATTTTATAAAAGCTAATATATTTTCTTGTCAAACAATCGCAAAAATATACAGTGAAAAAAACAAATTTACTTATTTTCTGTCCGACATTTTTTAATTATACGCACTGTATCAAAAATATTATAAAGCAAATATCATTCCGCGTTTGATAAAATTGCTTGTGGAATTAAATAATTAGTATATAACTATTTTACACACTACAACACTTTAAATGATGCAAAAGGAATATCAGATTATAATCATATACTAACGAAGATCATGCTCTGTAAACAACCTTCCTTCTATGCAAACTACAACCTGAATGACAAAGCAGGCTTGAAAGTAGTCATGGGATGAATTTCTCAGAAATGCCTCCAGGCAACCCTGACCTTGAAGAGTATCTCTCTCTTCCCCCTAAGTCCTGTGCGAAATGTGTTTTAGAGAGTACATTTCTCTATACTGAAGAAATGGAAGGGTGCAAAAATATTTGGGGGGATATTTTTAGTAGTTTTATCAGTTTTTATTATAATAAATTAAAAGAAAATTTTTTGCCTTCAAACATATCTTTTTCATATTTATATCTTTTGTTGCCTTGATTTTTTCCTCTGTTTTTGAACGATAACGAAAGTTTTTATGAAATTTCAAAATGTAATGGAGGTGGGGGGGGGGGGAGAATATACTATTAAAATTATTTTAACAATCAAAATTTAATAAAAATAACTAGTTTCTTTGGGTTCACAATAATTTTTCTAAGAAATTAAGTAACTTCTTAACAAAATAAATTTGAATTATATCTTTTAAAGCATTGATAACAAATATCTTGCAGGATATAATCTATATTTATTAAAACAATTTCATACAGTGTTTCGCTTTCACAAAACCACAAAACATATCATTCAACTTTTAGGTGGCTCTCAAATCGCCTGTTCAACAGCACGGAACGTTCTGATACAATTTCTGTATCAATTTTAAATGTAAAGGCTTAAAATTGGCAAGCCTAACTACTGGAAGGATTTTGAATTGAAATGAGTTTTCCATTTTCTGATAAATAAATTATATTTAAAATTATAAGCAATTGTTGTCACGTGACAACAGTTTTTCTCCTGTCTCGCGTTCGGAAAATCGGTTTAAAATGCCCACTTTATCTGTATTTTCAGAAAGAATTTTTTGCACTTAGCAAAAAATGGAAAACGCTTTTTGATTACATAGTTTCTGAGTAACAGTACCTGCCATTTCATGTGTTTCCGAAAAAAAAAAAATTAAATATATGTCAGAAAGTGTGTGTAGACGCTCTTTGGATTTGAGAACATTCTTAACAAATATCTTCGATACTTACACTTTAAATCTCAATTCAAATTATATGAAATACTCCTCGCAGCCAATCTATAGTTATGAATTGTATTTTATTAAAAGATTACTCAGATTGGATTTTATTTGACGGTTAAAGATTTTTCTTTTTTCTTTAAGAAAACTTTTTGATGATGCATTCAGAATGACATATTTTGCTTTTGTATTAGGGAAAATGTTTTCCATTGAAACTGATAATAAATATTGTTATAATTTTTCGTATTGTTCAACTGAACATTTCTTATTATTTTTTTACATTTTACATTTCTATTTAAAAACAGAAGGAATTTATAAAAAGTGTACTCTATTTCATCCCAGTGTGCTTAGAAAAAACATACATATATATATTTTAAGATGTAATTTGTTGACAAGAAAATTTTATTCGTAATTTATTAGAATGCGTAAAAAAAGTAAGTCTTTTAATATATATTTTAGTGCATACAAAATAAATTTTGCACCTTATTGAATACTTTCACCGAAACTTAGATTTTGAATAAGGAAAATTATGTTGAAAAATTGAAGAAAAAGAATTTTTCTATTTCTTTCAATCAATATATCAAGCAGATTAAACTGGCCCAGTTATTTTCAACCGATTCTGGTCTTTTATATACTAGCCGGAAATTTAACTTCAGTGGCTAGTGGGCAGGAAAAAAGCAGTTGTTTTCTCCACACTCGCCCGTTATCAGTTAGACGATAGCTGCCGGATGTAATGGCGCACCAGTTAATATAAAACGGTGGTTTGATACAAATGGCCGGAATTCTGTTTGGCCCCAAAACAGCCAGAATGCGGCCTGATTTTTGGTGTTTGTTGGGCAGCCTCATGCATGAAATGCATATTAGCAAGATTCGCATTGGTGTAACGACGCGTATTGCTCTAAATACATGCGAAGAATGACAATTCAAGCCTGGAAAATGCTTTTATCCACTGAACTTAACAGTGCCCTCTACTGCCTCAACGCTGCATTTCTGCACCCACATTCTCATACGAAATCTGCTTACTAAGTTCCCCTCTACATGCTGTTACATTTCTGACACATAATTTTGAAACACCCTGTGTATATATATTGTGTGATCTATTGTGAGATTATTAGAGCTCAATATTGTTGGACACAGGATGTTGTCAGATGAAGATGTGGTTAAGTTGTTGAATAATATACATCCCTAAAGCTAACAATTGACTTTTTGCCATAAAGTCCAGGTTGGGAACTTGAATATTTCAAGAAAATAAGGTAATTTTAGTGCTAATTATAGCATTTTATATTTTTCAAAAACTTATATTTTCTAGGGATCCACACTAAATGTTGTATTTGGGCCCATCTTTTCTGGTTACATCACTGCGGCTGATATTATACCTCTTTCTTTAATGCTTATTATGTTTAGTAGGCTTCAAACTTGTCATTAACTTTTTTTTTCAATATATTATGTATCTGATTTTTTTTAAGACGTATGGTGAATTTTAAAGAAAAGGGAAAACTGTGCCAGCCACTCAATCACCAAGTGCGATAGTATTCAATAAAGACATGTATATCGCAGATGCCGCTTCCCTGCATTGTGGTCGATTCGTAAGTAATTCCCCAACATGTGTAATGGTGTTACATTTATTAACTGTGCTGTTATCGACATATTACACTTTGGAACTAAATTATCATGTGCAAATGATGTGGGCATTAGGACTATTTGTGTTGGACCACCACTATCATGAACTTTGAAAAAAGTAATAAATGTTTAACCCCCGCTAAAATAATTGTCAAAAAGAAAATATGACGCAGTTTGAATGTATCTAATTAGATTAGAAGATAATAAAAGTTTTGAACGAACTCTGATAATAGGCTAAAGTTTTCATTTCCATTGTTTCCAGTTCTATTTGTCATTCCTATATTTGGTCTAGGAATTAATTCGTGCGGTTTTACAAGAGATGGCGTAACTAGCGTATTGTCCCACAGTTTTGTTTGTTCAAACATGTATTTAAAACTACTGTTATTGTCCATCCAGTTTAGTATATGACATTTGGTTTAAGCGTAAACAACAACAATTTTTATCCAACTGAAAATGTTAAATCTTGTGCCTGATAAAGTGTTTTTGCGGGGGGTTCTTCTTCATTACTTTAACATGAAGAAAAGTTCTACTGAAAGTCATCGTATTTTGGTGGAAGTTTATGGTGACCATGCTGTAGTTGAACGAACGTGTCAGAAATGGTTTGCATGGTTTAAAAGTGGTGATTACGGTTTGAAAGACCAGGCACGACCTGGACAGCCAAAAACATTTGAAGATGAAGAATTGACTGCATTGATTGATCAGGATTCGTGTCAAACACAGGAAGAACTTGCAAAATCATTAGAGATTGATCAAACAACAGTTTCCAAACGCCTCAAAGCAATGGGAATGATTCAAAAGATGTCACATTGGGTTCCATATGAATTGAAAGAAAGAGACTTTGAAAGAAGAAAAACCGTTTGCGAAATGCTGCTTCAAAGACAGAAAAATAAGGGATTTTTGCATGTTACTGGTGATGAAAAATGGATTTACTACGAGAATCCTAAACGAAAAAAAGCCTGGGTAATGCCATGAACCAGGTCCATCACAACCAAAATGAAATATTCACTGTGCAAAGGTTATGCTGTGTATATGGTGGGATATGAAAGGTGTGGTGTACTATGAGCTTCTGAAACCTGGTGAAACTATTAATGGAGAACGTTATCGACTTCAGTTGATGCGTTTGAAACAAGCTCTGGCCAGAAAACGACCAGAATGGGATAACATACATAATAACGCCCGACCACATGTCTCAAAACCGGCCAAAACATATTTGGAGGATGTCGGATGGGAAGTATTACCCCACCCGCCGTATTCACTAGACATTGCTCCTTCAGAATACTACTTGTTTGATTGCATGAATAACGATTTGATTGGACAGCGGTTCACTTCTTCAGAAAATATAGAAAAATGGATCTCTGATTGGATCGCTTCGAAAAGTGAGGACTTCTTTCGACACGGAATTCGTAAATTACCTGAAAGATGGGAAAACGTAGTGGGTAGCGATGTACAATATTTTTGTTAACGTATTTATGTATTTTGTTTTTGAAATAAAGCTTTAATTTTTTATTAAAAACCGCACGAATTAATTCCTAGGCCAAATACATAAAGTAATAATCAAATTTTCTTCATATATTAAATTTATGTAGTATGTTATGTATTATTTCTTCAAATATTAAATTTATGTAACAATGTATGTTACTATATTTTTTATTTTATATATATCTTTATTTTTTTTACTTAACTTTTTTGAAGTATGATATCTAGGGAGATTCATAAGTACAATGAATGTAGCAAAATGGTTCATATAACTGTAACATGACAAAATTCTTTCAAGTTTTAATTGTGAAAATCACTGGTATGGCAGCACTTGTATGATTAAGTAAAAGCTTATAATTCAACCTATGAATAAATATGTATGCATATTAGGCCAAAATATAGAAAACCACCTAATGAAAAAGCTAAAACCAAAACTAAACGTAGCATCATGATGTTTATAATTAAAGGAAAGCATACGAAGGCAATAAAAATAATTTTTACTGCTTGTTAATATCAGTAATACGAGTGAAGATATTTTGTTTCGGATTTGCATTTGCTTATCTTGAATTAAACAGCTATTCAAATTATATAATTTATGTATACAGCAAACTCAGTCAACGTGAATTCAGTCCAGTTAATTCTAAGTTCTGCTTAAATTGAAATTTTCAAAGTCCTGAAGCTTTTTAAATTAGTGACTCTGAACATTTTTATTTATTTATTTATTTGTGTGTGGGGGTGGGGGGGGGGGGCATATTTTTTTTCTGCATGAACTTTGATCTTTGAGTTTTGTATTATATACTTTTTCATAATTTTTTTATTACTCCAATATTTGCGGGTCTAAGCTTTCCTTTTAAAGCAGTAAACCTTGATCTTGATTACAAACTTGCATTATTTCAGCTATGTGTTAGAGTTGACACCAGGTAAGGTAGAAGTTGCAACAGGATATGCAAATCTTTTGAATATAATGAAAGTGTACATTTGATTTGTTTAAAAAAATACAATATATAGTCAGTTCTGTTAAATCTGCCACTGTATAATTTGCAATTCTCCATCATCTGCACTTCATTTTCAAATGTAAACAAATTAAAATTGCTCAATGAAGTTTGTAAAAAAAAAAAAATAATAATAAATTGCAGTGGTGTAAAATTGGCGCAGAGGAGGAGCCTATTGACACCACAAACATTTTATAGTATTCTTCAGCTTAATAAAAACGAAGAAATTATGTCATTACATAAGCCGAAAAGTATTTCTAAAATTTAGTGGTGTCAATAGGCTCCCCCTCTGCGCCAATTTTCCACCACTGAAATTGGCAATTCCATCTTTATAGTGAATTTTCAAAGAAATGGTTAGTTATTTAAGAGTTTTAATGCATTTTACTTTTTTAAAAGAGCAATTTTTAGGTTTAAGCTCGTTAATAACAAACCAATTAATAGATTGTACTGCATGGCTCAGCAGAATTTTAAAAAATAAGACTCCTTGACTAAAATTTTCTGTGTTTACAAAAATAAATCAATATAATTAATCTGTGTAAACATTTATTTTTACCATATTTTTTGCATTATTAATTCCCTTTAAATGTTTAATTATGGCAATAGATATTGTTAATTTAAATGTAGTTTTTGCTATATTTTCCTGCAGCATCTCTATAATAATAGTCTAAGTCATGTGACTGCCATCAACAGTTCCGGGTTGACCGCTTCGCT
Source organism: Maratus speciosus (assembly GCA_963932465.1). Lineage (NCBI taxonomy): Eukaryota > Metazoa > Arthropoda > Arachnida > Araneae > Salticidae > Maratus > Maratus speciosus. Next base: position 538,475,053 of record OZ010796.1, read on the forward strand.
TTTTATATGCCAGGTGGCCAATTTCGTAATTTAATATTAGACGGGCGCAAATGATAAATCGCCAAATGTCATCAGTATTATAATAGTCTACTTCATGCGTCTGTAATAAACGATTTTTCGCGTGGTAAATTAAAACAAAGCTTTAATGCTGAAATTAAATGATATGTTTTATGGTATTATTTATTACTTTTCTTTTCTTTTTTTTCCTTTTTTAAATTGAGAGTCATAAATTTTAAATATTTCAGTTTTGAATTAAATTTATGTATTTTAAATAAAATTAGCGAAAATATTATATTTTAGAGGAAATTAAATGAAATACGAGAAAATACGACGTGTACAACACTTGGCGATTTATCACCTGCACCCGGCTAACATAAAAATACTGAGTTCATGATTTCTGTATCAGCATCTTCTGATTTGGCGAAGGATTGAGCAAGTAAATTAAATTAAGAATAAAAGTAACATGATACAATGCCTAGTATACATTTAAGGGATACCAAACTGGTCACCAAGGGCAGATAGTTTTATTAATAATTATTTGGGTATAATTTTGCTGGAAATTTTTAAATTGCTTTCACATTACTGTTAGAATTTAAGTTTTTATAATAATAACGTGAGTTTATAATCAGGTTTGAAAAAAATTGTAATCAAAGCAATGATCTAAAATTCACCAACTCTACAGTCTCAAGATTGCCTGATTTGACAGAGTCGACACATAATGATTCAGTTACATAGATACATCAAGTTTTTCATGTTTTATTTGAATTGGTCATCTGAGGCTTTTAAAATACTTTATTTTATTGGAACAGGAATGCATACAACATTTTGCCGTTTTGAAAGTGGTGTCCACCCAATAAACAGATTGTCTGAAAGGGTTAATGTGTAAATATTTTTGGTGATAAAAAAGTCATTGAAAATACATGTACACCTACAGAAACTAATGCATAGAAATTGTATACTAAAGAAAGGGTTTTAAAATATGTTCTAAGAAGTCGCTAGAATGTGTACTAGAAAAAGATGAGTGTTCCACAAGCATTCTTAAAAGTGCACTAGGAAGTGTACTGGATAAAGGTAAGTGTTCCATAACTACTCTAAAAGTGTTCCAAAAGTGCGCTAGGATGTGTACTGGAAAAAGATATGTGTTCCATATGTGTTTTTTAAAATGTTCCGAAAAAGGTGACAAAAATGTGTTCTGAAAAGTGTTCCAAATGTGCGCTAGAATGTGTACTGTTAAAAGATAAGTGTTCCATATGTGTTCTAAAAAGTGTTCCAAAAAGTGTGTTAAAAAGTGTTCCGAAAAAGGGGACAAAAATGTGTTCCGAAAAGTGTTCTAAAAAGTGTTCCAAATGTGCGCTAGAATGTATACTGGTAAAAGATAAGTGTTCCATATGTGTTCTAAAAAGTGTTCCAAAAAGTGTGTTAAAAAGTGTTCCGAAAGAGGGGACAAAAATGTGTTCTGAAAAGTATTCTCAAATGTGTTCCAAAAGTTTTCTCAAAAGTATTCTAAAATCTGTTCCAAAAGTTGTGCTTCAAAGAGTTCTAAAAAAGGTAACAAAATAAGTGTTCTAAAAAGTGTTCTGAAAAGTGTTTAAAGATTTGCAGTGCATAAGTTTTCAGTCACCGACCCCTGAATATTAGGCTTGATCCCTGACACAAAAATTGCGGCTATCGTAGACGGATTTTTTTTTACGTATGTACCGTCCCCTAAATTTGGACACGAGTATTTTATAAAAGATTTCTTTGACTTGTTTAATCTCCGAAAAATAAAGCGGAAAAAACTTTAAAAATTTATTGGTACCAAAATTCAAAGGACTGTGACACTCGCTGAAAAACATTCCCATTCGTCAGCCGCCATTTTTGTGCCGGCGCTCAGGCCTACAGTCATGAAGAATTTTAACTATATCTGTGGCTTACTTTCCAGCAGCGGTCGTACGCTTCAGGGATTTTTTCAGGACAATTATCAGTATTTTTTTTTTCAATAAATCTAGATTAAACGCGCGAAATTCGGTCTTATTTAAGAAGAGATTTTCTATAAGAAAATACTGGTACCGAAGAATTTCCTGGTCTTGCAATTTCAGAACAAGTACGACCCCTGGTTCCAGGAGCATTAGTTTAGAGTAGATTGACATGGGAAGTCGCGTATATTTATGAAGGTGCATTTGATGAGCCCCCATTCTTTAATGCTGTCATCGATAAAAGCATTAGTGCAAAACTTCTTTCTAGTTAGCTCGTAGCATATTCTAGGGATCTGGTGAAGAAAGGGGTCTGATCTCATGAAAGAGGGCCTTAACACTTTGAGGGGCAATGTACTTCTATTCGTAAAATTCTTATATGATTGAATGACACAGGAATTTAAAAACAAATTTATTTCAAAATAGGTAAAAGCTTTTCTTCGCGTACATAATAAAATTAAACTTATTTCAAATGAAAATCAAATTTCAAATTAATATCACGAAAAATATTCCATCTTGTGCTGCGTTTGTAGCCTTGCCAACATGTAATAGTGAGAAATTTTCCAGGCTGGGTATCGTTCCGTGTGGCTTAGTCGGTAGAACGTCTGTGCACTATACTGATTGCCCGGGTTCGAGTCCCGGCATGGAATCTTTTCACTATGTTGGCCTTAGCGCCTTTTAAGCAATTAATTTGAAATTTGATTTCATTTGACATATTGTACGCAAGGCGAATGTTTCTCTCTGGAAAAATTTCCAAGTATTAATAAAATTAAACTTTTTATTCAAAAATCCTGGTATCAGTGGGGCATTTCGCAATTAAAATTAAGTTGGCTATAATACACCCCACCACCCTTCAAAGGGTTAAAACTTTATGCCCCGACGCTAGTTTAAAGTACCATTAAAATAACTTGTTATAAAATTCATTTAATACATCAATTAGTAGTAATACAATTTAGAATGAGTTACAGATACTTTACTTTTATTTTGTTCCAAAAGCATTATTGGTTGAGCAAAACAAAAATATTTTAAAAAGGATGATTTCTTTTTCATTTGCATCTTTTCAGCTTTCTTGACGATGAAAGATTGTGGGGGAAAGTTTCAGTTAGGAAATATTCTTATATTTATATTCTAAAAGCATTATATTTGCAGATATTCTAATTCTATAAAACACTAAAAATTATTTTAAACAAAATATTATGGTTGGAGTTATAATATTGTACAAAATCCCTATAAATTCAAATTTAATTAATTCATTTTAATTGGAAATATCATTCTAAAATGTATTAAGTGATTGTGTAAATCTTCTAATGTTGTCTAAAAAAATCACAAAAAATGATTTAGAAGATGAAATTTTCATGAAATCATAATTTGAGACATAAAGGGTTAAATCAACCGTTATTAAAATCTGTCCAGTAGTCTGTCGAAAGATAATTTTTTAGGTAGCTGAATATTGTAGTTAAAAATGACATCAGTGGAAATAAATTAGAAAGTTGAATTTCATTGTGATCAGAGCACATAAAACCCCCGATCAATAAAATAACACCAGATAAGGTACTGATTGAATATAACGAAAAAGCTAGTGGAAGCACGCAGTAAAGCTAAAAAAAACGTAAAACACTGTACGGCATAGCTGCCACTTTTTATGCTTTTGTGTAACCATTAGAATTTAATGGAAACTTTTGCTTTATCTAATCGTGGATGTCGGAGATTAAATTAGGATAAATTCACCTTTATCCCTTTCAGGGGCAAAGCACTTCTGTTGCTAAAATTGTAAAATGATTGATTGATACCGGTATTTATGAACAACTTTATATGAAACTAAGTAAAAGCTTTACTTCGCATACATTATATGAAGTTAATTTTAATTCCTTAATTCTGGTGTGAATGTGGCATTTGGGAATTAACATTAAGTGGTATATAACATATACCGGTGCACTTCAAGGGGTTAAATTTTAGTGTTGAAAAAAAGAATAACATTTAACAGCTATGCATATGACAAAATTCATCCTACACTTTAAACTTCAAACATTTCTCGAATATCTACAGAAAGAGCTCGATTTATTTGTCGATATAAAGAACATGTTTGACTTAACGTTTTTCATGAAGCCTAGGTCACGGGGACAATTAGGGGACCAAGAACAAATAGAATAAAAAATAGTATTTCCAATTACCTTGTAAATTAAAATATTCCCAATAATCTGCAGCTGTAGCACATTACTATGTATGACTTGAATGGCAGCTGTGTTCATTTTACGTAAAAACAACACGTATATTCAAAGAGATATAAAAGATTCGTAAAAAGATCAAACAAATTTCTTGACGTTTCTTGATTATGGCATGCGGGATTTTCAACCAAATTTAATGTCATTTTCAGTAAATTAGACAATGTGCAGTAGAAACAATTTAATTCAATTATAATACAAATATATTAAATATTTTATTTATTATATTAAATATATTAAATATTTGATCACAAATATACTTGAATATTTTATAAAATATGGGTATTAATATGAAATAAATTGTAGCTGCGCATGCGCGTTAGAAAACAACTTTATTTTTGCATAATTTTCTGGTTAACTATTTAGGAAAATCCATATAGAAGACCAGTCAAATATCCTGAAAATACAGAAGGATATCAGCGATTTAGTGAGCTGAATTTCAGTTGCTTTCTAACAGTTGCTAAATGGTAAGGGATTTTCAACATAGATTTTCTATAAACTGATATTTTCTATAAACTGACTTCCAATAAAGGAGTAATATTTTGTGCATTCCTATGGTTATCTTTTGTACGGATACTTCTATTTTGATAATTCCCTTTTGTTATTAATAGGCTGATTCTGGTGGTTCTAAATGATGAGTTCTTCTGATGGGATAACTGAAACATCAATAAAGATTGCAATGAAAAAAGGATTCCTTATTGGAAATTTCCTTATTGGAACATTAAATACGTGAAACTATTCACATTGCTTACTAAGCGTAAACCAACAAAAGACCGCAGCACAATATGGAAAAGTCTTCATGAGCACACAACACTGCAGCAAACATGAGACAAAATAAAGCCGAGTGTAGGTAGAGATCTGCACGGGCCGGGCTCGGGCCTATTTTCATTCACGGCACTCGGCCCGGGCCGGTCCTAGTCACTACTTTTTACGGGCCGGGCCTAACTTATTTTTCCTGCACAGACCCGTGTACTGGTTTCATTCCTAATCTTCACGGCCCAAAATTTTCATTCTTAGTTTTGACCCAGCCAGTATGATAATCATTGTCTTGACGTGGCCTGGTTCGTTCAAAGGTCAGTAAAATTAGGCTGGGCACAAATTTGTTTTCAAAAAATGCATACATTTTTAAATCGCCATTATTCTACAAATAAACATTCAAATTCATTCTTTTTAAAGAATAGTCGATTTCTATACTTATTAAAATATAGTTAAATTAAAATACAGTAAAACGTGTGAAAAGAACCTGTCTATGACGAAATCTTGTTTTATACTGAAAAACGTGTTGATCCATGCAAAATTAATATACTACTACGTAAGAAAATAATATATAATACATTTACACTTGCTAAGAAGGGAACTTGTCTATAACGCATTTTTTTTCCTTTTCTATGCAATTCAGTCTTAGATTTTATTGTTTAGAATTTTTTCAGATTTTTAACACTTCAATGCATGGAATATGGATTAACAATATTAATGATAACTGAAACATTTACATACAAGAAATAGAGATTCATTAAAAAAATAAATATCGTACTCTGCGGCACTTCTATAAAAATAAAGATTATAAACATGAAATGAAAAGTTAAGATAAATATTTTTGGCTTGAACTCCTCGTACGAGACAAACTTTTAACCAAATCGACGTAAAAATCAATGTTTTGTAAAAATTCACTCGGGCCGGGCTCGGGCCGAGATTTTAACTTTTTTTTGGGCCGGGCCGGGCTCGGGCCGAACTTTTAACTTTTATACCAGGCCAGGGCGGGCCAATATTTTTTTGTACGGGCCGGGCCGAATTTTTTTTTCTCTGAGTCGGGCCGCGCCCTGGCCTGGAAATGTCGGCCCGTGCAGACCTCTAAGTGTAGGTGATTACACATCAGTAAATATCTATATTACACTGATTATGCTGATAATGCTGATAATACTGATTATACTGATAATATTGATAATACTGATTATGCTGGTAATATTATACTGATATATGTTCCTTATTTGCATACTTTTTGAAAGCAATTGAAATTCAGCTCACTATATCGGCTATAACTTTCTAAATTTTCTGGATTTTCAACTGGCATTGTTATATGCGTTGCCCTATACTACTAAACCAGGGTTCGTACGCACCAAGTTATTCAAGGGATTTTAAGTGTTTTCGCACCAGAAATTTTGTAAAGTACTGGTCGCTATATCTGAAGATACATTTCTTTTTCGTTAAATAACCCAAATATTACTTTACAAAAATTCTGGTAAAGGGCGCTTGAAAATTCTTGAAGTGTACGAACTCTGTAAACTAGAAAGAAAAGTTCCGTTATCGTTCACGCATACGCAGTCCAAAAGTAATTTATAAAAATGCCAATATTACATCGAATATTTAATATGTTTATATTCTAACTACAGTATATTGTTTCTACTGCACTTTATCAAGATTATGCAAAGGAAAGTTACGTTTGGTTAAAAATCCTGTGTACAATAAACATGGAGATATCAGTTAATTTTTTTTTTTTAAAGATGCCATAATATCTCCATGAATATTAATGCTATTCTTACACAAAGAACACAATGTGTTTTATAAGTCCTACATAATGATGTGCTGCAGCAACATATCATTTCAAGTAATTTATTTTACACACTGATTGACTGTAGTATGCGTTTTCTTCGATTTGTTATTGGTCCCATAATTACCCTTGTGACCAAACCTTCACCCTTCAAACCTAATAACCTAACCTTCAAACCTAAAAATATGCAGTCAAAAGTAATCTTTATCTTTCTAAAATAAAATTAGATGTTTGCATAATACATTTTAGAGTTTTGTACAACTACAGTATGAAGAGACCCCTACTCTTGTTTTCTTATTATAAATCAATAATAATAATAATAATAAAAAAAAACACAATTTCAATTCAAATGGCTATTTTCGTTTTTTTTCTGTGTCAATTTGGGGATTGAAATGTGTATACGAGTATTAATCATTACACACTTTTTTAAAATTGCATTATATCTGTATATAATTATATCAATTTAGATAATTATTTTAGTGTGGTGAAATCTGCAGCTTAGTTAACGGATATATCAGTTCACGACGGTGAGAAGGTTTAAACGTTGGAAGGAAGGGATGAGGGGTGGTTGGGTGTTATGTGTTTCTTTTCTCTCTTTTTTTTTTCTATTTGGCTGACAGTATATGACCATTAAACGTCCGAAGGAATAAGTGGAAAATGACGAAAAAGCGGCACAGAAAATGAAGATATTTAAAGAACATATAATCGTCCAATTTGTTCTAATACTAACTAATTAAACTACATTGTTTATGATAAAAAAATGGGGAGGGGAGGTTGGGTGCTATAGGTTTCTTTTCTCTCTTTTTTTCTATTTGGCCGACTCTATATGACAATTAAACGTTGGAAGGAATAAGTGGAAAATGACGAGAAAGCGGCACAGAAAATGAAGATATTTAAATAACATATGTCGTCCAATTAGTTCTTTGACGGACTAATTAAACGATATTGTTTATGATAACAAAAAATGGAAATGTCTGGTTTCCTTCAACGACATATTTGGCAGCGACATTTTGCCTCAAAACATGTTATCATCAACTCCTATTTCATTGTCATTTTTAGATTATGTTTATGATAAACAAGATATTAAATTCCTTTCAATGCATTCTTGTTGTTGAGGTATAAATTTATTTAAAGAATTAGAAGGTTCACTTAAATTTAACCCTTAAATGCATGGTGATGCATATCTACATCACTTTTTATTTAATTCGTAGCAACCAGTTTATTTATATACAAATATTAATCCTGTAAAAATTATAAAAGTATAAAGTTAAAAATCTATCTTAAAATTTCTGTAATATAACCGTGAAAAACATAATTCTAAAAAATAATTTATGCATTTAAGGTTTAATTTTTACAAATTGGAAAAATTATATAAAGTAATGTATTTAGACTCATACTTATTAAAATATTTACTTATTTGTAATATTTTAGTTTTTGCTTGTATTACAGATGTGCAACATAAGAAAAGGTTGACGTATTGTACGAAAAATGCACGAGGGGGTATCAATAAGTTTTTGCCCTCACATAGAAATAATTGAGTAAAATTTATGAAATTGCTACATTGTATTAGTCCTTTTCTATATAGTCATCGTGCACAGTAACACATTTCTGCAAACGGTATTTCAAAAAGAGAGGGGAGGATGTATTCCAGGAGGCGCGATAGTAGACCCAAAGGGGGGCATTTTTCTAACTTTTGTCGACCCCCAAATGTGATATAATGTTGGAAAGGCCTATGACCACTTATTCAGGTTATGCACATCCTGAGCCCCTTCCCCCAGTTTGCCCTCCCGGGGGTCACTTTTTAAAATTTTGCGGACACCATTCATGACCCTGGGGGCAAAGTTTAGGGAAGGGGCTCGGGGCTGCATAACATGAATAAGTGGTCACAGGCCTTTACAATAATATGTGATATGTGGGGATCGGCAAATTTAGAAAAATGCCCCCCTTTTGGTCTACTATCGCGCCTCCTAGAATACATCCTTCTCCCTCTTTTTGAAATACTGTTTGCAGAAATGTGTTTCTGTGCACGGTGACTACATAGAAAAAGTCGAATACAATGTAGCAATTTCATAAATTTTACTCAATTATTTCTATGTGAGGGCAAAAACTTATTGATAAACCCTCGTATCTCTGATTTTTTTTTTCATTATTTTTTCTGTGTTATACACCTTTCAGAGAATCAGATATAATTTTTTCGAAAAAAAAAAAAAAATCATGCATTTAAGGGTTAAAATATTTTTTATAAGGAATGCCGGATTTTTAAATTCTTTCTTGTGAAGAAGAAGTTCAAATGAAAAATGTCATATTTACTGCGCATATGAAGTTTACTATTTGAAAATAAAAATAAGCTGTTTTAAATTGAGATACCTGTAATTATGTATCTTCTAAGAAAACATAATGAAAATTGCTCAAAAAAAAAAAAAAAAAAAAAAAAAAAAAAAAGCAAAAGAAAAGTTAAAACAAAACGTAGAACTTAGAGAAGAGGACGAAAATTACTGAAATAAAAAGCTGGCACAAATCCTTGTGAAAAGGATCGCACGCTTTTTAGAGCAATGTAATATTTTCAGTTATGGAATTAAACTGTTTCACAACTGAAAGTTTACAGTTTTATCTGGCTTTGTCCATGATACTGGCAAAAGAAATAAAAATGCAATAATGTGGTGATCACAATAAAGGAACTCTGTACATTACCGCACATAAATCATTAAAAGACAAACAGGAAAATTTAAGTTACTTTGACACAATCATAGAAAATAAAGCCAGGCTTTATATATAAGAATGCGCATTTTCTTCGGTGCATGTAACAGAAAAATTACGATTTCTCTGACAATACGAGAAAAAAAATCAACCAAATGGTGTAGCATTTAGCGAAACTCTATTTTCTATAGCATTTATATATAATATGAAAATTTAAAAAAAATCCTTGGAAAAATGTTTTATACAAAACAGCTAATCAAAAATCAGCAGTAGTTGTCTTAATCGTCTAATCCTTTATAATCAGGCTCATAGACGCTGCCGACGAAGAAATCGCTAAAATAGCTCTAAAATCGCTGGAGTATGTGTTTAACTATTTTTTAGTAGATTGGTTTAGCTGTATTTTATGCTTCTACTTGAAATTGCAGCTGAGATATTGTGAAAGTACTTAAAATTTTCATTTAATCCCGTTGGTGGCTAAATTTCAAAAATCGCTGAAATACGCGTTTAACTGTTTTTTTAGTAGATTTGTTATGCTGAATTTTGCGCTCCTTCAAAACTGCTACTGAGATATGGCGAAATATCCTGAAACTTTCGACCCCCATTTAACCCCCTTAGTGATTGAATTTCTAAAATTGCTAAAATACATAACTATTATTTTAGTAGATTTGTTATGCTAAATTTTACGCCCCTACCTAAAACTGCAGGTGAGATATGGCGAAATGACCTAAAACTTTCGACACTCATTTAATCCCGCTAGGCGCTGAATTTTCTTCGCCTTTCTTATTTTTTCCCTAGGTCATGACAGCAATCAACTGGTTAAATTTTGTAATACTGGCATCAGTCGTTTCAGCTGTGCGTTGGTGAGTTAGCTAGTCAGCCTGTCCGTAAGGAGTTCTCTCTTTATTATATTAGTATAGATTATATTGCTCCGTATGTCTAGCTCCCTTTAGTTATCCCTTTAAACTAATGATAGAACGCCAGTAATAATAAACATTATGTGACTAAATACCATTTTATACATTTCCTAATTGTAAAATTTTTCATGAATACAAAAGTCAATTTACATTCTGCGGAATAAAACCTTAAATATTTTTTAAATATTTTTATCTAAAATTTTATATTACTACGAATCACTAATTTCGATTTATATGAACAATTTACATATTGAATGAATTCAATTTGCAAAGGTAAATAAAGAAGATTTCAATTTTCCATGAAAAAAGCGAAATTCTAGTTTTATAGAATGAATTTATACTGCAGCAATTTTTAAGTTCTGACTCTGTTTTAGTAAAATTTTCTCTTTTATAATATCATTGCATCTTTTACCATGTAAACATGTCAATAAAATTATAGGTTCAATAACTCACACATTCAAGTGTGCTAAAATAAAAATATCTGACAGATTTTTTATTCGTATCGGAAAAGGAAGTAATTTAAGAAAATGTTCGTTTTAAAAGAATTCGGTAGTAAATAACTCATACACAAAACAGCATATTGCTTTGAAGGGCGGCGAAAAATGTACATATTTCGGAATTTTTTTTTCAGGAAGGGAGTAAAATTACTTGAAAAACTAATTATTCCACGTTATGTTTATTTATTTATTTATTTATTTCGCTTCAAAAAACTAAAAATATTTTTTGTTGTTAAATTTGGTTACATATTATATCGGAAACTTGCAGCCGCGTTGACTTGTATCAAAATATCCGGGTTCGATGGGCATCATCGTAAGTTCCTGTAGAAACAAAAAAATATTAAAATCTTAGTTTCTTCTTGTAAAAAAAGGTTGTAGCTAAGGGCCATGGGCTCAAATTTTTGAATTTTTGAAAAATAAGTAAATTGCGCTATTTTGAAGTAAAAATTTTCCTTTTTCGTTTAAATTTGTAATTTATTGTGAAAATATAAAAAATTAAATTTTTCAAAAAAGGATTGATTGGGCCTTAGAGAATTTAATTATGCGTAAATTAGCGCAATTATATCCAAAAATCTTTAAAATTATTCAAGTTATCATGCTGCCCATGTTGAAAAATGTACTTTCTAGAAAATCGCGTTTAAAGTTTTTGGATTCAATATATTTTTCTCGTGTGCGCGCTCACTTATTATCTCATATCTTTCTTAACGATTGGGATACCACTTTAAATCTTTTTGCCCATAATTATACACACTGTAAAGATTTAATTTCCGTCAAAAACAAAAAATCGATGTTTTAAAAGTTGGGAACTTAAGTAACCCCTTACCCCATTTATGCCTAGCGTGCCATTTTTGGGACGTTTCGAATTTTAATAATTTTTTTAAATTTTCTTCTTCTTTACAAAATGAAAATTTCATGAAGTAATTGTCTATATATGTCTTTATCTATTACCGAGAGATGACAGCATAAGATTGATATTTATTTGCTTAAATGAAGTTCTTTTTTCGGTGTTTATAGATTTTTCATTTTTCAAGATAGCCAAATGTAAAAAGTAAGTTTATTTGTATTTTTTCTATTAAGGATCTAAATAAATAAGTCATAATCTGAGCTTGTAGACTTCTTTGAAACACGTATTTTTTCCAAATTGCTTGTTCAAACCTATTTTTTATGCATGTTTAATACGTAAAATATATAGGGCACAAGACGCAAATGGGTACATATTTCTATTGGACATTTCAGGACAGTTATTTATGCAAAGTCCTTTTCAAGATAATTTTAAAATAAATTGTTTTTTAGCCTCAAATATGATAGTTCTTAATTTATTATCTTGATTTCTTTATTCTTAATTTAGTCTCTGTAAAGAAATAAATATGTTGCTTAATAGTTCATATAAATACTTATTATAGTATATAATATACAATTTAAAAGCCTAATTTGTGTAAATTTAGACAAAAGATATAATTATGCATTTTTCCCATTATGGATGTTCCCATATTTAGTATGTTTACATTTTATAAAATAAATACAAAAATTTCTTAACATAATTTTTTTTAGTATTTCTCCAGTTCATTTTGCAACATTTTAAAGTGATTTTATCAACAAATATGAGAAAATAATAATTCAGGCATAAATAGGTTTTAATATAAAACTCGGACCAATGTCAGACGGGCGTCTTTTTTGCTGCTTTTTTGCTTAAGTATTATCCATTCACAATGCTATAGCATTGTGAATGGATAATACTTAACACGTTCACGCCGGCGCGGTGGGTCACACTCGTCTGCCTCAGAGTTCTCAAGTCCCCGGCCTTTTGCACACCACTTTTATTTTAGAGAAAATGATGTTCCTTTAAAACGTCAAATTGTTCTAATTAAATAAAACAACATTTTCTGTATTAAATGTTCTGGTATCCAAAAGGCCGAAGATTTGCCAGCTCTGAGACAGTCGAGTGTGGCCCACCGCGCCGGCGTGAACGTGTTAAGCAAAAAAGTCGCCCTTCTGACATTGGTCTGAAACCTAAGAAAATGTCTTTACATCGTTTTTGTATAGTTAATTTTCCAAAAATATTCTCTATACTTACAGAAGTTTCATTTTTAGACTAAATTTATTTTGTCTTTTAAATATTACCATTTTTTAGTGACATACAAAATAAAATTTTGCTACTTTCAGATTCTTTTTGTGGTTGCTTTGATGACAGCAGACGATCCCTTTAGACCGTAAAAACGTAAAATTGACCTAAATCTCGAAAAATAATTACTGGAATGAATTTTTATGTAAAACCTAATGTAAGACCCGTAGTCGGAAAAACTACTTTTTTTATTATAGTGAATTACAACTTCAACAACTTGACAAAAAATTTAGTTAATTACAACTATTTTATTTTAAAAAGTAGCGACTAAAAATTACTATTCAAAAGTAGTTCGCTACAGTCAGATGTTGTCAGAGGACACGTATTACATAATACAGTGACCCTTCCTTATATTATGCCTGTCGGTATACAAAAAATAAATGTGATATAACTTTAATTCATAAAAAAATAAGAAAGATAACATATGAGAAAATATTTTGTGTTTATCAGCAAAATGTTAATTCATAACATGGATATTACAGTTTTCTTAGCAATATTAACCCCTTTATGCCCAGCATCCCATTTTAAGGATGCTTCGAATTTTAATAAATTTGTATAGTTTTCTTCTTCTTTATAACATGAAAATTGTATAAAATAATTATCTATAAATGTCTTTATCTGTTACTGACAGGTGACAGCATAAGGTGGATATTTATTTGCTTAAATGAAGGTTGTCTTCTAGTTTATACATTTATCATTTTTTCAAGATGGCGAAAGGTAAAAGGTAAGCTTATTTTTATTTTTTCTATCAAGGATCCAAATAAATAAGTCATAATCATAGTTTGTAGATTTCTTTGAAATATGTAATTTTGTAAATTGCAAAATTATATGCTGAAGCCTATTTTTTATGCATTTTTGTAACCTACAAAATATAGAGCGCTAGGCACGAACGGATACAAATTTTTATTAGCCATTTAGGGGGCAGTTATTTACGTAAAGTTATTTTTAAAATGACTATGAAATAAATTGTTTTGAAGTCTCAAATACGTTTATTCTTACTTTATTAATAATAATATTTATAATGTTATTAGTCTCCATAAAGAAATAAATATATATTTTTAGTAGTTCACACAAATACTAATTACAGTAGGTAATATACAATTTAAAAGCTTATTTTGCATAAATCTAGACAAAACATAGAATTATGCATATAAATATTATGCATATTCCAATATTTAGTACGTTTACATTTTATCAAATAAATACAAAAAAAATTTAGCGTATTTTTTTAGTGTTTTTCCAGTTCATTTTGCAACATTTTAAAGTGGTTTTATAAACAAATTTCAGAAAACAAAAATTCAGACATAAATGGGTTAAGTGGGCTAAGCCGCAATACATTTAACATTTAAATATAGCTACTACATAAAAAAGCAATTACTGCAGCTTATTTTATCAAAATGCACGAACACAGAGCTATATATCTTAACCAGCGATATAATGAGGGGCGCTACTAGTGTATATAACGTATTTGTTCACAACAATATTACACTGCATAAATTTTAGTTACTATTCTTACAGCCGAAGTATTTTTACAGCATTTTGATGTTAAATTCTCGTTGACTCATGTATTTATCAATAGATTTTTCTTAACTCTCCAACACACTCTAAATGTATTAATTATATTGAGTTTTGTTGATGGTTAATTATATTGAGTTATCTAATTTTATAACTATAAAAATGACAGAAAAACCACTCTGAATACAAACAATGAAAACATCTGTAAATGAAGGAATTTTAAATGAATAAACCTGGTATTAAATGATGAAGACCTAATATGGTAAGCAGACATGTGTTGACAGAAAGAAAATTTGTTTGGTAGGGGAGCACTTAGTTTTGCTTATACCCTTACGTTTTACCAGCAATTGTCATAGTAAGAATCTATGGCTTCATGCGATGAATTTTTAAACAATGCAGCTGAGATTTGCTGCTAATTTTACCAAATTGTCGAACAGAACACGTATTGCTAAAAAGAAGCAAGTTATGTTTCCGTTATTAGCGCTTTTTCCCCTAAACTAAATTTAAAAATGGCAACAATATTCATTACAAACTAGTTATTTTTTTTTCGCGCTACTCGCTTCCTTA
Source organism: Maratus speciosus (assembly GCA_963932465.1). Classification (NCBI taxonomy): domain Eukaryota; kingdom Metazoa; phylum Arthropoda; class Arachnida; order Araneae; family Salticidae; genus Maratus; species Maratus speciosus. The sequence continues at coordinate 538,490,087 of OZ010796.1, forward strand.
CATTGTTCAAAATATAGCACGCTACACTGCAAAGTACTGTAAAAAGTAGCCACCACCGTAGTTTCGCTACTTGTAGAGCTCTAATTCCAGTGTGTAGGGCATGATTCCTACTTTTTTGTATATGAGTTAATTAAAAATTTTTATTACTCCAAATAGGTTTACGAATATAAAAAATAACCTGGAACGTGTTTTGGTCTTTTCATTGTATCCCAGAAAAACATTAGGATGATTTTTTAAGGAGATATAAATTAAATTTTGACACGTAGATTAACATCCTCAAACTTGGATCTCTTTAAACCCTATAGACATGCAGGGTTCGTTCGCTTCAAGGACTTTAAAGAACGTTTTACCAGAATTTTTGTAATGTAATATTTGCCTTATTTAAAGAAAAGAAATTCTATCTTCAGATATAGTGACCAGTACTTCACGAAATTTCTGGTACTAAAACACCTAAAATCCCGCGAATCCCTTGATGCGTACAAACCCTGACATGTAAGTAAATGTATGTAAACTATACCTTTTACCAGGCTTCCTTGATTAAAGAAACTCAAATATAGTGTCAAAATTGTTTGTTTTTTTATTGAAAGTTGGTACAATTTTTGATATGTAGACTAACCCTACTTCAATAATTGAATTCATATTCGGATAGCAGATAGAATTCTCAGTCGAATGATCTATCTCACATATCTCTGCAATTATTTCGTCATAAAATAGCATGGACTGATACATTTTTTCCCAGAACTATAAATTTGCAAAATTTCTCTCTCTCTCTCTCTCTCTGTCTCTCTCTCTCTTTCTCCATCTCCCTCTCCCTCTATACCCTCCCTCTCTCTCTGTGTGTTTGTGCGTGTCTGTCTCTCTCACTTTATACATATATTCTCCTCCCTCTCTGTGTGTGCCTGTATATAATAATAATAATAATAAAACTTTTTGCAATTATTGCCTATTAAATAACAGGAAAATCGACATTATATAAATGAACCAACAATTACAATTTAATATAAAAATGTACATCCAATAATGTAAAATACACAAATTGAAAAAAAAAAAAAGATTTAGAAGAAAATTTTTTTTCTTAAATATCTTCCGAAAAAATATTACAATAAGAAAATGGAAACTTATGTTGCAAAACATCATATCAAGGGCAATATTTCACAATATAAGTAAATCTTTTATATATATATATATATATATATATAAATAAGTGTCCCAAAAGATTGGAACTTGCTTTAAAGTTTTATCTGTTGGCGATACGTAAATTCTACAGGTGTTCAAATAAGATAGGAATTAAGATTATGTTGATAAAGTAGGCCTACCATTAACTTTTAAAATGTTACACTTTTTAAACTTTTATATAGTCCCTGGGTTTTAAAAGTAATATTTAGAAAAATATTCCCCATGCTCTAATAGGTGAAACGGTAAAGATTCCATTCTTTTATGAACAAAATTTACCGAATAATGATACTTCGAATTTTATGAAATTTTGAATCGTCCAGCCATTAAAAACAGACAGACGATCTTTTAGTGTAAGAAAGTTCCGAAATTTAATAACATGCAAAGTATCATGACTCAGTGAATTTGTTTTACAGAAGAATGGAATTTTTACTATTGTACTTCTGAGAGCATAGATTTTATTTTTCAAAATATAACTTACAGGATCCTGGGATCATATGGCCTGGGATCATATAAAATTTTAAAAATGTAATATTTTGAAAGTAATGCCAGGATTATTTGATACGTAACTTAAATTCTTTACCTTATATTGAACACTTTTGCAACTTACATTATCGACGTATCTCAAATAGGTAAAAAAAAATTAAAGCGCGTTTTAATCCTTTTGGAACACCCTGTATCCACACAATATACATACATATATAGACATACATAGATCGATTAAATGTATATAGAGAGTACTTATCCAATTTTGTTAACATAATAAGGATATTTTCAATATGTAGGGAATATAGTTCTAGAACTGATGTAATAAGTGAATTCACACTGAGCAGATTTCCATTGACTAATCAATATTCAATAAACATTAATATTATATTGCAAACATTTCCAATTTAACATGAATGAATGTAATACACAATAGCAGTTGAAAACCTTTGTAATCAATGAATGTAATACTTGTTTAATAATAGTTGAAAACCTTCTATGCTTTTCAGGATGAATTCGCATAGCTGTTATTAGGTTCTGTTGATTTTACAAATGAATATGCTACATAGTCGGATACGTGATAATAAATATATCCCTCTCAATTATTTTTAAATGAATGTAAAACATATTTTGCACTTAACATAGATTTAAAATGTATTATTAAACACAAATAATGATGAATTTTTAAAAATCTTAACATTATTACATAACTAGCAGCCGCCCGACATTACTTGGAAGTAGAGAAATGTACCGTCTATTCTTGGGCATTCTTTATTTTATTCATTTAATGTATTTCATTCCGAGCAACGTGGATTACAATTTCAAACTTTATAAAAACCGGAAAATGTGAAAATGCACAACCAGAATATTTTTTTCTGAAATCCAATAATTTTGTTTTAATGAAAGATACATTTCTTAGCATGAAAGTATAGTGTAAATTTGCGAGCTGTAGTGCAAAATTAACCCATTAATGACGAGTTTCTTTTGCACAATTTTAATACCTAGGTACCTGTTGGCACCAGTTTTCCCACACTGTAATTTTTCTTTATTTGATCTCTCAAAGTTTGAGATTAAGTAATATGAAAATTTCCTTACTAAAATACTGGTTTTCATATTTAAATATTCGTATTTCTTAAATGGCAGATTTTCGTACCAACAGGCATTAATTGGTTAAAGTAATTTCGTGCATTGTTGGTTGAAATAATTAATTAATAAAACAGCGGTATTTTCATGAAAATAGGTAAAAGTAGCAATTAAAATTAATTATGTTGTAAAAGTAATTTTACAAACTGTTTCGTTATTAGTTATTAATTCGACTGGATTCGGTTGAGTAAAAAACGATCGTGCGTATTGATATGTCAGGCAACATGAAATTGCTCATTCTTTGATGTTTTTTTCAAAACTTCTTAAATTCTTACGATCAAAACTTTCAAATACACCTTTTTAAAACCACTTTGCACCATAAAACAGTGAAAATATTTCAGAAAAACTTTCAATCTATATTTTTGACAAGATCGTTACTTTTCAAAATATTCAACAACATGATAGAATGAGCTAAAATAAACACTAATGTCGTTCTTTAGGCGAAAAAAATTGATCTAAACATATTTTAAAGAGACTGATATACAGTTACTCAAAGTTGTGCCTAGAAAGAGTAACATTTTATTCATGATTTTGGTCAGCATTTTTGGAATTTTCGTTAACGTGCATTGTTGAAAAATGCACGTATCAATCCTATTCTGTAGCTTTCAAGATACTATATAATGTGTTTAAATTATATTCATCTAGGTTTACAGAACTTGCAACCGAGCGATATCCATAAACGAGAGGAAATTTATGAAATATTCATTACAGAACTGTTGACGAGTTTTAATTTTTTCAATACCTTCTTTTTACACAGCTGATGCTCTATTTTTGTTGCATGAAACTGTACATACCAAAAACTACAACGTCAGTCCCAAAAATTACATAGAAAATTACATTACATTCATCGCCACCTGATGTGATGTGAATTTATGACATCTTCATCATTGTACCAATAATATCAGTAAAACCATGTGCAACAAAGTATTAGAAAAAGAGTTTCGTGAAAGGATAGCACTATCTTAAAATGTGCAGGAAGAAAATGGTTGCATTTTAATAGGAAAGAAATGTTTCCGAAATTGTACTGTTGAGACTCGAGTCTTTTGAGACTCGTATTACAATATTATATAGGAGTAATTCCTCTTATTTGCATTTCATTTAAAGTTTAGATCAGACGTGCCTAGTTTCGCAATCACAGGGCTTTAAACAAGATATATATATATATATATTTTTTTTTTATGTGACGGCTATTTGAGTTCCCAAACATATACAAACAGCACTTCAGTCCTTGCAAAATTAACGCATTGTAGACTGGCAATTTTACGCTGACGTAATTCATGTCACAAATACTGATTTCCAATTTATTCACGAGACGCATGTTTGAATCTTTTGTAATAGCAAAACTGTGATAAAATCCGCATAGGAAGAAAATTATTTTAAAATAAAGTAAACACGACTGAAGTCGGTGAAGAAATATTTCACAATGATCGATATTATCCTGAGGTTTTAAAACTGTAAGAACCAATAACTAAAAATAAACTTTTTACTAAATAGGTGCATAAAAATTTATTAAAATATACCATTAGAAAATGAACTGGTCTTTTAAAACTTAAAAACCATTGATGTTAAAATCATAATGAAACAGAAAAAGATGATTCCTGAGATCTTTCGATCGCTAACGCGATCATTTTCAAAGGATACTTTTACTGGAATGTCGCATTCACTGAGCTATTTATACACCAGTCTGGGAAAAAAGGGTCAGTCTGTTATTTGTTGGGGGTGTCTATGAAGTTGTTTCGTTCCAATGCTGAAGTATTAGATATTTTCAAAATGTTAAACCAAATTTGAGGTATATCATAAGATAAAACATCGTTACATACATTATTTTTTTTACTTAAAATTTCCAATGATTCCCTAATTCTCAAAGTATAATGATCAGATATAGGTAAAATAACTCTTGCGTTTTTGAAATCGATTTTTAAATTTTGGCGTTGATTTAATCTGGAAAGTGCTGTAGACGGTCGGATAAACTTGATATCTCTTGTGCTCCCCCAATCTTTCTTTAAATTTTCGAGTGGTCATACCTATGTAGCTTAACTCCTTCTGATTTTCCGTTTGAAATGGGATAGAATAAACACCTGCAATTTCCTTATTAGGTATGGGATCAATTTTCCTTTCAATTAGAGGTTTTAGTTTTGTAGGAGGTTTGGCTATTAAATTGATATAAAATTTCCTTAAAGCGTATTTTAATCTTTCATATAATCCTGGTACGTAATCGAAGGTACAGATAAGAACCAAGTAAGAACCAATTGCAAACACAAATTAACTTGTGGTTGGTCAACAGCTTTTGGGGATGAGATTCATGACCAGTCATAAAAATGTTGAAAATTCCTAAGCGTCATACAGTAATTTTAATATGCATGATGCATGAACAGTTGATATTGAATTTTGCATACCAACGTCTTCTGGGTATTTCACATACTTGTGTAATGAATTTGATCTATCTAGTTTAAGCTGCTAGCCTCTTGATAGATTTATGGGTATTATGTTAATTAATTTAATTAATTGAGACCTTGTTTTAGGATCAAACATTTCTATGTGAATTACAAGATTTTTTTATGCTTTATCAGAGTAACTGAACAGATGAATATGATAGAAGTTTAATAAATAAAATAAATCTGTTACTGATGTCCAAAATGTTTTTTATGTTTTTAATAACTACCTTTTATTTTTTGAATCATTAATTGCATTAACGATTGTTTTGTGGGGCCGTCACTCGAAATTGATCAAAATGACAGACCACCCACCGTAGCTCAAATGCAACTCTTACTATTCAACCACCGTCACGTAACGTGGAAAATGAGTCATTGTGATCAGTGGCGTAGCGATAGAGAGGGACTACCAGCACTATTATAAAGAAAATTTAGCTTTATTTAATCACTGAACGTTATACGATTAAGCAAAGCGTATACTAGTACTGGCAATAAAATGATCGATCCCTCCTCTTCCCCTGACGCTACGCCATTGATTGGGATAGCTCTGGGAATTCGGTATATCCAATTTTGTGACGAGGTCCAAATGACCAAAAAATAATGTTATGGTGAATTCACAGTAGCTTCTGTGACTTTAAAGTGAAGTCATGAAAAGATGGTCACCTGAGATTCATAAAGTGACGAATTGAAGGTAGCAAATTGTGGTCAGCGTTGTGAGTGTGTTGTGATCAATTACGACGTCACAGTGACGTCAAATCCACTACCTCTACTATTATGGATATTATGTAATCTATTTATTACGGATGAGGTCTATTCCCTAAAATGTAATTTTCGTCATTTAACACGTTCACGCCGGCGCGGTGGGTCACACTCGACTGCCTCAGAGTTGTCAAGTCTCCAGCTTTTTGCACACCACTGTTAGTTTAGAGAAAATGTTATTAATTTAAATCGCCCAATTGTTCTAATTAAATAAAACAACATTTTCTGTATTAAAATACTGGTATCCAAAAAGCCGGGGACTTGCAGCTCTGAGACAGTCGAGTGTGACCCACCGCGCTGGCGTGAACGTGTTAAATAAAAATATGGACCTCACGAATGAATTTTTTTTACACTTTTCCAAAAATGAAAAAAAAAATGTTAACCAAATAGTCTGACATAAATGTTCGTCAAATTGTATTATTTTGTTTAAAATTTTTAACAACGTACGTTTAAACTTTTCATGCATTCCATTTGTATCGATGAAACACATACAGTACATTTGTGTAATACAAAAGCATGCAGCTTTAGTTTGCGACAACTCTTTACAAAGCATTTCGTTAGAATGCTATCTCTATAAAATTTCAGTTACCAGGTGCAAGTTATTATTTCAAAATTCATTTTCTGTGGGCACATTCTCGTACTTTATTGAGTTCTTATCAGACTAAGTAGCGAAGAAAAATAGTTCAAACGGAAAGTTGCTTTAATATTTATTTAAATTTTGTGCAAGAGGTTTATTCATTTTGCGTTTGCAAAGAAAAATACATTCGTAGTGCATCTGCAGAGTGTATTGATAAGAAGGCGCTTACAATAATTTATTACTACTTTACCGCTAATGTCTTTATTTTGAAATCGAAGTTTCAAAGTTTGTGAGACAAATCTAATTGAAGTACAGTGGACTTTCAAATTCGAAAATTTTTTTGAAGTATTGATTTTTTATTTTTAGCATAGTATTAATATTTATGATCACTGCTTCCGATAGCAGAAACTGTTTTCGATTGGGATTATTTTTGACCGAGTTATCTGCATTTTGAACAGTCGCAGGTACCAGTTATTTCACTAACGTTCAATTAGTAAACACTTTGCATAGCTGTTAACTTTAGCATTTTATTCGTGCCACTAAAATATAATAATAAATTTTGCCTTGTTTAATTGCAGATATCTGCGATTAAATAAGGGGGAATTTTCTATTAAATTTAAGTTGTAACAAAAAAAAAGTCAATAGTAACTATACCTTTGACATCGCTGATTTATTTTCTACGCGAAAGGTTATTTGTGAAGACGCAATTTTTTTTTTATATCATTAATATTTATTGTTCTTCGGTATATATGAAAAATATATGAAATGCTCATTAAAATTTTACTTTACCAATGCAAATTAACACTACACTTATAAAGGTGATATGACATTGTGTGTTCGACGCACAAAGGCCTGTGCGTCATCAGCAAATATTTCTGGGCAGTACAATTGTTGAAAGGAATTCAGGGAGAAGATAACGAAGTTTATCTCTTTGAGAAATGTCCAAAGGTGTTTGAAAGTGTAAATTTCTACATCTTGGAGAAATTGCGGGGTTTGGAGGAAAGCAAAGGTGAGGTCATGGCTGACCAATAGAAGAGGAGCTATTCAGGCCCCTAGCTGGGGAAAGAGAAAAAATGAGAGAAGAGTCGGTGAGTTTTTAGCGAGGAAAGCTGGGCAGTAAGACTCTGATTTTGAAGAGTGATGTTTTATCGTTTTAATGGTGGATATGGAGTATGATAATGTACACTCACATGGAGTGTTTTTTACAGAAGAACTTCTTAAGCAAAGTTAGAATGTCTCACATTTCATTGTAATTTTACCTGAACTTAATCGTTCTAATAAAGAACTCAGGAAATATATCATATCGCGCACCTGCAAGAAAAGTGACACATCTCGACAAAAGTAAATTTCACAGGAGAGGCAAAAGAAAATTTGTATAATTTTACTATAAGAAGAAATTACAGCACTTAGCGCTGCATGCAGGAATAAAAACGTGCATAAAAGTATAAAATCCGTAAGAATGAAGACGTAGAGTGAGGTTTGGAGGATTGTATAATTTTACCTCCACACACAATCCACCCCTCTTCTGTAGTCACAAATAGACATATAGTGTAGTAAAGGGTTTTTCCGAATAACTACACTTATGAAACTGTTTGTGTAGCAAGACACACACCTATAACAGAGCTATTAGTGGAATAAAACGCAAAATGAATTTTTGCGAGGTGTGTCACTTTTCTTGCGGGTGAGCGATATTTTATATTTGAACTTTATTTATGTAACGAGCTGAGAATGGTGAAAGCATTGCCACTTTATCACAGTGAGTTAAGTTTTCTACTTTTTCAGCGACAAATCATTTATGTAGAAAATATTTTATAATATCTCCAGATTTTGACTCTCCAAAAACAAATATCAGGCATAGTGAAAAATTCATTATGTCATATAAATAACTTCATATACTGAAAAATAATGACAGTTAATGTCGGGGATTTTTTTTAGTTTCGTAACTTCTTATTTCTAAAGTATATCTTCTATTTTTAAGTTATTTCATTAAATTCCATTTTTAAAAATAATTTTTAAAATATATATAATTTTAGATTTCTGAAAACAAAATTGATGCATTTACATAAATCAGACATATTTCTGAGAAATATTGGTGAGTATGTGCTACAGGTCAAAGTCTTGATATTTTAAATATTACAGAAGGATTTATTATTGGAACTATAAACTGGCTACATTTATCATAAATGCATAAAAATCTAGAACATGGGTAATAAATAATACTAAAAGTAATACTCGTAGTTAAAATGGTTTAAAAAATACATATTGAACATTTATAATTAACTTATTCATTAAAACACGATTTTACCGATTGCAGATTTTCACCACTCACCGCTTTCATGATTTTAAAATGTTCTATGCACATTCAATTTTTTTGGTTTATTCAAAATGTTCACACATGCGGCTTATATATGTGTAAACATAAGTTACTAAAAATAATGTAATTTACAGTGCAGTTATTGCTTGAACTTGTGATAAGTATTTTTATTGACCTTCATTATCCCGTCTCTTTTACATGCGTCAATTTTGTAATGATAGCTCAATCAGTGATTAAGTCTTATTTTTATTTATTTTTTAAATCTATCTTTAAGTGCAATTGATTTTTGTGTACATAATTATAATATTACGCAAGCTACCCTACTTTTTTCATTCCTCTATCGTCACAACAGTCTCTGGTTTTCACAAATTGTCAATATTTATTGAAGTATTTTAAAATTTAATTAATTTATGTATTTTTAATGTAATAGTTAATTTTTTAAAAGATAAAAATTAATGTTTTTGTTTGTCCTATTTATCAAAGCATAAAAAATTACCTTAAAATTTACATTTTGTTTTAAAAAATATATAATGTGAGTAATACTTAGTATGAGTATATATAAACATGCATTGCTCTAAAATATAAAATAAATCAGGCAATCAGCATGTTTTTATGGAGTTGGCCAGCATAAAATTAACGGGATAATTGATGATTATTCTAATTTTCTAGATTGAGATGCTATTAGCTAACTTGACTAAAAATATTTTTTGCTCTTTAAAAAAATATATTTATGATTGTTGTTAACAATTATATTTTTTTCAGATGAATAATGGGCGCCAAGAGAAGAAACAAAGTGACCGAACATGATTGCATGTTCTTATTAGAAAGCGGAAAAATGAAAGAAAAAGAGAACATACAATCTGATCCACTTTGCCATCTGAATTAAAATAAAAAGAGCCTCTTAAATATCTAAAGATAAAATAATCTCGAAAAATAAATAAATATCCTGATTATGAGCTAGAGGTCATAAAATTCAAAGGAAATGATGAAAAGTAAATCAACGAAATAGCCATGGAAAAAAGAAAAACATCACTGAACATTGTGATACTGAACATAGTGTTTAGTAATAAATGAATTGTGAATCAGTAAATTTACGTTGTTTATTTTTGATTACTGAAGAGATAGTCTTAATTGAACACGAGATACTCAGCTGTTCTCAGCCACCTACAAAAAAGAGTGTTCTGGCTAAATAGGCCAAAAAATGTTTTTGAAACCGCACACAAAACATCGTAATATATAATTAGCTTATTAATAATAATATAAAAAATACGTTAGTTTTCCAAGAGACAGAAAATAATTCTGAAACAAATTCAGAAAGGATTGAGCATGGATCGAGCAAAATTCGCTAGAGAGTTGAAAAAGGTGAAAGATGAATTATTAAGGACTTATTAAACTTCTGAAAAAAGTATCACACACTTAGACACAAAAATTCCTGCCAGGAATCACCTGGAAGAAAGATAAGACACATATAGAAAAAGATTAATGAAACATCTGAAAAAAAAATGTTGTTTGGAGAAATATTGACAAAGGAATTGACAAACAGAAACAGCAATCTGAAAAATGAAAAAATAAAGCAAATTTTTAAAGGAATAATGGGAAGAGACTTTTAAAAGAAATACAAGCTGGTAAGTGAAGCACAAAAAGTCTTGCCTATTCTTCTGTACTTTAGTGACTCTCTCCATAAAAAATTAAGAAATAAAACAACTTGTGAGCTATCCTTTATACACTGCTGGCCATTAAAATTGCAACACCAGGAAGGAATGATCTGACGAACGTCAAAATCACATGAAAGGAAGAAGAGGTTGTAATATGCAGATGAATAGTATTTCAGCGCATTTACAGGAGGCAGGCAGGAGAAACGACATCTGAAGCACTGCATAAAAGAAAAGTTGCGTAGTGTATTTCTCATTCGGAACGCGCTTTGTAAGGTCGGTCTTTGCTCAGAATACCGTGTTATGCCTCGAATAATAAGAAGAAATGCTTACCACCAAGTGTCAGTATTCGATAGAGACAGTATCGTTGCCTATCGAGAGTGTGGATTATCTTTCCGTGATATCGCCCGTTGCATTCGTCGAAATCTAACCACTGTCATGCAAATATGGAATAAATGGACAGCTGAGGGTCATATTGAACGGCATGGAGGACCTCGACGCCCTCCCATGACTAACGCCGGAGAGGATAGACATATTATGAGGTTGGCCCTGCAAAACCGTACAACCACATCACGAACCATTAGTCAGGAAATGGGCATGTTTGAAGCTCACCCAGTATCCGCTCGTACGGTGTGATGACGTTTGCAGCAGTGTGGACTGTCAGAACGGCGACCAGTACTGCAGCTTCCCTTGACAATGCAGCATAGAGATAGTCGGCGACTCTGGTGCACCGAACGACAAAGCTGGATGCATGACTGGCACAATGTCGTCTTTTCAGACGAGTTCCGGTTGTACGTGTTGTATTCTGATGGCCGTATACTTGTCTGGAGGCTCCGAGGATAACGCCCGTCGCCAGCTTACATTCGATATCGGCATAGGTGTCCTGCACCTGGTGTGATGGTTTTGGCAGCCACTGTGTACACGACATGCACTTCTCTAGTTCCGATCGATTTTTGACATCTTACGTCCAGTGGTAGTGTCCTTTCTTCGAGGCCTGCTAAACGCCATATTCCAGCAAGATAACGCAAGACCGCATGCTGCACGTCGTGTTCTGACCTTCCTCGATACACAGGGTATTCAATTGCTGCCCTGGCCTGCACGGTATCCAGATCTGTCACCCATTGAAAACATCTAGTCATGACTTGCTTAGAGACTAGCCCGCCACCCTTCTCTAGCTAATACGGTTGATGAAGTGTTGCATAGGCTTGAAACAGCATGGAATGAGTAGCCCGTTTCTGTCCTCCAAGCCCAGTTCGGCTCCACGCCTAACCGGATAAGGGCCGTTTTAGCTGCCAGAGGGAGCAGCTGTTTCTGCCAATTTCGCACCCTTGTAAACCCCCAAACTGTTTACAAATTTAATCATTTTGTTTCCATGCCATACTGTTTACGTACAATAAATAGCTTTTTTATATTTTCAATCTTTAATGGTGTTGCAATTTTAATGGCCAGCAGTGTAGTTTGTAGTAAAGTTTTCTTAGTACTTAATATGAAGTTTTGCATAATATAAAAAATAATTTCTAGTTATACCTGTATGTTATTTCCCTGTCTAAGTGCAATACTTTGCTTCTGTTTGTCATTCCTCTACCTACTTGAAATTTAAAATTTTACTTTTGTGTCATTAATACTCTGGTTTTCGAAAATTAAGGAAAAACAACAAAAGTAGCGATTACTCCAAATGTTACAAGTAGATTATAATAAAACTGAGATACAATATACAACACATAGTAAGGTATAAAATAACATTAAAAGAAATTACCAGACGATTGTGGTGTTTCAGAAATTAATGCAATTATAAAATAAGCAAAATATATGTGTCAGTTTGGTGTAGGAAAAGTACCTGTAATATGGAATATGATCACCCCTAGAAGTAATACAGCACATACAGCGATGTGTGATACTGTCAATTATGCGATCGATAAGTCCGCTGCGAAGTGCGAGCCATTGTTTTTGTAAAACCGTTGCAAGCGTGACAAGGGTCTGAGAAGGGGGATTGAGAGCAGAGACACATCTTCCTAAAGCATCCCAAAGATGCTCGATGGGATTCAAGTCCAGTGATCGCGCTGGCCATTCCATGCGCTGAATTGTTTGGTGCTGAAGATAATCTTCTACGATGTGCGGTCTAGAGTTATCACCCTGTAACAGGAAATCATTACCTATTGCACCAGCATAAGGGTGCACAAAAGCATCAAGAATGTCATCATCTATAGACATGAGCATTCACAGTTCCACGTGGAAAGACAAGGAGGTGCATGCGTCCGCCCAAAGAGATACCATCGCAAACACAGACACTACCTCCTCCATACGAATCTCTTTTACGAATGTTTGATGGATGAAAGCGCGTTCCCTGTTCTCTCTAAATCAAACAATGCCTACTATCGCTTTGGAGGCTAAACTGGAACTCTTTTGTGAAGAGAACACGCCTCAATTGATCAGCCGTCCAGTAGACATGTTGACGTGCAAACCTTAATCGTTCTCTCCGGTGACATGAGAAAGGCGGCACACAAATGTCTGGTCGCATCGCGAAAAGACCACCTACATGAAGCTTTTTACGCACAGTAGACGTTGATACCAACCTTCCAGTGGCTGCAACAAGGGAGGCTCTAAGATGCGAGGTGGTTACTGTCCTATTCCTTCGTGCACAGAACCGCAAATATCGGTCATCGGTGCTTGTCGTAGCTCTTGCCCGTTTTTGACTAAACCTTCTGAAGGCCAAACCAGTTGTTTAAAATTGTTTCCAAAGCCTATGAACAATATAAGAACTCAGATTTAGCCATCTGGCCACCTCTGCCTGACTTTGGCCTACATCTAATCTTCCAATAGCTCTATATCGCAGTTATGCGGACAAATGATATCTCGAAGTCATACTAATGAATTGGCTATCTCAGTTTTCTTATCTCATAATCACAGCGACACCAGCAGCCGTACTCTCTAGTATGCATTTTTATGCTCCTCACAGATGACGCAATTCGATTGCAGCGCCACTAATTTATATATTTTTATTTTAATCAGCATCTTTTAGTTAACAACATATCCAAATGTCATACGGATAGGTTAATTCTTGAAAGAGTTATCGCTCTTTTTGTGATTTTTCCTTAATTTTTGGAAATCAGTGTACTTATTTAATATAAAAACTGACATAAATGTTGATACCACTATTTTAGAATAGTAATTTCAGCAAATATTTGAATTTTTGGAAACCAGTGTATAACAAAAAAAATTTGCTAATGCAATTTATTACTTAGAGACATTATCAAAATATAATATAACCCAATTTGAACGGGAGAAAATTATCATTTTCTTTAATATATATTGTACTGTTAAGATAAAATAAGCCTTATAATAATATTTAACTTTTCTACATAAACGCAATAGATGTTAATAAAAAAATGTATAAAACTAATAAGTACAAAAACAGGATAAATATTCTAGATTTTGTAATAAAATCTTTTTTAGCTAACAAGCTATCAAAGCCTGAGAGCTAATGTGCCCGTAGGTGCTGTATGTACGTACACATGTATGTACGTAATGCGATAAATCTTAATAGAGATATCCGATTTGCTTCAAATTTTGTAAATAGGTTCATTCTGATAAGGCGCTTCCCTGATTAGTTTTGGGTGTTCATTGGTTAAGTATAAAGGGGGGGGGAGGAGGCTAATACCCCCTTAATTTGGATAAATGGGTTTTTCATGCAGAATCATCCGATATGCATTAAATTTAGTATACGGATTTATCCTATATAAGGCGCTTCCCTGATTAGATATGGATGTTCATTGGTTAAGTATAAAGAGAGGGAACGGGGGCTAATCTCCCTTAATTTAGATAAATGGGTTTTTCATGCAGAATTATCGGATTTGCTTGAAATTTGGTTTACCGGTTTATTCTGATAAGACGCTTCCCTAATTATTTACCGTTTTGCTCAAAAAGGGTGAGTTTTATTTTATGAATAATAGACATAAATAAGAGTATAATATGCAATTAGTGTGAATAGCGTATGATCTCAATGCCATCAGTTTAACTGGGCATTATTCTTTTTATTATGCTATTTAATAAACGAGGCCGAAAGGATATTCTGAGACACAATGGACATACAAAGTTTCTAATTTACATTTTTCTTTGATTGCTGTATCAATTTAATGAACATAACCGTACTCTAAATAACAAATTGCCATTTTTTTTTATCTTCGATCTTTTATAAATTAACATAAGTTGAGAATTGTGAGCTCTTAATAAACTTCAGTTGATAAAGATATCTGCAGCATACTAAACGAAGTTTATTTTTATGGGCTTAACACATATGAAGTGCCTTAAAAAAGGGTTTAATTCAGCATTAAAAATATATTCTTACTTCAACACAAAAACGTATTAAAGAATTTTCCACCTCGCAAGACATGTGAGAAATTCCAAGAAAATATAATGTAAAGAAAGGACATTCTTTGAAGTAACTTGATGATAAGGTAAACAAAAAACTAGAGAGATGCTATTATGATTTTTGTTTGAGTCTCTGGCTTTTGTTTGCACTTTTTGAAAAGCACTCACTTTCTCTTTGCTTTACTTCGATCTTTTTTTCCTCATTTTGTTTCCAACTTTTATCAGCGGTGTCCAGCAACAGTTCTAGCGTAATATCCTCATTAAAAGTCCATAAGTGTTAAACAAACTATTAATTTAAAAAGAATATTGAGAAATTATGTTTTATTACCATTTATTGCATTCGGCAACTGTTACACAGAAAACGTTTTCTCAAAGTTAGAAGGTGATAAAAAATGCATCGAAAAAAAAAAAAAAAAAAAAAAAACAATTTTTGCTCAGGAAAACATAGGCGCAATCAAATTCAGTCAAAATACAGGGTGTCTCAATTGAAGCAAAATCCGTATTTTCGTTTCTAACTCTCTATACAGAAGACATTATCTATAAATTTTCTATATTATCTATAAATTTTCTTTTTGTTTTCATTCAAACGTGATGACATTAGAAAAAAATACAGGTAAATGCTTATCATCCATAGTGAAACAACACTCAACTAGTCTCTCCATTATTTATAATGTAACTAATTGTTTATGCTATATGTCACTGACCAATATGAGCACTACACACATTACGATCCTATTTTATGACATTTTGTTGTTTATATAGCTAAATAAATTTCAAATTTTTTTAATTTATGGGCTATTATTAAATTTATTCGGGTTCACTGGAAGATAGACACTATAATTTTAATTTTCATAAAACTCACTGGGTACACTTTTAAAACCTTATCTACCTTTGACCGTTAGCATTTCCGATGATACAATACTGGAAAATTTCAGAACGATGTTCATTAATCTAATTCTGAAAGTAGGAGAATAAATATTTTTGCACCAACACTCCATTTTTTTTTACAATACTTTTACACTAGAATTTTCTTAAGGACTACATATTAAAATTGTATCCAACTTATAAATTTTCAGTAATAACATTTAAAATTGCCGGCACATTTGATTTTTTTAGCAAACCTTACCCTTGGATGCCGAACGGTAAGTCATTCACTCAAGTTGTTACGGAATTATTCAGATTTGAAATTTTGTATCACTAATGTTAAATTCAGTTTTAATAGTTGCGAAATATATGGTAAATATTTTATCGAATATTAATATAAAAAATTATATAATAATCTACATCAAAATATGTGTAATCCAAATATACACATATAAAAAATGTACAATATATATATATATATATATATATATATATATATAACTGAACCTGTACGATCCATGAAAGATCAGGGCCTACAGTGCCCAACTCTGTTTAGGGTAATTCCGGGATTTATGCCACACATTGTTTTTTGAATTTGTGTATAAAGTCTCCTGGTGGACATAAAAAAAATCATGGTGTGCTATTTAATGTTAAATATACAACGCGTGTAGTGCGACAAAAAAATTCAAAATAAATTATTAATATTTTTTAACATTTTTTTTTCTACAACATTACGCTGAGGCGTGTCACACGTACAATCAAGCTGAGACGCTACACTTGTGCGGTAGTTATGCCGCGCTTGTAATAAGAACAGAATGAAATTATAAATAAAAATATTAAAAAATATATTCATATCTGGACTATAATTAACGATGTAATAACAAAATGAAACTAAATGAGTACAATGGAACGTATTAGTAAATTCAAAT
This sequence comes from Maratus speciosus, assembly GCA_963932465.1. Lineage (NCBI taxonomy): Eukaryota > Metazoa > Arthropoda > Arachnida > Araneae > Salticidae > Maratus > Maratus speciosus. Next base: position 538,506,784 of record OZ010796.1, read on the forward strand.
TAATAATTGTTGCCGACTTTCACTATTTAAATTATCGACTTATTATTTTTTTTTTACATTAAATTTTAATTGTTATTTCAGCAACAACGTAACATCAATGTATTAGAAAGGGAAAAGAAAAAAAAGGAAAATTGTGTTTCCATAATTTATTTGTTAATCCTTTCATGAATCATGAAAATGCTCTAATTAAACAAAGCAAATATTACTTTTCTTTTTTACTGGTGCCAAAAACAAATTTTATAAGCTCTTTATGAAGGTGCTTATATGCCCCTATAGTCCCGAATGGGTTAAGAGACCTATTTTTTCTATTACAATCTACAGAAAAAGTGTCGAAAAAGTACAGTCTTTATGTAACTACATTTAAACACATGATGCAACAGAGCCAATTACACTTCCTCTTTTTTGAAGTAGTTTGCAAAGAACGTCTTCATTACGCGTAATCCAATTTTTCATTATTATCATCTTGACTTCCATCTTTCTTGCTCTTCTTACTTTTTATTTTCTCCTTTTTCTCCTTTGGTTTTAGTAAACTTGATATCATGCCTAACATGGTCAGTCTGTGCAAAAAGAAAAAGGAAAAGTTAATAACACTTAATCATCCCGTACAAAAGAAACTGCGGCATGTATACCAGAATAGCATGCGGCATGTATCGCATTGTGCATGGTGCAGACGTCGGCCATCACAGTTGCCTGCCATCGCTAAGGGGAATGGCGTAACCATACACACAGTACTCTATACAAACGCTACACTTAATTTTGACTTCGAAATCATGCATGCATTTAGTAATTAGTGTATGAAAAGTATTCAAACATAACGTGTTTAAAAGGTTGAACCGTAAAATTATGCACTTCATTAAGGATTGTACTTCTACAAGTAAACATCGATATAGGATTCACGCTATACACTGGTTAAAATAATCTCATTGCGCACCTATGCTGTGCATTTGACGACCATCTATCGATAATTACAAGAAATATTAGGGGTGCGGCATCTATTCCGCATGCGGCGACTCTCCCGGAGTTATCCTACTTGACCCTGGGCCCCGAAGTACTATGCAGCATGTGCCCCGGCTAGGTGGTCAACCCAACACGAGATCCTCAGTGTTTAGTTCCTATGCAAGCTTGGTACTCATTTTATCGACCCCGAAAGGATGAAAGGTGAGTGAACCTTGCCCAGCCGGGAGCAGAACTCGCAGCCTGTAGCGTGGCAGACAGGCGTGCTGACCATTACGCCACTGAGCTTCAAAATATTTATTTTTGAAGTCAATATTAGGAAAAAAATATAAATTTTTTAGCATAAATTAATATTTAGAATATCAAAATATGAGAACCCAAAGTTACAGCTTATTCTGCTGGGTATTTTTTGTTGTATGCTTAAAAAACTAAACGCATTGCAATCCGTTCTGCAACGTTTAGATTAACTTTAGCATTAGGAGCTCCAAACTATAATGCAAATATGATTTCAAAATTAAGTGTTAGTAATGAGAAATTTAATGTTTGATACAATTTTAGTATATATACGACCACTTAAGTAAATGTCACTTCAAAAGGATTGTATGAAATATTAAACAAGGGGCTTTCGTACAAAGAGAAATATAAACTTCGAAATTTTGTACAGGAGTAATGACCATCCTTCGGATTTTTTTATGTACCTTTCTTTATATAGCTCACTATTTCTGATGACATTGTTAAAATGTTATTTATTTGTCAGGGATTGGATTATATTGTACCAAGAATACAACTGATGCTGTATAAGGGAAATAATTGTTAAACTGTTTCAACTAAAATTTATTTTCGAACGCAAGATTTTATGTATAGATAGCAAACTGTGAAGATTCAGTCAAATCCATCATATTTGGCTTATCTCATTTTTTAAAATGTTTTACAAATACTTTCACTCACAATTCAGATAACTGAGATAATCATTACGAAAACATTAAATTTACCAACAGTAAACAAGATATTGATTAAATTTGTTTCAAAATTATGTTACCACTGATTTTATAATTTTAAGCGAAATGTTGCAGTAATTTTAATATACGCTTTTGAAAATTTAAAAAATATTTGCAAATTCGGTATACATGTTTCATGCAAGGTATTTCGATACGAGGTTAATCCGGAAAATGCTGGTTTTAGAAAAAACTACAGTATACGACACATAAGGCGGACCCTGTGTAAGATGGATTCTGTGTAAGACGGAAATTTGTCAAAGACTAAAGCTTTTAGGTCCCCAACGAATCCATAGACATAGAGTAAATATACTCTAATGCAGAGTACTGTCTAAGACGGATAATTTTCTCATTCTAAATCTATTTCGTTTTAGGCAGAGTTCACGGTATAGGAATATGTGTTTCATATTTTTTGAGGGGGAAGGGGGGAGAGTAGTGGATTATGAAGGTATTCTCTGAAAAATGTACCTTCTTCCGCCAATTTCTGAACGATATTAAAGCTCAACGCTTGCTCAAAATGTAATAATGGTGTGCAGCACTTTCCTTACACTGTTATGATTGCTGAAAGGTATAAATAAAATGTCACCTATTTATCAGCAATACAGTTCTTGACGTCTTAACCAACTTAATGAACTACCTTTTCTATTTCGCGCTGGCTAATAATTAAAAGTCACTGGTTTCAATTTCTGGTTTTGACATGTACTGGTTAGACTGGAGGACCGTTTCTTTAGTCCTTGTGTGAAAACGTGACTGCACGGAAACCACACAAACCGATCAAATACGTTTGATATCATACATGTAAATCCATATCAATTCTCACTAGGCATTACTGCATAGAAAAATTGGTAACCCGCGTACATCTGTGTCCGTTATATTTCATTACCGTAAAAAATCGTATGTTAGTTTTTCAAAAAAATCTTTTAATCCTGTTTTTAAAGAATACATTTTTCATTGCTCTATTGAAAAAATATACCATTATCACTTTATAAGGACATAGATTTTTCGTGATATGAATAAAATATGAATTATGCATATGCACCTGTGACATATATAAAGCCTATGTTCTTATAAAGTGATAAAAGTATGTTTTTTCATAGAGTGATTATAAATATATTCTTTAGACATAATTATTTTTGAAAACTATAATACGGTTTTTCACAGTAATGGTATATAGCGGACACAGATATACGCGGTTTACCCAATTTTCTATACAGTAAGGCCGGGCGAGAATTGTATGGATTTAGATGAATAATGTAATGCAGGCATTAACCAAAGAATTTACTTTGTTTATTATCTATCTTAAACTACGTTTGATATTTTTCAAGTGATGCGCTCCAAACAGAAATGAAAAGCCGTTGATAGTACATAGTCACTCATAAGGAACAAAAGAAAATGTTTTTATAATTGAAACACGGCCTTATTCGATAACTTTAACTTTAAAATTGCATTGTTACACAGCATTATGCAGTGCATCCATTAGCCGATTGTTTCATCTTGGCAGAATTTCCTGCCAACATATAGATTCGTACCACTAATTTCAAACAGTAATATTTGTCTTATTTAATGACAAAAATTTGTGATTATAAAAGAAGAAGATTGTTATTTTAAAATACAGTATTACAATTAATCTTTGTTTGTTGATAAAGTCTAATTACTAGAATTGTCCCACAATCTTTCACATCAGTTTGTTGTGTTGTTTATGAGTTTTCCTGCCAAGCAAGAAACAGCCAAAAATTCAACAATAAATGACAAATGTGTTCTTAGGCATTAATAATAGTTAACAAAGGAAAGAGTTGCATAAATATATTTAGTCACAGTAATAAGCAAATACATGATAAATCATATTTCAAAATACATTCATTGCAAAAAATTGACAAGAAGTTCAACAATGAACATTTAAACAATCTATAGCTACATCACACATCATCACTTCAAAACACCTCCCTTTTTAACATTTTCTAACAAAGTTGAAAAGTGTTTATGCATTCGGTTTGTCTGTCCGTCTGTCCGCGCTCTATCTCCCGTAAATATACTCGGATTGCCCTGAAATTTTGGATGTTATTAATGTTTACCATAGCATGTTCCTTATTTCAAATGAAGTTTCTGGCATGTTTAGTTCATTTACAGGGACAATAAAAAGTTTCCCTTTACATTACGGCCTATGGGAAAAATCGTTTCAAATGATTTTTAATGGTGTTACACGCTTTCAAACATAATAAAATTGATACGCATTAGTGCACTAAAATATGCATTCTGTATAATATGCGGTGCAAAGAATAGTTATTATTCATTTACAGGGTTACACAAAAGAATTCCGTTACATAATGATATGGGGAGGGGGAGATTGTTTGCGGCGTGTTTTAATTATGTTAAAATATTTCATATATAATGAAACTTATATACATCGCTGAGGTTTATTATAAGTTATTTGATGCATAATACGAAGTGCATAGCATTTACAGGGACACACAAAAGATTTCAGATACTATATTGTATCCGAAGTACGGTACAGTAGCGATGTTTGCTGGAAATGCATTTTTAATTATGTTATGTGCTTTTATATTTCACTATATTTATGCATAGTATATTGTGTGTATAAATTCTGTAATTCATACACAGGGCTACACAAAAGAATTCATAATGGTTACTGAGTATGATTGCAAATTGCTTAAAGTTGGTTTTTAAATGAGTTGTGCATTTTTACGCTGAACTGCATTTAGTATACTAAGAAATGTTTGTAGAAAATAAATAAAATGATATACAGCGTCACGCAAAAAATTGAATACATGGCAGTCTATAAATGATAATTTCTGGAAATGTGATTTCAGTAGTTTTAAGAGTGTTTTACTTTGAATTAAACTTTAGCAATCCATCTATTAGTATAAATTGCTGAAAGAGAAATTTCAACCTGTTATGCGTTTTCTTGCTAAACTAACTTTCCCCATTATATAGTATATATATATATATATATATATCAACCTACAGATCAAATACAGGGCTGTTAAAAAGAATGGAAATACATATTTGCTATGGACGATACCTGCTGAAATCAGTTTTTGAAATGGTTTATACGTTTTCTAAAATGTTTACTTACTTCTCTTATATACCTTATTTCACTAATAACGAAGTTTTGTTAAAGCATTCAGGAAGTGTTGGAAAGTGTTTCATAATCTATGCTTAACGCATGATTTTTCTTACTTGTTTAAGAATTAAATGGAAATTAATGCGTTCGTATAATTTGATTTTGAAATCCAAAACTGCTAAATTATCACAAACATTGCAAAGGAGGGTTTCTTCCATGTTAGTTTTTCGAGACTCGGTCTTGGCCGTGGTACCACAGTTATGAAATGGGTATTGGCCGGCAGTAGGAAATACACTCCAAAAGACTAAATGTTTGTGAGTTCGGTTAAGATGTCCCTGTACCCTGTTTAAAATGCAAAAATTCTCAACAGATAATTCTTGGAAAAAATAGGTTAAAATCAAGAATTCTAACAAAATATATTAAAATGTAAAAAAAAAAAAAAATAATGAATAAAAATATATATCCATTAAATACAAAAATCCTGAGAAATATTAACTTTCCCCATTTTCATTTTATTTCTAAAAGTTATATGTAATTAGATTTTTAGTATGAAGTACTACATTATTTAAAGCAGGATTGCCTGTAGAAAGACAAAAGAAGTATAGTATATTATTTTGAAACTTTTCTCTATGTCCAATGAATTCCAAAGACTCATTAATACACTTTCTTCCCTATCGTATACCGTGCCCATGTACCGTCTCTATGAGATAAACTGACAGATCTTTAGAATACAAAGATGTTAATTATTGCTAACTAAAAGAAAACAAACTCAAGTTATTCGCGTAAAAGAATAAAAGATCTCGAGAGTGCTCTCTAGTGCAAGTAAAAATAAGTAATCTAACGGAACCAAACGATTGATATACTAAATTTTACAAATTTTTTAAAGTAGCATTTTATCTTAAACAATAAAATTTCTGACAATGAATAAAAGGAAACAAAGACCAATTATAAAAATTACAGAAGACAGTTAAATCAGATAAAAATTAAAAGAAAGACAAAAAAATAATGTGAAAAATTAAATTTAAGGTCATTTAAGCGGGAGAAAACTTCGCATATATCAAAGAAATTTCACATTATTTTCTATAAAGCGCGGTTAAACCATGAAAAACTGGCGTATAACCAAGAGAGTCGTATTAGTGATAGATCACTGCATTTTATTGCTCACAGCACTCAATGTAGCAGCTATGATGCAAACTTTATCAATTTCCTAAAAGTATCGCTTTTAAATTAACAGCCCACTTTATCTCCTTTTTACCCGACTGCCAAGAAGGGTTATGTGTTTCACGCGTATCTGGGTATGTGGATTTCTTTATACCCTCGAAACAACCCAACGGATAGATGGATTTTAATGAATGAGGTCTCTATCGATTCGTCTAAACCGTCCAATGGTTATAGGCTACGTTTAGTTTTTATAAATTCAAAATGGCGGTAGAGACGAAATTTTTTTTACGCACCCTATTGAGTGGCATATCATTGGATAGGTCTTTCAAAATGTAGACGATGTTTCATTGACTATTTTACAGTCAGACGCTCCGTTTAAATATTACACAACCTGGTAATTATATCCGCTGGATCTCTACCTTTACTGTAACTCTAATTTTCATAGACATCTATAGGCCTCATCAGAACTGTGTTTATAGATAGGAACTAAAAATTAAACAAAACTTAATAGTCATCAATACAAGTAAATAAAAAAAAGGGTAAGTAATATAAAAAATAGTTTCACTTTGATGAGAAATAATTAATTAGTTTGCTTTTAATGCAGTCGGGTTTTTTTTATTTTTAAAATTTAATGTATTTATTAAATTATTTCTTAATAATATGGATACCTACCTCACAAACACACAGAGGTATCCATATCTGTTTTGTTCTCTCTTTATATGACTATATGCCCATCCATCTGCCTATCTAAATGTATATGTTATACAAGTACTTCTTAAGAAAAAAATAAAAGCGACTATAAGAGATAATTTCTCAAATTATTGCATTGACATTTACACTAATAATTCTTAATAATCTACATCAAACTCTCTAGTCATTCGGCCATTTTTGGTAGTTCACATAATTTTAATTCCTAATATCACATTGGTACCAGAAATTTGGAATGAAAGTTTTCCTTTTTTAAGTACGTGGAGAAAAGATTTTACTTATTTTGAAATAAATATGCTTGCAAATTCTGGTGTCATTCAATCATTTCTTTGACTTGACCATATTATGCAGTCTATTTGACTATAAACTATGAAAAATTTGCAGCAAACTGTCCAGTCATTCGACCGTTTTTATCGATAAACGATTACCTAACAATAATTTAAATCAATCCTGACCATAATATAGTCAATAATATGGTCATAAAACCTTAAAAATATGCTCAAGTAACCATTATTTTTATGAAAACGGTCGAATGATTGTACAGTTTGCTGCACATTTTAACAGTGTATTACTGACCAAATTATGGTCAGAATAAAGTCAAATTACAGTTATGTAATCGTTTCCTATAAAGATGGCTGTAAGGAAAGTTTGCTGCAAAGATTTAACAGTGTACTTAATCCATGCCGTTAGGTGTAATTTAGTGAAAGTAGCTTGACACAAAAGTATGGAATGCAGCAACCATTTATCGTTATCCACATTCACTTTCAATTCTATTGTTTTCATTATCGCTCATTTTGATGCGCTATGAACAATGTTAAATTTAAAAAATGGACACTACCCTTTTAAAAATCTATACACGGTACGAAGATTATTTTAAAAACAATGTAGCACCGTATACCTAAACACCATATTCAAAACTTTCCCGAATCGCAGGGTTCGCAGCGTATAGGGAATTTTTTATTGTTCCTACCAGTATCCTTAATCAATAATATTTAGGAATTTTTTTTTTCTTTTTTAAGTGTTTTATAGAAATATATCATGAAAATATGTTTTCTCAAAATAGTGGTAGCAACTATAAAATTTTACCTATACGCTGCAAGGCATGTGATTGGACGAAATTTCTTCTGCCTATAAAGTGCGAATAAAAAGAAGAAACAGACAACCATTTCTGGAACCAATGAAAATAAACCGGTCAGCTACCAGAACGAGCTCTTTCCATCAGTAAAAAAATTATGAAAATCGACGCTTTCGTTTAAAAGTTGTGTGCGGACATACCTAAAAAATACAAATAGTACCAGAGCGATTATACTTAGAGCGTGCGTAGTACATGTTAAATTTGTTAAAGCATTAGCGATACTGCCCACTTCTGCGGCCACTATGGAAAACAGAATTGACCTTCAACCGCATAACGGACTGCTGCTGAAACCGTATAAATAGAGGGCTATAGCGGGGCGTTGAAATTTGTCTATGGTTATCTTCCAGTGCTAAACGTTTGGTGAGACGTAACCTTTTCGACGAAAGAGGGTGACATTTCAACAAATGACGGAGTTTGAACGAAGGAGAATCATCGGCGTTCGAGAAGAAAGATTTTCCTATAGCGCAATAGCAGCTCGTGTACAGCGTAACAGCAGCAAAGTGATCTGAATTTGTAAGTAGTGGACCAAAATCGGCTAGCCGGGACACCAACCGCAAGGTTTATGGAACCAATGTCCCGGCAGAAAAAAACCCTACTACCACCCAGAGATACCAGGCCGGTTCCCGGCCTGGATTCAACGGCATAAATTACAATAAAAAACAACAAATCGTTCACTGACTGTACACAAGCTGTGTTGGCACACGCCAAAGCAAATCAGCAACTGCTGAAAAACTAGAATAAAATAGAATTAATTACAACTAAAAACTAAAGTAATATATAAACGAACTAACTAAAAATAGGAATAAAAGTACACCGCCCCCACAGTGAGCCATGCACTAGCTAAGAATTAACAGAACAAAGAAAGCAGTTCCATTTGAACTGAAAAACAAACAGGTGGGTAGAAAGCAGTTCATGCAGTCTCAAGAAATATCCCAAAAATATGATAGTCTAGCATTCTAATATCATCACATCAAGCTACTTATTACCAATACTCATGCAACTATATGATGATAATTCCAAACACAGAAAAGTTCTAATGTGTTAGCGATTGTTCCAAACAAGACCCACTGAAGATCCAACGACACTATCACACTCAATATCACCATAACGGAGACAAGGTTAGACGCCAATCAGCCATTCAAGCTTGTCAATACAAGTAGGTGGAAATGAACTACCACTGATCAGACCACAATAAAGCCGGCCACAGATCAGTTTCATAAGCCATGATAAAATCACTTAAACTTATTTTTAAAATAGTTTGAAGAACAGGTACTCAAATAGGTAATATATTCATCAGATCAACTGAATAAACTTTAATAAGTATAACATCAGATCCAAATAGATTCCAGTACTGATAACGTGACTATCATGCCAAGAACAATATAATGAAAAAGTCAAACGCTTCCTGACCATTGGATCAAAGAAACATCTTAACTATAAAAATCCAAATCCATGCTAATAAATTATTAGACAACTTAAATAAACTTCATAGACAAGACAAATGAATAGCATTAAAATCTACATCTAATGAAGGAGTATAAACTGTTTAGAATGTTGTAATTATCTTTCAATTTATTATAATTATTACTATCAAAAAGAACAGACTTCATATTTTGCCTGACAGTGAGATTAGGATCAAATCTAAAACAGTGATTCATCAACCTACTGTTACCAAAGAGATAATGTAACACGTCTCCCTTACTACCACAATCACATCTGTTATGCGATCTTTTCCCTATCTTATGAAGAAACACCGGGAAACTTCCGTGTCCACTAATAAAATAAATCAAAATTTGATTGCCACAAATAAAATCAGTACTAACGTGTCTTAATATATCATAAGTGTCTCTGCCTTTCTCTAATTCAGACCAGTACTCTTGTCACTTGGTAATAAATTCCTTTTTAACACGTTCACGCCGGCGCGGTGGGTCACACTCGACTGTCTCAGATCTGCAAAGTCTCTGGCTTCTTGGATACCAGTATTTTAATACAGAAAATGTTGTTTTATCTAATTATCACAATTGGGCGATTTAAAGGAACAACATTTTCTCTAAAATAATAGTGGTGTGAAAAAAAGCCGGAGACTTGACAACTCTCAGACAGTCGAGTGTGACCCACCGCGCCGGCATGGACGTTTTAAAGTGTTTCCTAACTACAGCGGTAGGATAGCCAATGTCAGTAATAATATCAACGTTATCTTGTATTAGGGCATTCTTGGCCAGTTCATCTGCACGTTCATTACATATTAATCCTATATGCGCCTTAATCCATCCTATCATAATGGTGTTATTTGAATTACCAATTAGCTTTCCATAGCTTTCATCAATAATAGCATTACCTAGTAGTAGTGGATCAACATAGTAGTAGTGTTTGGAAGTAGTGGACCAACGAGGATCAGACAACTCGAAAATATGGGAGTGGACCCCGAACGGTGACGTCAACGCACGATGATAGACACATGGTTCGCATGGCGCTGACGAACCGTACAGCTTCATCTAGGCAGTTGGCAGCACATTAGTTAACTGCTACAGGTGTTGACTGTCTGCTTCGTCAATTAGTTGACTTCTGCGGCACCGTGGACTGCGCGCAAGAACTCCTTTATAGAGGATTCTCCCCACGAAAAACCATCGACTACTGCGGCTGCAATGTGCTCATTAACTTAGAGACTAGCATTCAGATTGGCAACAAGTCATTTATTCTGACGAATTCCGCTTTAATTTGTGGTACGATGATGGCTGCACTCATATTAGACAATATGCCGGTGAACACTACCTTCCGGAGTGCATTATCGAACGTCATAGTGGACGAAAACCCAGAGTTATGGTCTGGGGTGCGATTGCGCATCATGGACGATCGCAGCTGCTACGAATTGTGGCTAATCTGAACATCAACAGGTACATCAGTGAACTGCTAGAGCCCAAAGTCTTTCATTTCCGTCAAGACATTCCTGGAGCTAAAGATAATGTCCGCCCACATGTTGCAAGGAATGTTCAAGACTTCTTGTCAACCGAACACATACAGCTTCTTCCATGGCCTGCGTATTCGGCGGATATATTGCCTATTGAACGTGTGTGGGATTTCGTCGATCGGCGTCTCGTTCGTGATCCTCGTCTTACAGCTTCTACAGATGAACTTTGGGTACGCAAACAAAGAATATGAAATGTCATTCCCCTTTCAGACATTCAAAATGTGTTTGACTTCATGCCACGTCGTATAGCAGCACTTATTGCAGCGCGTGGCTGCTACACCAAATACTGTTTTCGGACACTTAATATGTATATATATATATTTTTTTTTGCTTTGAATATGTAATCATTTGTTTGTATCAATGCCAGTCGTTTGTGTATTAAATTTCATTTAATTCTGATGATTCATTCATGGTGTTGCAATTGAATGTATATAATGGTTTATAGTATTACTACGCGAACTGCAAAGTTACAATTTATTTTATAATATAAATCTTTCGTCCAAATAATTCCAGAATTTCTCCATTAAGAAATAAGAATAAAGTGACTTTTCTGAAAAAGCGGAATGAGAATACTTTTAGAAAAACTGGCACGTACTACTCAACTATTCAAACAAATTTTACGACTTGATTCTTGAAAACCGATTTAAAAACAATTAGTTCAGCAATACTTGAATGCATAAGGGAAATATTAAAAAATATATATAACTGAGACAACTAAATGACTTTTCTGAAACAGCGGTATGATAATACTTTCAGAAAAACTGGCACGTACTACTCAACTATTCAAACAAATTGTACGACTTGATTTGTTAAAAACCGATTTAAAAACAATTAGTTCAACAATACTTGAATGCATAAGGGAAATATTAAAAATATGTATAACTGAAACAACTACATAAGGATAAAATATTTAATTCACGATAACTAAGTATTTTATCTTATCTAACATAATAAAACTGACATGTCCATACCGGATCAATGATAGAATCAGAGTGAAACAGATTGAAACAGTATCCATATATTGAATTAATTCGAATTTTGAACTCTGGAAACTTTCGTAGTATAGCAAAAGAAAATTTAGTAAACGGCGCTTTTTGAAACTTAAATTTATATTAATGGTAGTCTTTCGAAGACAAATGTTTTGGTACAACGTTCCAGAAGAAAAAAAATCGCATAACCATAAATCCCTAGTACTGCCTTCGAGCTATATAAGTGATTATACTATCGATCCAAGACAGCTAAACCTTGATATCCCTTTTTTTTTTTTTTTTTTTTTTTTTGCATCGTCGACATAGAAATAATTTAAGGCTTTCAAAAAAATTTTTTTTTATTCGTGGCATGAAAAATTCTCGAACGATAGGTGAAGTTGGCAAAATTCCAAAGACCCATTTCCTCTTTCAATTCTCATCATACTCATTATTCACGATCACATTCTTTTATATATTTTTTCATTCTTTTTTTTTTCCATCTTCGTTTTATTATCTTTTGAAAACTTATTCGATGATATTAGGGTAGGGCTAGTACTGAATTGCCATTATCGTCTTGTCATCATAACTAATTTATGCACTCATTACTTCCTAGAATTAGGATATTTCAGCGACACTCAAGGTAACAGTTACAATCTCTGTTGCTGCAAACCTTCATTTAGAGGGCGCTGTACTTTTGCTTAATGATCGTCAATCATACATCAAAATGTCCAATATTTAAAAAATTTTTAAAAAGTTTTAAAACTTTTTTGTAAAAGAAAGTTATATCAGTATAGTTACGAATCTTCTGATGATTTGGATATTAATTCAAATATATTACTTGTATAATATATTTTAAGACACTAAAGTTGAAATAAAATTCTAAATAATAAAAAAGTAAAATAAATTTCTAAAATTGAAATATTAATTTATACAATGAAAATTTTAAATAAATTTTAATTTAAGAATTTCACTATTTCAAACAATTATTACATTTAGATCCAGTTTCGGATCTTTTCATGATGTGGATATCCTTAGAAAAATATTACCTCTATAGAAAATTGTAAGGCTTTCAACATGCAATGTCAAACCTGTAATGTTATTTTATACAATGAAACTTTAAATTAAACTTTCAATTAAGGATTTCATTAATTTAAAATCTTAGTAAAAGAAGATTTTATTAGCATAGTTTTGAATTTTCTCACTATTTGGATATTAATTCAAATATGCTACTTGTTTAATATATATTAACCCCATAAGGGGCGGTGAGATATATTATACCTCGCCTACGATTAATGAAAATTTGCACCAGAAAAATATTATTAAATTTTACGTTTCTAACTTTGGTGGAAAAAATTCGTAAAATTGCTTTTCCTTATTCTGAAATAAACTTTTTGGAAGATTCCGGTGTGAATTCGACATTACAGAAACACAATTACTTTCCCCTGAAAGGGTTAAAAGACTAAACTTAAAATATTAATTTATACGTTGAAAGTTTAGATTAAATTTCCATTTAAGAATTTCACTAATTCAAACAATTATTACATTTAGATGCAGTTTCGGATCTTTTCATGATGTGGGTATCCTTAGAAAAATAATACTTCTATAGAATATTTTAAGGCGTTCACCATGCATGTTAAACCTGTAATATTATTTTATACAATAAAATTTTCAATTAAGAATTATTAATTTAAACAATAATTACATTTAATTATCATTATCGACTTGTCATCATAAGTATTTTATGCACTCACTACTATCCAATTAGTGTATTTCAGCGACGATAAAAATAACAGTGATAAACTCAGTTGCTTCAAACCTCCATTCAGATAACGCTGTATTTTTGCTTAATGTTCGCCAATTACACGTCGATATGACAAATTAAAAAAATTGTTTAAAAAGTTTAAGACTTTTGCTGAAGAAAAGAGTTTTTATTAGTGTAGTTTCAGATCTTTTCATCAAGTAGGTATCCATACAAACAAACATATTTCCCCTATAAAATATATTAAAACATTCTACATGCATTTAAAAGCCGTAATATTAATTTATACAATGTAAATTTAAATTAAATTTTCAATAAATAATTTCATTAATTCCATCAATTATTACATTTAAATGCAGTTTCGGAGCTTTCCACGATGTGTGAATCCTTAAAAAAGATATTACCCCAACAGAACATTTTAAAACTATCAAGATGTATGTTAAAGTTGCAATATTAATTTAAATATTAAAACTTTTAATTAAATTTTCAGTTAAGAATTTCTTTTTTTTCAAACAATTATGATATGGATTATGGGGCATTCTCACAATCTGTTGACTTTCATGTCCCTGAACAATAATTTTTATTTTAATACACTTTTTTGTGTTTTTTTTTTTCATATACTGGGTAACATCCCATTGCATGATTTCACAACAATATTAACGAGATAAATAAGTTTTGGACGATGTTGGGGGTCCAAAAACCTGCAAAACTCCTATACCGTCCCGTGTCCCTGATACTGATTTTTAAGTTTGGAGCTGTCTAGAAAAAATTGTTTCAATAAAAATAATTCGATGTATTTTTTTTCTGAATCTGGAACTATTGTTTTATATAAATTTGTAGATAAAAATTAACCTGCACACATTTTTAGGGTTGTTATTATTTTTTAAGCCCTGTCCCTAGGTTTTAGATTCCTTACCATACCTCATCTAAAATTATACAGAAAATCATTTCAGATGCAGCCACAGAATTTTTTTCAAGGTTTTTCTCATGCAGAAGTATGCTAGAGAAATAATGTTTAAAATTCTTTGGGAGGAAATTTACTGTAGAATTTAAATCAGCATTTAAATATCAATTTCAAGAATCATGGCTTTATTGGTAGTCTCACCGTCCCCAAGGTTTATTCCTGCCCTTTTCGAGATAAATTAAAAAAAAAGTAATTAATTTAATCCAATGTTAACAACTGTTTCTAAAAATCAATGAACATTGTGGCTATCACTTAGTCTTAACATGATTTTCCTGAAAATAGGTGGTAATTTTCCTTACCGTTTCATCCTTACCGTCCCTTTTTTTACCATTTCGTCTGTTTTTTCCAATACCATACCCTTTTTCTTTTACCTTACCGTCCCTTCTTTAAGACCCCTTTAATACAATGTTATACAAAAATTCTGTATTAAAAGGACTACATTGTTATTATTTCTTATTTGGATGTCCTGTGGGTACTATGCAAATTCATTTAAGTAAAAATCTAGAAGAAAATTAAATTCGTAAGTTTAACTTAAACCTCAGTTAAATAAACAAATTTCGCTGCTGACCATTTTTTCTTCATTTTGAATCATTAAGGCATTCGTCTATCAGATTAAAATGTTATTTTAGCAAATTTAATTTTGTCAGATTTTTTTCCCCAAAAGTCAAAAGATTGTGAGAATGCCCCGTATACAATTTGCCACCATCGACTTGTGATCATAACTAATTTAACCTTTCATTATTTTTCAGAAACAGAATATTTTAGCAACACTCAAAGAAACAATTACAATCAGTTACAATTACAGTTGCTGGAAACCTCATTTAGAGGACTTTGTATTTTTATACTGAAAAGAGATAACAGCTTGCTTTTTCCAGTAATCAGTTGGTTGCAATATTCTAATATTCTAATATTAAATATACTATGATCCATGAGTAATATAATTCTACATCATTACGTAACGCAATAACATTACTAAGAGCACGCAATAAAGCAATACAAAACTCTTGGTAAGAAATTTTTATGACTCTTGAACCTTTATTTATAGCACAAAAGTACAGTTCATTACAGCAATATTTTTCTAAATAAACCCAGATAATGCATTCAATAAAATATTTTTTGTTTCCAAATGCCGTTTTTATTTATGGCAGGTTGCCGTTTTCCCGATTTTAAGACTCCGTATCTCATACACTAATTGGAATAACAGAAAAATGATTTACAGATTATAGAAGAATACAGAGTGATCCTTTCTTGCAAAATCGTATATAAATACAACTTTCTCCTTAGAGTTAGAAGCTGATTTTTTAAATATTTGAAAATTTAAATTGTCATAATTCAGGAGGTAAAAGAGATAACAGTCTGCCTTTTCTTGTGGGCATGTTTGAAAGTAATGGTAAGGCATATAAAAATGCATACTGTTATGTCTTTCCCTCCAGGAGATATAATTTGCATTTTGACTAATATTTCAGAATAACCTTTGAATTTTATAAAAAGTGCAAAATCGAACTTTTCGCTCCCTTCTAATTATAAAAGATTTATAAGACATAATTTTTTTGCAAGTGGCTTTTAACATGTTTTCTATACGGCTTTCCACATACAGGAAAAATGGTACGGCAATCAGTGTTTGTCGAAATTCTGTGGAATGATCCATGGGTAATGTAATTCTGAATCATTACGTAACGCAATGACATTATCTGAAAGAAACAAAGTCATCTCACATCAGTTTTTCTTTATAATACTGATACAATACATTTCTGAAATATCGCTCTATGTTATACATGATCAGCTTGGGATTCGCTAACAAACAGATGATCGTGTAATTAAGAAAATTACAGGGATATCTTTTTTACGAAAATCATAATTTGGGTTACTTTCACTTCAAGCATCCCCCGCTAAGCCATCCCTCATATTGCAATATCGCCAAAACTGAACATTGCTTTACAAATATCATCCCCATCACATTCGTATACTTGCTCAGTGCCAGAAATTCCTTGATTATTAATTAATATGGGATTCTTCTATTTGAGATTGGCGTCCTGCGGGAGAGAAACTTGAGATGATCTTGGATAAAAATGAATTGTCAAGCTAAAGTTTGTTAACTTGTCTCACTCTTCTAATAGTGGCGATACTGGCCGTCCAGGCCAGTATCGCCACGTTTTGGAATGTAGGTTTGTATAATTTGGGAAAAAAAGTGTGATTCTGAGCACAGTGTATGTCGCATGTCACAATTCTCATATTGAGGTACCCAAAAGAGGTTCTCCGTTACACAACGGGTTCTTAATGACTACGTTGGGGCTACGTTGAGTACTTTTGTTGGGATTGTAGTTCCAGTTAAATGAAAATTCAGATTTATGCAAGGTAAAGAGCTTCCACTGGTCCGGTTTTTGAAATCCAGTATTTTAAATAGAAAAATTCGTGAACAAAAGCGCCTTTTGATGTAAGGTCCGCTGAAAATTATAAAGACCTTTCTTTGAAAAAAAGTATTTAAAAAAACAGTCCGAGTCGGTTCCCTGAAGATGCAGATACTCTTTGGAATTTCAAAGGATTCTGGTACCACAATTTTAAATTAGAATTTTTCTACAATAGCACAATTTGCAATAACCGCGTTTAATTGCAGGATTGTAATGTTTTTCTGATATAAAAAAGGCGAAAATTTCTATTCAAAAATTGTGGTAGAACTGTATGCATCCTGGATTTATGCGATCAAGCGCTGTCATCGAAATATTTAAGGCCAGAGGACACGAGTGTGTGAATGGTATCGGATAAAGCCATTTTTTTTTTTTCATCGAGTGGATTTCTACCCAGCCAGTGAAAAATAATACAGAATCCGTTTTTTTATGGAGTGCTAAATTTCTTTTGATTGAAAATGAATTTTGGGATTATTTATGGACATTTCCCCCCCTTTCGTCAAAGAGCACACGACATTGGCTGCGTATAGTGTTATAAAGATTTCATCAATAATTTTAGCTTATTGCTGTAAAATGGGCCAAAAATAGCGGCATTTAAGACTGTTCAAGATTCTTAAATATTGTGACATTGCAGACGTTATAAACAGACTGAAATAAAAGTTTTATTTTTTCGTGTTAAAATTCAACAATCCGTTTCAGATTTTTTTTTGTAGGGATTTCAGTCTTTCTCATTTTGAGTGTACACTTCTAACGAAGAAAATAAAAACTCTTTCAGATAGCTAATTGTACAGTCTTTCAAA
Source organism: Maratus speciosus (assembly GCA_963932465.1). Lineage (NCBI taxonomy): Eukaryota > Metazoa > Arthropoda > Arachnida > Araneae > Salticidae > Maratus > Maratus speciosus. The sequence continues at coordinate 538,524,683 of OZ010796.1, forward strand.
TAAATTCCAAGAAATAGGATAATTCAATTATATTCGAAGTAGCAGTTATAATATCTATTGGTGCACGCCTCAATGCGGATAGCTCAGATTTTCCAGAGATATCTCGAAGATTTGTGGTGGAATTTTGTACGAATACTTTTAATGAAAATGAATGTATTAAGAACGTACACCAGCGTACCGTAGCTGCCAAACTTCCGTTTTTTTTCCAAAGCAAACAAACATAATTTGAAACAGAAACATTATTTAATGAATTGTTTTTCTTTTGTATGCGATTATTAAATGTATTTAATAAAATTACTGTTTTTTTGGAATTGGAAACACCTGGAAGTTTGGCAGCTAGGTTAACCTACAGAAGAAATTTAATCAGGTGATTGCCCTGTACTTAATGCCTTTATCACATTGTATTTTCACTTATGAATATCCCAAACTCTGATGACGACATTCTATTTATGTAAAAGATGTTTGCATAAGTTTTAATTAAATTTTAAAAAATACTTTTTAAGTGTTATCTTAAATTATTGTCTTTATAAAAGTAATTAAATTCTCGAAGAACATTCTTTGGAAACATAATATGTCGTTATAAAACAAGAAATGTTTAAAGGCGTAAAATAAATTAAAAAAAAATGTTTTAAGTAATCCTGGAGTCGAATTTTTCCATAAGGTAATGTGTGATTTTAAAAATTATGACATGCTGACGTTATCATCTCAACAATTAAGCATAATGTAACAAATGCTTCAAATAACTTGTTTAACATATTTAAAGAATCTTGAAACAAAAATTAATCGAAGCAGAGTAAATATAAATTCTAAATATTATAGTGAAATAGCCGAAACATCTTTTTAAAAAATGACCCTAATTAGGGGCCAAAAATGAATGATTTGGAAATAATCATTCTAACCTTTTTAACTTTTGAAAGTATTCAATAATCGCTGTTATCTTATTTAACGTCTTTATCAATAATAAACACAGTTCTTCAACGATTTGGGACAACGCACACTCATAGAAAAATGTTAAAAATAGTATAGTCTGTTGGCTATCTTTTAATTAAGATTTGACCGAATTAAGGTGTTATACCTACCTCAAAGTAAAGAAAAAAAGGTGTATTATTAGGAATTGCTTTGGGAAAGAAACAAGACATTTGAAAACTCTTTTTCTATTTTGTTTATTTCACTTTAACCCTTATTCTACTGACGTTACTTACAAGTACCATTAAATCAAGTTGTTATAAAATTCATTTAATACATCGATTAGATGTAATACAGCTTAGAATGAGTTATAGATACATTACTTTATCTTGTTCCAAAAGCATTATGGGTTACATAAAACAAAAATATTTTTAAAAGGATGATTTCTTTTGCCTTTACATCTTTTCCGCTTTCTTGGCGTTGGGGGGGGGGGGGGATTTTTCAATTCGGAAATATTTCTATTATAAGAACACTATATTTGTACATTTCCTAATTATACAGAATAGTAAGAAAAATATTTAAAATAAAAGATTTGATTGGGTTTATAAATATTGCGCAAAATCCCTATAAATTCAGGTTTAATCATTCCTTCTAAATCCTTCAATTCTTCTAAAATTTATTAAATGATTATGTAAATCTTCTAATGTACTTTAAACAATTCACGAAAAATGCCTTAGAAGATAAAATTTTCGTGAATTCATAATTCAGTACATAAAGGGTTAAAGAAAAGAGTTTGATTTTTGTAATGGCGAAATAAAGATGGATGTCCTCAGCAAACCCAGTCACCGTAGATGGCGTCGTTCTGGTAGTCGTCCATGGTGATCACCGCAATTCTGTCAAATCCGTCAGTATGATATCTGAAATTATAAAAAAAAGAAAAGTGCCCAGTTAAACTGACGGCATTGAGTTCACAGGCTATTTACACTAATCGTATATTTATACACTTACTTCAAAGAATAATACCCACGAAAAATAAATTAAGGGGAAATTATCCTCCGTCCCTCCCCCCTTTATACTTAGAAAATGAACGTCCAAATCTAATAAGGGAAGCGCTTTATAAGAATAAACCTGTATACCAAACTTGAAGCAAATCGGATAATTCTGCCTCAAAAACTCATTTAGATAAATTGAGGGGAGGGGGGAGATTAGCTCCCTCATTTCCCCCTTTATATTTAATCAATGAACTTGCAAATCTAAGCAGGGAAACGCTTTATCAGAATAAATCTGTATACTAAATTTGAAGCAAATCAAATAGTTCTGCATTAAAAACCCAATTATCTAAATTAAGGGGGGCTTAGCACCCGCTCCCTCCCTATACTTTCCCAATGAGCCCCCAAAACTAATCAGGGAAGCGGCTTATCAGAATGAACTTAGAACATGTTTTTTTGAAGCAAATCGGATATTTCTATCAAGAATTATCCTATTACGTACATGCATACGCGCATACTTAAATACGTACATACAAGACCTGTGGGCACATTAGCTCTCAGGCTTTGATAAGGTGTGACCTAAAAAACGTCTTTACTAAGACGTCTTTACTATAAACAGTCAAAACTATAGAGTACTCGTTCGGTTTTTGGCAAAATTGTTTTTGAATAAAATGGTGGCACTTAAAATTTAAGGCACCGATTTTCATAATAAGTTTTGAACTTTGTTTATTTAAAAAAATAAAAAAAAAAAACCCATCAGATCGCGAAAAGGAACTACAGTATAACTTCAAAAATCCGGCATCATCGGGACAGAGACTATGCCGGATTTTTAAAGCAATATTAAAAGTAGTAACTAAGAATATCAAAAGTAGTGCTGTATACTTAATGGTGTCTTTAGCCATAATTTAATTCATTATAAGTGATAATTATGTAAGAAAAAGAGAAATAAAAAAGCTTACTTTATTAATATCTTCTATGTTACAGAAAATAAAATCTAATAAAAAGTGAAATTTTCTCTTGCAATTTCGGAAACATCGATTCCAACCTTGTTTGCTTCAATTTTTTTGGCCGTTCTTTAACAAGTTTCTTTATTTTTTTAATTTTTTTTTTTTTTTTTTTTTTTTTTTGTATTTTATACAAATGAAAAATGTCTATTTTGGAAATACAGTTTTATTTCTCTAAATCATATATTAATTCTCCAGTCAAATTTATGCATTTTTCTAGTGATACCTTTTTTTCGGCCGGTTGTTCATTCTCGTCTTCTGAGTTGGTACTAGCACTATCGGCGGTTCTATTTAGCTCAGCGTCAGAGATCTCGCTGTCCGTTAAATTGTTCGTCCTTGATGCAGTCCCTTCAATGCTTAGCCAATCACCTATATCACTTTTTTGGCACTTAATGCATTTTAAGATTTTGCGTGTTCAATCAGCTCATAAACTGCGGTCTTTTCACGGGAATTGGGAAAGTCGGAAATCCTTCCTCATGATTGATGTCGCCGTTGCCGAAAATTCGTATAGCCATGTACTACTGTGCTATGCATTTGTCAAAGTTGTCCCCAAAGATGTTCCCTTGGCTAAGCAAAGGTGCAGCTCCCAGAAAATATGTTCAGAAAATAATCGCATCTGACAAATGAAAAGAAAAAAGTCAAATAATGATTTTTGCCTGTTTACTTTCGATCTTGAAATTTTTAATTCATAAAGAATTGCTATTTTTCTTCTCACATAACTTGAAAAGTGTAAAAGAAAAAGGAAGGGTAAGATGATTTTGATGCCAGATTTTTGAAGTTGTCGGATTTCTGAATGCCGGATACTTGAAGTTACTTTGTATTATTCTCTAGATAATATTGTTATTCAAAATTATTCAAAATTTAGAGAAGAGTGGTTAAGATTTGTTCGAATTATCGTCAGTGGTGTAGTCGTAAAAAAACCAGAGGGTATACGTTCTAAGCAGAGGGTATACGCTCAACGTAGAGGGTATACCCTGGTGTATATATACTATAGCTCTTGAGAAAGAGAGGGTACACGGTATTCCTTGAAAAAATCCAGAGTATATACGGCGTATACCCCCGTGTACCCTCCACTATATCCCTGGTTATCGTGATCACCGACATTAAAAATATAGATTTAGATAATCATGTTTAAAGAATCAAGCTGCGATTATTTATGTATGATGGAGCAAAGTACATTTAAACGGCATAACTTTCTTAACTTTTAACAGATAGAACAAAAAATGTAACGGAATGTTTCTTACTAATTGTTCTTTCAGAAAATGTAATTAAAAGTTGCATTTTGAAAGTATGCATGTAAGCATAAGACATTAGCTAAATTTAAACGGAGATGGGTTGATTTTTAACCATCCGATAGAATCATTTTTTTTCTCTTTGCTTAGACGTTTTGAATGTTTTAACAGCTTCCCTTAATATTCCGAGTTATCTCGGGTTTATATATATATATATTGCAATCAATTATTATCCTGAGTAAACTGGGGCGTACACGGCTGCCACTGGCTACTATTTTTATATTGTATTCACATCACTATTTCTAAAAAATAAATTTTATATAATTTTTCTGTTGCACATGCTGTCAAGGTATATATAAAAGAATTTTGCTTTGAGAAAGTGGTGCGAGTAAGAATTAAAAAATATTCGCCGTTCTGGATAGTAAACTGATGATAAAACTAAATGCTTTAACACCTATGTAAAAAATTAAAAATTCAACTTAAATACTGTATATTATGTTTTGTTTCATTTTCTTGTATTTAAAAATGGAATAAAAAGATATGATGATTGTTTGCAGTTTTTTTTTAAACAAATTGGTAAGGAAAGCGGTTAATATAATTTAGTATAATTTAGGATTTATCAGGTTGTAACGAAAGTTTCCCGCCACAGCTAATACGGAACGTGCAAACTGTTCGCGTTGACGTGTTTGCTCATATTTTGTCAAGTGATTTTTGGCATTTGAAAGAAAGAGACTTGCTTTGTAACACTGTGTTGTGAAATTTGTAAAAAAATATCGTTATCATTATGTACAGCGTGTCTGAAATGGAACTATCACGCTACCAGATTAGAACCATCATTTACATCCAGTTCTGTTGCAAAAAGTCAGCAACAGAATGTCACCGAATAAAGTGTACAGCTTTAGGTACTAGTGTTGTATCATATGACACTATGAAGGTTTGGCGGAATGATGGTTATATATAAAATTACAGTTAATTATATATAGTATGATTAGCATTATGTAATGGTAATTTGGCGGAAAACTTTCGTTACAACCTAATATATTTACTGCTTCCTTGATTCATTTTTGTTTGAAAATTGTTTAAATATGTTAATCAAAATCAGAAACGTGGATTTAACTAGAAAAATGTAGTGAATTCAATTAGTAGGAGTGCAGCTGTAATTGAAGAATTATGGAAATGTCTTCCTTTTATTTATTTTTTCTAACATAATTATTAACGCAGTTGACGCCAATATTGTGTAAATACTATTTAATTGTTTTCGCCACGAAAGTCGTCATAAAAACAACCAGTTGTTACTGATTACATTTAGCGTCGTTTGTCAATATGTAGTGTTCAATCAATAGCGCTTTTTGGTTTAGTAAGGGTGATATTATCTTTTTCCTGACGTGCTACATGTTATAAAAATGTTGAAATGAAAAATGAGCGTTCTATGCGTATCATTGTTAGCATTCATGTGCACAAAGTGTCTTTTCGTAGTAAATCGATGCTGCTATACAATTTTGAAAGTGACTAAATTCCTGCGTCTCATATAGTTTCGGAGACACCTACAGTAACTCTAAAACTTGTCGCTAGAAGACACTGTAGGATATCTTATCAAAAATCACATGATCTGTTTACTACATCTTGACATTATAAGGCAGATTTCGTAAGAAATACTACCTATTACATTCTCCCCTATGTTGGAATTATTGAAATATTTTTGCAGATCTACCGAGCATGCCCCCTAGAGCCCAAAACCACCCACAGTTTAAAACTATATATATATATATCACTTTTTTATGGACACACAATAACTTCCATAATTCTGCACAAATTTCTTCCAAACTGATACATAGAATCAAGGGGTAGAAAATCTTGATCAAGTTTGTTAATGGGCAATATCGGACCAAGGTGGTGGAAATAGGGAGGGTTTTTCTGAAAACAAAACAAAATAAAATCCCATAACTTCTTAATTATAATACATATCAAATCCGTTCAACGTTATTATTACTTCTAGGAAAAGGTGGCAAAAATTATGTATAACAGATTTTTGATATCATTAAAAATGGGCTTAAAGGGCGAAAAAAAATATGGCTTTAAGAAGAAAAAAATTCATGACTTCGCCAATTCACAATATATTAAATCCACTTAAATTTATTAGAAATTTTCTTAATCTTAACTACACCTTTTATACTGACAAGTTTTTGATAGGAACAACTCTTACAGCAAAAATAAATAAATAAATATATAAAAACAAAAAAAGGGGGAGGGGTTGAAGAATAAAAAAAGGTCAGAACTTCCTCAATTCACAAGATACCAAATCCGCTTAAATTTATTATAAATTTTCTTAATATTATCGAAAACTTTTACATTGACAAGTTTTCGATACGACTAACTCTTACAGAAAAAGGGGGATTGAAGAAAAAATTATCGTATTAAAATTATTCTGATAAAATTTCTTACAAAAAAAATAAAATTAAAAACTCGTCAAAAGCGGCCAGATAAATTTGTTAAAGTGTGATTATCTCTAATCTTGATTTAGTTTTTGTTGGTGAAATTAGTACTTAACTTCGAAATCTACCTGCGGCTGTATGTCGAGCCGGCTGGGATTTTTTTTTTTTTTTTTTTTTTTACTATTTTGGCTGTCATCATTTAAAAGTTAACATAATACTGAAGGACCTTATTGGACACTATGCATATGTAATAAATTTTAATACAAATGCAGAAATATCAATACATAAGAAAGAATGTGTTAAAACATTATAATTAATATAACTAAAACACATTAAAATTTGCTAAATAAACTTACGATCCAATCTGTTCGAATTTAAAGAATCTTGAAACAAAAATGAATCGAAGCAGCAGTAAATATAAATCCTAAATTATAGTGAAATACCAGGAAGATCTTTAAAAAAATAGCCTCTAATTAGGGTAAAAATTGAATGCTTTTCTATCCATCTCTTTTTAAAAGCCGGATTTAAAATAATCCTTTTTTATAGACATTATTTTTTATAGGTTGGATCTACCGCAGCTGGTATAAATAAAATTGTTTCACGATTCAACAAATCTATGAAATCTGATGCATATAATGAACTTCCATATGCCTTTAAGGGGATAGTGGATACTAAAAATCAAATAGTTCATTTTTCAATGGATTAATTTCAAAATTGGAAGACTTGTTAATAGCATGCTCAAATAGTTATATTTAAAATTTGGTGTTAAAATAATAATAAGTTTTGAAATTATTCACTACTTAAATTTTTAAAATACGAATACAGACGACTCTCTGTTTAACGTCTCCCTACTTAACGACGATCTCTATTTAAGGACGATATTTTGCGGTCCCGGCTCCTTTAAGTAAAAATATCTCTATTTAAAGACGAAATTGTTTCTATTTAACAACGATTTTCACGTAGTTTTTTTTTTCCCCGATCCCTTTAAACGTGTTAAACGAGGGAACTTTCTCCCATAGAAAAACAAGCTTTCTTGCAATTCAGATGAGTATAGATAAAGGAGAAGGGTGTAATGAACTTTAGCTATGTGACGAAGACGTTTTAGCAACCGACTTCAGAAAGTTAAATCAAATTCATGTAGACATCGCAAATCGCATCGCATCGCAGACGCAGAAGATGGTGATGAAGCTGATGATACAGAAAGCGAGACACCACCTCCTTCTTACTGAAATACGAATTCTGCCCTGGATATCCTTCGTCGGTACATTGTTTCATCAAATATGGAAGATGACTCATTCAACCTTTTTAAAAAGTTTGAAGCAAGGGTACTTAAAACTAGACCACCATTGAAACAATCTACACTTTTTGATTTTTTAAAAACTTAATTTGTGTTAAATTGTGTTAAATTTGTGTTAATGTTAATCTTAAATGTATTATAAATATTCTTATTGTACTGTAAGTAACATTGTTTAATTAAATGTATTATAATTATTTCTATTGTACTTTAACACGTTCACGCCGGAGCGGTGGGTCACACTCGACTGTCTCAGAGCTGACGAGTCTCCGGCTTTTTGGATACCAGTATTTTAATACAGAAAATGCTGGTTTATTTAATTAGAACAATTGGGCAATTTAAAGCAACAACATTTTCTCTAAAATAATAGTGGTGTGCAAAAAGACGGAGACTTGACATCTCTGAGACAGTCGAGTGTGACCCACCGCGCCGGGGTGAACGTGTTAAGTAACATTGTATGCTGTAATGTTGTTTTTGTATTCAGTGTAACTAATGCTATTTGTATTTGTGCAATAAAAATACGTAGTATATCTGTATCAATAAAAATAAAAGAAAGAAAGAAAACATAAAATAAATTTAAATAAATAAATAAAACATTTCTAAACACGCCAATATATTGAGAAATGTATTCAAAGTCATAAGACTGTAAACTGTGAACGGAAATGTTTTTCAAATATTATTTTTCCAGAAATTCTGTTTAAGGACGATTTTTCGAGGTTTCTTGAAAGTCGTTAAACAGAGAGCCAACTGTATTTGTCATAATTTTAAAATGTCCCATGCGCGTTTCTTTTGCATAAAATGTGACAATATATATTTATGATATACATATTATACATTACAATAGAAGTTGGTATGAACTGTAACAGTTCGTTGAATGAATTCGCAGAATAAATATATTTTTATAATTATGCTTTGTTTTTTCTAAAAAGGGAGCTATATATTTTCATATGTATATGAATTCCAACACTAAAATTCCACTGAAATCTAACTTTTTATGCTAACATTTATTTAGTATTGTATAGAGAATATATAGTATAAATTTCAAAAGAATCCGACAATTAGGAATGCGCATGGAAAGTTTCAAAAGTTAGACATGTGGAAAATTCTCAAATTTGAGAAATCAGCTTTTTAAGTAAAAAAAAAAAAAAAAAAACTGTATAAAAAAATACAGTTTTTACAAATATAAAAGCTTATATTTCTCCGAAGACGCGTCAGAATTTAAAAATTCTTTTTGCATCATATAAATTTGAGCATCTTCTAATTTAATAATTCTTCAAATTAAAAAAATGACTTTTTAGTCGAATTTCGTGATTTTAAAAGTCCACTGTCGTCTTATGTGAATTTATCAAATCACTACTTCTTCTCTCCTTTCAATCCTAAGGCTAATGTCAGACGGACGTCTTTTTGCACGCTTTTTTACTTACGTATTATCCCTACACAATGCTAGCGGTATTGTGTAGAGATAATACGCAAGTAAAAAAGTGTGCAAAAAGACGTCCGTCTGATATTAGCCTAAAACTATCAAATTTATACAACCTTTTAAAATGTGTGTAGTAATTAATGTAGTAAATATAAAAAAAGAAAATTTGCGCATGTTAAAAAAATAACTGAAATCATGTCAAATTGATGACTAAATTCAAGCCCCCAAGTAAGTTTGATTGTCACCTGCTTGATAGTTCATTTTTAATTCTTTTTCAAGTTTTTGTAATGACATTGGTAAGTTATGTAGAATACCAAGACGTGATTGACATCTGTCAAAAGTTTAAATGAGAATGTCATCCCCAAAACTTTTTAGTCATTGAAATTTGCCGGGTAAAAATGTTTAACAAATTGAAAACCATAAAAAAAATCTGTTTGTTTTTGCTTATAAGTTGATATATACTAATTGAGAAATATTTATTGAGAAGTTTCCCTTTAAGAAAAATTTATCCAGTTTTTAAATCTTATTATTTAATAAATTAAATCAATAGTAAGTAAAATTTTTTATTCAAGAGAATTTTACAAAATTCCCACTCACTTACCAAACAACAAAAATATCGAAAAATCCTTATGCAATTTAGGAAGTTAAATCTCATAAAATTACATAAATTTTCAATATTCAAATTGATTTAAAATTTACTTTCGACAATACCATCGATTTATCTGTATTTTTGCTTGCTTTTATACTGCTGTATACATTTTACTTCTTGAAAAAGCAATATGCAGAATTTCATTCTACATTTTTAATCACTCTGATTATAATCATTTCCTAATTTTCTAAAAATATATAGTACTAAAAGAATTCCGTTAGTTGTCACATATTTTTCCGTTGATTTATCGTGATCATATAATGATTTATCCATTTTTCCTCAAATCATAGAAAATTCTCCAATCTCAGCTATGATGGAATAATAAATGCAGGAAATATTTCGTTATACTTTTAACACAAACAAAAAAAAATCCCACCTTCGCATAAGCGTGGAAAGCAAATCGTAACATAGAAACGGGATTACACAATTTAGTGTGGAAAGTTTTGTTAACTTTTAATTTCTTCGAAGAGGATCACGATTAATTAGTATAATTGGGATATACAGGATGTTAAAAAAGTATGAAAGTCATAAAATCAATCAAGCAATGCACGTGTTATACAAGAAAGAATCCATAATATATTTTAACAAAGTTTAAAACGTTTCAATTTGCACACAGTTAATCGCACCCAGCACACTGACGCGGTAAGAAATTTCCAATCATGTTTGACGAAGTACTCGAAAATCAATTGTCTGAATACCCGTTATAATTTCACTTTTCAGTTTATCAACATCACGAACTCGTGGTTTCTAAACAACTGTTTTGAATTATCCTCATAGAAAAGTCAATACGAACAGCAAGGTCAGTCACTGTAACATCACAATCTTCACAAATGGTCATAGTTAATAGCATTAACCAAAAGGTGGCATCTTTATTTAGTCAGGGTGTGACACTGAGGATAGCGTCATTTCGTGACATTAACCCCTTAACGCTCGAATTAAATTACGGTTGAAAAATTCAAATTGCTTAATGGCACCACTTTTATGAAAAAGAAATATTCACCTTATTTAATGACAGGTAAAACGATACTAAAATATAGCCAATTTCACTATTTTATAAAACTGGTGAGAATCAAACAATTTGAGTAAAAGACACAGCCCGAGAATATCTCGGGAGCGAGAATTAAGGGGTTAATTTGGAGTCATTGTGATAAATTTTTGATTCATTTGTACCTCATTACAAAATGGGGCATATCAGCATATCGGCAATAAGGTAGATACGACCCATTTCCAATGTCACGTGACGAAAATTTGGACAGTAAGACTGCGTTTGGGTCTCGGTGCTTTCACATTTTGCTCATATTCGGATCATTTTGATATTACGGAAGGTATTATATTTAGGAATATATAATATTAAGGAAGGCCTTTTCATTTGCTATTCAAAGCTTATATCATATTTTATCTAAAATATTGAACAATTCAAATCTTCTACATCGTAGTGGCCCATCCTAAAAGAAAATGAAATTTATTATAAAATACTCTATATGAAGTTATTCGAAAGCTAACGTATACCAATATAACTATCAGAGAGTACACATATAAAAGCCAATGGATGTGACTTCATAATCGTCACAAATGGTGACAGTTAAAACTAAGACAAAAGGGTAATTTTTTTATTACACTAATTTATGACTCTTGGGTGACAGTCAATTTATGACATGATTTTAATCAATCGCAGGCACGCATCACGAGTTCATTTTCAACTCATTATAGGAATTAACTTTCTCCTACAAGTGCAAATTTGCTTCATGTGAAATATTACATATTTTAACAAGTCGTTTTATTAAAAAAATACTTTGATCATTTTTAATGCTAACTGAAAATCGAAAATATATAACTTCGCTTTTTTCAATAATTTCATAAAAATGTAAAAATACTGTAGGATACCTTGTACAGAGCTCGCACCGTTCCTAAAATATTTGCACTTTGCTACCAGTATTTTAAATAAGAACTTTTCGTGGTAGATTCATTTAACATCTATAACATAATTATACAAGAAAGATTATCGTTTTAATTTAGTGGTAGCAAAGTGCGAAAATTTTAGGAACGGTGCGAGCCCTGCTTGTATTTAACTGTAAAGTTTACGTCTTTAAAAGTGACACCATTTTAATAGGGGGATATTTTCTTATTACATAGTTTTGAACAACTAAAGATTAAGGGAATAAGAGTTTTATTCACCCTTTTCTATTAAACAGGTACTATGTATATTTCTTAATTTTATATGCGTTATTACCACCGTAAATAATTAAAAATTTTAACTTAATTTTATAATGCAGTGAATCTCAGTTAAGCTAATTAAAAAAACTCTAAGTGGCAATCAGAAAAGTAATTTACGTAATGTATTTTAAAAATTAATGATCTAAATTGTGAATTCTTTAAAGATGATTCTGAAAAATGTCTCTTCTAAAAAAATGCAGAATTGAGATTTTCTCGAGGATGCAAAGTCTAGGTTTATTTCAGAATTAGGAAATTTATTTCCAATATTTTTGAATAAAAAATTTTTGGACACATATTTTTTATGCTAGTAAATATGTAACAGCTTCATTGTATATTTTTATTTGAGAGTTAACTATCTACATATGGCAATAACGTTATCAATACCAGTTGATATAAATTTTATAATTTCTTAGCCCTTTCGTGTCCGTTATTTTAAACTATGAGAAATTACTTTTAAGATTTAAAAAATAAAAATCCCTGCCGGCTCGTCCTACAGACGGAGGTAGATTTCGAAGTTGAGTTCTAATTTTACCAACAAAAACTAAATCAAGATTAGAGATAAACCCGTATTAACAATTTTATCTGACCGCTTTTGACGAGATTTTAGTTTTATTTTTCTGTAAGAGCTGGTTTTATCAGAATCATGTTAATATGATAACTAACCTTGAACCCATATTATTGTTTAATTTGTTTTTGCTCTAAGGATTGGTCCTATTAAAATCTTGTCAATATAAAAGGTGTAGATAATATTAAGAAAACTTATAATAAATTCAAGCGGATTTGAATCTCGAGAATTGACAAAGTCATGAATTATTTTCTTCTTCAAACCTCCCCCCACACCCACACTTTTTTTTCGTTTTTAATTTTTTTTTTTTTTTTTTTTTTTGGTAAGAGTTGGTCCTATCAAAAATTTGTTCGTATGAAAGTTGTAGATAGTATTAAGAAGATTTATAATAAGTTCAAGCGAATTTGATATCTTGATAATTGACGAAGTTATTAATTCTTTCTCTCTAAAACCCCATTTTTTGCGCCCCTTGAGCCCATTTTTAATTTTATCAAAAATCTGTTATACATAAATTTTTGGCCCTTTTCCTAGAAGTAATAATAACTTTAAACTGATTTTCTATGTATTATAATTAAGAAGTTATGGGATTTTTTCGGTTTTCACAAAACCCCTCCCTATTTCCGCCCCTTGGTCCAATTTTTCCCATTAACGAACTTGACAGAGATTTTCTGCCACTTGATTTTATGTATCAGTTTGGAACAGATTTCTGCAGAATTATGGCCGTTATCATGTCCATCAATATATATTAGATATATATAGAGAGAGAGAGAGAGAAAGTTTTGAACTAGGGGCGGTTTTGAGTTCTAGGGATCATGATCGGCGTAGATCTGCAAAACGTTTTCAGAAATTCCAACATAGGGGAGAATGTAATAGGTAGTATTTCTTACGAAATCTATCTAAAAAAACTATCGAAATGACCAAAATTAAGGTTTACTGAAATTTAACGAATCTGTCATTTACTGATCTCTAAGAAATATGCTTATGATATCAAAAATCATATCTTAATATAATCTCCCCTTTCCTTTATTAAATCCTAAAATTCCTCTTTCATTTTTTTCAACTTCCAACTCCATTCAAATCCTTAAAGGTTTTCTTAATAAACCTTTAGCATAACCGCTTTTATTTAAATACAGTCCCCATCTTTAAAATTCTCAATAGTCATAAAACCCCTCCGAATTTAGCTGTTATAGAACGAGATGCAATGTCTTGATTTCAATTCGTTTTATCTGATCTTTTTCATGACCATATATGGCTATCGATAATTGGCCGTTTTATCCGGGCTGTTTGCAAGCTAAGCAAAAATATAATCACATCCTTATTTGGCTCGCGAGTCTGCGATCAAAAATTCCAATATTCACTTCGCAGGCCTATATCTATTGACAATGTACAACGTTCTAAAAACTCTGTGGGATTTTGAAATGAATTCAAGGATAAAAGCGATAACCTGCCAATTGTTATATGTCTCCCTCTCAGAAAATCACAGCCAAGAATTATAACCTTTTGGCAAATTTGGCGAGAATGCAATTAAGGAGAAACATGCAATGTATGTGTCACTCACTCTTTTGCTACCGCCTCTGAAACATGTATCTATTCGCTTCCTCACCTCGAATAAACATTACTACTTTTTAAAAATCTGACATGGCTTTTTCATCTATATCTAAATGTAAAAACGCAATACTCTACGTGGATTAACAACAATATTATAATGCTAGTAGATATTTTGCGTTACAATGAATATAACAATAGTCTATGGTACAATTTTGAAGACGTTTTGGGGGTGAGTAATATATTAAAACAGATTTATATATAGACATAACAACTTTACAGCATTTTCTATTATTATAAATTATTAGTTCGGGAAAGTAGTCCCTATTTTTATAAATTTTAGGAATGAAACACAAGTTTGAATAAAAGTCTCTTCAACGGTGTATATAGTTTTAAGAGAATTATTTGTTTATTATTAAATGCTAAAAAATAAATGATGTGTTAATGGTAAAATTAAAGTTATGTACTGCCATTGCTATATGCATATAAAGGCAAAATTATAGTAATGTAAAGACATATCATATTAATAGGACGCCAGACCTAAAAGGCTTAACAATTACTGAGTTCGATTTAAAAAAAAAAAAACTGATTTGTATGTTCCTACAAGACATACAGTATGGGTTTCGCGAAATAAGTTTTAAGATTAATTTAATTTAAGTACCAAAGTTTTGAAAAATATAAGATATTTGTTAATTTTCTGCTATCTTAAAATATAGAGGGAGTTCGGGTATTATGGAATGGTCGAGCAATATGAGATACTTTGATATTTGGCCCGTACGGTTGTGCGCCCAAGCGTAAAATTGCCAAACGACATCCTAGTACACCCATTAGAGTCCTGCATCGGTACGGGTTACCCGCAACCGACCCGACCCACGGTTCGGGTTGACGCTATATTTTTCGCTGCGGTACCGGTTCGGGTCGGGTTGACTTTCATTGTTTCGGGTTCGGGTAGGTTTCATGTTGAGTTTTGAGACTTGCGGGTTGGGTTCGAGTTGCCCCGAATTTCAAAAAGATGTCAAAAGTATTTTTTCATGTTAAAAATCTATATATAATAAGAACTCCGGCTTTACTCCCGAAAAGCGAACACCTCTGTTTAGCAAAAAATTTTTCAATTCCTGACATATATATACATGAACGCTTATACCTCTGAATAGCAGATACCTCTCAATCGAAACACAAGTAATATATATGTGCGAAAAACTATCACATCTATGATACATTTTTTTGTGATGGGGAGACTAGGGAGGAATGACCCACTTTTTACAAAATGATTTTTTATTTTTTAAATATTGAACGTAGAATAAAGTTTTATGTATCATTTTATTTGTTATGCATTCAGTTATCAAAATATAATTGTTATATAAGTGTAACATATAATAAATTTGAAAAATGTATCAATATAATTTTATTCATGAAAAAATAATGAGTCAAGACTCCTCACATATGGGAGGGTTGATCCACTATAAGGGAGGCTTGACCCACTTTGTTTTATACTGCATTATTTGCGAAAAGAAATCAAATCAGTTTAAAAAAATCAAAATAACTTTATTCTACATGCTTTAACTATTATAAATAAATATATATATATTTTTTAATATGAGGCTTAAACAAACCTGTTAAGACGCAATCGCAAGTCTAATAAGAAAAATTTTGTTTTAAACAGGATTTTGTCTGTGCAGCTATAATTGTACAGCAGGGAAAATGAAATTTTAACATTTAAGGCAGTATTCTGTTAGAGACAGGTTCCGTTTTCATAGTGTTTCATGTTACTATGTCCGGATTTAGGAGCCACTGTCCCGCTTTTTTTACTCCTTGTTCCATTTTTTGTGACACTCGATCTGACAAATCCAGTTGTCACATAGTTTGGCTTCATCTCACTGTATGCACCCTGGTGAAATTTTTCTGCATACCTTCCTAAAGTTTTTCGATCGATGCTATGTTCTTTTGCAACCGCATGAGCACTTGACTTATCTTTAACATGATTTAAACCTGCAAGGGGCAAAGTACTTTCAGTATTAAAACGTTGAAATAAATGAATGTCACCGGAATTTATGAACAAATTTATTTGGAAATAAGGAAAAGGCTATGTTTCGCATACAGGTTAAATGAAAGGATTTTAGCAAAATTCTGGTGTCATTATGATGTTTCGGAATTAAAATTAAGTTGTTTTAAAAACATACCACTGTCCCTCAAAAGTTTAAGACTGCTGCATTCATTTTTTCTAATCCTTTCTAGTCTTTCCCACTGTTTCTATTTACCTATTGTAAACAATATTTAAATGGAAAAAAGTTCCTATCAACTTTCCCATTTTCTAGCAATTTTTCACATTTTTCTATAGTCAGTTTTAAACATTTTTTTTCCATCACACCATTTTACTGAAGCTTTAAAGAATAAATTTGCATTTTTTTATGTATATACCATCAGTGGTGGAAAATTGGCGCAGAGGAGGAGCCTATTGACACCACTAAAATTTTATAGTATTCTTCACCTTAATAAAAACGCAGAAATTCTGTCATTAGATAAGGCGAAAAATACCACTAAAATTTAGTGGTGTCAATATGCTCCTCCTCTGCGCCAATTTTCCACCACTGTACCATTAACTTTTCATTATGCACAGTGTATAATAAAAAGATTTCCAAAACCACTTAATTAAGAGAGCCTTGAGCATCTGGTCAACCGTCCCTCACATTAAGTAAAGTCAAGCCTCCCTACATAGACCTTTTTTAACCCCTTAACGCTCGAATTAATCTACGGTTGAAAAATTCAAATTGCTTATTGGCACCACTTTTATGAAAAAGAAATATTCACCTTATTTAATGACAGGTAAAACGATACTAAAATATAGCCAATTTCACTATTTTATAAAACTGGTGAGAATCAAACAATTTGAGTAAAAGACACAGCCCGAGAATATCTCGGGAGCGAGAATTAAAGGGTTAAAGAATACCACATTATTTTGTTAAGCCTAACTTACTGTACAGTCTTTATGCCTGGAATGAAATCTCGATATTTCTGCATAACTTTAAACCTACTTGCTTAAATTTCTATGATATAATTTATTTGAAAAAACCTTACAAAATATTTCTAAAAAACGCAACTTTTCGGTTAAAAGCGCCTCACAAATGATTTTTTCCATATCTATTTCGATTATCTCTATGAAACGAAGACTGTTGTTTGAGCGTTCCAGTAGCTTTAGTTGACACCTTTTGATAAAACTCTGAAATCCTTTTAAATATGAAAATTTATGGGTGGGTCAAACCGGGGCCGTCGCGAAACAACTTTCTTCTCTTACGGCCTGCTTCAAGAGAGTATGATGTCACGCAAGGGATGTGAGTAGCAAACGAAACTTATCGAATGGTTGTATGTGTGCATCAAAAACAGTGATAGAAATTCCCGTTTGACGATATTTGTTTGAGAAATTTGTGGCTTATTTTAGATCTGTATGAATTATACATTCAATAATTAAACACACAAGATTCTGTAAACAAGATTTTTTTTTGTTTTACTTGATTTTAAAATCCATGCTTGTCCCTTGATTTCAAATACAATCAAATACATTTGATTCATGGTTTTTATAAAGACTTTAACTTGAAATATACATTTATGGCAGATAAAACCATACATTAAAATTACACAACTTTAGCAGCAAAAAATAAAAAATAAAATAAATAAATAAATAAATAAAAATACAAAAATAGTTAAAGAATTAAGATTTAAGGTATTTTTCGGAGAGTTTAACTTGAAATATAAACTTATGGCAGGAGAAATTATACTTTAAAATTACACAATTTTAGCCGTAAATGATTAAAGTTCCCTTTAAAAATAAATATCATTAGTTTTAAATTATAAATATCAGGATTGTTATTACCTAAATTCGTTAATAAAAATATTAATTTTTTCAAACAATTAAAATGAAAATTCTATTCAATTAAAATTTCAAATTTCATAAAGTATGATTAACTTAAAATACACATTCTGTTTCTAAGTATTACAACTAAAAAGCATTTTTCCCTAGCAGTAAGTTCTTTCATATAATTTAAAGCAAATATATCATTTAATTTAATATTAATATAATCCAATACAATCTACAAAATTTGACTATTTTTTATTTTTTATTAAATTCAGTGAATGGTTAAGTGAATGGAATAAAATGTATACATTGAAAGCAGATGAGGAAAACAAATGAGTATTCCAAATAAAGGAGGACTTCTGTCAGAAGAAACATTTTTTTGCATTAAAATTTACCACAGATACTTTAATTGAAATTTATTGTGTTTATTAAATAATTGGGTTTGTCAGGAATATCAAATATCTTGCTAAATAACTATTTATAAAAATTAAAAATGACATTAGAAAATTCACTTCTAATAAAAGAAAATTGCCTGTATTAATACACATGTAAGTGTCATTGATAAAGTTTCATGATATTTTAGCTTTTTTAATATTTTCTGTTTAAATGAGATTATCTTCTATTTGGCGATATTAAATGCCATATTTGTTGTTAATTATATAAAAATACATACTACTAGTGAAAAATGCTTTTTAGTTGTAATATTTGTCAACAGAATATGTATTTTAAGTTACTCACGCATTATGAAATTTGAAAGTTTAATTCATAAATAGAATTTTTGTTTTAATTGTTCGAAATAAAATTATTTACGAGTTTATGTAGTAAAAATCCTGATATAATTTAAAATTAAGGCATATTTATTTTGAAAGGGAACTTAAATTATTTACTACTAAAATTGTGTAATTATATGTATGATTTCTGCTGCCATAAATTTATATTTTAAGTTAAACTCTCCGAAAAAGACCACAAATCCCAATTTTTTAAAACTATTTTTGCATTTTTATTTTTTGCTACTAAAGTTGTGTAATTTTAATGTATTTTTCTGCCATAAATGTACATTTCAAGTTAAAATCTTTGATGAAAGCCACGAATCAAATGTATTTGATTGCATTTGAAATCGAGGGGCAAGTATAGATTTGAAATAAAGTAAAAAAAAAAATGTTTCCCAACTTTGGGTGATCTAAAATAAGCCGGAAATTGCTCAACAAAATCATAAAACGGAAATTTCTAACACTGTTTTTGATGCACACATACAACTATTTGATAAATTTCGTTTGCTACTCAGATCTCTTGCATGACGTCATCCTCTCCTAAACGCTCATGAAGCAGGCCCGTAAGAGAAGAAAGTTGTTTCGCGGCGGCCCCGGTCAAGCCTCCCGTATGGTCAACCGTCCCTAGTCTCCCCTATATCAAAAACGAAATGTTGATAATTTTCATATTTCGAAAGAAAATAAATGGTTCTTAAAGAAAGAATAATCGATGACCATATTTCTTATATACTTTTTATTTCTCATGCAGTAAATTAAATATACACTCATTAATATTGAAATACGTATTTATTTGCATCTGAAACATAGTTGTGCTCAAACATTTTATGAAAATCCCAAAAACCTGACTTTCAACAAACTTGAATATGACCCGCAAGAACTCTTATAGTCTGTGAATCCGACTCGCAGGAAGAGAGCTGGATTCATTCCGAATAGAAAAAGAGAAAATTCGGGACAACATTTTCCGATGTTTGATTCTATTCAACAATCCCAAGATGTCCACTATTCAGAGGTTTTACTATAGTTGAATATTAAAGAATTTAGATTTGTTCATTCTTCTTCGTAAAACATAAAAATGGTATTAGAGATACAATTGTAGATTACTTTTCATTATTGCATTAAAACATAATTTACTTTCCTTTCATTGTGGATGCGGGTCGGGTTGCGGGTTGAAATATTGCGGGTTTGGGTTTAAATACGTCGGTTTTGATCGGGTTGCTGGTCGCTGAAAATTATTTTTGCGGATTCGAGTTGGATTGCGGTTCCAGTAAATTTTTTTATCAGGTTTGGGTCGGGTTGCGGGTTGATTTCAAATGTAATTTTCTGGTTCTGGTAGGGTACAACCCGACCCGCGCAGGACTCTATAACTCCCATAATGTACAGTTATGTTTGGCTACCTGTTGTTGGAGTGAAGCGGTGAAATCAAATCTTATTCTCAACTGTTGCATTTTTTTGCGGTAAGCTCTGTAAAATTCGTATTAATTATAAGACCACTTCGTCAATGATGTTAACTAAGTTCAGTACTAAGTTGAACAGTTATATTTATTGCTGTGTTTGTCAGTTTACGTCTATGTTAACCAAGTGAAGACGTTATTTTTTTTTTTCAAGATGGCGTGTCTGGTAATATGGGATAGCAGCTACACAACTGTTTCAAGACAAGTCTAGAAAAGATAAACAATCATTCCACCCCGACTTATTATCCGAGATGGACTTTTTACAAGATTGTACACAAGAAAAGGAAGATGCGTTGTGCCTGCCTTGCAATGTAAAATATTCAGGATGCATGGAAAAGGGAAGGAGTGGATAAAAGGCCCGATGTGGGTCCATGTGAACTGTGGTGGGTTCGAAACAACAGAATACATTTGTGGTTTTTGTAAAAATTAAAATATTTAAAGAATCTGATGATTTGTAGATGATATACTACTGTTTACTCTTTAAATAATCTTCGTTACTCTTGTAAATCCTGGTTTTTCTTATGGGGATTTTAATATTCCTTATAACACTAGTCCACATTACCCGACTGTTTAACATCACCCGAAAAGTGTAATTCTTTTTTTAAATCTAAATATTGATATGCATTTTAGTCTTCCACTTTCAACTCATTAAAAATGTGTTAAAAAATAGTATAAAGTCAATAATATAAAGTTTTACTTTATTAACTTTTAATGTATCTCAATTTTTTATGTTGACTTACAAATCAAAATTTAAATGGTATTTCGTAATACCCGGACTTCCTCTATTTATATATATATATATATATATATATATATGGGGAATTCTCACAATATTTTGACATTTCAGTCCCTGAATAATAATTTTTAATTTAGTACACATTCTTGAGTTTTTTTTTATTTCATATATTGGGGAACATCCTATTGCATGACTGCATAATAACATTAATGCGATAAATAAGTTTTGGACGATGTTGAGGGCCCAGAACTTCCTATACCGTCCCGTGTCACTGATGCTGATTTTTAGTTTGGAGCTGTCTGTGTAAAATTGTTTCAATAAAAGTAATTCGTTTCAATAAAAGTAATTTTTTTCCGAAACTGGGACTATTGTTTTATATAAATATGTAGCAAAAAATTAACCTGCACACACTTTTACGGTTGTTAACATTTTTTTTTTTTACTTCGTTCCACACTCTCAAAAATAATTTACTTAAAAATGAGAACTTCCATGTACTCGTATTTTTTAAGTACAATTTTTCAAAAAGAAGTACATTGTTAAAAATAATCTACTTAAAAATGAGCAATTCTGTGTACACATATTTTTTAAGTACAATTGCTTCAAAAAGGAGCATTAATCTACTTAAAAATGAAAATTTCTTTGTACTCGATTTTTTTTTAAGTACAATTAATTCAGAAACGAGTAGATGATATTTTGAAGTTGTGTAAACTTATACTTGATTTATAAATGTATGCAGAAATGAATACATATATTTTGTATTTTAAAGTCTCATGTTTATTCATGTTTAAATCCTATGTGCTCAAAAATATGAGTTTTCTGATAAACCCTTTTCTTATACCGAATTGACAGTAGGGATTTCCAAGCTTTTATTTAAAGATATGTCTATCTTTGTTATAATTTTTAATTTATAATACACACTTATCAAATTTATTTACAATTTCATTAGAAATGTTAAAGAAGAAAATTTAGTTTAAAAATTGTTTTATTAGAAATTAGAATATTTAAGAAAGGGAAAATTCATCATTGCTGTTAGCGATCTTCCGTCGCTGATTCATAAAAGGTGTCATTTGGAAGAAGCTGGTAACTGCTCTTATAGCACAGTCAGTACAATACTGATCTCCCACCTAGAGGAGGAATCGGGTTCAAATCACGAGGCGGCTCATACACAAAATTTCAAGAATTAAAATAGTAAATTCGTTGTTCTTTACTCCAAAAATTGCAGTTCTTCGCAATGAAAAATGATGATGAGTCGGTTCTCTGTAATTTTTCTTTTCTTATAGTGTATGTGTGTTTCTATGCATACTTATTTTCGAGTACCTATATGTACTAAAAAAAATGAGTACATGCGTTTTTCAAATTTAAGAGTTAAGTACTCGGAGCTATTTTAAGATCGGGAAGTGCTCAATAATTAGTACAATTTACTTATTTTTAAGAATAGTGATTTAACAGTGCATGGTTTTAGATTCCTTTCCGTCCCTCTTTTAAAATTATACAGAAAATCACTTCAGATACAGCCACAGAAATTTTTTTAAGTTATTTCTCATGCAGAAGTATGCTAGAGAAAGAATATCTAAAATTGTTTGACAGGAAATTTACTGCAGAGTTTAAATCAGCATATAAATATCATTTTCAAGCATCATGGCTTTATGGGTAGTCTTACCGTCCCCAAGGTTTATTCCTGCACTTTTCGAGGTAAATATTTTTTTTTAATTTAATCCAATGTAAATAACTGTTTCTAAAAATCAATGAACATTGTCGTTATCACTTAGTCTTAACATGATTTGCCTAAAAATATGTTGTCATTTTCATTACCGTCCCATCCTTACCATCTTTTTTTTTCCTTACCGTCCCTTTTTTCCTATACTTTCCCTTTTTTTTTACCTTACCGTCCCTTCTTTAATACCCCTTTAAGACAATGTTATACCAAAATTTTGTACTAAAAATAATACATTGTTATTATTTCTTATTTGAATGTCCTGTGGGTACTATGCGAATAAATTGTAAGTAAAAATTTAAAAGAAAATAAAAAAGTTTTAGTGGTAAAATGGTTAGGAAAATTAAAATCGCAAGTTTAACTTTAACTTCAGTTAAATAAAAAAATTTTAGCTGCTTACCATTTTTTCTTTATTTTGAATCACTAAGGCATTCGTCTATCAGATTAAAATGTTATTTTAGCAAGTTTAATTTTACCAGATTTTTATTCCTGAAAGTCAAAAGATTGTGAGAATGCCCCATATATATTTAATATTTTGAAGAAATCACTGGGATTGTATCCTCGGTATAAACAGTCACGTAGTGGACCTAAATTAAAATCCACAGGATGCTTGGTAATCAAATCAGTGAATATTGCGTTCGATCTTACAAGTCTTCGTCACGAAGAGGAAGCGAAGAACTTTATTTAGTTCACCAATGTTCTAGAATTCATATTAAAACTTTAGTATTTGCATTTTTTATGTGTTCGTGTGTCTGTTTCTGTATCTCCTGGTATCGAGTTGAAATCGGATTTAAATTCATTCACAGATATATGAAATTAGAAGCAATGTAGGTCACTAGCGTCGTACGTAGAATTCACATAAAAACTTTAGTATTTTTCCTGAGTTCATGAGTTCATTTTCGCTCATCCCGATATCTAATTGGAATCGTTTTAAATTCTTTCCCAGATATATATCAAATAAGAAGCAATACATTTAAAAAAGGAAGCGAAGAACATTATTTAGTTCACCAGTGTCCTAGAATTCGCAGTAAAACTTTAGTATTTGTCTGGTTCATGCGTTCATTTTCGTTCATACCAATATCCAAACGAAATCGGTTTTAAATTATTTCACAGATATATGAAATAAGAAGCAATACATTTACTAATGAAGCGAAGAACATTATTTAGTTCACCAGAGTTCTATGATAGAATTCACATTAAAACTTTAGTATATTTTCGGTGTTCATGCGTTCATTCTCGTTCATCCCAATATCTAACTGAAGGCGGTTTTAAATTCTTTCGCAGGTATGTGAAATAAGAAGCAATATATTTACTAATGAAGCGAAGAACATTATTTAGTTCACAAGTATCCTAGAATTCACAATAAAACTTTAGTGTATTTTCTGTGTTCATGCGTTCATATTCGATCATCGCGATATGCAAATGACATCGGTGTTAAATTCTTTGACATATATGTAAACAAAAACAAAAATTCAGGTATCAGGCATAGATTATGAAACACTTTCCTACAGTAACAGAAGGAAATTACATTTTTTTTTCACACAATGAAATGAGATTTCTAAATAAGAAATAAAAAAAAAAACCCACATAACTCTGTAAAAGGACATGTTCAACAGTTGCTGCCCACATGTGGTAATGTGTGCAAATTCTGTCGTGCAGCCCTGTATGTGATCTATATACTTTATACACACCACGTAACACACCAAAAATTAGATAAGTTTAGAAAGGTATTTTATCGCGGAAGACGCACTTCCAGCAATTATCTATCATATTCAGTCCTGGAACCGAATACTTTTGTGCATCTCTGAAAATTAAAGACAAAAGCTACGCAATCCATAATTTATATAAAACATGTTGTAGCGCACCCCAGTCATCTTTTTAATTTCCTTATATTTGAAGCATCATAACATCATGAAAATGCATAATAGCAACCGTTTTTATCATAGATCATAACGTAATCGATTTTATTTGAATTTCCCTGTACATGAACTATAAATGATACATATTCCATATTGCTGAGAAATCATGTTGCCATCGCATTAATGGATATCAGTCATATTCCAAGTATCGTAACAACTATAAAAGTTAAACGTAAATGATTTTTCTCTTAGACCATAGTGTAACGAAATTCTTTTGTGAGTCGCTGTACACGAAATATAAATTCTAAACACTTTATTTTCAATATCAAATATTCTATACTAAACTTCAATAACATATAAAAATTACATGGCAATCAAGTATATTTAAAATAATTAGGCACGGACTGGTGGGCAGAGAGACAGAAAAAACGAATTCATAAACACGTCTCAACTTTGTTGGAAAGTGTTAATAATAAAAGATATACTTGAGCCAAATTTTCGTTAAAAAGTTAAAAACACATTAAAAAGCAAGAAATTATGATAAAGGAGTGCGGTTTGCAAGAAAGTGCTCACAGGGTAGTCGGATTTTTCTAGCAGAAAAAAAAAAAAAAAAAAAAGTTAAAAAATCACAGGTAGAGGGCGCTGACGACCCGAAACACAATGAACAGGACAACAATACGCTCCATTCATTTGTTCTTCCGATAACAAATATTCAACATGACCTCCAGAACATTCTACGACACAACTGTTGTCCTGTTTATTGAGTTTCGGCGATGTGATTTTTTTAACTATTTTTTTTTTTTTTTTTTTTTTGCTGCTAAAAAAATCCGACTACCTTGTGAGCCCTTTCTTGCAAACCGCACTCCTTTATCATAATTTCTTCCTATTTTATGAGTTTTTAAAGTTTTAACGAACTTTTGGCTCACCTGGTATATTTAAAAAAGAAGCAAAGTACATTGTTTAGTTTACTATTGTCCTAGAATACTTATTAAAACTTTGTAATTTTTATTTTTTCTGGGTTCGTGTGTCTATTTATATTCATTGCGACATCGAACGAAACTCAGTTTTAAATTTTTGAAAAAGCAGTATCTTTTAGAAAGAAAACAAATATCATTAATTAGTTTAACAATGTCCTAGAATTTTCATTAAAACATTAGAATTTTCATTTTTTTTCTGCATTTGCGTGTCTATTTATATTCCATCGTGACATCAATCGCAAATCGGCTTTTTTTTCAAAAAAAAAAAAAAAAAGGCAATACATTTTACAAAAGAAACAAAGGTCATTATTTAGTTTTCCAGTTGTCCAAGAATTCACATTAAAACTCTAATTTTCATTTTGTTCTGCAATCGTGTGTCTATTATTTTCATCACGACATCGAACGAAACACTCCTTTAATTTTATTAAAACGGCAATTCATTTTAGAAAGAAAATAAATATCATTAATTAGTTTACCAGTGTCCTTGAATTTCCATTAAAACATTAGAATTTTCATTTTTTTCTGCGTTTGTGTGTCTATTTATATTCATGGCGTCATCGAACGAAAATCGGCCATAAATTCTTTAAAAGGCAATACAGAATTATAATTAAAAGGCATATTAATTATTTATAATTAATTATTATTTCATAATTAATTATTATTAAAAGGCAATACATTTTACAAAGGTACGAAGATCATTATTTCGTTTACCAGTTTCCTGGAATTCATAGTAAAACTTTGTAATTTTTATTTTATTCTGCGTTCGTGCGTCTATTCATTTTCATCACGACATCGAACGAAACACTTCTTGAAATTTTTTTAACGGCAATACATTTTAGAAAGAAAACAAATATCATTAATTAGTTTACCAGTGTACTAGAATTTTCATTATAACATTAGAATTTTAATTTTTTTTCTGCGTTTGCGCGTCTATTTATATTCATCGCAACATCAATCGAAGATGTTTTTTTTTTTTTTTTTTTTTTTTTTTTTTTTTTTTTTAAGGTAATGCATTTTACAAAGGAAACAAAGATCATTATTTAGTTTACCAGTGTCCTAGAATTCACATTAAAATTTTGTAATTTTCATTTTGTTCTGCAATCGTGTGTCTATTTATTTTCATCACGACATCGAACGAAACATTTCTTTAAATATTTTAAATGGCAATACATTTTTAGAAAGAAAACAAATATCATTAGTTTACCAGTGTCCCTGAATTTCCATTAAAACATTAGGATTTTCATTTTTTTCTGCTTTTGTGTGTCTATTTATATTCATCGCGACAGGGAACGAAAATTGGCTATAAATTCTTTAAAAGGCAATATATTTCACAAAGGAAACAAAGATCATTATTTCGTTTACCAGTGTCCTGGAATTCACATTAAAACTTTTCACATTAAAAAGCCTCATTTTTTTTTCATGGTGCTCGTGTGTCTATTTCTATTAATCGCGATCTTGAACTGAAATCCACGTTAAATTCTCTCACAAATATTTATATCAAATAAAAAGCAATGCAATTACAAAAGAAAGTATTACACATTTTTCCTCGTTCTACCACGATTTTCCTATCTTTAATAATTTATTCTGTGTTGTTTTCCTCAGAATATTTTAGATATTAATAAAACATGAATCATAAGTACTATTTATTATGCGTTACTTTATTAAAGTACATTTTGTCAAAACTAACAATTGTTATTTGTAAGTCTCATTGATATCACAGGAAGTTATCTCATTTCCAAAGCCGATAATAAGGGTAATTATGTGTCTCTCTAATTAGGTTTACGCACAATTGTAATAATTATCATAGCTACTTAAATCTAGCGAAATTTTCCGCAAAGGCACGTACGACATTCTAATTATACTTTTTCTACATAGGTTTGTCCAATTTCAATATACAGAAATAACGGTAATTAATATTTGAATGCCGAATAATTTACAAATTTTAAGTATTACAATTCAATAATAATATATTTTCAAGCTCTTGGAAAAAGGTGAGAAATTACTTAATAATCCAGAATATGCTGTAATACCGTTTCTAATCCTTAATATTGATAATGCTAAAACTTTTCTAGTAAATCTTTGAAAACAATTTCAGTTTAAGGATAATTTTTTTTATGTGTGAATGAATTTGGTTGAAAAGAGTAAACGTATTTATTTGGGTGTCCCAAAATACAAGGTAATTTTTTTTTTTTTTTTTTTTTGTATAATCGAATACGCATACCCTCTATTATTTTTTTTTGTATTTCACCTCAGTAACATAAATAAAACGTATTATTGCCACCAGATAACGGTAACCCGTGCCGACTTTAGGTCAAATTTGAACATGAAATCTTGTGCGGGGAATACTATGGAAAGATTGTAAAATGTATGTTTCTTTGGTGCATAAGACAACATTTTCTTCAAACAGATGTTTAATTACGTATTACAGCAAAAGAAACATTACTGAACTTATTTTCATTTTAATGTTTGCTTTTTACACTCAGGATAGACCTTCGTGTATTCTTGTACGCAACATAACAAAAATTGTTTTTGTTTCTCCTCCACCATTGTTAAACCATAAAAGTCCTGCATCATTTTTACTGCTGTTTCAGCTGTATTGTGCATTGCTCTAAGCATTGAGATCGTCTTTTTTCGCGTCTAGAAACGAAGCGTTATTATCCCATGAAGAGGGCCGGTTCAAAACTATCATCAATTTTGAGTCTAGAAAATAATGAATGGCTTTTGTCAAATATGAGATCATCGATGCTTTTTTTCTGTAAACAAAATAAAATAACAGATAGCAATTGCATGATATAAATGAATAACTAAATAAATAACTACAAAACCAATGTATGAAACTCGCCATTACACTGAACCAACTTCTTCCTTCGATGCAATGTATGTTTTCTCATGGGTCGAGAAATTTTCTCATGCAAATTTACCACCATTTTTAATTTTGTTTCTTCGTCTACATCATCATCAAAACGTACTATATACTGCTATTTCATCAGTCAAATACCATAAATGCTGGAGACATTTCTGTAAAGCAGCTTTCGAGATACTTTCATTCACATTTTCGTAGGCTTTCAAAGATTTCAAAGAGTACAAATCTTTGTACAGGTCTTTAACTGCCAAAATGCATTGAAGCTGTGGTTTAACGTAGATTGTCACGATAAACAATCAGACGTTTAACAGTGCTTTCTAATCCTTGGTGTGTAATTTCAGAGGATTACTAAATAACGATATTTTTAGGGAGTAAATCGTTTGGGCCATCCATCTAGCTTGATACATGGCACCCGCAAGTCCGATTTTTAATTTTTTTTTCTGCATCTCAACTTAAAAAATATGATAGAAAGTTCGATCAATTCTCGACAGTCCTCTCTGATCATAACCTTTTAAAGTTCAGAGCGGTAAAAGCCAAGGAAATTTTCAAGTTCGGATACGGTTCTGAACAAATCCACTGTTTCTCTATAGCACTGTATTTTAGTGGGATAGATGTTCTGTTCATCCAATTCTTTTTGAGATTTTTAAAGAGTGGAATATCGGGTCTTGTTGTCACTTGTTTAATTTTCACTTCGAATACAGCCTTTAATACCAGTTCGTATACATGATTGCAGCAATCGAATAAAAGCATTTCCCTGTCAATTTTTTGTTCGAGAATCGCAGAAGCACCATTAAAACGATCTGCATTCGAAGCCATGGTATCACAACAGAGAATTTAGACTTTCTTTTTGAGATTCCAATCTAAGATCCCCTTCCAAATATCCTGCGCCTGTTCTTTGCCTATATAATTATAAAGTCTCGACACAGCAATGAGGTGTTTTTAAGTACATATGAAATGACTATAAGCACGCGTTCTTCTTTCGATTTTCGAGCACTCAAATCAGGCACCAGTTTGCTAAATATAAGGTCGCTAAATCTGGTGCCTCGTTTTGAACTCAATTTTTATGTTTTCCACGTGTTCGTTCTGTGTTTCTGTTCGGATTTTTTGAGTTGTAGACTTACTTATCGGATATTTGTCAATGTTAAATCTAAGTGCATCCCTCCTAATACTAGCTTCAAGAATAAACACAGAATCTCGCAGACTTAATTGACATCTGTCTAATGCAGCAACTAATTTTGGAATAATAAAATCTTTTCTCATTACTCATTTATTTGTCCCAGGTTCTGAGGTTTCGATAAGTGTTGGGAAATCTTCTTTACCCATATTTTCATTCATGTTCCCTATTAAAAATATCACTTTTTTAGAACTACACAATTCGACTGTCATGATTAAAAACTATACAAACATTTACTAACAAAAGAACTTAGAATTACTAGAGAACAGGAATTCTGCTTTTTTAGAATTTATGTCGCCCTCGGCATTTCCATTACTTCATTTTCTTCTGATGCACTGATGGCTTCTATTATTATGAAACAGCCATTATAAATGAAGTTTTAGGTGAAGATTAAAGAGTAGCCGTAAAAGGTTAGAACTGTGATTTTCTATTCAGAATGGGGAGAAAAATGGCCATAATTTTTTCTTTTAATTATTGCCATCCCCCCCCCCCCCATTCTGACCAGAAAATCAGAGTTCTTACTTTTTACGGCTGCTCTCTCATCTTCACCTAACGCTTCATTTGTAATGGCTGTTTTATAATAATAGAAGCCACCAGTCCATCAGAAGAAAATAACTCGGTTAGGCGGGACTCTACTGCAGTACAAAACATATTTCAATTTTAAGACTTAAAGCACACGTTTTATTTTATGTAAAGTGACGTCATTCGCATCCGCTTAAGAATTCCACATTTACGATCTACTCTTAAACATCTACAATAAAGCATGCATAGTACATCACTATCGCGACATAATGCACAAATGCAACATAAAGATTCCGTCATTCAAGAAAATCGACAAAAAAAAAAAAGGCTATCTTATGATTCATAGATACTTAAAATTAAATATAGTTTATAATAGCTCCATTGTTTTAACAGAAATCATTCGTTTATATTTTTTAAAAATAGCACGTATTTTAATTACACTTTCTTTCGGTTGTTATGAGAAAATGGCAACAAAAATATATAATTACTGTTTTAGAACTATTTTCCTTTTCTTTCTACAGAAATGGAGTACTTCCGTTGCCAATATTAAGTAAATGGCTCTAAAAACTACAAAAAAAAAAAAAAAAAAAAAAAAAAAATTAATACATCAAAAATAAATGCAGATACAGTTTTCAAACAAAATGCATTTAAAAGAACTTTTTTTCCAATACGACGGTATAAAAATTGAAAATGTGCGATGCTTAGAAGTTTAGAAAAATTGCTATAGAGTATTTAATCGTATTGCTTTGTTTTACGGATGGCTTCTGTAAGGTAACGTTATTTTTTGGAATACACAAAATAAGCTGGGTAAAAGAAATAGCATTCCATACTGAAGGCTAATAAGCATATTGGCACATAGACGTGGGCTGTTCTAAGTAAACTGGTACTGACACGTTTCGCGGGATACGAACTGTCACTGTTTCGCCACAAGTTGTACATTGTCACAAGCATTCCAAAACTTTTTTTTTTTTTTTATATCTTTTCCATTTGCAGTTGCTGGGTGCTCCGTAACTGACACGTCAGCGTTCGCTCGCTAAGTACACAAGCACTGGCTAAGACCTTTAGATGCAAGCCGGCACGCTTTGCCATGGTTCAAATTACATGAAACTTTATTTACAATTCTTTTGACATAAAAGGAAAAAAATAAGAGGGTATGCAAAAAAATAAAACAATTTTAATTTTTTTGGGACACCCTTATATATATATATATATATATATAATTTTTTTAATTAAAAGTAATTATTCAGTATTCTGGTTGATTATTTTGAATTCAGTAATTTAATTCAAAACTACTGCAAAATTTTGACTTTATTCTGTATTAGTTTATATCATAATTTCTTGAAGTTTTGATAGCAAGATGCAAAAAATAAATAAAAATACACAAAAAGGGAGTATGAATGTTTTACTTAACGGGAGAACTGGCCCCACCAGTGACCGAGAGGTTCTGCTCTCGAAGTTGGTAGACGGGAGGTGCTGGGCTCGAACCCAATCGCGCCCATCGGCATAATCGTTCGGGGATTTCCATGGTTTTTGTTCCAGCCTTGGATTTCCTTGCGTAAATACGTTCCCTTAGAAAGACCCCCCAAGTAGGGCACCCCATGCCCTTTCGGGCCTATATGAGTCAATATCACAAAATATGAAAATTGCAGCCCGCACAATAAAATATCTATTTAATGTTATATAATGCAATTTTATTTTTTTTTTGCAATCTAATAAAAATTATTCTTAGAAGTATTTTCAAGAAATATTATATTCATAATAACACAAAAATAAAGCAATTAAAAGACGTAAAAATTCAGATTGTCAATTCCCTGGCATGTCACACTGTGATGTGTACAAAATAAAAGGCTTTCTGCTATCATGTACAAATATATTTTCCTAGTTTTTTTAATTTCTAATTAATGATTATACCTTATATAACACATATATGTGGACGGTAACAAGTTCTGTATTTTACAAATAATTTTCCATAATTAAAATATGATTGTGACTGAAAATGAATGTCTTTGTCTTGGACTCCCCATTTTACTTCTTTATGAGGTATAAAGATGGTACTGCAGAGTAATTCTTCTTGTTCTTGACATAGTTCAAGTCAGAAGTAGTAAAATCATTGCTACCAGCAAGATCTTTTATATATTTCTTTGAAAATAATGTGTTTAAAGGCTTTGTAAAAATTGAGTAGTCTTTTATTATGCCATTTTCTTGGCTTCTATAAATTACAAATAAAACTGAACATTACCCTGAATTTCAGGTACTATAGAGGAAACATGTTCCTTTAAACAAAATTAAAATGTTAGATATAAAATTTAAAAAAACAAGAATGTGAAAAATGTTTTAGAATGAAATTGTCATTATCTTGGAGGTCATTATCCTGGCGTACATATGCCAAGAAAATTACATATAATTATAATTACATAAAAATAAACTGAAGCTCTTCGGACTTGAACAATTTTACATATAAATTCCTTTATTCAGCTGTTCAACCAACATTTTTTTTTAAAATCAGACGCTTTGAAACAATTTAAATTTTCAAAACTTTTGTTTTCAAAATCTCAGATTTTGTGATATTCACCCGTATCCCTCATGTTGATAATTGGCCGTCATAAAAAACAACTTAACGGGGGAACATTAGAGATATTGCGAAAAGTTTCTTAGATTTTCGCTTTCTTGTTGAAGTCCGCAAGAGTTGATTATCATGGACTCACAACTAAAATCAAACTTCGGTTTTCTCTCTCATATTTAAAAAAAAAAAAAAAAAAAATCAGTATTATTCATAAAACTGAAAAGAAGACTGAAAAATAATCATACAGAAAATTATTTATGATGTTTGCCGTTTTAATACATTCCAACAAAGTTAAAATGTTTATGCTTGTAATTTTCATATGTTATTAACGTTTGGTATAGAATGTTCAGTATTGAAAATAAAGTGTGTAAAATGCATAGTTTTTTATAGAGACTCACAAATAATTTCGTTATATTATGGCTATGGGGGGGGGGGGGGCGTTTTCGGTGCATTTTTTTTATAACAAAGCTGGCGAACCTTTCTTTCTTTGAGCACCACTATTTCCAAATAGAAATATTTGCTTTAATAGAAGCTGCGATTAAATAAGATGAAGAAAACAGTGCATTTCAAAAACTGGAAAGTTTGGAAGGTATGACATAATTACGTATACCTAAATTTATTAATTACAATATTGGAGCATATTGTACATTACAATATTGATTGTTGTATTTTACAAAATTTCTAATTATTTTCGTTTTTAATTAAAAAGTACAAAAGGTGGGTTTAAATAGTTCCTTATTAAAAAT
Organism: Maratus speciosus; assembly: GCA_963932465.1. Lineage (NCBI taxonomy): Eukaryota > Metazoa > Arthropoda > Arachnida > Araneae > Salticidae > Maratus > Maratus speciosus. The sequence continues at coordinate 538,558,158 of OZ010796.1, forward strand.
GTTGATAATGAAATTCTATTACCTAAAATTCAGTTATTCATTTATCCTTGGAAAAGCCTCATTTTAGGGAAAACATAGATTAACAATAAACTTCTCATTTTCTTTAAAGTTTCTACGGAAATTATGTCCTAAAGACATTAAGAGTTTAACACTAAACCATCATAAGATAGCAGAAGCTTAATATACCCGTCTACTTTGAATATTTACATTTCGTGAATATTTTAAGATAAGTTTGTTCTTAAAATAAAACTCTTTGCAATTCATCAGCTTCAATTTTCTAAGAAAGTTACTTACGTAGCTATTCATTAAGAGAAAATCAAATTACTATGTTATGTTTTAAATACAGAATATTTTTTAATTAATTATCAATTTAGTAGATTAAAACAGATAGGTTAAGGAAAGTTTTAATTAAATTATATATTTTTTAACTCTTCCATGAGGAGGTGAGTAACAATTATGATTTTAATATATAAAATTTAATATAAATTTACTGTAAGTAATACTGCTTTAAAATATTGCTATTTGGGATCTAATCGAAAATTTCTGCGATTAAAATAAGATAACTGTTCGGAGATAGTGTTAATTAAATTGCCTGACTCGTAGCACCCTTACTTAAAATATTTTATGTAAAAAATAACACTCGTATCTAATAAGGTCATCGGTTTTCTACAAAAATAATTTAGTTATTAATTAAGAGAAAAGTCAATTTATTACATTATGTTTCAGTTACAGAAGATTTTTTAATTAATTGTCAAATTAATAGATTAAAACATATAGGTTAATGAAAGTTTTAATTAGCTTATATATATTTTTTAGCTCTTCCATCACGTGGTGAGTAACATTTTGGCCTAAATGCATAAAATTTAATATAAATTTGCTGTAAGTAATACTGCTTTAAAATATTGTTATTTGGGATTATTAAATTATTTAATTAGGGTTACTACTTTTCAGGGACTTCGAATACCACCTTATACGAATAGTAATATATGCTTTATCTAACCACAGATTTCTGTGATTAAAATAATATATTATTTAGAAATATTGGCAATTAAACTGCCTGACTCGTAACACTCTTACTTTATTTTACGTAAAATATAACATTTGTGTTTAATAAGGTCATTGGTTTTCAACAAAAATAACGTTGTTATTAATTAAGAAAAAAGTCAGTTTATTACGTTATAATTTATTTTCAGAAGATTTTTTAATTAATTTTCAATTTAGTAGATTAGAACATATAGGTTAATGAAAGTCTTAATTAGCTTATATATATATTAACTGTTCCATGATGTGGTGAGTAACATTTTGACTTAAATGCATAAAATTTAATATAAATTTACTCTTAGTAATACTGCTTTAAAATATGGCTAGTTGGGATTATTAAATCAGGGTTACTACTTGTCAGAGACTTTGAAGGCCACTTTCTACAAATAGTAATATTTGCCTTTATCTAATCACAGATTTCTGATTATTAAAAATGATATTATTCGGAAATAATGATAATTAAATGCCGGACTCGTAGTAAAACCTCCGTAGTAACGCAGTACTCCCTTACTAAATATATATTATGTTAAAAATAACATTTGTGTTTAATAAAGTCATTGTTTTTCTACAAAATAATGTAGTTATTAAATAAGAGAAAAGTCAATTTATTATGTTATGCTTCAGTTACAGAAGATTTTTTAATTATTTGTCAATTTAGTAGATTAAAACGTATAGGTTAAAGAAAATTTTAATTAGCTTATATATTTTTTAATTAATTGTCAATTTAGTAGATTAAAACATATAGGTTAATGGAAGTTTTAATTATCTTCTATACGAGGAAAAGTCAGTAAGTAGGTCACAAACTTATATGAGAGGTCGGAAATTAGTAGTAAATTGTTTCCAAATATGCCAATAGGTGGCAGCATAATCCAGCTATAAGATGTTAATTTCGAATTTATGATACAGCAGTTGTACAAGATGAGCAGGGTCGTTCAAAAGTTGTTGACGAAGAGCGAAGTGCTCATCCAGTTGAGACTGCGACTGAAGAATCAGTGCGGAAGTTTGAGGAAATGGTTAGAACTAACATGTGAACAACAATAGACATCATAGCAACCATTTCCTCAACCTCCCGCACAGATTCTTCAGTCGCAATCTCAACTGGACGACCACTGTGCTCTTCGTCAACAATTTTTGAACGACCCTGCTCATCTTGTACAACTGCTGTCTCATAAATTCGAAAATAACATCTTATAGTTGGATTATGCTGCCACCTATTGGCATATTTTGAAACCATTTACTACTAATTTCCGACCTCTCATATCAGTTTGTGACCTACTTACTGACTTTCTCTCGTATTTTTTAACTCTCCCATGACTGGGTAAAAAACATTTTGACTATAATGCATAAAATTTAAAATAAATTCACTATAGGTAATACTGCTTTAAAATAGTGCCATTTGGGATTATTAAATGAGGGTTACTACTTGTCCGGGGCTTTGAATACCACTTTGTACGAATGGTAATATTTGCTTTAAGTAATCGCAGATTTCTGCGATTGAAATAGGATTTATTCGAAAATAGTAATATTTAACTTAACTAATTCGTAGAAAACCTTACAAAAATATATTATGTAAAAAATAACATTTATCTTTAATAAGGTTTTTGTTTTTTTATACAAAAATAATGTAGTTATTAATAAAATAAATGTGAAGTTATTATGTTACATTTTCGATATTTAATACATTTTCGATCTATTTTTTAAAAGAGTTATCGATTTCGTAGAATAAAATATAAAGGTTATAGAAAGTTTTAAATTGAATAATGAATGAAGTAATAATATTTTGAATTTTATTTTTACTTCAAGGCAAATAATATTTACTGTTTTAATATATAAAATTTGGCGCATAAATGGACTATAAGTAATACTGTTTTAAAATTTATTTGTTTAAGAATATTAAAAATATTTTAAGTTGTCAAAATAACACTTGTGTTTCATGTATTGTTTAATAGTTTTGGAATTTTGAGATTGTTAATTTTGTAGTTATTAAGAGAAAATTAAATTCCATTATATTTCCAATGAAAATTACTTAATTAATTATAAATTAAATTATAATATATATGTTACGCAAAATTTCAATTAGCTTAGAGATGTTCTTTAATTCTTCCTTGACGGTGTAAATAATAGTTATGGATAACATTTAATATTAATTTTGTATGAGTATTATTACTTTAGCTGCAGTTTTCTAAAAAAAATATTTACGTAGTCATTAATTAAAAGCAAAGCAAATTAGTGTGTCATCTTTTTAATGAAATATTTAAATTAATTTTTAATTTCTCTGATTTAAACATATAGATTAAGAACTCTTTTATAGCTAATATATATTTTTAATCTCTTTCGTGCAAAATTAGTAAAAATTATAGATTTCACATAGAAAACTTAACATCGACATTTGCTGTATGAACTAATTTAAAACGCAGTTTTTCTGGTATATTAAAAACTATTATCATTTTATAAAAATATAATATTTGTATTTAATTTATTTTTTAATAGCATCGATTTTCTAAAAAAATTAATTTGTAAAAATTCATTAAGGGAAAATGCAGTAATTATGTTACATTTTCGGAAGATAAATTTTTGTTTATCTTTGTAACTATTAAATAAAGAAAAAATCTAGTTATTGTGTTGTATTTTGGATAAAGGAATTTTAAATAAAATAAATTATCAGTTTCATAGATTAAAACAGTTAATTATCAGTTTCGTAGAAGTTTTATAAATTTAGTATGTTATTTTAACTCTTTCACGGTGAGATAAGTAGCATTTTGGATTTAATGTATAGAATTTTAAATTTAAATTTGCCATAAGCAATAGTGCTTTAAAATGCAACTATTTATAAATATTAAAAATAATTTTATGGATCAAAAATGTATTATTTGCGGTCCATTTATTATTTAATAGATTTGGTTTCTAATGGATTTATTTACGTGTTTGAGACATTATGAAGTTATAATGTTATTACATATTAATAGATACGGAAGATTTAGTAGTTAATCATTAATTCCGAAGATTAAAGCTTATAAGTAGGGAAAAATTTAAATTGGTAGTAGAATTTTAAAATCTTCCGTAGCTAGTTAACATATAGCTATGGATTAATATATATGTATACAATTAGTACATATTTTTATTATATCAGGTTGTTCAGAACATAAATGAAGATTTAGGGGTAAAGAAATTAAAACAGTATAAATTATAGCAACCAGCTTTGTTTAATTAAAAAAAAAAAAAAAAAAAAAAAAAAAAAAAAAAAAAAAAAAAAAAAAAAAAAACACTACCGGCATCTGAACACTTCTGCCAATGAGTTATTTGTGTATCGATATACCTTTTGCTGATTGAAGAAATTTTAAAAAGGCGTTTTTGCTTTTTCTGGATTTTAGAATCTTTTTTTAGGATAGTTTATTAGGTGCTTAAACATAACAGGTTCGCTGAAAAATGTCTTCCTGAGAAAACAGTGTTTATTTTGCGCAGGAGCTCACCGGAGCACAGTGGGACGTTTTGATGATCTAGGTGGACAAAATTCATTTTTCCGATTAACTCGGAATTTGACAAAACCGCGTGTACTGGAAGCTGAATGTCTGTATTTTCGAGATCCGCGCGAGTTTTGTCAAAAAAATCAGAGGTGTCGAATAATTATGGCCGTAAAGAAGCCATTTGTACAGTTGGTTTTAGGGAGTTTCAAAGGTTGCACTAGCTTCCCCTAAGTTTGAAAGCACGTCGTGACTATTCTGTTTTATTTGAAAGCTCGAGTTTACTGATCTAATGTCAAAGGTTTGTCAAGGTCAGATTTAACATATTTTGTTTGAAAATAAGCGATATTAAAACCTATTTACCACTTTTTTCAAAATTTGAAATTCTGGTTGTTGTTTACAAATTTCATCTTGACTTTTAACTTATTATTCAGCATTTTTTAAAATCAAAGTGCCATTCCTAAAGTATTGAAAAATTAAAAAAACTCCTGCAGATGTCTGCCGATCATTAAGTTTTTTTCAATAAACAAGCATCATATTAACTTGCAGTGCATGTATGTATATTTAGTTCAAATCTTGCAAGTCAAATTTAAACCACTTTTAATTATCTTATTGAACCGAAAGAATGAATACATGTGTAATTTGAATGACAATACAATATTATTATAATTTAAAGAACGTAGAAGTTTGTTTAGAATACTGTTATAATCTGATTGAGGTGAAACTTTGCTCAGGATATGTAGTTCTGATGACAATGCAATATTATTATAATTTATGGAACGTAGCAGTAACGCTTTTTTTTTTTACAGGGGCACGTAAAAGATTAGTTCAAATCTTTCAAGACAATTTTAAACCACTTTCAATTATCTGATTGAGCTGTAATTTTGCCTACATGTGTATTTCCGATAACATTTCTATTAAATTATAATTTATAGAAAGTAGAAATTATGCATATTTTACAGGGCCACACAAAAGATCGCGGAAAGATTGTTGCTAAAAAGCAGAAATTTTAACTAAATTAAAAAAAAAATACTACATGTTATTGAGATACACAATAGAATTTTTTAAATTGAAAACAAAGTGCATAGCAGTTGTATTTCTTTTACAGAGAAACATAAAAAATTCGGATTCATTACCGTCTATATGCAGACATTTTATTTCAAATTGAATAAAATTTATATAGGCTATTTATCCACACAACAGCATTTCTTCAACCGAAAATAATTTTGGTAGCGTAGCATTTATATGTTTTACAGGGTACCACAAAACACTAAAAATTTTTTTAATATGACTTTATTTAAAAAAAAATTATTTTTCAGGATGACTACACAAATTTCTCGAGCAATTCTGAGTAGACAAAAATACAAAAAAGAAATGAATGTTAACTTACATATGTGCATTAAATTGTTTTTTACGTAATTGTGTAATAAGTATGTCTAGTGCATTATTTTTAATACATTATACAGGGTGCCCACTAAAGTCCTTCCCACGCTCTTAACCCAATATATCCCACCTAATTTAAACAAGATTCTCACCAGAAAATTTTTGCAAAATTTTATATTTTTAACTTTGGAGGAAAATCATTGAGAAATTGCTTTTCCTTATTTAAAAATGAAAAATTTCGATTATTCCTGTGAGAATTCAATATTTAGATATATTTTTGTTTGCCCCTCAAGGGGTTAATTGCCGAACGGCTGAAGCTATAGACATAAAAGTGGTGTCTAGGTATAGTAAAGTGGCTATGCGCTACCAGATGAGACCGCCTCCAGCGCCACCTGGTGCAAAACAGCTGAGTTAGTATTCCTATCTCGAAAACGAGATTCATTTAGCATTCATGTTCACAAGGTGTCGTCATTCACTTTTATCCCATATTTCGAGCCGTTTTCGCGATAGGAACGCTAATGCCGTTTTTGCACCAGGTGGGGATGTAAGCGGTCTCATCTAGTAGTGCATAGCCTCTTTGTAATACATAGACACCACGTTTAAGAATATAGATGCAGTCGTTCGGCAGTTAAGAGGGTGGGAACGGAATTTATTGGGCACCCTGTATTTTTATTTTAAGACATTGTTGTTAAATAACCAAACATTTATCACTGTTTGAGCATTTTATTAGTGATGCACTCATAAAAAAACAGAAAAAAAAACAATTAAACTTCAACAAAATAATTTTGTCCACCTAGATTGTCAAAACGTCCCACTGTGCGGAGTCTAGCTCTGGTACGTCTTTATAGATATTGAATTGTATATATTATCCGGAGCCCACCGGAGCATATAAATACTACGAACTGGAAAACCACTGTACTTTGTATTTTCTTGGTTTATTAAAATAAGAATCTTTGGCGAGAAATATTTTCTGAAAATTCCACACTCCTTATTGCAAATGCTTTTGCTATCTGTTTATTTATTAAATTTTATTATATGTATATATATATATATATATATATATATATATATATATATGTATGTATGTATGTATGTATGTATGTGTGTGTGTGTGTGTTTATAGTCTACCAAAACACTGAGATAAAGGAACAGGAGAGTTATGTGTACATTGACAAGGAAAAGTCATACGATAACACTGAGCTACATTTTGACCCATCTTCAACTGTGCATAGTGTTACCTGTCGGTGTACATTTTTATTCAGTTTGCTTGATTGCTACAACTTTTTTTAAATTACAATATTCGCCTTTTTTAATCTGTAATTAATCTACAATTTAATAAGGCGAATATTTTTCTTTTATAAACGTAGTAGTATTCAAGATACATTAATAAAAGGCGCAACACTGTTCGTGCATCAGAATCTTATACAATTCTTCTCTTGCCAATATAATTTTTTATCACTTTCGTGCCATTAAGAACTACTTCCCCCTAATTAAACTTCTATTAAGCACTTTCCGTGAACCTTCTACAGATATGATTAGCGCTGCAATGGGATTGGTCTACATGCGTTGGAGAGTAATGAACTGCTTCACTTTCAAAAATTGGCTATTATTTTTAGACCGGGAAGCGGCTGAACAGAGATTCACCTCATCGAGTTCGAAGGTGAAATTCCTGGATTAGGCAGAACTTGATTCTCACATTAAAATGCAACTGGTCAACCAAGTGATATCTTGGTGGAAACCACCTCCAGACCCGATTTTAGTGGTGGACTCGTTCATTGTGTTTTCGTGGAACCAAAGTTATGAAAACATGGAGGACGGGAGGTAGGATAATACAATGGTAAAACTACGTGTCAACTGCTAAAAATGGGTTTTCAGGTGTTTTCCACCAAGATATAACATGGATGACCACTTGCGTTTTAATATACTAATCGAGTTTAAACTAATTCTAGAATTCTAGCCTCCAACTCGATGCGGTGATTGTCTGTGCTGCCCACTCCAGGTCTATTTCTAAACAACCTGATATGTCTTACTATTTAAAAACATAATTATAGAAATATTTTTAAATTTATTCGACATAATTATTATTTGACCCCCTTCTCGATGAGAGTCGGGTATACGTCATGTAACAACAGGGTTCTCAGAATTCTTGATTTTTTGTTCCAGAAATTTTAAATTGAAATTTTTGCATAATTTAATCACATCATTTCAACGATGGCAATGCATTTTTTTTTTCCCAATAAAAGATTAAATTTTCTTTAACACTAGAAAGACGGGGAATTTTACTGAAATTTTATAAAAATATTTCCCACCAGAATTTTTGTTTTAAATCTTTAACTTATTTATTTAACTGGTTTTTTTTTCTTTGTACATTTTAATCTAGTTTTATAAAAAAAATTCTGGTTCGAACCAAGATATATTAATTTGGTTGCGGTCAAAATGACCGCTCGCCGTCTTTCTAGTGTTAATGGAAACTTGTCGCGAAGGGTGTAGCATAGCTGGCAACATTTATGCTTTTTATTACCACTAAAATTTAATAGAAATGTCTGTCTTACATAATCGCAGGTTTTGACGATTAAATAAGTTAAAATTTACTATTTAATTGTAGTGAAAAGAAGAAAGCGTAAAAGATGGCATAAATATTAAACTATTTTACATGTTTTGAAAGTATAAGACAAAAGAATTGTTATGCAATTTTAAAACAGTACTACTTCATCTTAAATTAAATATTGGTTCATTCCACATGTTAAATGTCACAGGCAATAATTAGTTAAAGCTTTCAGACAAGTAAATAGTATATTTGTTTAACTTTAATGTAAACAGCTAAGGAATAAATAAATTTAGATATTTAATGCATAAAATAAATATAAATGTTTATTATAATTATTTTATGATGCAGTTTCAGATAGTCTAAGAATATTTAATAATACTATAAAAATTAAAGATCCTATTATGTTTATTTAATTTATTATTAAAAAGCGAACAAAATTAGGATATTAATTTATGCTCTTTAAAAGAATAATATGCGTATTTGACTGTGAATTTTCAAAGGATCATTCTTCAAAAGTTTCATGATGCCAAAATTTAATACAGATATATTTTAGATAATTTTAAGTATGTGTTACGGTTTCATAAACGGGTTGATAAGGAACTTAATGAAAAACACTGCTACGATATCTAGATAAAACATCTACTGTCTTATAAAGAATATTGGTTTAAAGAAGGATTAGCAAATTAGGATTAGTCGGTATTAGCAAATTAGATAGCAGAATTAGCACGATTAGTCCGGATGTTCCGGTTTCGGTGCTATTTCGGTCACTAGCCATTTTGGTCCCTTGTCATTTCGGTCTCTCGCCCAGCGCGCTGCAATTTTGTATGTGTGAACAACGTGACATAATTTTACAGGGGCATTGTCGGTTATTTTAACCGAAGTCCCCTAAATATTAACCCTTAAATGCCTGAGTTTTCAAAAATCATTTTAAAAATATTTTTCGGCTTTCTTTTTTTAAATAAATCATAGGAAAAATACTTTAAAAAATCATATTTTGTTTTAAGTATGGTTTGCGGCTAAAAATCTGTTTGTTACTAATCGGCAATACTGGCGTTTAATTGAAAAAATAATTTTCCTTGATAAAATTCTATAATATTAAACACACAAGAATTTTGAGAACTATGATAAGAAATAAATTTTACTTGCTCACTGCATAACAAAATGGGGTATTTCGCAAGCTTCCAAACAAAACAAAAAGAACAGGTATCAACAATTGAAAAAATAAATCTATCTTTATTCTTAAACAGCACAAGTGCTGCCATCTAAATGTTGAAAATCGATTTAATAATATTTTCAGAATGTATTTTATTGGCAACATTAGTCATTATAGCTTCAATATTATTCTAATAGTATTTATAAGCCTAAATTGGCTATGTTGCTGAAGGGCAACACCCGGCATTTAATTGTTAATGTAGCACGACTACAAGGTCTCGATAACCAACACTTATAACTAAGATCGAAATTGTCGCAATCCACAAAAATTTCGTATGATAAACGTAATCGTTTTAAGAGGGGAGAGTGGATTTCTTATAGATGACCGCATATTTTACTTATTAGAAATATAAGTACATGTTAAATTAAAACACTTGTAACTCGAGCTGTAATTGTAGGAGAACACTATATTTCGTATGGAAAACCTAATCTTTATAAAGGGTGGACTTTGTCAGTTTTTTTTAATCGAAGCACCCTAAATTTAAATAGCGCGAGAATATAATGTTCCGATAAACACAAAAACTTATAACTCGGATCCAAATTGTCGCAGCACACACAAATTTCTTACGGTAAACGTAATCGTTTTAAGAGAAAGGTTGGGGGTGGGGCGCTCTGGATATTTTTTATAGGAACCCCCATATTTTAGTGCATTATAAATATAAGGTCCTGGCAATTTAAAACTGTTATAACTCGAACTGTAATAATCGCAGAACATTCATGTTTTGTATGGTAAACGTAATCTTTAGAGAAATTGGTTTTTTTTTTTTTTTTAACTGAAGCTCCTGAAATTTTAATATAGGGCTAATATAAAAGCCTGATAACCATAAACACTTATAGTAAAATCAAATGTCAGAAAAACAAATCCTTTAATTTCTTCGCATACGATTATAATTTAACTTTTTCTGATGAACGATTGCCATTAAATAAAATTGATAGCCTATAAAAACATGAAACAAAATTTTTACTATAAAAGATAACCATAACTTTAAAAAAATTAATTTCAAAAATTTGTAAAAAGATAAAATTTGTAAAAAGATTTGTAAAAAATATATTAAATTAATGCTTTAGGATTTATTTGATTTCGACCAATAAAAATTTTTTTTGACGACAATCAAGATTTATTTCTCTGGGCTTTCTTTTTCAAATCGTATGGGGTCAGTTTTGACATTTTTTTATTGTTCTTCAAACGTTTTAAAAAAAGGGTGAACAAAGTAACCACCAATTTCTCCAAAGATTACGTTTACCATACAAAATATCAGTGCTCTGCTATAATTACAGCTTGAGTTACAAAAGTTTTAAATTGTCAGAAGCTTATATTTATGATATATTAAAATATAAGGGATCTACAAAGAATCCACACAGCCCCGACTCCTTAAAACTATTACGTTTACCGAACAAAATTTGTGTTGGCTGCAACTATTTGGTTCCGAGTTATAAGTGTTTGTTGCCCTTATATTCGTGCAATACTAAAATTTAGGGGGCTTTGGCTAAAAAACCCGATAACCCCCCCCCCCCCCCGGTTATAAATATTGCGTTTACTATACAAAATATCAGTGTTCTGCGATAACAAAAGCTCGAGTTATAAGTGTTTTAACTTGTCAAGACGTTATATTTACGATACACTATATCTAAGAATTTATAAAATTGCACAGAGCACCCTACCCCCATAAGTTAAAATGATCAGATTTACCATATGGCATGTGAGGGGGCTTCGACAATTTCGATCCAAGTTATAAGTGTTTGTGTTTATCGTACTCTTATATTCGTGTTTTACTTCAATTTAGGGGCTTCGGATAAAAAACCCGACAAAGTCCCCCTTTATAAAGATTACGTTTCCTATACAAAATATCAGTGTTCTATGATAATTATAGCTGGAGTTATAAGTGTTTTAAATCTGACCTTTTATTTATGATACACTAAAATATGGGATGGGACTTCCATAAAATGTACACATAGCTAATTTGTGTGAGTTGCGGCAATTTGGATGCGAGTTATAAGTGTTTGTGTTTATCGGGCCCTTATATTCGCGCTTTAGTAAAATTTAGGGGGCTTCGGTTTAAAAAATCCCGACAAAGTCCCCCCCCCCCCTCCTGTTTATAAAGTTTACGTTCCCCATGCAAAATATGAGTGTTCTACGGTAATTACAGCTCACGTTATTAGTGTTTTAAGTTGGCAGGAACTCATGTTTATGATACATTAAAATATGGGGGAGGGGGGGGGGCTTCTATAAAAAATTATAATTGCTCGTCATGGTGTTGAACGATAAAACGTTTGGCAGGCCTACGACAATTATAGTCGGAGTTATAGGGGGTGGGGGGACTGAAATGGCAAAGGACAAAAATGTCATCGGGAGTACATTTCTTCTTGCGTTTTACAATCCTCGTTGTAGTTTTGCAGCGTTACCTACGCGCAGTGGACATTTATTACGATTTTTCTGTTTTTTGCGCTCATAAGTAATTTTTTGTTGCTTCACTCTTTTTGTAATTTCTAATACTTATCTTAATGATTACGATTTAACTTGTGCAATTTTTCTTAGTATATGATTAACTGTACCTACCCCATATGTGATTTACTTGGATTATTTATGCTTAGATGGTTACGTGTCCCTTTTGTGAAGAAATTTATTACGGGGCTAGTAGGCGCATTGAACACGGGGCAAGTTGGCTCGGTGTTTGGTGTATGCTGGTAGCTTGAAAAACAGCAAACACCGAAAAAAGTGGTTGCAATGCAAGTTATTGGGCACACGGGGCTTTCCCAAACGGAGACACTCGATTTTTTATTTGTGACAATTGTAACACTGATGATGTTATCGAGTAGGATAGAAGTTGCTCAATGTTAATGTTTTATTCATTATTTTTATGTCTGTATAATTTAGAATTTACATTGTACGGCGATAACGCCTTTGATTAAACCTACTGGTAATAAGAAAATTGATTTCTCTTAACTGCGTGTCTTATTTAAATTTTTATAAAGTGTGTGCCAACTTACCCCATAGGTATAGGCAACTTGTCCCGTGACGGGGTAAGTTGGCGCACAATTTTCCTTTTACTTTAGGCTTCCGCTAAACATAAACTACAAAAGTTACAAACTCAAAACTCCGGGTATTTATAGCCCAATGCCTGTTCTTTATGGGGTGCCTTCTGTCCCTTCTGCCTGTTCTTTAAAAGTACAGTTAAAGTTTCATAGAAAACTTAAACAAAAAATTAATAAAAATCAATAACTAAAAACTGCGCCTACTAGCCCCGGTCTCCCCTATATATATATATATATATATATATATATATATATATGCAAACGAATTATATAACTCCTTTGTTAGAAAATCTGTTTAATTTTAGTTTCCGGAGAATATAATAATTGGGAAATTATATTGTTTTTAATTGCCAATAATGAGAAATTAACGCATTATCAAAACGTATTGGTTATTCTAAAAAAAAAAAAAAAAAAAAAAAAAAAAAAAAACCCTCTATTATCGCAATTAAAAGTGTTTAAATTGGCATACATTCGGATGAAAAAATCCAAAAAAAAAACACGAAAACGCTTTCGAGTTATACCAAAAAAGTTACCTAAAATGATTTGTTCATATTCATTTTTATGTTTTACTGACGTCTTACTGTTTCATTTTAAATATATCACCTTTACACAAAAGAAGCTTACATCAAGTCTTTGTTATTTCGTCCATTGAATACTTTGTTAATAAAATTTTCTATAAAAGTACCATTATCATGCTTTGATAACTTCTTGTCATGATGATTAAACTAATCAATGTAATCAAGCATTAGCAGAAAGTGTGTATATTTGAACCCTGTCATGAGTTATACAATAGCTATTGGAATCTACTATTCATTCATACTCCTAGCTTATTACGCAAATAAGGTATCTTGTCGTGTGAACAAACCTCTTCCGGTGGCAGCAAAGCTATTGTTCACAAAGACACACTTCTATACATCTGTAATAGTTCCATATCAAATTCAAATGAGATAGATTGTCTTGTTCAACAAGACAAAAGGTGCAGAGAGTTGGAAAATTTAAGGATGCAGTTCTATTGTGAAGGAAGCAGAGGAAGGTAAACACCTGGCAACTGGGTATAGATATGTGGCGATATTTTAAACGACAGTAGCATAATATAGATGATAATTATTAATTAGTTTAACTCAAAACGTACGCAAATTTCAATTAAACGGAACAATGAGGTCTTTGGAGAATTACTTTACGTTCCCAGTACATCTGAATATGAGCGTTACTCTTAGTTAAAGTAAAATATAACAAATTAAAGCATCGTCTCAATCATATATTACTCAAACGTGCTTAAGCACTTATTTCATCGACTTCAGGTGGTTAGAAATAATTTAATATTTTTAAAGACTCAAAACAGATTTCATATTTGCCAAAAAATGCGATTGCTATTAAAACGTTTTTTCGTAATTAGTAAATTAAAAATTCTTTAATTATACGGGCGTATGTAAACCATCTTTACTAAATACCGTATATACTCGTGTATAAGTCGAAGAATTTTAGACAAAATTTGGGAATTGAAAATGGGGGGTCGACTTATATACGAGTTAGTAAAATAAAAAAAAATAAATGTTTACTCAATTGCCCATATTCAGGATCTTTAAAGCCAGAAAATAATACCTATCTAGGAATCATGGAAACCTTTGTTATTTTCATTTAAAGATTAAAATTTTTCAATGATAATGGTCATTTCCCTGTGATTTATAAAAGAAGCTCAACAATAATTTCCCTGTAATTGTTCTGCGCCCATTTTCTCTTGGGATAGAATTCCCTCCAATACAGGAACGTTTCTTTCAACATTTTAATCCCCTTTTTAAAAAGAGTTCAACTTGAGAAAGCTTCTAGATTTCTCCCCTAAAAGTTCTACAATACAAAGAAGTACTATATATTAGCAGTCTAAGAAGTTGTTTATCCTTGTAAATAAAGCTTGAATAGATTTTTCAAACAATTTTTTCTTATTAAGTATCATTAAATTGATGTGAATAGATTTCACAATGGTTTAAGCTTCTCCAGCTTTACACAATTATACAGTTTTAAAACGTTGAATTAAAAAAGTGATTAGAAACATAAAAAAAAAAATGTTTACTAATTTAATGAAAATTTACTAATATTTATCCTCGGTTACAAATTAATTTTCTTCATACTACAAGAAATTTGTTTCGACTTATACACGGAAATTAAATTTTTTTCAAAATTTTCCGTAAGAATTCGGGGATCGACCTAGATTTGGAGGTTCATTACTTACATATAAAAGGAGGAAAGGGGCGCTAGCCCCCCCTCCCCCCTTAATTTAGATAAATGGGTTTTTCATGTAGAATTATTCGATTTTCTCCAAATTTTGTATACCGGTTTTTATGTTAAGGAGCTGCTTTTATTTGATTTGAAGGTTCATTAGGTACATATAAAGGGAGGAAAGGGGGCTACCCCCCCCCCCCCTTAATTTAGATAAATGCGTTTTTCCTGTAGAATTATTCGATTTGCTCCAAATTTGGTATACCGGTTTATTATGTTAAGGAGCTTCCCTGATTAGATTTGGAGATTCTTTGGTTAAGTATAAAGGGGGGAAACGGGGGCTAATCCCTTCATTTATTTTTCGAGGGGCATTATTTTTTGAAATAAGAGTGTAATATACAATTAGTGTGAATAGCCTGTGAGCTCAAGGCCATGAGTTTAACTGGGCAATTTTCTTTTTATTTATAAGGCAATAACCCCTTCCAAGTTAACCACGATTCCGAAAAGCATTCTTTACTTTCAGAAACATCAGAAACGAATATATTTTCGAGATTTAAAGGTGAATTTATAAAAACAAAATTCTTTTGTTGGTATTGATTTTCGGAAACGTTTATGAGTAGTTTTTATACTATATTAATGAATTTTGTCAACCCGGAACGTTAAGTTTTTCGGGTGTTATCCATTCTCAAATAAACATTTTCATATTCAACAAACAAATTTTACAGACAAACATGATAAATTAACATTACAAGTTATATTATTTTGCTACACTTGCAAGTATAAATTCAGTTGCGCTGCTGAAAATGCTTAATTGAGACTGAATAGCATAAAAACCCCCAATATTCTTGTTTGATAAAATGGACTAATATACTATAATAACTATTCGGAAACATTTTCGAAAATAAGTGGCTGCAAAAAAAAACTTTGTTTTTATAATTTTTTTCTTTAAATCTCAATATTATATTGGTTGCTAAGGTTCCTGCAATTCAGTCAATGCGAAATCGCACTGTAAAAAAAAAGACAAATGTTTCTTAATCTAGCTTAATCTAGGAAAATATAATTTAAATAAGAACGGAAATATGCAATAACTCCTTCCAAGTTTCCCACGGTTCCGAAAAGCGTTCTTTACTTTCAGAAAGATCAGAAACTAATATATTTTCGAGACTTAAAGACGTATTTATAAAAACAAAGTTTCTTTTGTTGCCAATGATTTTCGGAAACTTTTCCGAAAAGTTTTTATACTATATTATTGAGTTTTCTCAACCCAGAACGTAAGTTTTTCGGATGCTATCTATTCTCAAGTAAAGATTTTCATATTCAACAAACAAATTTTATAGACAAACATGATAAATTAGCATTAAAATTACTATTATTTTGTTACACTTGCATGTAAATTCAGTTGCGCTGCTGAAAATGTTTAATTGAGACTAAATAACATCCAAAAAACTAATATTCTTGTTTGGGAAAATGGACTAATATACTATAATAATTATTCGGAAACATCTTCGAAAATAAGTGGCTGCAAAAGAAACATTGTTTTTATAACTTTTTCTTTAAATCTCAAAATTATATTCGTTGCTAAGGTTTCTAAAGATAAAGCATGCTTTTCGAAATCGTGGGTAAATCAGAAGAAGTTATTGTAAATTTGCGTAAGTTATTATTTCCGCGGATAAAGAAACTGGTCTGTTTTCACAGTGCAGTTACATAATTAAGGCAGAGTTGGGCAAATTTGTAATCTCAATTATCCGCATTGAAATTACAAGTTAATTGCATGTAATTAATTATAGTTAGGCACATTCAAACGCAGAAATTTTTCACAAATAATGGAATGGGGGCCATCCGACTACAGTGCTGCAAGTATTTTTTACGTCATGTAATTTTAACTATAACTAATTACACGCAAGTAAATTGTATTTACATTGAAGATAATTGCAATTACGAATTTGCCCAACTCTAAATTAAGGTATGGCTCTTTCAGCGTTGAATGGAAGCGGATGGGGGCCATTTTCATGATTTCTCATGATGTCACCACGTTTTTCACAAATGAAAATTATTCTTTAAGAAATCTCGTTACGATATCTTTGTTATTGATAAATTCTCAACAAAAATCCGGATTCTGCTTCGAGTGGTTTCTTTTACAAAAATTAATCTTCACGAGTCTTTTTAAATACTATGAAATCACTTATTTTGTAAAGGAATTGTAAAGGCAGACTTAATAAACTGTAAAATTTAGTTTTTTATTATCTTTCTCAATTCTCTTTTTAGTAATATTAAGTACAGTTACATTTTACATAACAAAAAAATTTGTTCACGAAAAGAAATGGATTAACTCACTATAAACTAAATGGGTTGATAATCATACACCTTTCGTAGGAATATAGAAGCAATTCCAACAGTTTACTATAAATAAACTTATAGAGTGAAAAAAGATAAAATTACGTACAAAGTATAGTTTTTTGAAAAACGTGTATTTTTTATAAGAGTGGTGTATAGTTATAAAATTTAGGGATTATTCAATAGTACTTTTTCTGTATATATAATTTTAATTAATTTTTCAATTAATAATCAGCAGAGAAATTACGCTTGAAATTATTGAATATTTAATAAGTGAATTATCACATTGCTAACTAAGCGTAATGACCAACATAGAGGAAAATATCTAAATATATTTAGCAATGTGATAATTCACTTATTTAATACTCAATAATTTCAAGCGTAATTTCTCTGATGATTATTAATTGAAAAATTAATTAAAATTATATATATGTATTCACCGATGCTGGGTTTATTTGTGTCTCCTGTTACGCCGCAGGGCTGTGTGCTCATGAAGACTATTCCATCTTGTGCTGCAGTTGCAGCCTTACCAACATAGATGAGTGAGAGATGCTAAGCTGAGTATCGTCCTCGTAGCTTAAATGGTAGAGCACTTGGAGCACTATTCCAAGGGTTCTGGGTTCGATTCCCACCTTGGAAATTTTTCACTATGTTGGTTCTACGCATAGTTAGCACTGTGATAATTCACTTATTAAATAGTCAGTTTTTCTGTTGTTGTTTACGACTTAAATTTCCATGTCTGGCGCTTTACTTTCCCTGTCATTGTCATAGCCGTAATCAACAGTAACCAGAGACTGAATACTACTTGGGGACTTGGCCAGCTGCTCCAGTCAGATGAGATACGCCCTTATCTTACTTAAACGCAGAATTTCTGGACATTGGCAGGAGTAGTTATTCTGTTTCAAAGGCCGTTTACATCCAGATGCAGAAAAGCATAAAAAATTGAAAGTGACCGCACAGATTAGAAACTGTATACTTAACAGACAAGTTCTCTGAGACAACGAGGGTGCTTTGTACAAGTACCAAAGGTCCAAACATTGTCAAAAAATACATCTTCGACGGATGATAAGCCGACATAACATTTCAAACCTCCACTCTGTCATGCTAAATATATTGTTCAGTGATCCTGATGCCATATTCTTAACCTCCATGCAGCGTGACCTAACAGAAATGGAGACTCACATCTCCTTGATATTGGATTCAAACCGTCAATGGTCCATTCACAATATACAGTGTGTCCATAAAGTCATAGTGGACTTTTGACCGGTCACAGGAAATCAACGGAAAAAGAGGGAAAAGTAAAATCTTCATCAAATAAAAGAAAAACTCACCAAGTTTCATACCTGTTCAGTGCAATTCGATGTGGCCTCCATTTGTTGCATCTAATGTTATTCAAGTTCTTCCCACACACAGTTAAGGACGTCTGGTGTAACAGAGTGAATATCATATGTGATTCTCTGTTTAAAATGGAAGCCACATCGAACTGCAATGAACAAGTATGAAACTTGGAGAATTTTTCTTTTATTTGGTGAAGATTTCACATTTCCATCTTGTTTCGTAGATTTCCTGTGACCGGTCACACCGTACGCTGGCTATGTAAGATGTTGAGCGCAGTGGTGTGCAACGACAAGTAGTACTCTCATATGAATTCTGGTACAGTGTCAGGAAATGTATAGTTTAGAAATCGCGTATACCTATATCGCTTTATAATGTATCCAAAAAATTACATTTTCTTACGCAGCGCTGCTAGCGAATTTATTGCTTGATTGTGTAAACACTAAGCGCTAGTTACAGCGTCTAGAAATAAGTGGCGCGAAATGCATTTAAAATTTTAGATCGTTAAGTATGAATCGCCCGATTTCAAAACGGTTCTTTTATTTAGAAATTCCAAATTCTCACCAGAAAGTTTTAATTGTTACTTTTACTTTATAAGATGACAGATATTTCACAAATAAAATAAAAGAAAATTACTTTTAAAAATTTTCTGGTGTTAATTTAGACTTTCTAAATAAATAAAAAAACGCTTTCAAATCGGATGTTTCATACTTAATAACTTAATATATGTGGCTAATTCCATGGCTTTTTGCAGTGTAAGTCACATAGCATATAACTGCTATGCCTGTTGACCACCGTTATTTTCGAAAAGTTTGCTTGGCATTATTCAATTAATGCGATATCTCCGATAAAATAAGTCACATTTTTCAATTCTAAAATACTGGTAGCCAAAAATCGTACCATGTGACTTACACTACAAGTACTCATGGAAATAGCCATGCCTGAATTTTCGTTCATTCCTAATCTTTCGCGCATTACAACACAAATCATTTTTAATTCAGTGTTTCGTAAAATTTATCTGTCCAAAATAGATTTGCCGTAGTATAAATTGCATCATAAATATCTAAAAACACACTGGATTTCTATACATTCGTAGAAATAAAGTCTATCACAGCACCCTCTGGTGAAAATATAATATTTTGGATACGGTTTCGCTTGTTGATTACTACACTATATACTTCTAGACACTGTGCTTCTGCTCCTGAAGCTCATTTTGTGGGTCGAAAGCAACAAAACTTGCCTTCTGGCTATCTGCATGGCCAGACCCGGATTACCAACGGGTCAAACATCCGCCAGCAAAGCCAGTAAAATAGAATGGAATATTTTTCTTATTCGTGACAGTATTTTTGCATAAAAAGTGCTTTGAAATACGACGAAAATATCTGTTAAAATTTACTGTTACAAGTTTGCACCGTTGGCAATCAGGCCCTGCGTATTAGGGTGGGTCGAAAAAACCGAAATATTTACAATCGAAATGTAATAGAGCGGAAAAGTTGCCTTTTGTAATAAAGAATAAATTCTTAAAATATTAAACAGATCGGTTAATATCTTTTACCGCCGCAAGGGGGCCAAAGTTTCCAAAAATCGCAAAAAACATGCTTTTTTCATTATTTTTTTTAATTATCCAAACGTACGAATACAATTTCTAATAGGACGCAATAGCTACATGAAGATATAAGAAATGTCCCGGTAAATGTTCATTATGATAAAATAATATCTTTTACTGCCGCAAAGGGACCATATTTAAAAAACAAATTGTAAAAATTTCAATTTTTAATTTTTTCTATATTTTTATAGTTCCTATAATATGTCTAGAAGTAAATAAATGTACTTTATATCTATTAATATGTCATAAATTTTGTTAACTATTTGTCATATACTGGAAAATAAAAAAGGTAATCATTCATTGTTCTTTAAGATCTTTTCATCTACTGCTGCTTTACTGCATAAAAGCAGTTCATATACCACAAATCACAAAAATGATATAAAATGAACAAAATCTTTTAGTATTTTATTAATTAAAATACAGAAATGTTTAACCGAAACGGATTAAATAAACTTAAAATAAAGAAGTATTTAAAGTAAATGAATTTATAATATGACTTGCTTTCAAATAAAGCCATTGTTGCTCGAAAGGCCGAAATTGATCGTATGTGATCCTCACTCTGTCCTGGTCCACAAACTTTACCAGCACTTCAGTGACTAATTTCACGCATCTTTCTACTGATTGAGTGGGACAAGGAAAATTATAATAGCTGGTATCTTTAATCGAACATTCTAAACTCACCAGCGTTGTTAGATCGTCAGTCGATATACAACCCGTAACAGGTGGTTTCGTTAGTTTGCAGTTTTGCCTTTCGACTAAAGCCATACAATTTTAAGCTTCAAAGTTCAAGTCTGGAATGACGAAATGACGGATGGCACTATTCGTCTCCACAGAACTTTGTGCTTTGGCAATTTTCAATTTTGGCAATCGGCTGATCAGGATGTACTCAATGAGTACATCCTGAAAGTGTACTGCATCAGTTGGTTCACAATTAAAATGAATGCATCATGTTTTTTTTTTCAGATTCTGTGGACTATAATCAGTAACCCTCGTTACTTGCCATATCATCCACGAAAGATTATAGTTCCTGTAATTTCACGAAATGCCTGTTTCGCAAATCATGAAAATGGCCTCATTGGAATGATAGAATATGAAGGAGAGGACATCAAGACCCCAGCCATAAAGAAAATTGCCAAATCACGAAGCTCTGTGGACACGAATAGTGCGATCCGTCACTTCGCCATTCTAGACTTGAACTTTGAAGCTTAAAATTGTATGGATTTAGTTGAGCGACAAAACTGTAAACTAACAAAACAGAGGGAAGATAACATATGATCAATTTCGAGTCATATTATAAAATTCAATTACTTTAAATACTTCTTCATTTTAAGTTTATTTAATCCGTTTCGGTTAATCATCTCTGTATTGTAATTAATAAAATACTAAAATATTTTGTTCATTTTATATCATTTTTGTGATTTTTTGTATATGAACTGCTGATAAGCAGTAAAACAGCAGTAGATGAAGCGGTCGTCAAGAATAATAAATGATTACCGTTTTTTTCCAGTCTATAACAAATAGTTAACAAAATTTACGACATATTAATAGATATGAAGTAAATTTATTTACTTCATGACATATTATAAAAATTATAAAAATTTAGAAAAAATAAAAATTTGGAATTTTTACAACTTTTTTTTAAAATATGGTCCCTTTGCGGCAGTAAAAGATATTACTTTATCATAATGAATATTTTCCGGGACATTTCTTATATCTTCATGTAGCTATTGCGTCCTATTAGAAATTGTATTCGTACGTTTGGATAATTAAAAAAAAATACTGAAAAAAACATGTTTTTTGAGATTTTCGGAAACTTTGGTCCCCTTGCCGCGGTAAAAGATATTAACTGATCGGTGTAACATTTTACTAATTTATTCTTTATTACAAAAGGCAACTTTTCCACTCTATTACATTTCGATTATAAATATTTCGGTTTTTTCGACCCACCCTACTGCGTATGGCTGCATCATTCAGTTAGATGATCTTTTGAGCTATATTTTGCTATCGCTGAATGCATACCATAAAACTAAATTTTACAATGTGAGTTCGTTTAATTCGGCTCATCCATGTATTTTATCCATGTACTGCTTCCTTTTCCGCTATTGAGAATTCTCACTCTACTCTTGAAACCGTGGAAGGAGAAAACCAAATTGTCCAGATTTTTCTGAAATTTAATGGCACATGCAAGAGCTTCTATTATTTGTCTTCGGTCGAAGACGTCTAAAGTTCGAGATTTCCTTATAACATATTTCGTAGCAGTTCATTACAAGAGCCTATACATACAGCTACATACAGGGTGTCCGTAATTAAACCACCCTAACTTTAAAGTTGTCTACAGACGAAACTATTATTCATAACATTGTAAAATTTTATGAAAGACGTAATAAAGGGATGGGAATTTGTTTAAGTGAAAAAAATTAGTTCAAATTTTCGTCACTAGTGGGCGTTTTTTAATGAATTAGACATTTAGCCTACATTTACACATAGTCTTAGCATTTCCTAGAACACACTGATGTCAAATGTGGAACATGCTATCTTGCGTTTCAAGATAGCATCTGAAAATGATGACCGTCATGTGGAACATGTTTGGTTGTAATAAAATTTATAAACTATCGTAAATGTATGCTAAATGCGTAATTCGTAAAAACGCCCTCTGATGGCTAAATTTTGAACTAAGACCTTTTAAAATAAAGACACAATCTTGCTTAATGGTACACTAAACACGAACTTTAATAAGCTATAACTTCTACGTTTCGAGCTGTTTCTACAGCCGTCTTCAGGAAAATATGATGGTAAAAAGGCTCAAATTTCAGAGACGAAAGCTTCCTGTGCAAGAGATAATTAGTCGAAACTTGACTAATGATTTGAATACGAAAATGTAGTGTTGCCATCTAGTGAAAATAAATAATTATTAATGAACTGAGATCAAATGAATCAAAAAAGTCGATTTAAGAAACCACGAGTGCCGCCATCTACACACGAGGGTGAAAACCACGTTCAACTGAGTTTTCATTCAAGTTTTGGCAGCATAATACAAGTTTAAGCTGAAATATTGTAATTAGAACAATTGCACAGGAAGATTTCGTCTCTGAACGTTGGGCCTTTTTACCATCATATTTCCCTGAAGACGGCTACAGAAACAACTCGAAACGTAGAAGTTAACTTTTAGCTTATTAAAGTTCGTGTTTTGTGTACCATTAAGCAAGATTGTGTCTTTATTTATTATATTTTATTGTGCAATTGTCAGTATGTGTTATTAATATTTTTTTAATAAAAGAAATTCCCATACTTTTATTATGTCCACCACAAAATTTTACAACATTTTGAACAATAGATTCGTCTGCTGACAAAATAAAATAGGGTCGTTTAATTATGGACACCCTGTATATCATATGACAACGTCCAAACATGCGCAGGAATCAGACAGCAGCATTACAATACGAGAGGCTTATTTAGAATGTTTTTAGCAATTGCAAGAATTTCCCATTTTACAATGTCTGGTATTAATTAAACAAAATTCGGAATTGCATTAAAACAGTGAAGAAATATTTGCTTAGTTATTTTTTATCCACTGTTAAAATTTTACAGCAAACTGTCCAGACATTCGACCGTTTTTACAGAAAACGGTTATATAACCGTAATTTAACTCTATTCTGACCAAATTATGGACACAATATTGTCAGAATAGAGTTAAATTACGGTTTTCATTAATTAAAACTATAAAAAAAAAATGGCAAAATTTTGAACTAAAAATTTTTAAAGAAATTCCCATACTTTTATCATGTCTTCCACAAAATTTCACAACATTTTGAACAATAGTTTCGTCTGCAGACAAAATAAAACAAGATCGTTTATTTATGGACACCCTGCAAAATTTTTTTTACTGCAAACAGTTTGCTGCAAATTTTTAAAAATGTATACATTTGATTCATTAAAACTATAAAATGAAAATTCAGGAAGTAGTAAGAAAACTACATTTTATTCAAAGCTATTTAAAATAGCATTTAACAAAAGTGAAGAAATTTCATTCATTCTTTTCGGGGATTATTCTAATCAGTTTAAAATTAAATTTGTAGTCCTTAAAAGTGATGAAAATATAATTAGTTTATGAACTTGAGTCAAGAGAGTGTATTTTTATACTTTGTATGTATATCTTACATACAGACTTTTGTCTGATCTATTGATCTTTTAATGCCTTTCATTTTTACATATTCAAATTTTCTTTGCCAATACGGCACAAAAAAAAAAAAAAAAAAAAAAAAATATTTTTCAGTATTGTTTTCCTGATTTTGCAAAGAAAATGTGCCATTTTTTTCTCTTTTATCAAAATAAATGTGATAAAAAATATTAAATATTTCTTATGATTAAGAAACCACCTTCTTGCATTTTAACGTATGAGCTGTGAACACACATTTTAGGAAGCGAAATGCTTTTATAGAGTGTTCTAGCATCCATAAAAAATTTTCATTCGTTTTGAGACAATCTGTATATATGTGCTTTAATATATTTTAATATATGAATGCTGTTAAAATCCTTCCTGCTCGTAACAGTTTTTTTTTTTTTTTTTTTTTTTTAGATTTATTTGACTATTTTGATTTTCATTTTAGTTACACTTCAATTATAAAACGCCACAAAAAAGCTTATATGTGCCCATATGTAAAATGTAGAGCATGTTTTGTAAGCATTTTAAGCTCGGCATTAACTCAAAATAATTTTATTGAATCTTTAAATTATTCCTGCTCGTATGAATTTTTTTAGATTGACTGCTACAGAAATTTGATTACTCATTTTAGTTTTCATTTTAGTTACACTTCAAATATAAAACTCTGCAAAAAGCTTCTATATAATGAGCTATAAAATGCAGAATATGCTTTTTAAAATAGTTCAAACTCTGGAATTTGAACAAAATACTAGACACAGCGCCATCTAGCTATATAAATATCAGTTCTACTTAAAGAATTCTTTCTGTGCTAGTACTTTGCGAGGGCGCTAATGATAATGATTTCTGAATATTTATCGCTGTGGTACCAAATACTTTTTCTAAAATGTTTTATCACACCTTTATTTGCAAAGAGGGATATTTGCCATATTTAATGGCAGAAATTCAGAGGTAAAGTAAAGGTGAAGATTTCAGTTATAAAAATAAGTGGTTCGCTGGCCACGTAGTAATTACGGCTATTTTCTGGTTATAAAAAAGGAAAATGTAAAAAAGAAGTTTATCGTTATTAATATTTTCAGATGTTTACAGTAAAACGTGCTGATAAAAACACACTTTACCTTACTTTCAACTCAATTCTAACTAAATTCTACTTTGGTTTATGAAAGTTGTTTTTAAAAGCTTTCAATGAATATTATTTATGTAAAAATGAAATTTTACTTAATGAAAATATATTCACTAAAATGAAATTCTATCACTAGGTACCTTTTTCGAATACCACTTTTTTTTAAAGGAAATTCTTCTTTTTAGTTTTTTTTTTGTCAGGTTTCGCAGAATCTGACCTCGAATGTAATTTTTGATGCGAACGTGTAAAAACCTAGGACAAGAAGCTTTCTTCAGATATACTGGTATTAAAAAAGCAGACCAATGGGAATCCTGTACTAGTGAAAGGCGAAGTGATTCGAATGGTTATTCGTTTATTTATTTATTGTGTAAGTTTCTTTTAATAATTCCATTCAGACTTCAAAATAACCGCACTTGTAGCGCTATTAATCTCCTTGAAGGAAGCGAAAGACAATCGTATATATATTAGATCAAGTGATTAAAACTTTATGAAGGAACCCTACTTTATAAAATGCTAAATGAAATGAAGGAATCACCATATAAGTTCTGAGTTTATTGAGTTCAGTAAATGATAATACAATCAGATTATTAAATATTTTGTAAAAAAAGTGCGCAAAATCTTTACTATTTTTAGGTGTATACAAGCACTGTTTCCGAATAGTCATATTTATCTCAATTTTAATAGTTGAATTTATAATAATTTTCAGTTGTTAAATAAGGCGAATATTGCAATTCGGAAATAGTGGTATTCAAATTTAAGGGCCTTACGCATCTTGCGTAACATAAAGGTATGTTTTAAAGTATAGGTCGCCCACGAGCCACTTTTACCGTTACAATTATTTCCAAATAATAATTTTCATGCTATAATTCTGTTGCAAGTTCTTTAACTATCTACCACGAAGATTATTATTTGGAAATAGTGGTTATAAAAATGTGACCACTCAGCTCCCTGAAAATGCATATCTTTAACATTTAATTTTTACCAATCTTTAATCTGAGTTATCTCATTACATTATGTTATCTTATTCAAAAGATATTATAAGACATCACTACAAATTTTATGTTGGTTTGTGTTTTCTTTAATTAATTTGATTTTAACAATGCATAAAAGAGCAGAGATGCAAGACGTTTATTATAATTTGCATCCAAAGAACTAGAGTTATTTGTTCCTTTTTAAAAATTTCTAAACAAGTGGAAAAGAATTGTTTATGAATTCGGTTTGTCTGTCTTTCTGTCTGTCTGCGCTCTAACTTTTGTAAATATACTCGGATTACAATCTAATTTTAAGTTTTGTTGTGGTTTAGTATAAAGTACTCGATATAGAAAAAGATGTATTTAGCAATTATAATTCGTTTACACTGACACGAAATATTCCAGTACATTATTGCCTATGTGGGAAAATCTTTTAGGGATGTTACAGTATTCTAACATAATGATATTGTTATGCATCACTGAAATGGACTACAACATGCTTTCTCAGGAATATAGAATAAATAGCAGTTATACATCGATTACAGGGACGCACAAAAATCCCATTACATTATCATCTATGGGAAAAAATGGTTTTCTGTGCATTTCAATGATGTTGTCATATTTCAAACATAAGGAAACATAAAATGAGAACTGGGGTGCAGTACAACATGCTTTCAGTACATTATAGAGTGCGTAGCATTTATGGTTCATTAACAGAGATGTACAAGAGAATTCTGACTATGATCTAGAATTGCTAGAAGTGCGATATAAAAAAATGAAATTTCTAATAACATTCTGATAGTTTTGGAAAGTATTTTATAATCAATGCTTGATGCATAATTTTTCGTCCTTGTTTTTCTTTAATTTTGTTTTTAGAGCATTTAATAAAAATAAAATAATGCGAACCGTTTAGAAGCGAATTAAATTTATTTCCATCCCTATCAAATTATTCTACACGTACACTGTATCCTAATATATCAATAAAAAAACCTTTATGTAAAAAAAGCATTTCCTTGCATGATATTTCCCGAAAATGTATCATAAAAATATTACAGTAGGATGCATAAGAATTCAACGTGATCGGTGACTTGCTCCAACCACATGAATGGAGAGTTTCGCTCTTCACCCCTCATATAAAAAATTATATTTGTATCTATAGTTCCCAGTGCTCTGCAACGTTCATTTCACGTTATTTCCTCGGAAATAAATTTAAATTTAAATAATAGAACTTTCACTTACTTTTGAATGGCTGAAGACTCGTTTCTAAACGAAGATCAACCCAAAAATTGACCTTTCGGATGATGAAGGACCGAGAAAGGCAACCGTTTTTAGAAGACCCCTTAAGAAGACCCCTTAGCGCCCTATCGAACGAATTGTTCCAGTGGCGCCGCCTGCTGGTCGACAAAGGTAGCACATCGATCTGGCTTCAAGCCACTATTCCAGAATCTCACAACTGAAAGATCACGTGAGAGAACTTTTTCATTTACTTGCAAGAAAAAAGAAGGAATTGAAGGGTTTGGGTTTTGTTAAAAACTCAGGGGAGTGGCGCTAGGTACCTTTTTTTATTTTATCGGAATTCTTTTCTTTCATTCTTCTTCTTTAACTGTACAGAGCTGAGTTAAATAGAATCTTCAAGCTACTCACGTACAACTCAGCTCCATATCGAGCTTGGCTAGGTGATCGACTTCTTAAAACGAGATGAAGTATCTATTCAGCCAGGATACATTGTGCATCCAGTAATTAAATGGAATATACGTGTATCTTCAGAGTATTATATTGATATATTCGTACTCATAGAATAAAATGAAGTGCACTCTAAATATCGATTTTTTTAGATTAAAGAATTTTAAGTCTACTAAAATAAATGAGTTTATGTCCTTGAATAGATTTTTCGATATAAATCTAAAGCTAGCTGTGTAAAAAAAAAAAAGGAGAAAAGTATTGCCTGTTTTGAGTTGAATTTTTAAAAATTGTTCAATACTTCCGAATTTGACTGTCACAGAATGATATATTCCCTTTCTGTATGTTTCGAGAAAGTTTTGTAAAATCCCTTTATCACGATTCATTGATTTATGGCACAATTTCATAGATTTAAAATTATACTATAATTTTTATTATTAAACATGACATGCATCCCTGTGCATGCTTTGAGGTCACAGTTTGGCTATTACTTCAATCGTAATAGCTTTATACATATGTTTAGGCCAAGTTTTTAAAACTCCTTATTATTAATGATGAGTTATTGATTTAGTTTAACAGATTTAGATAAAATATATACAAACAGCAATCCTTTATTTATTTATTTATTTGGATTTTTTAACAGCTAAACAAAATGAAGTTTAAAAGCTGAGGGTATTTTTATCTATCTTTATATGTTAGTTTGAGCATTCTAAAGCTTTGTGACACATATGTTTGACACATCCCACCGTCATATATCGGAGATATTTAGAAACAGAACAAGGAAGCGCAGTAAAGAATTTTCGGTACTTTTCCAGTATAGTGGCCTTGGTGAGATAGAGAAGATGGCTTTGGGAAGTAAAGGAAATTCGCAACGTATTTTCTGGCAACCTATTCACTGAATCTTATTACACAAGCAATGTTTTTAGTATTTACATAATTTATCTAATATAAAGAAGCAATTTATCTATTCTTATATACAAACAGAAGTAAATTGTATATAAAACAGTAATAATGTAATAAAATGTAAATAAAATGTTTACAGATATTTATAATAGATATCAGAACAAGCATAAAAGTACATTAGGTTTCTTTTCGTAGCTGTTTATATTATTTGGCAACAAATCTCATTTTCTGAAGCCCGAATTGCTTAATTGCGCCAAGCTTAAAAAAAAAAGAAAGAAAAAACGCCAAGGCCCCTATAATGGAATTACCGAATTTTCTGTATTTACATATTAATCTCCTCATAAATAACTTCCAGAGCTTGCACCATTGACTCATAGCTGTCAACATCTTACGCTTTTTTTACCACAAAAATTTAACAGAAATTTTTGCCTTATGTAATCGGCAGATTACAACGATTTAAGAAGGTAAAATTTAAAATTAAATTTTTCTGGTACAAAAAATCGCAAGTGTTGGCAGCTATGTTGACTTGTTATTGAATTTAAAAAACGTTCCGTCTATTTTAGAGAACCCTGTATTTAATAAGCTAAGTTTTGGCACGAGCAACATTTAACATGAATGATAGTTCATAGTAAAAAGAAATATCGTATATAAATAAATTCAATCAAACAATAAATAAATATATTATTCTTAATTGTTAGTTCAAATACCTAAGGGAAAAATATACACGGTGTCTCAAAAGTCCCTGACACATTTTGAAATTCAATATAAAATCAAGTAATTGTCATACAGAAGCGCGGTTTAGACTAAAATGCTTCTCACGATGAAATGTTTTCTTCAAGCGAATAGAAAATTAGTACCAAGCGTTCATCATAGATGGCGCCACTTGTCCGTATGCTTGATTTCAAACATGGTTTTTTTCTGAATTTCAGATAAGTTTAATTAGGTTTCGAAGTACAAACCTACGCAAAAAGCTTTTTCGCCGAGTGTCATAATTTCTGTGTCACAGCGTCAAAACTAATCTGAAAATCAGAAAAAACGCATGTTTGAAACAAAATGTACGATAAAGTGGCGCCATCTATAATCGAAGTTTGGAACTAATTATTTCCATTCGCTTGAAGAAAACTTTTCATCGTAAGATGACTTTTAGTCCAAAACGCACTCCTGCACGACGATTATTTGATTTTATATTGAATTTAAAAATTTGTCAGGGACATTTGGGACACCCTGTATATATATTATAATCCGAGTGTAGAAAAACAAGTATTTTAATACTCCAGAAATGTTACAAATTTTATCAAGATTCAGCATAATGCAAGAAGAACAAGAAAAAAATAATAGCATATATTATGAAACTCTTCCAACACAGTCCCAATTATGTAACAAAATTTCCCCGTTTAATAAGGTGAAAGATGATCTCTATTTAAAAATTAGGAAATGCATTTGAACACACAATTTTCAGCAATTACCATGTGTGCTCGGAAAAATATCCGAATTCTTCTGTGCAGCTCTGTATACGATCTATATACTACATAGTACTCAATACTGTCTATATACTACATAGTATTTAAAAATTTAGTTCAGTGAGGAAATGCATTATAACAATTGGAAATTTCCCCTTCAGCATATATTATTCATACACAGTAATTTTCTTTTGTGTGTCCTTGTAAATGAACTATAAACATATTCTATAGTAAGCATCGTCTAATGCACCCGAGTAAATGCATATAAATTTCGTTATATTTTAAATAGTGTAACATCAAGCTGCAAACGATTTTTTTCCGTTGACTATTATATAATTGAATTCTTTTGTGTGACCCTGTAAATGAATGATAAATTCTTTTAACCTATATACTACAGAAAGTATGTTTTATTTCACCTCATATTCACATATTAATCTCATTATGTTTGAAATAATCTAACACCTTTAAAACACACTGCAAATGATTTCCCTCACGTACCATAATGTGTCGTAATTATTTTCAATGCCCCTGTAAATTTACTACAAACTCTACACACTTTATTTCAATACCAAACATTAGGGTGGGCCGAAAAAACGTTTTTTTTTTTTTGTTTTTTGATTCGCTATACCGCGGAAAACTTGGCTCTAGGGTAGCTTAGTAAAATGCAAAAACAAATTAAATATTTTTTTGCGTTTGGCGGTAGCGCATCGCACTTGAATATTCGAAATTTATTGAAAAAGCAGTAGTTTTCTTTCGATTTTTTAAAGCTATAAACGAAAAATATAAAAAACTGCTATGGTGAAAAGGCTTTAAAAGAAAGATCAAAAAGCACATTATAAAAAAAAAAAAAAAAAAAAAAAATTACTTCATTTAGGGTAGCGCAAAGCAATTAAAATATCCTTAAATTGACGCATTCAAGCTGTATTATGAGTCCTTCTACTCTGGTAGCAGTCCAGCGCGACGAGCCCTGCTGCGAGTTGGAGCCCGTCAATACTACTTGTACTGACGCTTCACAATGCACTGTGCGATCCGCATGCGTGTGCTTTATGACACAACGGTTCATGTGAGTTGATCACTAGAACTTTGCCGGCAATGATTAGCAGTGTGTTCTTCTAGTGCGTTTCAATCGCGTTTCTTAAAGACTGATTTAATTAATGACCGCTTAATAAGTGATTCGATCGCTGTGTTATGGCTGTTTCCAAAGAAATTACTCGTAGTGGCTTTAACTGCCTATTATTTCGCCACCCAAAAGAGTTACAGGTGAATAAACTTCCAACTTATGAAGACGTTCTCAAGTGTTGCTTCCATGAAAATTACAACTTAGCCTTGAAATCAAACAACAGGTCAGTTAATTTTTCTCACGTTTCTATTATTGTGACGTCAAAAGTTAAATATGTGTTTGATAAAGTTTCAGTAACGCCTCACAGAATTGTTCAGTTAACAAATGCACTAGCAGGAATGACCGAGCTAAGCTCGGTCAAAATTAGCTTTGTGTTTATCTCGATATATTATTCCCACTGAATTATTCTTGCTGTTTTAGATGCAATTAGCTTGACCTTGAGACATAGTGACCAAAAATGACCCACTAATCGAATTTTTTCGAACATGCAATGTAACACAACGCTCTTCTTGAGCCTGAAAACGATGGAATACAAAATTTAGTGAAAATCGTTAGTCGTTTTCAAGATAAAGTAAGCTCACGTTGATTCAAAAAGTCCCATGTTGATTCAAAACCCGCTAACCGAAATTTATCGAACAAGTGGGCTATTTCAATGGTCTTTTTATATTGTGAAACGGTATAACAAAAAAAGTTGTCAAAAGTTTTTGAACCTTTTGGAGATGCCGTTAGCTTGATCCCGACCCATTATCACCAAAATGATCCACTAATAGAATTTTCTTAAGCATGCGACCCAGCCCAATGGTTTTATCTTGTATAGAAATGGTGCAGTACAAAGTTTTGTCAAAATCTTTTGAGCCATTTTTTAGATACAGTTAGCTTGATCCTGATGCATTAGGACCCATAATGACCCATTGATTGAATTTTCTTGAACATGCGACCCTGCCCAATGGTCTTAACATGCCCGGAAACGGTATTATATAAAATTTTGTCAAAATGTTTTGAAGCGATTTTTAAATACAATTAGCTTGACCCTGAACCATTGTGACCCAAAATGACCCACTAATCGAATTTTCTCGAACATGCGACTTAGCCCAGTGGCCATCTCATGACCAGAAACAGCTGTATATTAAAAAATTTTGTGAAAGTGTCTTGAGCCGTTTTTTAGATATAATTAGCTTGACCCTGACCCCTAATGACCCATAATGACCAACTAATCGAATTTCCTCGAACACGTGACCCATCTCAATGGTCTTTTCGTACCCGAAAATGGTTAGATACAAAATTAAGTCAAAATCAACTGAGCCGTTCTCTAGATGAAATTAGCTTGACCCTGACCCGAAATGACCCACTAATTGAATTTTCTCGAACACGAGACCCAACACTATGGTCTTTTTGTGCCCGAAAACAGTAGGGTGCAAAATTTCGCCAAAATCGTTAGAGCCGTTATCTAGATAAGCTTAGCTTGACCCACGGTAACCCAAAAATGACCCACTAATCGAATTTTCTCGAACACGTGACTTAGCCCAATGATCTTCTCTTAATCCAAAAATGCAGAATATAGAGTTTAGTGAAAATAGTTAGAGCCGTTTTTTAGATAAAAAGTAGCTTGGCCCACAATGACCGAAAAATGACCCACTAATAGAATTTTCTCGAACACGTGACCCATTCCAATGGTCTTTCCGTGCCCGAAAATGGTTAGATACAAAATTTAGTCAAAATCGATTGAGCCGTTCTTTAGATATAAATAGCTTGACCCTGACCCATTATGACCCAAAATGACCCACTAATCGAATTTTCTCGAACACGAGACCCATCCCAATGGTCTTTTCGTGCCCGAAAATGGTTAGATACAAAATTTAGTAAAAATCAATTGAGCCGTTCTCTAGATAAAATTAGCTTGACCCAGACCCGTTATGACCCTTTATGTCCCACTAATCGAATTTTCTTGAACACGAGACCCATCCCAATGGTCTTTTCGTGCCTGAAAACAGTAGGGTGCAAAATTTCGTCAAAATCGTTAGAGCCGTTATCTAGATAAACTTAGCTTGACTCACAGTGACCCAAAAATGACCCACTAATCGAATTTTCTCGAACATGTGACTTAGCCCAATGGTCTTCTCGTAATCCAAAACTGTAGAATATAGAGTTTAGTGAAAATCGTTAGAGCCGTTTTTTAGATAAAAATAGCTTGACCCACAGTGACCCCAAAATGACCCACTAATAGAATTTTCTCGAACACGTGACCCATCCCAATAGACTTTTCGTGCCCGAAAATGGTTAGACACAAAATTTAGTCAAAATCGATTGAGCCCGTTCTTTAGATATAAATAGCTTGACCCTGACCCATTATGACCCAAAATGACCCACTAATCTAATTTTTTCGAACACGTGACCTAACCCAGTGGTCTTTTCATGCCCGAAAACGGTAGGGTGCAAAATTTAATCAAAATCGTTAGAGCCGTTTTCAAGATAAAATTTACATACACACACACACACACAATTTTTGCTCGCATTATAGTATAAGATATCATGACAGTTATCGTAATCTTATGGAGCACTTTAAGCGTGATAAGGGAAAGTAAAAGTTGAAAAAGAGAGTTGAAGATTTAAAAAAAATCTTTGTTACTGTTTGATGTCTCTGCGTGTAAGTGAAAATGACATTAGACTGCAATTGTAAAATGGTCCCTGAGGTCTGTGAGTGTCCTGTCTCTATTATTTGTAACTGTGAAAAAGCAAAATATATACCCATCATTGAACTAAAATTCTTGTACTTTCAAAGAATGCATGGTACTGGTAAAATTGGAAGTGTGGACGTAAAGGAAACAAAAAAAATGTGATTGGATGTGATGGCACTGTTACTAATACGGTGTGGAAAACCGGTCTTATTCACATTGTAGAAGAAGTTAAAAGACCACTACAGTGGGGAGAGGTGATGGTGTATGCCTCTTATATTTCAATGAGTTGCCATTCCGGCATTTGTTTCAAACTTTAGATGGTGAAACGACTGGGCCAAAATCACTAGTCTGATTGGCACTCAACTCAGGAAATGTGGGAAACTCCCAGTGGTAAATTAAACAGTGTTGAGTGTGAATTTCCAGGACTGACCGGCAAAATTTAAGCAAAGATCAGCAATACCTACTGGACATTATTTGTACTATAAAAGCCGGCAGCAGTCCTGAAGATTTACCTGTTCTGAACCTGGCACACTTTCCACTCAAGGGGGGTAACGACGGAGAATAGAATTCTCCAGTTGTATTTAAATATTAAAAATCCAACAGACGAACACAATATTATAGTTTCTTTTCTCCTAAAGTCTTATGCATCGGTATGGTTAAGTATAAAAAAAAATAGTAAATACTTCACAAATGGCCGGAACATGTATTGAAAGTTATAAAATCGTCAAAATTCCTCTCTGAAAACTTGCTGAAGGTCATTGAACCAGTAATTGAGAGAAACGCATTTTTTGTCAATCCAGAAAATTTGCTTTTGAGTATGATAGTAGGTAAAGGGGATCATATACGAGAGTTATGTTTCAGAAGAATTATAAAGGCTAGAAACTTAGCTTCTAAAAGAAAGTCAATCAGCTGTTTTCAAACATCCAAAATCATTTTTCTAGCTACAGACTTCATCAAAATGATTCACTGGAACGCTACTACACTTTCACCACCACCTTTTTCTCAGAAGAGCCACCAACGAAGAGATTTGGTCTAAGGTCGAATGAGGTAAAACAGCGGCCCAATGGAAATTTGACCAATTCCCATGTCAATCCCAAACAGTAGAACGGTGCGTGAAGCTGGTAACCGAGGCATCATAAAAAGGTCTTCGGGTCCAGAGATGTTTTTTATAAGAACGACACTTTTCTCGAGATCTTCAGTGCCTAGTTTTTCAAGCAAATCTTATTTCAAACTTCCAAAAGATAGTAAAGACAAGTAAAGGACAATACTTTATTACAAAGTGAAAAAACACTCCGGTACAATCAGATCAGGTAATAGTACAATGAGAAAAGTAGTTTTTATTTCAATGAAAATTTGTCATTAAAAAAAAAAATGCCTTTTTTTTTAAACATAATCCGCTGCCAATGTGTTGCGAAATGTATTTATTTTTTTATTTATTTATCATTCCTATACTCTTTTCTACTAAAATATGTCTATAGCTGCTTGTTATATAAGTTGTTTGGTTTATTTCCATTTATTAAAAAAATTATCAAAATCGTGTTTTTTCTCAAATTTTATGCCCGATGCGCTACCGCCAAACGTAAAAATTTATTTATTTTGTTATTGCATTTTACTAAGCTACCCTAGACGCAAGTTTTCCGCGGTATAGCGAATCAAAAAGAGAAAAAAAGTTTTTTTCGGCCCACCCTACCAAACATGTCATGGTAAAGCTCAATAACAAATATAAAATATATTGCAATCTGAGTATATTTACGCGAGTTAGAGCACGGACAAACAGACGACCAGACAAACCTAATTCACTGATACTTTTCAAGTACGTTGGAATATTTTAAACAAGAACGAAAAATCATGCGTCCAGCATCGATTATGAAACCCTTTCCAACACATTCAAAATACTGTAACGTAACTTTACATTTTATTAACGTAAAAAATGTCTAAATAATCAATTTAGAAAATTCATAACGCATTTGAAACCCCAATTTATGCAATTATCATCAATATAAAAAAAAATAAACGTATATTTTGGCAATTATGTATATAATTTATGGATTTAGCATCGTATGCTAAAATTAGCTCATTTAAAAGCATAGAACAGTTAAAAAATTCCCATTCAGCAATTTCCGTCAATAAACTGAAATGTACTTAAGATCTTTCTGTAGCCCTGTATAGGATCTATAGAATTTATACACATCAAGTAATATAAAAAAAAAGTTATATTTTAAAGTGCGTACTACAACTGAAAACACACTTCCAGCAAATATTCTTCATAGTCAATACTGTAGACTTTTTAGTAGTGTAACACTTTTGTGTGTTTCTGTAAATGAACGATAAATTATATGCACGCCAGACTCTGCATTAAACGCATTGTAGTATACCCCAGTGCTATACATAAATTTCAATATGTTTTAAATAGAGTAATATCATTAAAATACACCGTAAACGATTTTCCCCCATAAGCCGTAATGTAAAGGAATCATTTTGGGTGTCCCTGTAAATGGACCGTAAATGCTTCATACTTAATTTTCAATAGCGAACATGCCATAGTAAACTGCAATAACATATAACAAATGCATGGCAATCAGACTGCATTTACACGAGTTAGAGAACGGACAGACATACAGGCAAACCGAATTCATAAACTTTTTTCAACTATGTTGGAAAATGTAATAAAAAAACATTGTACTTCACGCTCATTCTCAGTAATGGTTACGAATTCTTTTGTTTATCCCTGTATATGGTCTAGAGAATTTATACACACCCCGTAGTGTGCAAAAATTTAAACTTAAAACGCATACCATAAATGAAAACATCATAACAATTTCATTATGTTTGTAAACGAGTAACATCATTAAAATATGCCGCAAAAGATTTTTTTTTTCATAGACAATAATACAATGGAATACTTTTAAGTTTCCCTGAACGCGTACTGTAAGTGTTAAAAATAACACATTCATCAGTAACCATCTTCTAGTGCACCTCAATAATGTGTATAAATTTGATTATGTTTAAGATTGTGTAACCCTATTAAAATACACGGCAAATGATTTTCCCCCATAGACCATAATGTAACAGAATACTTTTGAGTGCCCCTGTAAATGAACCATGAATGCTACACACTTCATTTTCAATACCAAACATGCCATAGAAAACCTGAATAACTTATATGAATTGCATGTCAATCCGAGTATATTTACTGGGGTTAGAGGACGGGCAGACAGACGGCAGACGCAGACAGACAGACAAACCGAAGTCATAAGCGCTTTTCAACTATAATTGTTAAAAAGAAGGAAAAATCTTCGGAATTGCCGTGTTACCGGTAAATCTATTCCCTTTACTGCAATAGTGGGCTTAGTGTAAAATCAGGAAATTTTAAGTGCAAGTGTAACACGGAGCAATGTTATTCCTCTGTGTAAATCTTGAATATTTGTAAATTTTACATTATTGATCTTATACTATATGATAGAAAGAATAGAATATTAGCTGTTTATGTATACAAGGTGTCAATTAAAGGGTTAAAATAGCTAATTCGCAAACCATTAAGTTTAGTAGAATACTTCTAATTACAAAAAATGTTTCAAATATCTGTAAAAAAATTTTTCTTTATCGTCTCGAAGCCATTTGAATCACAATAGCTATTTTTTGTAAAAGTTAGGGAATTTAATTTTTTTTTTCTGTCGCTGGGTATTTTCTCCTAGAATTTATATTTAGAAAAATAAAAGAAATGCTCTACACCCTAACTAGTAAAATAAACAATAAAAATATATAATATATACAAACAATAAAAATAAATAGAAAAGTGCCCAGTTAAACTGATGGCATTGAGCTCACAGGCTATTCACAGTAATTGTATATTTCAAAGAACAATGCCATCGAAAAATAAATTAAAGGGGATTAGCCCCCACCCCTCTGTTTCTCATCTTTATACTTAACAAATGAGCCTCCAAATCTCATCATGGA
Source organism: Maratus speciosus (assembly GCA_963932465.1). NCBI lineage: Eukaryota > Metazoa > Arthropoda > Arachnida > Araneae > Salticidae > Maratus > Maratus speciosus. The sequence goes on from OZ010796.1 coordinate 538,596,373, forward strand.
AGCAACTTATCAGAATAAACCGGCATACTAAATTTCAAGCAAATTGGACAGAAAACCCATTTATCTAAATTAAGGGGGGATTAGCGCCCGTCCCCCCTTTATACTTAACCAATGAACCCGGAAAACTAGTAAAAGTACCTTATCAGAATGAACCTATTTGAAAAATTTGAAGCAAATCGGATAATTCTGCCGAAAAAACCCATTTATCTAAATTAAGGGGGGATTAGCCACCCTAGTCCCCCTTTATACTTAACCAATGAAACCTCATACGTAATCAGGAAACAGCCTTATCAGAATTAACCTATTTGCAAATTTTGATGCAAATCGGATAATTCTGACTGAAAAACTCATTTATCTAAATTAAGGGGGGATAGCCCCCGGCCCTCCTTTATACTTAACTAATGAACCCCCCAAAAGTAATCAGGGAAGCGCCTTATCAGAATGAACTTAGAAAATTTTTTTGAAGCAAATCGGATATTTCTATCAAGAGTTGTTGCGTTACGTACGTACGTGCATACAGAATTCGTGGGCACATTAGCTCTCAGGCTTTGATAGCCTCTAAGATAAAAACGGTTTATTTACCGAAAATAGCTTATCCATTTATGACACTTTGAATATTATGAGTTTTTGGACGTACTCAAACAATTACGCAACAATTACGCTTTTTTCTTACGACTAAAATTTAATAGCATATTTTGCATTATATAATTGCCGAAATAAGCGACTAAATAATAAAAAAAATTCTATTAAATTTTAATGGTAACCAAAAAGTTTAAAAGTTTGCTGCTATGCGTACTTTGGTTGTACAATAATGAAATTATTTTTGTTTTATTTAACGAGCGATTAGGTGAGTTACTTTCTAAAGGGATTTTCCAAAATTTGTCAGACTCACGCTATCGTTAATATATTTCTAATTTATCGCGATATTCGACTGCACTTTTTACATAAGTTACCCTAAAGAGCTGACTACCACATTATGAAATAAAAATTTTGAGATATTTCTCGCATGCGCAGTTAAAAATTGTTTTATACAATGCCCATATCTCATGAAATATTCAATCTATTCATGTTTTAATTGCAGCATACTGTTTCTACTCTTCTTTTTCAAGATTTCAGAAAGTGGTGATCAATTTGGTTGAAAACTCTGTATGCTATAAACAAAGAACATTTGAATTTTTTAGAGGAATGTTAACATGTTCTCGAATATGCGTGCTATTCTTACACAAATCAAATGCACACAAACGTTGAACAGGACTCACATAGTCACTTGATACAGTTACAGTTTTGAGCATTTTCTGTTAAATGGATGATCACAATAATTATTTTATTATTTAATTTATTTTTGGCCCCCTAATTGTACCCGCGACTAAATCTTCACTGAAAAATATGACGTCAAACATGTTCTTTACGTCCTCGAAGTTCAAGGACAATTCGTCAAAAAAATTCAGTAGGTCTGATATTAAAAGTGTCGAATCGAAAGCGTCCGGTCAACGCCTTTCAATTTTTATACATGAGTTTATTTACTATTATCACGTAATTTCTGTTTTATCATTTAACAAGAAAGCAGTAAAAAAATCGCCTAAAGTTCTATACACCGTTGTTGAGGCTTTTATTCCCAACGCATGTTTTATTCATTAAATTTAAATATAGCTATACTTGTGCTTTCAATAATTAGTGATAAAAAGTAAATATACGGAAAAATTGTTGGGTCAATTTTAATCTGTTTTCAAACTACATTTTCCTACGTCTTCAAAAATTCATCCTTAGCTTAATTATTACACCAACAGTACTCGAAATAGATATATTCGTTATATTACAATAAATGACATTTTCGTTAAATTTCAGTAAAAATTAATCCTACCCTATTTTGAACACTTCACAATTTACATGGCCTACGTATCTGCAACAGGTAAAAAATTAAAGCGCGTTTCAATTTATTTTAAACACCCTGTATATGCAAACAATCTTCGAAAAGAAAATAAACAAGAGAAGCGCTAAATGTGGGTTATAAATTATATTAAAAGAATCAAAACGTCTTAGAAAAAAGAAAACGTTATTTTTTTACAATATCATGTGGGGTAGAGTAGGGGCTATCAAAATTTAACGCATCTCTACTGCCTACTGTAATAGTCAATAACGATATACAGGGTGCGACAGGTATTTGTGAAAAAAATGCCTACTTTTAAACCTAAATAAAAACTGGATATGGAACATTTTTTACATTTTTAACGTTCTGTACAGGTGACAACATACACAATGGATGCCATCATGCACTCAAACCACCATCAGCCGCAATAACAGCCTTTACATGCTGTCGAAACCAACTGCAGGCAATAATAAGATGTGTATTCGGAACATTTGCCATTAAATACAAACAGCTGCCCTGAGCTCCGCAAAAGTGTTATGTGGATGCCTCCTATTGGAGTCGTTCTTAACTACGCCACATACGTAATAGCCAGTCGGGTTAATACCTGGGGGGTAGGGCGGGGCAACAAATTGAGGATGACATGTTCAGGAAAGTTTTTTGCCATCCATTATTGAATTTTTTGGGCTGTATGGGATGGTGCAGAGTCTTGTTGAAAAACGTACGGCCTCCCACGTGTAATAGAAGTAACCAAGAGCTTTAACACCTCGGTATAAACAACGGAGTTGACTTTGGCACGTTGAAGAAAGACGTCTGGAGGCATAAAGTCGTCTTCGCTGCTCACGACCGTCCAGAATCATCAGTGAGGTAGGAAAATTTCTGTGCATGACGGTCGGAACCCCTTCTGGGACTTTATACAGCCACCGATCTTTTTGCGGTTCACTTTGTGGACATGTGTAAAGTTTATCTCATCTGAGGAAAACAACAGCATTCCTGGCTACACTTCATGTTTCAGCTTGTTAACCCTTTCAGGGGCAAAGTACTTCTATTGCTAAAATGTTAAAATGATTGAATGACACTGGGATTTAGAAACAAATTTATATGAAAGTAATTAAAAGCTTTTATTCGCATACACTACAACGCAAAATTTAATGAATGCCAATGTGGCATTTGAGAATTAAAATTAAGTGGTATATATAATATACCGGTACCCTTCAAGGGGTTAAGGTGGCTTTTGGCTTTGGTCAGGTGGTTATCCCTGGCTCTCGGCCAAGAACTGCCCCCTCCTCATCGCGTACTACTTCTAACGAAGGTTCTCACGAATAGCACTTCCAATGGTGGCCTCATCCATCTGCAGCTCTCTGGCGAGTGCCCACATCTACTTTCTAGGACTTTCATCGACATGAATGACGAATGCCGGCGTCTTGATAATCTCCTATCTCCAACAATGTAATTCTCTGTATGAAATGGTTGCCACATCAAACCTGGCAGCGTACAGTTCGTTACTTACTTTAAGGGGGCTGGTCACTCAGCTTCAGAATTCTCCCCCGTAATGTTAAGTCTATAGGCATTTGATGCATTCGTATATTTGATATATCTCCTCGGGAAATTAAAAATTTTAACTTCTATTTTTTGTGTACACTTCCTAAAAGATGTCTCCTTTTTCTTAGTTCTCAAAATATTTCTAAAATGTAGACTTAATTTTATAGGAAGTGTTAAAATCTTATTCACAGTTCGCCCGCTTTTAACACATAAAATATTAAATTTAGCATACATTTTAGAAATACTTTGAAAACTAAGAAAAAAAAGAAGCATTCTTTAAGAAGAGTACACAGAAAAAATATGTTAAAAATATGAATTTCACGGGAATATATTTTAAATATACTAATGCATCAAAAGTCCATAGACGGAGGAGAATTCCGAAGCTGAGTGACGAGCCCCCTAACACGTTGAGTGCCATGGTGACTGACAGTGAAGCTGAAAAAATTACAATGTTTTAAGTAATTTTTAAGGAAGAATTATCCTGTAATAAATAAAAGGTAATTAAATTTTAAATACATTTTCAGTAATTACTTAAAAAATTATATGCATTTTTTTAGTTTTGTATCATATTTTAGACCGTCAGTCATCGGTGAATGTTGCGTTCTAAACAGAAAGTTCAGTGTCAGTCACCGGTGACTGACGTGGAGCTTAACGTGTATGAACAGCTAACTTAAAATGTCTTATAACTTATTCATAAGTTCTATCCTCTTCACGTGTTTCAACTCCTCCACCTTTTTCTCTTTCTTGCGGATCTAGTTTCTCATATTATTTCGAGACTTAGTTGCTCATTCTGATACTATTTGATTATCCTTTTAAGCAAAATCAATGTTACTTAAAGTCATTTTGAAATGCATTTTCAGTAATTAGTAAAAATACACGAAATATAATTACACTTAGTTTCTTTTTTTGGAGAAAAGTATTTTATTCCAGGATTACCAGAAAAAGAAAAAAATATCACTTTTTGAAACACAATCAATAAAATACCATTTAAATTAGCTAATGTAGTTTGGAACACTCAGTCATGCAATTATGTAGCAGTTTTAGTTTCGTGGTTATTAAAATTTCATTTTATTTAATTTGTAAAACTCAAACAACTGTTATTTTTCATTAGTTAACAATTATTAAATACAATTTACCGCATTTTTCGCTTTTCATGATTAATTATTGTTTTACTTAGAAATTTATAATAAAAAATGAATATCATTTTACATAGAAATGGAAATGTATTTTATCTTAAAGACTTAATATGCTGCAGAAATTTTTGTTTAATATTTTCAACATTTGCTGAAATTAAAAGTTTGCCTATTATATGTGAATTTTTTTTAGATTTTTTTTTATAAAACTTTAGTTTAATTTAAAGGAATGTTGTTCTGAAATTTTTGATACTTCGATATTTAAGTATCGAACATTTATTTTATGCAAACATGCTTTTAAGCTTTTTCTGTTGCTACTCATTTCAGAGATAAAATTTTAAAAAATAGCTGTAATTGAAATCTGTAGATAGATTTCTAATATTTTAATGATTTAGTTTTTATTTGCTCAATTAATATTTAAAACAATATATTATTACCAGAGAGATTGAAATATTTTCGAAAAAATATACTACAAATTATTTTATGGTATGCTTAAAAAATGTTATTTGAAATATATTTTTATGTAATTTTAATATCATATTTTTTATTCTTTAAAAATTTGTAGAAATTGAAGTCTGTAGATTCACGTGTAATGTTTAATGATTTTTTTTGTTGTTGTTGTTGTTGTTTAATTAAAGCAATATATTATTACTAGAGAGAGTGAAATATCTTTTGAAAAAATGTCCTTAAATAATATTAATTTAAATATATTTTCTCGTGAAGGTTTTCAACGTCAATAGGTAGGTCAACACAATAAAATGTAGATAAAGGAAGTGTATCAAACGATGGAAACGTAGAGAATCTTTATCATTTTTAACATAATCATACTGTTTGATAAAAATATCATACAAGTTGAAAACATTCTAACAGAATTATAACCAATTTCTAACTTGTACGGTATCTTTACCAATAAGTATGAATAGGGTAAGTACGGGAGAGATGGACCACAGGATGAGATGGACCAGTCAAATATTTCTTTAATGTGGCGTCTCACAGAGGGTGCAACTATCTTATTCAGATACTTAAGATGTTTTATATGGCGTGCAACATTTTGCAACTTTTTATTTATTTTTTTTAAGCTAAAAATCATTGTTGCTTTTGGTAAGTCAAATAATTTTTCCATAAGGTTATAGTTATGCATTTAAAAGTTTTGCTTTATATGTGATCTATATAGATTTAATGATGTAATCTTGGGGAACATTTAGGCTTATAAAGCTGCTATCAGATTCACCAACTTTTCGAGCAATTTTTGAGCCAACTCTTGATTTCCTCCAACTTTTCGCGAAATATTTTCTCAACACTCAGTGTGATAGCAAACAGCAATACCCCCAACTTTTTATCCACAGCTCTGAAAAAGTCTGCGCTAGCCGCGGCTTTCCCCCCCAATTTTCAACACTTCAGCCAATCAGAGGTAAGCGATTGATACGAATAGGCGATAAATATTAACGGCTGGTACTAGTAGTACTGATTTTCCCCAATTTTTGCAACGACAACTGTAAACTTTTTCTCCCTTTGAACGGGAAAAAGTTGGGGTTAAAATCGGCTGAAAAGTTGGTGAATCTGATAGCAGCTTTAATAACCTAAAATGACGACATAATATCTACAGTGTAGACTCTGGGTGGGTTATACTTTTCACCTAGCCGATCGGGAGAAATGGCCCATGTGTAGACGGGAGAGATGGACAGGTTTTCTGTGGGGAAAGATGGACCATACAATATTGAATTTCAAATACAGCTTTTTAAAGTGCTGAATTTAAAATACTAAGGGGTTGTATTTTTCTGTTTTCAGAAAATGCTGACTACATATATTAGAAAAGTTTCGCTCTGACATGGATATAAGCATTCAAGAAATGTGTGATGAGGAGGATGACCATTTAGAAGATTGCAAAGGAAACGAATGTGTTGAATACGGCGAAAGTTACAATGAGACGAAACAAAAAGTATATTGGATGCAGTGTGTTTCTTTCCCCGTGACAGTAGGTAGATGCCAGACTTCTACATTCTTTCAAATCAAATAAACATAGTTTAAACTAGCGATTTTACTTACTGAATGCAATCAAATAAGTATCACAAAGAGACAAACACATTTTTAAACGACGACAAAAAATAATGATTCTGGTATTTGTCGTTATGTATCTATAAATGAAAGCATTTTTTTCAAAAAACCACTGAATTGATTTGAATGCTATTTTTTCATATTAGAAATCTTGTGCACTGAGGAAAGGTTTAAAACCCTTAAATGCGCAATTTTTTATTTTGTTTCGAAAAAATTGTATATGATTCTCTGACAGATTTATTATTACACGGGAAAAATAATGAAAAAAAAAAAATCAGAAATACATTTTTCATATAATACGTCAATCTTATCTTCTGTTGCACATCTGCAATATATGTAAAAACTACCGTTGTGTGGCTGTTTTACGCTACAATATTGCAAATTAGTAAATATTTTAATAAGAATGTCTCCAAATACCTTATTTTATATAATTATTTATTTGATAAAACTTAACCTTTAACCATTTAATTCCCATGATAGAATACGTTCTAGAAATTACGTAGTTTCAGGGAATCTGACTTCACACCAGAAAGTTTCAATGGTTAATTTCGCTTTATTGTAATACGGAATGTCTGTTATTAATTAAAGCAAATATTGCTATTTTAATTTTCTGGTGTGAATTAGGTATATACGAATAAAAAAAATCTATTAAATTCAAAACAGTGTTGTTTGAATATCTGCAAAGCTGCGCACTAAAGGGTTAGGATAAAAATAGTGATCGTATGGAGCATAGTTAATCCCAGAAAAAAATCATATATTTTAATATATGTTTGTCTATTGAGTGTCAAAGGTATGCTAACAACTAAAATATTTTTATAATTAAGAAATTGACCACACCACAGACCTTTCAGAATTAGATGGTGTATGTTGCCGTGACTCTATTTTTTTTTTTTAATTCAATGTAAATTCATTTGCATAATATATAGAGAGTGGACAGTGCTGTTCGGCTTTGGTTAATATCCCAAAGACATGACCTTGGGCTACAACTTTGATAACATGAACGTTTTTTCCCAACCACAGTTGATATTATTGAAGATGTTTGATTGTCTGAGATGATCTTATCAATATTGATTTTCATTGCCTTACTTAGACGATTGGTCTAATCAAGTAACTTATAGCTAGGAAACATGACTGGTATTTCATTACTGCGCGTGTAATTAAAAACGTCACCATACTCAGTCTAATTCTAAAAGATCTATGGGCGACATATTAACAATAAAGTTCGATTGATCGAAAGCATTTTACGACGCGGAAGCTACCATTATCACCAAGTCAATGTTTATTGACTTGACTCATAAACTGAATTTGTCTATGTGATTATTGTCAAGTTCTGGAATGTGGGTGCTATAGTTTGGGCAAAAATTTGGAATCTAAACACGCGTTATGTGCATATGTTGCATCTCTCTTATTCGTAAAAGTCTGACTCTACACTCTCAGAAGTACTTTCTTCCATTGACGAATTTACCCGTTAATTGACGAATATCCGTTTATTTTTCCTCCCTTACAGGAGGTAAAATATACGTGAATTGAAAAAAGTCGGGAAAAAAATAAAAGTTGCTGAGCTGGAATTGAACCAGCTATCTTAGTGTTACGAGACGAGTACTCTAACCATTGGGCTACAGTTGCACAGTGGTGAGACACTTTGAAGTAAATATGTTTACTTCAGATGGGGTATGGCTTGATTAATTTATTTAAAAAGCTTTTAATTTTGAAGTCATTTTCGGTAAGATTTCGTTTTTAATGGATTGTGTCTGGGGTTTTAATACTTTAGTATTAGCATATGAGAAAAAAAATATAAATATTTTTAAGTAGTCTTCTGGATGTAAAATATGAATATTATATTTTTATTCGATAAGATTTTTTTTTTTTTTTTTTTTTTTTTTTTTTTTGAGTAGAATCGATTTTTTTCCATTTAATATTTAAATTAAAATATCTTTTAATCAGTTCATTTAAAATCTATTTGAAATGCAAATATTTTTTATAAACAACTTTATAAATTCAATTTTATTTACCTTTATTCCACTTATTCAACTTTTAAAAAATAAATTGTGAATATTTTTAAATGAATGAGAAAAGTAATTGTTATTCATTTTTAAATTCGAAAACTTTTTTCTTTTTCAATAAAATTAGTAATCTTAATGCATAGAATTTTTGGGTTTTCATTTTTTAAATAAATTCGGATTTTAGTATTAATAGAGCAAATGCGTGCCAGGAATGAATGAAATTTCTTCCTCTTTTCCGAGTTTTGGGAAGAATTCACGGATAAAATATGTTTTCTTAGGAGTATGGAAATTATTTGTTAAAAAATAAGGAATAATTTAGTGTAAATAGAGGAGTTTTCCTGACAGTGTAGTAACAACAACGTAGATTACATTCAACATGCATAGCATTACAGGATTTTCATAAAAAACACTCTGTTGTGCAAAATCAATCTCAGTAAAATACTCCAACTGACGCCCAATAAGTAAATAAGAAAATAGACAATGTTAATAACATGAATGTTTTTGCTCAATTGTAATCATATCACCTATTAGAAGCAATGAATTCAAGTCCGTTTGTTTTTCGTTCCAAAATACCCGGATAACATAAATTTCCTGTGTTTTTCCAACTCGAAAAAAGGCGTAAGATTGATAACTATGGAAATAATAAGGAATGAACGTGGCAGAACGCAGCCATCGAAATACTCAAGGCCAGAGGACACGAGTGGTGACGTCATCACTAATCGACCGACTTCCCATTAGTGCTGGAATTCACACCGGAAATTTTTGAATAGCAATTTTATTTTATTTCATTTGCGGAATTTCTATTACTTTAAAAAAAAATATTAACTATTTAAACTTACTGGTGAGAATTTGGATTCCCCCAATAAAAAATCAGCCAGATGTGACATTCTGCATCTGGCTGAATTTTTATTTACGGATTCCGAATTCTCACCAGTAAGTTTAAATTGTTATTATTGTTTTATAAGATGATAGCTAGTCGACAAATAAAATAAAAGAAAATTGCTATTCAGAATTTTCCGGTGTGAATTCCAACACTAGTGAGAAGCCGGCCGATTAGTGATGACGTGACAACTCGTGTCCTCTGGCCTTGAGTATTTCGAAGGCAGCCGACAAACATCCTAATTCTGTCTTTTAATTTAAAAGTCAAGATTTAATTTTTTACAGCATTTGCAGGCGCAAACTGGTCCTTTTCTAAAAAGACTATCTCCAAATATTTTCAAATTCGTGGTAGATGTCTACAGCATTTTCAATATAAATCTAAAATTATAGTTCAGAGATAATAATATAAAAAAAAAAATCGACCGATATAACCTCTGTACTAATGTTGTAAAATACTGAAGTAAGACAATCCTTTTTCTTTTAAATATATGTCCGTTCTATAATTTAAAACTCTATGAGTAAAATAATATAACACTAACATTTCCTACAATAACATTTATTATAAAAAAATATTTTTCACTGTAAATATAGTTAATATTTGAACAATTTTACAGAATGTATAAAATAGTATATAATAATAATGTATAGTAGAAAATAATAATGCATAGAATGCCCGAGGAAAATTTATAAAGTATATTTAATAACACAATCTATTTTCAAACTCTTTTATACAAGCAAATGATATATAAACGTTTCACTATAAAAAGAATTGCACTTGCTTTTCAGAAAACTTTTCTTTTCTGTTTTAAAAGCAAACACGTTTTTTTCTTTAGCTTTTTTATGGACTAGCAAAAAAATATTTTTGAAATCTGAGACTACTTAACAAAAAATTTTAAAAATTTGAATTTACAATCTCTAAAAGTTCTTTTATTACTTTTTATTTTGTTATTTTCTCTCTATATTTTTTTCTTACTATTTGCTACAAGAAATATGGAGTCATGGATTCTATTTTGTAGTCTATCGATATAATAAACAGTTTTGTGAGCAATTTTTAGAATATATTGTACGTATTATATTTATTAATCAGTATACTTAGTACTGTTGAAAGATTAAGAATTTATTTTAAGTTCTGTCAGTAAAATACACACACACAAATACACACATATATCTAATTTTCATGGCTGTTAAAGAACCGTAATTGCAGTAAATGATGCTGTACATCGGAGCAACAATATTTTGACACTTATCCTTTTGTCTATAATTAGAATATGTCTTTTTTATATTTTCATACTATTATCGTACTTGAAGAAATAAAATAAAACAGCATGCTTTAATTTTAAATACCGTATTTTAATCCATTTCGCGGAAAAATATAAAGTATTTTTCTTCTAAAAAACTTTAAACAATTGTAAATAAAAGGAAACTTTTGTCAACTGAACAAATAGAAACTGGGTATTTTTTTTCTTTTTTTCTTTTTTATTAATTTCATAAAAGGGTAAAATTTCATATTTAATCACCCCCCCCCCCCACACACACACACACACACACGAGTAAACAAATATATACATAAATGCGAAAAAAAAGGGATTTATTTCGTATTTTTCTGAAATTTATATATTTAATTTTGATTCAAAAAGTATTCATCATTATTTTGTTCTTATTTTGTTCCGGAACCGAAAAAAGGGGCGAGTTCTTAAGCCTGCCGCGTTACCAATTGCGCCACGTAGTCGTTTAGATACATCGGTAATTTATCAAATTTATGTACGTAAACGTAATTGAAGCACATACTTTAAACCTTAAATGCATAGTCATACACATCTGCATCACTTTGTATTTAACTCTTAGCAACCAGTATATTTATATAAAAATATTAATCCCGCAAAAAGTACAAAAATATGCTACTAAATAAACTTAAAAATATATCTTAAAATATATCTTTCTGGTGTATAATCTTTAATATAAAAACAAAAAATACAATTCTAAAAGAATAGCTCGTGCATTTAAGGGTTAGATTTTACAAATGAAAAATTATATAAAATAAGGTATTTAGATTCATACATATTAAAATATTTACTTATTTGCAATATTGTAGTTTTTACTTGTATTGTAGATGTGCAACATAAGAAAAGGTTGACGTATTATATGAAAAATGTATCTCTGATTTTTTTTATTATTTTTTTTCTGTGTAATAAACCTTTCTGAGAATCATATATACCGTAATTTCCCGCGTATGCGCTGCGGCTTAGTTAAGTCTTTTTCATAACGGATTTTTTTTTTTTTTTTTTTTTTTTTTTTTTTTTTTTTTTAATGAGGTTAAATAAATGCTACGCAAAAGCTAATCACATTTTATTTAAAACAAATTCTGGTAGGAAATAGAATTATCTGAGCTGCGGCGTATACGCGGGAAATTACGGTAATATTTTAAACAAAATAAAAAATCATGCATTTAAGGGTTGAGGCTTATTTACCTAAGATCACCCCGCTTTACTTTTTCATAATTAAAAAAAAAATAAATTTACTCTAATAGTACACAAAGGGTTACCGCATTCTCTTTTTCCTACCTCGTACCATCACCTTGTAAGTGTGCTCTTTACATATGCTTTCAAAGTTTGACTATAATATTAAAATCATTTAAACTCACCGAAAAATTCTTTTCATTCTATTTACGATGAATGATTGTTTCATTGCATCGTGTTGATATCATATGCGAAGTTTTAAAAGTTAACAAAGTTAAACTCTTACATTACTTTAACCAACACCCCCTAGATATTAAAAAGCAGTAAACCAACGTTTAAAATGCACAAATAATGGATGAAAAGCAGCACATCATTTTAAACGTTGGTTTACTGCTTTTTAATATTCCTGCACAAAGGCTATAATTGCTATTTTAACCCCCTAGATATTTGATAAAACCTTGATACGCGTCACGAAAACGTCACACATAGCAAAACAAGGAAAAAAAGATCATCCATTCGCTCTTGGATATCCACCAGCCAATGAATGATCTTTTTTCTTTGATTGCCTGTTTTGTGTGACGTTTTCGTGACGCGTATCAAGGTTTTCTGAAATATCTGGACGTTGCTTTAACCCATTAACCCAACGGTCGCATTAAATTACAGTTTAAAATTTAAAATTTCTTATTGACACCACTTTTTTGAAAAATATATGTTCACCTTATTTAATGACGGGTAAAATGATACCATAAGAAAGCAAATTACACTATTTTATAAAACAGGTGGGAATCAAATAATCTGAATAGAAAACACAGTCCGGGGGCGGGAATTAAGGGGTTAAAAGAAGTGTTCGCACGGTTTTTTCTGTTGAATACCACTTTTCCCTGATAGTAGACTTCGTCTTATTTAACAGCTAATAATTATTACAAATTATGCAATTAAATAAGGCAAACATATTTAGTAGTACTTAAAAGTAGGAAATAGTAACGCTTAATATTAAACCAGGAGGGGGTATCTTCACTTAATTGAAATCACCCGCTCCGTAATGTTAAACCAATTGGGAGGTTGTTTTCGAATTTGTCGTTTAAATTTGAATGTTTTTAAACGATTTTTTTTGCATAAGATAGCTGAGCTCTATCTTCAATATGACATTTCTACGTTTTTGATTTTGGTTGCAGATTTTTTTAAAGGTACGCTGAGTTTCCAAACCGGTTTCGAAACTGAAAGAAATTGAAAGTACATTAAAAAAAAAAAAAAAAAAAATCTGCAACCAAAATCGAAAAAGTAAAAAAGAGTCATATTAAAGATTGAACAAGGGGGTCTTCACTCAATTGAAATCACCCGCTCCGTAATGTTAAACCAATTGGGAGGTTGTTTTCGAATTTGTCGTTTAACACTAGAACGGCGGGAAAATTTTACCTACTGGAACGGCGGGAAGGGGTCATTTTGACCCCTCGATGAAACTACTGAAATAACAACGCTAAAACAAATTTAAATGCCATACATTGGCAAAAATATGTAATTTACGTGTATTTCATAATTTATATTTAATATTACTCGATAATTTATTGAATTTTTAAAGTATTGTATGTGTAACGCCTACAGGGGGATTAATTGGATCATACTACGACTACTCAAAACACTCATTAATTTGATATAAAAATCGATTTAAAATTAATATTTTCACAAATTAAAACAAATGTTAACTAAAATAAAACACAATTTATAAAATAATATATATTTATATTTTCATCTACTTTACTCGCCGAATGATTCACTCTCTAAATCCATAAATGAGAAATACGTTCTGTTGTTTCCGTTATTTCATTATAAGTGTAGCTGAATGGTTAATATGTTAAGAGTTCTTTTTCAATTTTATTTAATGCTTATGGTACTCCATATTGTACACACGTATTAGGAATTAATTCAGTTGTAACAAAAAAAAAGCAATTTTTCCAGTACATTTTCCGTACACAACTTTGAAATATGATGCTCAAAATTCTTGAGATTTGTTTCCATTGCATGTATGTACTTGACATTTTTTCTCTTGATATCTATATTATTTTCGTTTTTTTTTTTTTTTTTTTTTTTTTTTTTCTGAAGACTCGGGAAATATCTTTGGGAGATTTGAGACCATAAGATCCATTCTGAACACATCTCCTAAATTTAATAGAAAATCTCTTCTACTGATAGGCTTGCCTGTTACACTTTTATAAATTATCCAGGCGTTTAAAGTTGCATGATCCAAAATATTGAAAAAGATATATACAGGCCATCGTCTAGAAGCCGATTTCAAGGAGTATTTTCGGCACATCTGATCATGGATATCCACACCATACTTCGTTGAGTTGTAATATTCTATTGAATCGGGCAACTTCTTGAGACCGTCTTCAGTTTTTACAGTAGAATGTAATGAGCTCAGTAGAAAAACACTTTTTTTCTTTTGGCTTGATAAATGGTAAGTGTCATATTATCAAATTCCACTACCTTCGATGAATAAAGAGTACTGCTCATATTTTTCAATGATATAGGAATTTCTCTTCTGTCTTTTTCACTGTGCAACCAAAGTTGTATTTTTAGCTTTTAACATTTCTGCTAATATGATGTTAGTAAAAACCAACTGTCGTAACTGCCAACTGTCGTAATATTCCTCCCTTCGTTTAGATGGGGATCTGTTAATTTCATGACAACATTTTCCGATAAATGTAATTAATGATTGGCTGTTTCATCCTTTTCTAGATAAATAAATTCATTCAAGAAGTATTTAGTATCAACGTCAACAGATCACCAACATTTTATTCCATATTTATCCGATTTATTTGGCATATATTGCGTAAATTTATATCTATCCTGAGATGGGAACAATTGTTCATCAACTGTAATATTTTGTCCTTGTCGGTAGCATGTTTTGCAATTTTCAATAAATTTATTCCACATTTTAGATGCAAGAGCAAATTTATCAGTCTGTAGTCTGCTAGATCTTGTTGTCTTTTCATCAAACCTAACAAATCTTTTTCTTTCTTGGAATCTATCTCTTGAGATAGTTTATTTGCAAATAGTATTCCTCATGCCTTGGACGACAATGAATATAAATCTAAACCCTTTTTTTATTGCTCCTCGAATATATAATATAGCAACAAAAGCAGCTTCGAGTACAAAGAGTATTTTACTAAAGGGGTCAAAATGACCCCCGTCCGCCGTTCTAGGAATACAAGCCCATATTTCAAAAACTAACAAATCTAGAAAGCTGAATATTTTTTTGGAAATATATGTTATCTATTTAGGAAAAGTCAGAAAATTTCAAACGATTTCGCCCAAGCAAACAAAAGTAATCAACGGACGAAAGTACTCAGGTGTCAAAATGACCCCTACCGCCGTTCTAGTGTTAAATTTGAATGTTTTTAAACGATTTTTTTGCATAAGATAGCTGAGCTCAATCTTCAATATGACTTTTCTACTTTTTCGATTTTGGTTGCAGATTTTTTTAAAGGTACGCTGAGTTTCCAAACCGGTTTCGAAACTGAAAGAAATTGAAAGTACCTTTAAAAAAAAAATCTGCAACTAAAATCGAAAAAGTAAAAAAGAGTCATATTAAAGATTGAACTCAGCTATCCTATGCAAAAAAAATCGTTTAAAAATATTCAAATCTAAACGAGAAATTCGAAAACAACTTCCCATTTGGTTTAACATTACGGAGCGGGTGTTTTCAAGTGAGTGAAGACTCCCCTTAACTAGGACTATTATTTACACTTCTTTTAATACCTAGATACTACTTCACGAAAGTTGCAATTTTAACTCATTTAATCTCTCAAAGTTTCAGATTAGATAATGTAAAAATTTCCATTTCTAAAATACTGGTTTTCAAATTTAAATGTTTCGTACTGTTGAAATGGTATGATTTCCTGCCAATCGGAGGGAAAAGTTAATGATTGCACACACTAGTGTTGCCAGGTGTTCCGCGACCCCAAATGCTTTGCACACCCCTAATTTCTTACAGTTTATTGCGCTATGTTTAACACGTTGAGTTCCATGTCAGTCACCAGTGACTGACACTGAGCTTTCTGTTTAGGCCGCGGCAGTCATCAGTAACTGACACTTATAGATTGTGCAACGGGAATCTTATTTCATGGCCCAAACGGAAAGACATACAAAATAGACTTGGCATTCAACATGTTAAATGATGCTTTAAATATTGCTCCATCTTCCAGATAATTCTGCTATTAGATAAGACGCAGAAAATTACTTTAAAATACGGGTGTCCAGAGCATTTCGAGCCCCGATTTATGCAGGATACCTGGCGACACTAGTACGCACCCTGAATTAGAATATAGAAAACTTTAAATTTTATTTTATTTCAGTAAAACAAACGCTCTTAAATGTGACAATCCATAAATGCTACAAAGTTGTACTTAACTCCCCACTTAACGAAAGTTGTTTTTTCAAACGCCCAAACAGCCCCAAAATGTTGGAAATAAAGATTAGCATTTCGTTTTTCATCTTTGAATGTCGAACAACTCCATCGACGTCACGACATCGAAGGTCTGTTTCATCTACCGGAAACGAAAGTGTGGAAAAACAATACACTTTGAAATTTAGTTGTTTTAAAAATGCCAACCCATTTTCATTTCTAATTTTTTGATACACCCATTAGCAATGAATTGGATCCTTGAAATGTGGAGAGGCTTTCAGCAGACATACTAAGGTAAGTTTATGCGGTATTTTTATATATTAAATTAAAATGTTTAAAAAATAATTCGTGAATAATGGAACTTTGTTGAATTAGGAATTTCCATATCATGATATATTAGTGTTTGTATTTGAACAAGTACTTAACCTTTTCAACCTTTTAATTTTAATTACATGCTGGCGAAATTGTACCAGAATTTTTGAAAAAACTTTTGATTTTTTAATGCACTTGAAGAAAATCATTTACATCAAATCAATTTTCATAAAGCTTTTATATCAGATCAGTTTTCATAAAACATTTGTTTTCAAATGAACTTGCTCGTAAAATTCTGGTGCCTTTGAATCATTTCAATATTTCAGCAACAGAATTATTTTACCCTTGAAAGGGTTTAAACTAATAAAATTAAGATGAATTCACATAAAATGCATTACCACATTAGCGACTTTGAACATCTCATTTAGGTTTCAACTATTATAACTGTGATAAAAATGACGTCAATCTGACAAAGCTATATTTTTGCGTATATTACAGATTATTTATCGAAAATAATTTACAATAAGCATAATATTAGACCCATTCCTGCTTGCATTTGGCATCTTAAATTTTATGAAATGTGAACTATACCTCAAATCAGTGCTGCCAGTGCGCTACTTTTTTAAAATTCAGATTTCTTGATCGGCACCACTTTTTTGAAATAGTGAAATTCACCTTGTTTAATGACATACTAATTAAGGCGAAAACGAGAGGAATTTTTCTATTTCAGAAAAGTGGTGCCAATCAAGAAAGCTTAATTTAAAAAAATGTAGCCCACTGGTACACTATCCTAAATGTGACGGACTTGTGAGAAATTGCATCGTATTTCAGGATGGCGACCTTATGAACAGGGTTGCCAGTTTGGCCTCCACTTTTTAAAAAAAACTTGGGATCCACATCAGAAAAATGAAAAAAGTATTTTCAGATTCATTTAATGTCAAACTTTTCTTGATTACTTAAAGTAAAAATTCTTCTTCAAAATTTTCCAGTCTGAAGTCTAAATATCGGGATAAAAATGGAGGCCAAACTGGCAACCTTGCTTATGAATTGATAAATTGTGGTTTAAAAATTCCAATTATTTTTTAAATAATTTTATTATCTTTAAAAAAATAATTTATTTTTCCAAACAAATGGAAATCCACAATTCAGAAACACATTTTTATTTACGTGTTCATTAAATATAGAAAAGCTCATAATTTTGTTTCGCTAGATAAATTACACATTCTTTCCTCCTTGTAGTTCCTTATTTATATTTATTTCCAAAACCAATATTAGATAAAAGAAACCTAAGTACGTCTTCAGAAAGAATAGCAAGGTATTGCACGCGTGTCAAATGTTTTGAGGCCAGAAAGAAATGAATTAGGGTCTTCCGTGACTACAATTCGACTGAAATATTTGCAAGCAAAAATAAAATGCTAGATGAATTCGTTGACTTCCTATCTTAAGGTTAAGAATGCTTAAATAGTGATGAATAGGATTAGAATTTTATTTTGTATTTTTTCGTAACAAACCTTTCTTTTATTTCTGCATTGCTTGCTAATTCTTTTTTTATTTGCAATTATTTTAAATAGAATTTTATCACCTTAAAAAATGACAGCGTAGCCCCTTCAAGATAAATGAGCGAGTCCAATAAATCACAAGACTGTCCCTGGGACAAATTTTTTTATTAATTTGCCTACCATTATTTCAAAACAGCAATTCCCATGGTAGATATCTTCTTGTTTTTGAGCTAGTTTATTACTGGTTAGAAATTGTAACAGGCAAAATAATACAAAAATATTCACCAGTGACAGGCTTGCAATGATGTATTTGCGTGTTGGATTAAACAGGAAAGCTTATATATTTGTATTGTCAGAGACAACACGAAACATTCTTTTGTTATTATAGGTCCTTGTATATATTTATTTCTAAAACCAATATTAGATTAAAGAATCTTACGTAAGTAAGTCTGCATAAAGAATAGTAAGGTATTTCGTGCGTGTCAAAGGTTTTAAAGACAGAAAAAAATATATTAGGGCCTTCCGTGAATAAAGATCGGCAGAAATCTTTGCATAAAGAGCAAATAAAATGTTAGATGAATTCGCTGACTTCTCAACTTAAAGATAATAATGTGTAAATGGTGTAGAATGAGAACTGAGTTTTATTTTGCATTTTTTCTTAACGAATGGAGATGTTTAGATTTCGTAGTTAAGTGAAATTTTTATGTAAATACATGCGTTTAATGAAAATCATAAGTTGATAAGGGATACAACATTTTAATTTTTTCTATTTATAACTATTATACATGCATAATTATGTAAATTTAATGTTATTAATATAAATTCTTTAAAAAAATTAATTTTGATTTTTTAAACTTAAAACATTAATTTTAGCAATTTTTAAAATTAGATATTAATTTTGAAAGATTATTGCTTTTTGTATGCTTTTTTCTTTATGAGTGCAGAAAACATTAATTATTAATTTGTTTTCAATTTTCTTAAAAAAAAAAAAAAAACACTTATTAAAAAAAATAATTTTTTAAGAAAAAAATATAATGATTTAAATAACTTTTATGGTTTATCAATTGAAAGAAAATCCATTAAAAGTCCACAAAGTTTCTCGTATTAACAATAACATAAAAAGTACTTTTATTTATTTCGCTATTTTAAAAGTTTCTGTAAAGTTAATTTTTGTTGATTGTTCTGTGTTTAATAATTGTAGTTAAATTAAAGGACGGTTTCCGAATTGCTAGTAAGATGGGATAAATAAGGAATGAAATAATCATAACATATGTTTAGTTTTTGTCAATTTTCTTCTCTGTTTGTATTTATTTGTATTGATAATCGATTAGTTTCCATATGATTTATAATACAGAGGGGAGAACAATAAATATGTTTTCAGCAAATTGACTCTTAAAAACATACAACCGAAGAAACATATGTTTGAAAAGGAAGTTAATCACTCAGATCTGATATATACGATTTCGCTAAAATAAATCTATATTAATGCAAAAAAAAAAAAAAAAAAAAAAAAAAAAAAAAAAAAAGAATCATTTACCCACTGCTTCAGTGAATCATGATTTAAGATAATTTCAGAATTTCCTTTTTCGCCTTTGTTGCATACACATTGTGCTACGCAAATCAAAAATAACACAAAATCAGGCACAAATTCTCAGTTTAAATTCTTTATTTAACTTGAACGTTGAAGGCTTGAAATAAGTGAAATAAAGAAATATTTCTGTCTTCTAAAAATCATTTTATCAGTAACAAAATCTGTAAGTAAGCCGAACATGGAAAATATTGCAATGTTAAAATTATTGAAGGAAAACCCGCCAAACCAAAACTGCATACATATTAAGCGTACAAACTTAATTCTGGAATCGGGCATAAATTAACACAGCTGCGCCATCTTGTGGACGGGGTTGATAATCCACATACGCGGGCTTTTAGTGTGACGTCATATATGACAGAATTGAGGCTAACAAAAAAGACAGGCTACCGCGGTGCATTCCACGTTTCTTTTTTTACATACTACTGGAGTCACGTGATGCTCGAATGCACCGATTCAGGTGCACGAAAAGAGCATCACGTCACTTTAGCGGTCTGTAAAAAAAGATACTTGGGATGCACCGCGGTAACCTGTCTTTTTCGTTAGCCTCGTAACAGAATATCTACCATCAGCTCATATTTTCTAAATCTTTAGTCACTCATGGAATATGAATGCTGTTTACCAAATTTATTGCAAAATAATGGCGTAGCGAGAAGGGGGTGGGGTCTAGATGCACTCGACACCACGAAGCTTTTTTCGCCTTATCTAATCTAAGGCTCTTCAGCTATTAATCAAGGTGAAAAAAACTTTACAATTTTAGTGGTGTGAAATAAAAAACAGTTAGGAATCTTCCTGTAGTTCAACCTCATCCACTACGTGGCGCGTGACATTGATTGATGTGACCTCCTCTTTAATCTTGCGGTTACCTCTCCCATTTAAGATAGGACGCTTAATATGCATGCAGTTTTGCGCCAAACAGGAATAGCGTTACAACTTTCTATAATTCCCGATGATTACGGCGTACGTCCACATCGCGTAGCGAAATTTTCAGGCAAAATTGGAACTGCGTCTAACTCCTTACTCTGTACTTACAACTACCAGGACACCGGGCACGGAATCCAGCAGCCAGATACAGTATAATCTGATACATCATCAGACTCTCGCATGGTTTCCTCCCATATATCCAAGAGGTGTAATTGTTTGAGAGAAATTAGCGGTGAGACTTGAAAAAAAAATATCAATAGATTATTATCACAATTGTTACCGCTTGTTCAGTATTTTTAACAGAAATCTCCGCTAATCGGCGTTTACTAATAGCCAATTATTTAATCCACAGAGTAAGGCATTATATAGAGTTCCAACTTCACCTGAAACGAGCGGTAGCAGTGGAACATATAAGTCCTAATAATGGCATAGACGATTTTAACATCCATACTTATGTCGAATTCACTATTCCTATTTGATGTATTTTCCTTCTGTCATTCCCACGTTGCGCGTTTCCTATGTTTGGCTTTTTAATTTTCAGATCTTGCTATTGTTTAAATGATTTTCATAATACCGAAATGTTAGTTTATTTCACTAACTATCAAGGCTCTAACAGTCAAGTTAAAAAAAGAATTGGAACTGAAAACTTATGTCAGATTTTGCAGACTTTTCGATTCAAACAGTGTATGTTACAAGGAAAAAAATGAAGGAAATACTGAAATTGATTAAATAATGATTCAATGCATAAGATATTTTTCAATATTAAATTGTATAATTACAATTTTATTATAATGAAATTTTATGTATGAAATGTTAGTGATGAATTTCATATTCAAATATACGAGGGTTATTCAGTAAATAAGTTCCGGAATGTAAAAGTTTCCACACCCAACTGGTGGCGTTTATCTGCCTATGTGGTAACGCGTTCTCAATGATTGAAAAATGCATCATAACAAAAAAGTTATGGTGAAACACAGACCACTTGTAAATCTTATGTCAAAGATGTTAAAGACTATAGAACGTCACTCCAACTGCGGAGTTTGTTCCGTAATTTGCTTTTGGAATGCATGGAAGCATGCAATTTAGCCGACACGGTAAAAGTTCACACGATGATTTTCACACGCGAATTCATTGCACCGTTTACTGGGTTAGACAAGGTGTCATATGGTTGATGTCACACTCAGAAACAAAATCGTCGATGCCGCTGCTTACGATTCAACATTAAAAAAGGTGCGACTTGCATTTCAAACCAAGTGATGGGGCTTGCTTAGTGATTGTATCATTTTTTTTACGACAATGCAAGGACCACATGCTGTTCATATGTCACAAGTTCTTATTGATTCTTCCAATTGGTAGTTCTTTCTATAGTCTTAAGCATATTTAGCACAAGATTTACGATTAGCGATTTATAATATGATTTTTTTTTGTTATGGCGCATTCTTCACTCATTGAGAATGAGATACCGCAGTAGCAGGGTCACCGCAATTTGTCGTATTTGGAAATTAATACGTTACAGAACTTACTTCCCGAATAACCTTGGTATATGTTTCTTTGGCCGTATATTTTAAAGATTCAATCTGCTGAAAAATCAGGAGCGTGTCCTCCTATTCAAACTGGGTATCTTCTTTCCCACCATTAATTTCAAGTTTTCTAATCGGTTTTCTAGGAAGGTTTTGTGATTAAATATGGTGCCGCCACCTATAACAACGATGGCTTTTTCGCGAAGTAGTGGCGGTCTGCCCCATCCATATGCCGCCACCAAGAGCTGTAATGATCTAGCAGCCGCTGCCGTCGTCCGACTTATTAAACCCCACGCCCGCCCTGCTACTTCGTGTAAAAGGGCGCACATCGCAGGTTTCTACCTTTTAAAACTAGCCCTGAACTGTATTAGTGGGCACCATTATGGAAGATCCCACTGACAAAATTTCAAAAGTAAATTCGATAAGTTTAAAAGATCGACCAGCGGGATTAGAGCGGACGAGGCTTTTAATACGCCGGTCGGACGCCCGTAACGGCTTCGCTATCATTATAGCTAGAAAAGGCTTTAACGTAGGCCTCTGCCACCGTTAAAAACATATATGTTTCTCCTGTGATAGAGTCATTGAAACTAATCGAATCTCAGTACATTAAAACAGAATAAAATGGATAAAAACCGTGAAGATATCGTCTGTACCATGTCAAACAATCCAATATGAAAATAGTGTTGCCAGTGGGCTACTTTTTTAAAATTCAGATTTCTTGATTGGCACCACTTTTCTGAAATGGTAAAATTTCCTTTGTTTTCGCGTTAATTAATATGTCGTTAAATAAGGCGAATTTTACTATTTCCAAAAAGTGTTGTCAATCACGAAATCCGAATTTTAAAAAGTAGCCCACTGGAAACACTGTTTTCTTATTGGATAGTTTGACATGGTACCAGCTATATATGCTACAACTCATTCATTCTTCATGAAACCCATGGAACTATGAATAAAGAGGAATTGACATATCCTTAAAATGACGACGCCTCAACTGCAACCGACTTCGCAATGACTCAGTACTGCCGGGGAAAACTTCCTTCAGTAAATTTGACTAAAAATTTTCTCTTTATTTAAACGCCTTATTAATGCAGAATTTCAGTCATAATTATGGCCAAAAACATATATTCATTTTTACTGGTGGAACTTTACTTCGGCGGTAGTCAGTCCCTGCGTTTTCGCAGTAATGTGGCAACCTAAATAGTTTTGTGTCAGTGTCAGTGAAAGAGATTATAATACCAGGGTTAACTTCCACCAGTAAAAACGAATAGGAATTTTCGTCATATTTGTGTGAGAAATTTTGCATCAATAAGCCGCTAAAATAAGGCGAAATTTTCCATCCAAAATTTACTGGTGGAAGTTTTCTCGGCGGTAATCAGACACTGTTGAATCGAAGTATCTCTGCGTTTCAGCCATATTGTGAAAACCTCCTGTCAGTGTCAGTTAAAAATATAAAACCTGGGCCAACTTCCACCAGTAAAAACGCATAGAAATTTTTGTTGTATTTTTGAGAGAAATTTTGAATGAATAAAACGCTGAAATATGGTAAATTTTCCTATTCAAAATTTACTGGTGGACTTTTGCTTAGTGGTAATGAGAAACCGTTGATCCGATGAAATGAGCCGCCATCTTGTGACAACCTCCTCAGTTACTTCACTCGCAACTGATAGACTTTACACAAGGGTCGGAGCATATAGGATAAATTTTATTGTTCTTACCAGTATCTTTTATCAATAATCTTCAGGAGACATTTTTATAAGATATGCAATAGGAATACATCATGAAGATTATTGATAAAAGATACTGGTAAGAACAATAAAATTTGTCCTATATGCTCCGCTTCCTGCGCTCCGCTCCCTGCTTTACACTATATCTCTTCTCCTTATTATTCATAACTCCATTATTAACCCTTACCCGGGCAAAGCATCTCTGTGTCTGAAATGTCGAAAATTTTGACTGACACTAGAATCTACAAACAAATAGATTTAAAAATAAAAAGAGGGTATTTATCACGTGCATTATAAAAGCAAAATATTTTCTGAAAAATTCTGGCGCGAATCTATCAATTTTGAATAAAAATGAAGTGGGAAGCATATTCCCAATACCCGTGTAAGGGTTAAACCCAAGCCCAACAAACTGTTTCCTAAACTCTTTCTTTTTATAGGTATACATCCAATTTCAAAAATATTTCTAATGTTATTATTGGATATTAAAAGTTTTTTGTCTTTTAACAATAAAAATTGTACATGTTTTTAATGACGGAAAATGTCTAAAATTCAAATATCCTAACTTAGTTCGTTTTTGTCACAAAACAAACGGAAATTTAATTTTCTGTGATAAAGTATGTTTTTCTAAATGTAACTTGTAGGACAATGGGCCGAATAAAGATTTTCATTTTGCAACTTTTACAAAAATAAATATTTTGATTCTGAATGGCTTCTAAGATAATAATAAACACCGTTTAAGAAAGTTTTGCAACTGAAAAGTATACCTCTAAAGTGTTAAGAAATGAGCTATTCAGCAGCGATAATTTATACTTTGTATTTATTTATAGAAGTACTACGGATTCCTTTAGCTATGGAAATTAGTTGAGCTTATTTTATACAATAGAGTAAAAAAAGCAAATTACTCAAATGAAATTAAAGCGTATGTGAATCATGATAGGTATAACAAATCATGGTGCTTCATTAAATATTTTTTATGCTTCATAAAGGTTTTCTAATTTTAAATACTCTTTTAACGCACTTAGAATGATTTTTTTTTTTTAATTATTATTTAACCATGAAATATATTTAGAAAGAATACAAGTTATTTTAATATTTGTTCATATCTTACAAATAAAAGTGAACGTGATTAAAATAATTGAATTAAAAATTAGCTGAGTAAGATAGTTGATTTTAATCATCTGAGTTAACCATTCACACTCACAGTCTGAAAGATCTGAAAATAAATTTTTATTTTCTAAATATCGTAAAGGACTATCTTATACGGAATAGGGAAAAAAAATCTAAAAGCAAAAATTATAGAATATATAATTTTTAGAATATATAATCCGATATAGAATTTATAATCCGAATTAGATTTAAAAAAAATGAAATTGCCACTCTTTCTCTTTAACCCGTTATCTATTGCATTATGATCTACTGTAATTTTTTTCAAGTAATTTTTCTTTAGTTACTACAATGAAAATTAAAGTATAAACTTAAAAATATACCCAACCGTGAGAAATTTAATTCCTTAGAGGTAATTAATTAAAGTGGTACTTTAAAGTACCGTCAATAAAGTACTAAAATATTTTCGTAACAGAAAACCCACAAGGTATTTCAAATGGCACCAGAATTGTGGTAAAATATTTTCGATTTAATAAGTATGTGAAATATAGCCTTTTTTCTTATTTACAAATGAATTTTTTGGCAAATTGCGGTGCCAGTAATGTACTGCATCACTTTAGCACTGAAAATCCTTTGTCCCAGAAAGGGTTAAAAAACATTTTTTTGTTTCGATCTTGTTAGAAGTCCTTTAGTTATGCGATGTTTATATTCCAGGGACAAAATGTTCTCTCGCATCTCCACATATACAATATATGAATTTACATAAGCCATTTCTAGCATAACGAAAAATAGCCGGTTCCAAAACTTTTTCGATTTCCTATAAAAAATAACAATGAAACAGAAAAGAAGTACTAGGAAAATTATTACTACGCTACATTTTAGTAATTACATTTTAAAGCAGATGAAAACGATGGATAACTACACAAACGAAAAGTAAACTAGATGCTTTTCTCGCACACCCACTATACTGACAGTACTTATAAGTACCACCAAGAAATTCAACTGTTAAATCAAATACATTCACCATTCACCTAAAATAACTACTGAAATTGTATTCTAAGATCATAATGAACGCATAAAAAGAAAAAAAAAACCAACACTTATCTTGTATCCTTTACTGTGTTTGCAGCAATAAAAAGACGAGCCTGACAATCTGTACAAAATGTCTCGGCACAAAACACATCGACTTTTTCAAAGATAACCCCCTTCCTCTCTAAAATAACAAACCTAGAACTGCTGATGCCATGTATCCAGATAAAGTGGAGTTAAAAGCCTGTTTTTGCAAAGTAGCATTAGAATATTAGTAATATTCACTTTGGGATGAAAGTTTAAAGAGAGTGGTACTTATAAGTACCGTCAGTTAAAAAGCGTTAACACCTTGGGGGCGAGCGACAGGTATACGTGCCACATGAGAGCATGCTCAGATTCCGTGATTAATCTCATCAGTTACTTTTTATTGTAAATTTTACCTTATTCGATCGGCGCTTTTTCCCGATTTAATAGTGCACAAATTTCTGTTTTGAAAAACCGGTGACAAAATATTAAAAATTCTGTAAGAGATGCTCGTCGCGAAGGAGTTAAGATCAGAAAAAAATTAAAATTATGTAGAAAAAATTCCTTGCAATATCACAACACATATAAAAATAAAGTTGAATTCCAATCGTTTCTGAAAATGTTAAAATTCATTCGCGGAGCGCGGCGTTCCGCGTGCCCATACTTCTTTCCACCGCTGACCACTTTCTGACACTTGATCTGACCGGGAAAAAATTGAATATTAGAACCGTGTATATTTAAGAGGGAAATTCATTAAATTAAAGACATTGAAAAACGGGAAGGTTTGTGGCTAAGGCGTTGCCATAGAAATACTCAAGGCCAGAGGACACACGAGTTGTGAGTCATCACTAATTGACCGATTTCTCACTAGAGTTGGAATTCACACCGGAAATTTTTGAATAGCAATTTTCTTTTCTCTTATTTGCGGAATATCTATCATTTTATAAAACAATAATAACTATTTAAACTTACTGGTGAGAATTCGGAATCCCTAAATAAAAATTCAGCCAGAAGCGGAATGCCACAGTCTTACCGCATCTGGCTGATCTATTATTGGGGATTCTAAATTCTCACCAGTAAGTTTAAATAGTTATTATTTTTTTATAAGATGATAGATATTCCACAAATAAAATAAAAGAAAATTGCTATTCAAAATTTTCCGGTGTGAATTCCAACACAATTGACAAGTCGGTCGATTAGTGATGCCG
Source organism: Maratus speciosus (assembly GCA_963932465.1). Taxonomy (NCBI): domain Eukaryota; kingdom Metazoa; phylum Arthropoda; class Arachnida; order Araneae; family Salticidae; genus Maratus; species Maratus speciosus. The sequence goes on from OZ010796.1 coordinate 538,623,642, forward strand.
TCACAACTCGTGTCCTCTGGCCTTGAGAATGGCCAATGGCAGCGGTGAGACTCGCCATGCACTTACTTTTCCCAAATACAAGATGAGTATTCTCAGTCGTCATTCGAGTTAACAGAAAACCTCCACATGGATCAATTCAGGACTGCCACAAACGACTATTTTTCTATTCTATTCGCACCACTATTTAAGAAAAACAAACAGATTTTGTAGTATATTCCTCTTGCAAATGTTCTCGAACACTATGTCAATAATTTTTGCTTTGAGGAAGTGGTGTGAGGTAGTATTTGAAAATAGTCGCTTGTGGCACCCTTATCAATTAAACTAAGGGTCTTCAACTTGTGCTTCGTGGGCCACCAAGCTATCCCTATTGTAACTGATAGACATAAGGAATGTTCTTGACATTCAAACGAATCATTTGGGAATTTGAAGAAACATAGCTGCCAATCTTCGTGTTGTTTTTAATCAATTAAAAATAGAAATTTTGTAAAAAAAAAAAAAAAAAAAAAAAAAAAAAAAAAAAAAAAAAAAATTAAGAGCCTTTATTTTTTATGTCTCGTAATTTATTTATTTTTTTCTTTGACAAAATTTCTCGTTTTAATTGATTAAAAAGAATTCAATTATAAAACTGTATAAAACCGTATAGAAAAAACGTATAGAAAATTTAAATATAATGCATCTATAAAGCTTGGAATTTAAAATTTTGCGGAATTAAAAACATATGTCTTTTCTCTATGCCTCATTTTTCTATTTCTATACCTGCTAACATTCCTGTTTTCAAAAGTCAAATAGAAGCAGAAATATTAAATAAAAAGGAAATTAATTGATAACTACCTCGAAAGAAGAAACGTTTTATTAAAGGTTTTTTCTGTTTCAATTGATGTTTATTTGACTTTAAAAATACTGGAAGTTTGGCATGAGTAATATACTCAAACACGAATTACGTGTGTACTTCATAGTCTCAAACCAAGGGGGGATATTTAATTTAAATGCCTACCTCTATTTCCGAACAGTTCCTCTTATTAAATCTTTCATTAAATAAAGTGAATATTACTATTTCGAAATAGTGATACATTTCTGAATAAAGATAACCGCAGTTGTGGTGTTCACTAATTTTTACGAAAGCTATTCTCACACACTTATTTGCGAAAAATAATATTTGTCTTATTTGATGACAGAAAGCTTTCGATTATATAAGGCGAAGCTTTCTGATTTATAAGAAAGAGGTAATTCCACGGACTGAGTAGTGAGTACCACTGCTCTAATGACTGAGTACCACCATGGAACTATTAATAAAAAGGAACTGCCATATCCTTAAAATAGTGAAGCTTCAATTGTAACCGCTTTCGCAGGGACTGATTGCGGCCGGATGAAACTTCCACCAGTAAATTTAAATAGAAATTTTCTTCTTACTTAAACGCCTTATTGAATTCAAAATTTCAGTCATAAATAATGGCAGAAAGATATATAAATTTTTACTGGTAGGACATTACTTTGGCGGTAGTCAGGCCCTGCTTTTCCGCCATATTTTGACAACCTAGATAACCTCCTGTTAGTTTCGTTTCAGTGAAAAAGATTATAATCCCGGGGCAAACTGAAACCAGTAAAAACTAATAGAAAATTTTTTCCATATTTGTAAGAAAATATTTCCATGAATAAGGCACTTAAATAAAAAGAGATTTTCTATTCAAACTTACTGGTGGGAAGTTTCCCCCCGGTGGTAATCAGAAACTGTTGATACGATCAAAAAAACAGCCGCCATCTTGTGACAACCTCCTCAGTTACTTCACTCGCAACTGGCAGACAGTACATTATATGTCTCCTCCGCTTTATTCATAACTCCATTTGTACCAATGGAGTTATGAATAAAGAGGAGGAGACATATTGTGTTGTGTCTACCAGTTGCGAGTGAAGTAACTGAGGAGGTAGTTATAACATGGCGGCTGTTATTTTTCATCGGATCAACAGTTTCTGATTACCGCCGAAACAAACTTCCACCAGTAAATTTTGAATAAAAAATTTCGGCTTATTTTAGAGGCTTATTTATGCAAAATTTCTCTCACCAATGTGTTAAACGTTTTTAATCATTTTTACTGATGTAAGTTAGCCCCAGTATTATAATCTTTTTCACTGACACTAACAGTAGGTTGTTTAGGTTGTCACAATATGGCGGAAACGTAGGGCGTGACTACCACTGAGGTAAACTTCCACCAATAAAAAAGAATATTTTTGCCTTAATTATACCAAAAATTCTGCATGAATAAGGCTTTTAAATAAAGAGAAAATTTCTATTCAAATTTACTGGTATAAGTTTAGTCCGGCGGTAATCAGTCCCTGCAAAACCGGTTAAAGTTGATGCTCCACCGCTTTGAGGATATGTCTGTTCCTCTTTATTCATAGTTCCATGTTTCTACCACTGCTTATTTCTCTCGAAAGAAATTTTATTAGCACAACCTGATGACACCAAAGCGTTTCTATTTTAAAATGTACGCACTACATACAATTTTTGTTCGTATACATGAGCGCCACTTTACTGTCCAGCAGCGAGTTGTCAAAATAGAAGTTCGCCTTAAATTATAGATATGAGTAATTCACAAGTTCTATTATCTGTCGTTTAACCCCTTAACTGGTTTGCCCGTACACCGTGCGAGCAAGGAGAGTTTGCTTGTTTCGTTACTAAAAGCTTTTCGACAGCACTAATTTTAAAGTGCAATATTCGCTTTCTTTAATAGCAGACACATATCGATTATATAAGGCGAATATTTCAGTACCATAAAAGGGGTGTACAGTAGGGTGGGCCGAAAAAACCTTTTTTTTAAATTTCGATGATGGGTAGTGCGGAAAAGTGGTCACTAGTGGCACCAAGTTCACACAAAAAATTTGAGATTTTTAGGACAATTCCTATATTTGCCGCTTTTGGCTTGAAGTTTTGCTAAAATGCTGAATTTTAAACTTTTTTAGCAAAAATTTTTAAAATGTTAAATTAAACTTATTTTAATCTTATTTACTTGAAAAGGCATATTTAATGTTCCAAATGCATAAATAAGCTCTGATAATGTATTATTTAATTGCTATGTGTATTTTAAATTAGACGATTTTTATAGCCTTTTCGCGTTTAAGTGAGCAAAAGTTACATGTATTGTTTGAATCTTTCAACGGTTTTTCTCTTTTGTCTTGTTTATGTCCCTTGGTCTTCCTTATTTTTTTCGATGCTTTAAGGGTCATATATTTGGGGGACGGACAGCAGAATCCCTCAGAAACAGATCTGGAAGGACAGAAGGGGGTGAGGCGAGAACTTAAGCGAATGCAGTGACTCGTCGTGATGTTGGGGAAGTGAAGGAGGAAATACAAGAGAGGAGAAAGTGCGATAAGGGATGCTTATTATTTTCAATGCTCAGTTTCTCTGAGACATGGCGGACGCTGTGGGAGACAGGAATATGCGTTTAGGAGTGTTTGGCTTTGAAGGCCCTGGTTCAAATTCAGATTCAATCGAACTGCTTGCTTGAAAGCTCCCACTACTTGAATCTTCCAACAATATAACTGTCTTCCATCTGGATCTAACCCCACTCGTTGAAGGCTTTGTCTCAGAACCACTATTCCTCGTTGAAATTGTATCCCTTTTCATTTTCAGCGATATTTTCTTTGCAAGAGTTTTGCTTGTATTTTAATCAATATTTCCGATAAACATTTTTCGAACAGTTCTTTGATCCTTCAAGAAGTTCACCTCCCGATGTGGAACTTTACATCTGATGTTGCAGCTACAATTGTACAAGCCTCTACACTTACAAGCCGCAATGTCAAAGAGAGAGGTTTCCGCATTTCGTACGAAATCTTCGCGGATCGCCTTGCCCTTAACGCTCGCATGATTAGAAGATTTCTCCAATGATCTACATTCATTGTAATAGTTTTTAATCTTTCCGTTAATTGTCCGTTGGGAAACCACTGGTATGGAAGATTTTATCCAGATTTCGGAAACTTTTTCTCATATCATTTTAATAATATCATCCACTGGTTGAAGATAAATATCTCGATTTTCTTCTATATCGCTTCGCAACCAATAGTATGATGTCAGCATTAGTTGACAATTGCAAGTCTTTCTATTTGCACGGTACCCCAAAATGGCTACTTTTCATGCTATCCTTTACATGATCATGAACTTTCGAACTACCCATTTCTAAACTCGTCGTAATAAAACGCACAAAACACAGTAAAGGCACGTTAAACGATCCAAAAAGCAATGCATTGCACAAGAAAAAGGTTTTACTTTCACACAACAAATGTCACAGAGAAACCGAGCACTGAAAAATAATAAGCATCTCTTATCGCACTTTCTCCCCTCTTGTATTTCCTCCTTCACTCCCCCAACATCACGATGAGTCACTGCATTCGCTTAAGTTCTCGCCTCACCCCTTTCTCTCCTTCCAAATCTGTTTCTGAGGGATTCTGCTGCCCGTCACCCAAATATATGACCCTTAAAGCATCGAAAAAAATAAGGAAAACCAAGGGACATAAACAAGACAGAAGAGAAAAACCGTTGAAAGATTCAAACAATACATGCAACTTTTGCTCACTTAAACGCGAAAAGGCTATAAAAATCGTCTAATGTAAAATACACATAGCAATTAAATAATACATTATCATAGCTTATTTATGCATTTGGAACATTAAATATGCCTTTTCAAGTAAATAAGATTAAAATAAGTTTAATTTAACATTTTTAAAATTTTTTCTAAAAAACTTCAAAAATTAGCAATTTAGCAAAACTTCAAGCCAAAAGCGGCAAATATAGGAATTGTCCTAAAAAACTCAAATTTTTTGTGTGAACTTGGTGCCACTAGTGGCCACTTTTCCGCACTACCCATCATCGAAAATCAAAAAAAAGTTTTTTTCGGCCCGCCCTAGTGTACAGTCCTTATTTTTAGTTTGTTGTGTCAAAAAATTAACCACTTGAGGCGTTAAGTACAGCCACAGCTGAAATAACCTATCTTTCCATCCATTCCAAAGCCGTTATATATTAAGCTTGGGGAGATGAATAGAAGAAATTTCACAAGTTGAAATAAGCGCTCTATTATGCTGATTTTTTTTCATGCTAGAAAATGAAATTATCACACCAGAAAAATTATAAAGAGAAAGTGGGAAACATTAATACAGATAAGCGAGTGAAATAATATTAAAAGTGGCTACTTGTTTAAAAACTGGGGAGAACGATTGTGGAACTTATGATTTATTAGTAGCTGTTCTTTGTATAATACTACGATCTTTTGTTTTAACAACTCGCCGCAGGAGAGATAACGCTCATGTACGGGAGCACAATTTGCATATTGTTACATAAAAGTATTATTGTACATTAATTATTCTGCAAAATTTACAGCGCACTTCTGTTTTGACATTGGAACTATGAATGAAGAGCAAGTGACAGATCCTCAAAACGATGAAGCTTCAACTATAATCGGTTTCGCAGGTGTTGATTACCGCCGGAGTAAACTTACGCCAACAAATTTGAATAGAAATATTCTCCTTATTTAAACATCTTATTAAAGCCAGAATTTCCGTCATAATTCAGGCAAATATAGATTTTTATTGGTGGAAGTTTACCTCAGCGGTAGCCACGACCTACGTTTCCGCCACATTGTGGCAACCTGACCAACTATAAACAACCTCCTGCCAGTGTCAGGGAAAGGGATTATAATATCAGTGCCAACTTTCATGAGTAAAAACGAATAGAAACGTTTACCATATTTGTGAAAAAAAAAATTGCATAAATAAGCAGCTAAAATAAGGCGAAATTTTTTATTCAAATTTGCTGGTGAAAGTTTTCCGCGGTTGTGATCAGAAACTGTTGATCCGATGTAGAAAAACAGCCGCCATCTTGTGACTACCTCCTCAGTTACTTCAATCGCAATTGGTAGATAAAAAATATCTGTCTCCTCCTCTTTATTCACAACTCCATTGTTTTGACCACTGGCATCATGGGAGGAAAGTAGTGCTACTGCGCTAGAAAATTTAGCACGTACTGCGCACGGTCTAAATATAATCGCTCTGATCCATTCATTCCACTGACTTTGTAAAAGCGTGGGCTTTCAAAGTGAACGAGTCCCTTTTAGCCTACTTAACTTGTGCGCGTTTACTAAACGTTACTTACACTAGTTACTTACACTAGTAGTCTAGTTAGTCACCTTCGAATGGATTAACACTCTCACTGCATTTTTTTAAAAATCAAAATAGGATCAAAAGTTGCTCATTTATTTTATTACATATTTCAAATCTACATAATATTTTAGAATTAAAATATGCAATTTTTTTTAAAGAGTTCTTTTTCAATATAGAATTAGATCCTTAAAAAAAAAGATCGCGGATATCGTGGGTTGCTCATATTTGGCTACTTTTACGTTGGCCCTGGAAATCGCGGGATGCGCAGCGATAGGGTTAATATTTCGCTATTTCTCTTTGTGAGTTTTAGGGTTTCTACATTTCCCTTTTCACCATGCATAAAGGTAATCAATCGTTAGAAGGCGCTAATTTCAACTCGCTAAATGTCTTCGTTTCGTATGCGGAGTCTTAATACAAATGGCTTTCGTTGACCCCAGAATTTCATTGAGTGACACATCTTCACCTTCCGACCAATCTACGTAACTACAATTTTACAGTCTCACTAAACTGATATCCGGATAAGACTAATCAAAGCTATACAAACCAAAACCTCAGATGTAGTAAATTTTGTAACAGCAGATATTTCTAATTAACCATGTGAAATTACTGGTATAAGTTACTTAAGTTTCCAAGCTTTCATGTTTTTATTGAAAACAGAGCTTGTTTACAGCAAGGTTACTTAGTCACCACTATTTATAAATATTATTTTTCGTCTTGCTTCGACAATCAGATTCTGCAGTTAAAAATAAAAAAGACTCCAGGTAAGTTTTAACTTCCTTGACTAAATAAGGCGAAAATTACCGTATGGAAATAATGGTAACTGTGTGCCCCTGTTGTAGTTACAATTGGCTGAACACCAGGATTGCCAGTTTGCCTCTGTTTTTATTCCGAAATTTTGAATTCATACCAGAAAATACGAACAGTATTTTCTGATATATTTAAGGGCAGGCATTTCGTAATCGCTTATAGCAAATATTTTTCTTTAGGAAGTTCTGGTGTGAATTCATAATTTCGGAATGAAATGGAGATATAAAAGATTTCTTCGATAGTGGAACATCGTATTTTAATTTATTTTACAATAATAACAGGAAATAATAAATATAAATCATTCCATAGCATTTATTCAGAACTGAAAGAATATCTCTATCACCTGTTTTATTCTAACGCATTCATATATATTTTTTAAATTATCGTTTACCTCTTAAGTGTGACTTATGACATGTCTCGTTTACTTTCACATCTGTCAAAGCTATCAACAACGAAACAACTCGTTTCCTGTTAAAAAGCCTTCGGTGAGAAAACGAGATATCACGCATTGGTAATCACAGAATTAAACACCTATTGATAGCTATTGCCTTACTCCCAACACTCAAGTCCTTTAAGCACTACTATTCACAGATACATATTTGACTTATTTAATCTCAGAATTTTTATCATTCAATAAAGTGATTATTTCTATACAGGATGTTCGGTTTCAACGGTGTCCAATGGCTAATTCCTAAACCTTTAGTCATAGACATATTATTCCAATTACAAAAATGATTTAAATCAGGTAAAGAAATATTTTAAAAGTGATTTGGGTCAATAAAAACATTTCTTAAAAAATTACGAAATTTAAATATTTATACGGTCCTCTGGTCCTATAAGTTATATTTAGTAAAATTTTCCTTTTACACTGACAAGTAATACAAAAAAAGTCTCGTTGTTCTACGATTAAAATTGACCGAGTAATGCTTGTTTAAAGTTGGAGCATATTTTTTGCTGCAAATCGGGGGTCATTCACAAATTTAGTCGAAATATAATTTCGTCAGATATATTAAAAAATGGTTGAGAGTAAAATTAACATTGCAGTATAAATTTGAAATCTTTAGTCATTCTGACATATTAATGCAAAATAAACATTTGTAATAAACATTTAAGAAGAAAGAAAAAAACAGAATTTTCGTTAAATAAAATGATGCTAAATTAACAGCCTCAATTCTTTACAAAATGATACGTATTTAAAAATATTATTAGATTACACTAGCCTGCAAAAGTTGGGTTATTTCATGTTTTTTAGCTTTTGATAATTGATTCTTATGTATTCTGTACCGCTGAATCCGGAATTGACCTTAATTTTCAGCCATCACATCAGGATTTTTTGCAAATTGTAAATTTCAAAGTTAAAATTTAATCTCCTCCCTCATCTCATCACACCACCCAGCTGTAAGAACCCCAAGATAAGCAAAAATATCGAGCAAATTATTGAATAAAATAAAATAAAAAAAGTTTTACATATGTTTTATAGTATGAGATTTTCGCTATATTTTAACTTACACATTTGCAAAAAAATTCTAACGTGATGGTTAAAAATGAAAGTCATTTTCAGATTTAGTGCTAAATGTACGTAAAAATCAATTATCAAAAGTTAAAAAATACAACCATCTCCTCTACTTTATAGTATCCGATTTTTGTTATTCTTTAAATTCGACAATTTATGATTTCCGAAATATCCTGACATGATCTTTAAAAATAAGGCAATTTTCGGATTCAGTGCTAAAAAATACATAAAAGTTAAAAAAACCCAACCATCTCCGTCTTGTATTATCTAATCTAAAACTTTTTCATAAACTTCTTGGCGGTAATCTATCCGAAATTTTTTGTGTTATCCTATAAAATAAGTATAAATGGTAACCACCGAAATTCATCATAATATTAGATTGTTATCGGATTTGCGCTAGTATGTAAAATGTAATCTCGTAAAGATATTTGAAAGTGGGTTAAAGTTCGAATACAAATTTTGAACTTAAAAAACATACATAAGATCGTTGAAGTAACATAAAAACTTATAAAAATATGATAATCATAAAAGAAACAGTCTCAAATCCTGACAAAATAAAACATATGTTATTTCAGCCAATCTGAAACTTAATAAATGTGAACTTAATCGTAATACTTGTACGATTTTTTCAAAGCGTAGATACACATGAAATGAGATCTTCGAATACTTTAAGCACTTGGAATGTGGCCCCTCAAATCCAAGCCAAACTCATTTGTTTTCAGTGCAGAAAAGTGGCATAAGTCATGCATTTTTAAAGTTTCATAACTCGCACAATTTTAGTGTTATATGAATGGGACTGTTTTTGTCTTACTTGTCAGTGCAATAGGAAAATTTTACTAAATATAACTTATAGGACCGGGGGACCATATAAAAATTTAAATTTCGTAATTTTTTAAGAAATGTTTTTATTGATCCAAATCGTTTTTAAAATATTTCTTTATCTGATTTAAAACATTTTTCTAATTGGAACTATATCTCTATGACTAACGGTTTAGGAATTAGCCATTGGACACCGTTGAGACCGGACACCCTGTATATTTAGTGAGTATTTCTACACGGAAATTGTCATAATAAAAAAAATAAATAAATAAGACTTTGAAATTGCCAAAAAAGGAATTTTCTTTTACTTAAATAAAACTGAAAATGAAGTTTAATAATAAAAATCAAAACTTAAAGTTCCGTCTGACAGATTCGATCACACATTCGACTTTTTGGGAGACAAATGCCTTACCGCGGCTCAATCAGTCCTCTGCAATATTTGTTGAATTTAAGATTATGTTTTGAAATCGAAAAAGGACGATTTTATTTAATTAAAATAATGTAAGACTTTCGCTAAATTTTATGATTCTGGGTATGACAGGGGGTATTCAGCTCTATGTAGAAAAAAAAATCAACTCTGTAACTTAAATAGTCTCTGAGTTCGAACCTGGGACGCACAGACAGAGAAGCGAGGCTATAGGGGTTTCGTGAGATGAACGAAACCCTAAGAGCGGAAGGGTTGACAACCATGCCAGGGTTCGTACGGGTATCGTTATTTTCAAGGCCAAATATCAGTATTTTTTAATAGAAAAATAAATCTAATTTAACCCTTAAATGTGCGATTTTTTATTTTGTTTCTTAAAAAATATATATGATTCTCTGAAACGTTTATTACGCAGGAAAAATAATGAAAACAATAAGAGATACATTTTTCATATAATACGTCAATCTTTTCTTCGGTTGCAATCTGAAATACAAGTAAAAACTACTGTCGTGTGCCTGTTTTACTCTAAATTAATGCAAATTAGTAAATATTTTTATAAGTATGTCTCCATATACCTTATTTTATATTATTATGTATTTTATATAAATTAACCTTTAACCCTTTAAGGGAGCTCAGGGCTTGAAATTTTTTTAAAAAATCGAGTTTTGTTTTAGTATCTATTTTGATTATTTAATTAATTCTGAACACATTGCAAAAAACCGCATAAAAATAGTTGCATTTTTAACGGAGTTAAAAGAATTTATGTAACAATCGTTACAAAGCCGTTCCCATTTAATTGCAACTTTAAGTCGCGGTTTCTCAAAACTTGATTTTTGACGACTATCCGTACGATTAAAAAAAACTATTTGATGGAATGGCTTAATTTTTTTTTGCATGCATATAACATCATTAGCTATAGAATGAATTAATATATTTTACATAGTTTAATATTTTGAGTATTTTTAATGAAAAAAAAGTTGTATTTTTTAGGGTTTTTACATTTTCAAATGAGAGGTTTTTTCAATAAGGTTTCCTTTGAGTGATAGTTATATATATGCTTAATTCATTCTATCGAGTAAAGTTTCCTGATCATTGTAAAGCAAAAATTAGGTTCTTATGTCACTTTAACGTTAAAAAATCTTACGGATGGTGATAGGACACCTAAAAATTTTTCCGAAAATTGTGTTATATAAATTTTGCTATACTTTTTGTTTTATTACATTGAAGTACTTCATTTTATAAGACTACAAACATACCTTAAAAATATCACAAAGTTTAAATTAGTTACATTGAATACTTCTGTTTTTATATGGGCTCCAAGCGAGAGCTCTGTTTACATGTTTTCCGGTATCTATCAAGCCCTGAGCCCCCTTACTTCCCAGGATAGGATACGTTACAGAAATTACGTAGTTCAGAGAATGTCACTTTACACCAGAAAGTTTCAATGGTTAATTTCGCTTTATATAAAAACGGAATGTCTGTTATTAATTAAAGAACATATTGCTATTTTAATTTTCTGGTGTGAATTAGGTATATACGAATTAAAAAAATCTATTGAATTCAAAACACTGTTGTTTGCATACATGCAAAGCTGCGCACTAAAAGGCTAAATGGACGAAATTTTGCATTATTTAAGGAGAGATTTTCGATAAGAAAATACTGGTACCGAAGAATTTCTTAGTCTGGAAATTCATGGACCCGTACGAACCCTGCTATGCTATTGGTAACACATTCACGACTTGAAACGAGAATTCTCGTTTTCATTTAAAAAACATCACTGACTAAGGGCGTGGCTTCTACCTTACAGAAAATGCATTTATATGATGTTGTCCATATTTTTTAGATTGTAAGGCATTTTATATGAAATTCGTGCTTTGAAAGATATTTAACGATGCATAAACTTGGGAAACCTATCTAGAACACCAATTTACAATAGACTTTCAGAACAGGGAGGAACTTCTACTGTTTTAAAATTCAGATTTGATAAAAATTTCCTGTCGACAATGTGTTAAGATAAATTGATCAAGGGCGGCATTTGCGTGATTTTATCGTTATTTGCAAGACAATAAAGATAAACGGAGGTCTTTCTTCGGTCTTGCATATTTTTTAATGTATTTAACAAAAAACCTAACTACTGTGATTTATGTAAATAATTTAGTTTTAAAATTTTCCTAAATCTATGTTCTGCAGTATAAAAGAACTTTTATTCTTAGCAATTTATTTCTCCTGAGACAACATAAGATACTCTTTCATCTTTATTTATCTTTCTTAGATTTATTTCCATAAAAAATATTAAATCAAACACAAGCACGTAGGTACTTTTTCTAAGAAAATAGCATGATAATACATGTGTGTCAACGGCTTTAAAGACAGCATGAAATAATTCAGGGTTTTCTATGACTTTATTTTGAGGTCACTGTCTTGTTTAAAGAGTGCATGAAATACTAGTTGAATTCGTTTAATTTCACAAATTTTTAAAAAGAGCGACTAAATGCAGATGAGTGAAAAGCGAGTTTTTTTTAATAATTTGAATGGATGGGATTTAGCAATGTTTCAGAAATGAATGGATGTTTAAAAAAAGCTGATTTGTGCAACTTTAATATTTATAAGAGGCGCCTGATAACTGGTCCCATGAAAAGCGCCCCCATACGTCATTTTGACATCACATCAGATGTGGGCACTTCTCCAGTGCTAGAGAATTTTACTTTCGTCGAAAACTGGAAATCTGTCCCCATGATTAGTGCCCCCGTACAGCAAGGGGCACTTTTTTCTAGTGTTAGAGAATTTTCCTTTCAATGAGAGCTGGATATCTGTCCCCATGAAAAGTGCCCTCATACGTCATTTTGACGTCACAGCAGATGGGGGCATTTTTCCAGTCCTAGAGCATTTTACTTTCGTCGAAAACCGGATATCTGCCCCCATGATAAGTGCTCCCAGACAGAAGGGGCACTTTTCCAATGCTAGAGAATTTTTCTTTCATTAATGGATGGAAATACGTCCCCATGAAAAGTGCCCCCGTACGTCATTTTGACGTCACAGCAGATGGGGGCACTTTTCCAGTCGTAGAAAATTTTATTTTGTGGAGAATTCCTGATAACCGACCCCATGATAACTGCCCCCATACGTCATTTTGACGTCACAGAACAGTGAATGTAACATATCCAATGCTAGAACATAGAATGACACAAACATTGATTTAAAGAAGGCAAAGATTACCTTTTAGAATATATGGTGGCAAATGTCTTTCAAGAAAAACGTTTGAAGACCCCTATTTTAAATTATCGTTTTCTTCTTTAGTGTCACTGTCCGGATATCTTATTTGCTTTCATCTGTAGGGTAGTCCGACCAGTTAATGAACACTTAAGCACATTTAAAAAGAAAATGATTCATTATATTTTAATAAACAGTACCTATTGGTGTTTGACAGTGCAAATACATTTGTTGGTTTACAAATAATTAAAAAATAACAAAAGGAATTTTATATTTTACTTGTTTGGGATGCTAGGGATGTCTTAATAGAAATAGACACAAAAACCAAGTAAATGAACAGTTGTTACCAGTGAATGAACGCAAAATTTTCCAGTTAATGAACAGGCTGAAATTTAAAAATACTTAAATTTCACAGTTCTTTATTTATTTTACTACTTGTACAAATAACTTATAACATGTTTTATCAGAATTACGGTTTTTTAAAACCCAGAACGATAATTAATTAGCTTGAAAAGTCACTTTTAAGTTTTGAAATTAATCGTAAATTACAGATTAAAAAAAAAAAAAAACACTAATTCTATTTCCTTAAATTATTGGCCCTGTACTTCTCCATTTCAGTAATAACTCCAGATGAACGGGAGGATGTTGCAGAAATAAGTTCAAGTGTTTTTATTATGCATTTCATATGATCCTTAAAATACCAAATCTTATACTTTACTGCAGGCCACTTCCAATTCCACAACATGTGGACCCGTGGTCCAGACATTGTCACGGTGCTTACTGCATATTTCCAAACTTGGATGCTATTTAAAAAAAAAAAGAGTCATCCATTTCTCACCTGGATGTTTGCCTATAAATGGATTTTTCTTTCCTGTCTGTTTCAGGACATTGTAAACAAAACGTCACCTTTTACTGCATCCTCATGCATTGTAAATCCAATTTTCTCTTTACAACTATCCAATGTCCAAGGAGATTCTCTTCTTCAAAGGTCTATACAGGCAATGTCCCATACGCTTACTTTCAATTAGTTTCCCTCGCAATTTCATAGACATCGTTCATTTTGTAATATTAAAATGAAGAGATGTCTTCTTCTAACTGAGCTGAGCTAACCCTTATATCTTGTACAGTGTTTTCAAGGTCCTCTGTAGAGTATTTGAACCTCCCATATTTCCTTTTTGAGGAATCTTCTTGGTCATCAGTAAGAATATTTCTATCAATCATCCAAACACATAGAAAAAGTAGGATTTGAAAGTCAGCAATAATTATTACCTTTAACAATGTGTGTGTATATGTTCGTTACTTAAGTTTTTATATCTGTTAACTTTTCATTTGTTACTATTGCTGAAAAATCACTTAATTTAAAATATAGGTATAAAAAAAACCCATAAAAACATAAAGCCCAAAACAGTTCATTCACTAGGAAAAGTAGCCTAATGTATTCATTCCAGTGAATGAGCAGCTGTTCATTCATTGGATTTTTAACATTTGTCTAACCAGTTATTAAACATCCCTATTCTCAAATTGTACATATTCTACACCGGTTAAAACGATTGGAAATATGGCTATAATATATATACTTAATGTATGTACAATAAAACTAGTGCATATTGTAAATTAAAACAGTAAATTCTTATCAAACATATGAAATGACATAGCACTTAGCTTATTATTTCAGCATAGAAACAATGTGTTTCTCAGACATGAAATATACAACATGTTCTCAAAGTAAAGTAATGTGACTTCAGTAACCAAATATGAATGTGATAGCTTCCTATTGAGTAGAATTAAGGCAATGTTGTAACTCCATCTAGTGGGGAGATTTTCAAACCTTATTCTATTAAAATACACTGCTCAAAACAATTAAAGGATATTGCAGTTTTAGGTGGATTTTGTATCTGGTAAACTGTTTAGCTGATTGATACATGGTCGACAGTCATAGTAGGTTATATGAGAATAAATTACACATGTTTGGCAGAAAAAAATGCATTTTATTGCGCATTTGTGTACTAAAGGAAAAAAACACAGTTTGTGCATATGAGAAAAAAAGAATAAGAAAAGGTGTTTTCTTCAAAGAAAATCATTTTCAGTAGGGGGTATGGTTTCCACGGGCGGCCAGCAACGTTGAACACCTTTGAGGCATGAACTCAATGAGGCTATTAATGACGAGTTGGGGTATTCTGCCCCACTCTTCCAGAAGAGCTCTTTCCAGTTCTTGGAGACTTTGTGGGGGTTGTTGGCGGCCAGAAACTCGTCTTCCTAGAGCGTCCCAAACGTGCTCGATTGGATTCATGTCTGGAGAACACGCTGGCCATTCCATTCGAACGATTCCTTCCTCGAAAATGAAATCCTCCACCAGGTTTGTGTCCACGATGTGGCCTGCAGTTATCGTCCATTAAAATGAAGTTATCTCCGATTGCTGCAGCGTAAGGGACTACAATAGGTCTGAGGATCTCATCCCTATATCGGGGACCAGTCAGAGCTCCATCTCGAATGATGTAGAGGTCAGTGCGCCCGTCAATGGAGATGCCACCATATACCAACACTCCTCCACCGCCAAATCTGACACTTTCGTGCACGAACGCAGGATTATTCCTACTGCCACGGTCCCTCCAGATGAAAATACGCCTATTATCCGGATGCACAGAAAAACGGGACTCGTCAGAAAACTGAATATTGCTCCATTCATTTCTCCTCCAGTTGACATGCTCGGTTGCCCACTCCCTGCGGTCGCGACGATGCCTTGATGTTAATCTAACACATACCATCGGTCGGCGAGCATACAGACCTACAGCATGGAGCCGGTTTCGGACAGTCTGAGTTGAAATCGTGGTGCCTGTAACCGAGTGAAGGTGTTGTTGGAGAAGAGTAGCGTTCATGATTCGGTGTCTCCGAGCTGTTAACGCTAAATACCGATCTTCATTGGGCGTTGTTGCCCGTCTACGACCTTGCCCTGGTCTTCGGCCTGCACATCCACTCTCCAAAAAACTGTTCCAGATCCTGGAAATGACACTTTGTGACACTCCAATGGCTTGCGTTACTTCGGCTTGAGTTTGGCCCCCTTCTAACCTACCAACAATTCTCAAAGCTTCTGAATCTGTCAAATGACTTCGCTGAGACATCGTACTCATCGAAACAAAGCAATCACTGAATGCCGATCATCCTTGTCTTCATTCTCTTTTATCCAGTTGAAAGTCAAATTTCATTCGCTGCCGCTGAAGCGACGTTTTTGACGTCGAACTCAAAATTTGCATACTCCACAGTTTGAAAACCAGAAAAATTTGCATTTGTGATTCTCTTCTTCTATTTTCGGCAAAAAAAATTTCGTTTATATCTTTATTTTATATAAAACTTCAAATATCCTTTAATTGTTTTGAGCAGTGTATATACCAATAGTTCATTCACTGGGGGCTGTTCACTTACTTGTTGGACTACCCTATTTAAATTACGAAACACGTTAGCAAATTTTCCACTGTTCTGCAGTTGTTCTCAAACTCTACTGTTAAATATTCTTCAATGTGTACACGAGATATATTTGGCACTCAATGAATTAAATAATCGTTGCTTCTTTTTTGCCCATGCCTGCCAAAAATTCAGTTTTCTAAATATAATTATTTACGAATAATTTTATTAAATCGCAGAATTTAAGTCATTAAATAAACAAGGGGGTAAACTCGATCTTCCCGGATTGCAGAATATAGGTTAAAACCATCCTATATATTATTTCTCACGTTAACATACTTTTTCTTTGCACATACTAAAGGCACAGCAATGGCTGAAGTATTTTTTAAAAGGTTCTGCAAATGGCCTTTGTAGTAATATACTTATATATCGTTAAAACACGTTGTTTGGAATTATCAAAAATTAATGAAAAAAATCTATCAGCAAATAATCTCAAAGATTGCGGCAAGAAAGGTACGCGCGGGTCTACTTTTTTTTTTTTTGATTACTCTAATAGACTTTTAACAATTCATATATATTTTTAGAATACCCACTAAAATATTAAAAATAATAGTTATATGAAATATAGAAATAATGCGTTCGAATAAGGTTTTGAAACGTATTAACCCTTTCAGGCTAAATTTTTAAAAGGATTGAATGGCACAGGCATTTATGAGCAAGTTTATATGAAAGTAAGTAGAAGCTTTCCTTCGCGTACATTATATAAAGCAAAAATTAATTCCTAAATTCTCGTGCCAATGGGGCATTTGGGAATTAAAATTAAGTGCGGTATAAATAATATACCGGTGCCCTTCAACGAGTTAAAAGCAATATTTTCATATTGGCCTCGCGTCAGGAGTTAACAGCCGATGAAATCGCTAGAGATTGCTATTTACAATGAGCCTTTTTTATTCTATACATTTCAGGGGTTTGCGCGAAATTCGATTTCATGTCTTAAATTTTCGTTTTAATCGTATTTATTGCGTTTTAATCATATTTATTGTTTTATTTGTTGGTTGATGAATCCTTCATTTTCATTATAGAATATAAGCTAGAAACAAATGATGAGCTATGTATATTAATTTAAGTACAAACAGTTGTTTACTACTGTAATCGTTTGCAAGCGATGGAGATAGATTTGAAAAAAATTCATGCTTGAAAATTATTTGAAGAACAATAAGATTTGAGATAGAGTTTTTAAACAAATTGCATTTGAAAGTACATTTTTTTCCCTATTCGACGATGTAACAATTTAAAATGTGTGGTATTTAGAAGTTTAAAAATTTGCAATAAAAGTTAATAAAAGTCTAATTTTATCGTCTGCTTTTGCCACAGGCAAAATGACGTCAGCGTTAAGCACGGTAGCGCTTGTCTTTTATAATATAGATTGTATTTTTCAACTCTTAAATAGTGGTACATAAAAAAAAGGTGGGGTTGAAAGGTATGCTTGTGTTAACCCTTTCAGGGGCAACGTACTTTAACGGTAAAATGTTGAAATGATTGAATGACACCGGTATTTATGAATAAATTTATATGAAACTAAGTAAAAGCTTTTCTTCGCGTACATCATATTAAGCAAAATTTAATTCCTAAATTCCGGTGCCAATGTGGCATTTGGGAATTAAAATTAAGTGGTGTATATTATATACCGGTGCCCCTCAAGGGGTTAAGATATTTTTGTCACATGCAGTTGTTGCGTTATTAGATTGTTCCTTATTACATAATAAGAAGTACATAGTAAAAATTGGAGAAGAAATTTATTAAGTCTTGCCTATTTTATAATGTAATTAAGATTGTTCTAACCACTGGGATTTATAAAAAAAAGTATATTTTACATTTTTCAACAATTTCAAATATATTTGAAAAGTGTTTTATGAATTTATGTCTGTTTTATTTGCGCCTGTCCGTGCTTTAACTCATGTAAATATACTCGGATTGCCATAAAATTGATGTATGTTATTAGGGTTTACTGTAGCATGTTCGGCATTGAAAATGGACTGTGTAGCATTTACGGTTAGTTCTCAGGGACATTCAAAGGAATTCGTTTAGATTATGATCTATGGGGAAAAATCTTTTACATTGTATTTTAACGATATTGCAATGGTTTAAAGATATTGCAATGGATAAATATCACTGAGCTGCACAACAAAGGACTTACTGTAGAATATGAAGTGCATAGAATTTACCTTTCATTTACAGGGGCACACAAAATAATTTGGCTGCTGTCTATGAACAATAACTGCTGTATTTATGTTTTAAAATTTAACTAATACTTTGCATGCTACTTGATGTGCGCATATTCTATAGATCGGGTACTGGGCTCTGCAAAAGTTCTCAAGAACATTCCCGTTTATTGGCGGAAGTTGCAGAATGGGAATTTTCATCTGTGCTCTGCGTTTGCTAACTGAACTAACTTTTAGCATAATATGTATTATTCATACAAGTCTATAGGTCAATAATTAGTTTCGATATCGTTAGTGCTTTCGACCGAATACTTTATTGCTGAATACTTTATTATAGATGACCTTCCTATGCAGGATTATTTAAAAGAAATCTTGAAAAACTACTTAAGTCATAGATTGATAGGATTCGAGCTTATGAGAGGGAATCACTGGTTTCATGCTTTTCGAAGTTGTCCACAGGGGTCCTGTTTGGGTCCCCTGCTTTGGACTCTGGTTGCTGATAAAATATTAAAATATTATGAGCGTCGTTTTATAAAAATCATTTCATACGCTGATGATTCAGCTGTTGTGGAAGGTGCCGATATTCGTGCAGCGCTGGAAGATAGAGTTAACGGTTGTATAGAATATTTTATGAACGCATGTGAAGAGTTTGGCTTGACAATCAGCACTCAGAAATCATCAGCAATGCTTTTCGGTAAATATACTTTGAACAAACGTTGTCCGATTTTTAAGCTTAAGAATACTACCATTTCGGTCAAGGACAATGTACTATACCTGGGATGTTTTCTGGATAGCCGTTTCCGTTGGCTTGATCATTTGTATCTTGTTCATGACAAAGTTATAGACTTTTTGTGCTCCATGCGCAAAACCCGCATTAGAGATAAGAGACTTCCTAGGAGATAAGGATCCTAGGATCCTAGAGATCCTAAGGATCCTAGAGATAAGGGACATCCTAAATAACATCCCTTGGACTACATGAAAACTTGGTATCATTCGGTAATTAAGAAGCAGATATCTTATGGACATGAAATTTGGTTCCGGGACTTGAGGTACCAAGGAATTAGACACTTGTCTTCATGCCAGCGTCTTTGTTTATTATCAATAATCAGAGTTTACAGATCTGTATCTACGGAAGCTCTTTGCGTAATTTCGGGTGTTCCTCCCCTGGAGCTGGAGTTGGAACAGTTGTCTGGTCACTATAACACGGTGCGTCATGAAGATCTAGTATAGATAATGATATTTGTGTAACTAAGGAAAATATTATGCCACATCTACATACATTTAATTGCCGAAACGTCAGTGAAGGCTTACTGTGGAGACACGAAAAGTTTTGGTTTCCGTTAGTCTGTCTGTCTGTTAGTCTGTCTGTCTGTTCCGCGATAACTGCCGCAAAAAGCATCCGATCGGCTTGAAATTCACTGGGCATGTTGATGAGGTACCCGGACTTAGCTGTATAGTTTTTGGTTAAATTTGGTTCATTCGTTCGGGAAATATGAAACATTTTATTTTGCTCTATAATGCTTTTCAATGGCAAGTCAGACGATTTTCAGATTTTCATTTGTTGAAAGAAATGGCTGATATGAAAAATGGATTTAAATGGTCAATTTTTGATGCTGAAATTTTTAAATAACATTATTAAATTATTCCAATAAATTATGTCAATATATTTGCTAGATTTTTTTAATTAGGTTTATAATATTGGGGGGAATTTTATGCATGTTTTCCAATAATATAAAGGATTTTGTTTTATCAAATTGACATAATGCATATTTCATTTTTTCCTTTTCTTTCTCTGTTGCCTAGCAACGAATTTGGTCCAAATAATATTAGTATAAATGCGTTTATAATGCTTGAGTAAAGCCAAAGTCAAAACAGATGAATTAAGGCATTTGTATCTTAGCATATAGACGGATTTTAGCCCAGAAATAAAAATAGGCAATATTTCATTTATTTTATTTATTTTATTGAAATATTTTGCTTAAAAATACAAAAGTCCATTATTTTCATAGAGAATAACGTAACATTTTCCGATAACATTTACCAATATTTCTTTAATTGTTGCCAAGAAAATCAAAACCCGGAATAATGTTTTCTTTTAAACAATTTTCAATTGAAATGTTTTGTCGTGAAGCAGGAAAATGAAAAATAAAATTAAGAATAGAAAAATTAATATGGCGGCATATTAAAAAAAAAACAAAAAAACAAAAACAAAAAAACTCTCGAGTATTTCTTAATATAACAAGATGAAAAGTTTTGAGTAAGTACGCATAGCAGGTGAATTAGACGTCATTTATCGAAAACAAAGATGCTGGAATAAAAAGATCTTGGGTAAAATAAAATTAACTATTATTCACGGAGGAAAGAGATAGATGGAGATGCAGTATGCCGTAAAAACAGTTTGCAATACGATGTGCGTTATCGCTCAGATTTAAATGCTTTCATTCGGTCCAAACAAAACAAGCACGTGGAACAGGGACCAAATTCTTTGACTTCATCAGGTTTTTTTTTTTTTTTTTTTTTTTTTTTTTTTAAGCACGTTGTTGTGTTGTGCCGAATGTAGCGGATTTTAGGCGTCACTTCAATATTTATTGTCTGTGTACGGTTAACATGAATATTTTACTTTAAATTTAAATTTTATTAATTTATTAAAAAAACTTATGCTTATCGTTATAAATCACAGCGTAAAAAAAGCTAAGATATACTATAACCATCCGCACAATCAATACAAAATTGCGAATGTAAATTTAAATAGACTACGGGGGGTTCAGGGGGGCAGGACCCCCCTGAAGAAATGCAATTTTTGATTTAAAAAGTTACCAGAATAAGTAGCTCATCAGAATTTCAGAACATTAATGTACAATCACTTGTTTAACACTTTTAATTTCTGAAACTTTACGAAGTATCTTGTATGCTCATAAATATTTATGTAATTTGAAAACTTTAAAAAGCGATTTGTAGGAAGTTGAATATTATGCAATGAGTGTTAAAAAACAATGACTTGCAAAGATGACGTTGAGGCTCCTGATCTGCAGATTTACTAGTTATCCTTATTTTGTGTCAACTCACCGTATACAGTTTGTAAAGTCAGTCTCTTCTGTAATACCTATTTTTGACCACCCAGTAATTTACACAGACGGTTCCAAGATGAACAACACAGTTGGCTCCGCTTTTGGTGTTTTATAATGATGGAGAGATCCTTTTAGAAAAAAGTTTTAAACTTTACCCTTATAATACTGTTTATCAGGCTGAATTATCAGCCATTTATAAGGCAGTCGACTGGTGCTGCAGGGCTGATTTCAGAGAATTTCACATCTACACTGATAGTTTTTCTTCAATACAAGCCTTGCAGAACTTATTTCCAACTGATAAGATTTTGTATAACATATATTCTAACTTGAGACTGTTGGGTGATAAAGTTATTTTTATGGGTTGGATTAAATCTCATCTTGGCCTTGCTGGTAACGAAAGGGCTGACTATCTGGCAAAGTCTGTTATTCTGGATGATGAGTTTGATGAGAGGTTGGATATCCCAATCCCTGTTTCCTTCGTCAAGCGTTTTCATAAGAGTAACATTATCACGAGGTGGACTAATGATTGGAAAATTAGTGGAAAGGGTAGAGATACCTTCCTCATCTTGAGTTCACCGGACGTTTCTTATTTGTGTTATTCAAGGGTAGTAGCCTATTTCATTTCCTCGCATGGTGCTTTTCCAGTGTATTTATTTAAGATTGGCAAGCGTCCAAAAGACAAGTGTGATTGCGGTAACGTCGGCGACGTTAAGCATTTTATTTTCGGCAAGTGTCTTCTGATGCCTCTGTTCTTTAACTTTGTGTGAAATAGAATTCTGTCTTGAAATTTCAAAATGTTCTCTTGCCGAGATCGGATCATTATAAACTGACAGTTATTTATAATGAACTGAATAAATTGTATTCATTCATAAAGTACAGATTTTGAATATTTTGGTGTAATTAAAGTATTTTTGTAGGACTTTTGCCGGACTGTTATCCACACAGTGCTTTGCTAATCTTTCTGGCTTCACGCATTTTTGAGTTGTTTCTGGACTTTCAGGGTCTGGTGGTCTTTTGTAACTTGAATTGACCTATAATGTCTGTTTTATTGGCTTAATGTTTTATCTTGTCTTGATTATTAGTGTAAATAGCACTTAGTTTTAAGATATCTTTATACCGTCATTTGTAACTGAAAATGACTTACAATTTTGTTTTGCAGTTTCATTCAGTCTTAGATTTAATTTTATTTTATAGTAACTAGGGTTACAGTCATATGTTTAAAACTTGTACATGACTTTAATTTTTGTATGTTATTTGCTAGGCGGAGTGTGCCATATTTATGTGATTTTTTGGTTTTATTAATTGTCACTG
Organism: Maratus speciosus; assembly: GCA_963932465.1. Taxonomy (NCBI): domain Eukaryota; kingdom Metazoa; phylum Arthropoda; class Arachnida; order Araneae; family Salticidae; genus Maratus; species Maratus speciosus. The sequence goes on from OZ010796.1 coordinate 538,646,562, forward strand.
ATTCCGGGTGTGTTTCGGCGGCTGGGACTGAGTTTGATGGTGGAGGGCGTTTTTCTGCCAGGGATTCAGGGCCTTTGCTATTATTTGGTTGGCTCCCTGGTAGAGTGATCAAGTACAGGGCTGTAAAATTTTGTTTTTCGACTACTGGTGGTAGTTGCAGAAATTGTGTTTTCAAATGTCTTATGCGTCTCCAAGATTGTTTACTTAGACATTACCATTCATTTTAATTAACTGTGAAGTTTTATTACAGTATTCTGAATGTGTTGGAAAATGTATCATAATATATGCTGAAAGCATGATTCTTTTCTTGTTTTTATATCTATATGTTGCGCCATAGAAGAACATTTATTCTTAGATATTTATTTGTCCTAAAGGCAACATAAGACGTTTTTTCATCTTCAATTTTCTCTTTTACAGTTATTTCCATAAACAATATTAAATAAAACAGAACCACGTAGGTACTTCTTCTAAGGGAATAGTAAGATAATACCCGTGTGTCAACGGCTTTGAAGACAGGATGAAATGAATGAGGGTTTTCCGTGACTTTATGTCGAGGCCACTGTTTTGATCTCAAATATTAGCTTAATTCGTTAACTTATTCTTAGCTTAAGAGCGACTAAATGCAGATGAATGAAAAGCGGAATTTCTTTTTTTAATATAAATGTAATGGATTTAACCATATTTCAGAGATAAATGAATGTTTAACAAAAGCAGATATGTCTAGTCATTTATATTTCAAGTTACGAACCAATATAAAATTCCTCCTTCTAAAGCATATTTCTTAATTTTTGAATTTACATTTAAGAGATGCATATTAATTAAGATTCAATATTTATCACTTAAAAAATAGCAGAGGTCCCTATTCTTAATATTAAAAAAATAATAATACTTGTGATACCAAATTAAAATATTTGCAATATAAATTTACCATGAAGATTATTCTTTTAAAACAATGGCACTGGAAGGTAATCCGAAAAATCGGTTGATATTTTTTCAATGACAAACGTAAAACATTAATAATAGCCTGACATTTAGAACGTTTTCATTAATTATAATTAGATAATTAAGTAGGTGCTTATCGTTGTTTTGTGAAACATTTACGGTAAACATTAAATTACTTTGTAGAATATTTTTTTTTCAATTTTTATAGAAGAAGTATATATAATCAACTTTAAGAAAGATCGTCAAATCTTAAAAAATCATTGTTTATGCTATCTTTTGTTATTACACTTTCTGTATCACTATTTCCGATTTGCAATATTTGCTTTATTTAATCATATACATTCTGCGATATCATTTTAAGTGATCGAACTTCAAACCTGTATTTGCATGTTGGTAGGTTTGATGTTTGCATATTTGACGTTTGAAACACTAAGTTAGTAAGTAGATTGCTTTATTCAGCAATTTCGCATTCATACCAGGAATTCCGAAAAGGAATTTTTGCTTTATTTAATCCCTGAATGTCTGCCATTGAAAGAAGAAAAAATACTCTTCGGAATTCCTGTGAAGTATCTACTGTATGACATCTATTTTTTAAATAAATCGGTACCCAATAGCTAATAAAACTCAGCTTATTTATTTTTAAATATCAGTATTCTGCAGGAAATTTGTTCTTTTAAAAAATAATCATCTTAAGCATTGGATAATTTGCTTTAACCCTTTAGTGCGCAGCTTTGGATATATGCAAACAACAGTATTTTGAATTTAATAGATTTTTTTTATTCGTATATACCTAATTCACACCAGAAAATTAAAATAATAACATTTGCTTTAATTAATAACAGACATTCCGTATTTAAATAAATTAAAATTAACCATTGAAACTTTCTGGTGTAAAGTCAGATTCTCTGAACTACGTAATTCTAGAATGTATTCTATTATAGGAAATAAAGGATTAAAGTTTAAGTTTTATAAAATAAATAATTATATAAAATAAGGTATTTGGAGATATTCTTATTAAAATATTTACTAATTTGCAATATTTTAGCGTAAAACAGCCACACAACAGTAGTTTTTACTAATATTGCAGATGTGCAACAGAAGAAAAGATTGACGTATTATATGAAAAATATATCTCTGATTTTTTTTCATTATTTTTCCCGTGTAATAATAAACCTTTCAGAGAATCATATATAATTTTTTCGAAACAAAATAAAAAATCGCGCATTTAAGGGTTAAAATTAGCATTTTTGGTAAGATTTCACTACCTAAAATAATTAATTCTGAACAAATCATTAAATCCCTGTGTTAAAGTATGCACTATAAGATAAATATTTAGAAAAATCTGAGTTCTTAAGTTTAATAGATATTGAAAAAAAAAAGAATACAGTCCTGAAAAATCGAAGTTTTGAGAAAATGTCAATTAAAGCTGTGAAGCAGTGTTGCCAGAGGGCTATTTTTTTTTTAATTCTGATTTCTTGATTGGCACCACTTTTTTGAAATAGTAAAATTCGTCTTACTTAATAATATGTTAATTAAGGCGAAAACAATGGGAATTTACCACTTCAGAAAAGTGGTGCCAATCAAGAAATCTGAATTTTAAAAAAGTAGCCCACTGCTATGAAGTGCTCTTAGAAAAAATGAAAAAATCCAACACTTTTATATATATATAAACATGTGTAATACATCGTTGAAAACATAAAAGTAAAACTATTCAATGATATAAAAACGTAAAAATCGATTTTTTGGTTTAATTTCGGTTACCCGGTCCCCTTAAATGAACCCGTATAATACTAATTGTGTCAATTCCAAGCCGTGTTGTAAATCACAGGTTCTAATCCGAAATGAAGCACGCTTTGAATTGGTCAATTCTTCAAATGGTAATCTCTTGAGAACACTACACAGTTGTTGGTTCCTCGTACCTGCCTTATTCCTGCTCGTAAATGCAAAGAATCCTCTATCTAGGAGGCTTGTATGTGGAAAAGAAGTACCCAGTTGGGAGATTGCCCCTTCCACATAGATAAAATTAGCGGGCCAAATTTGAGACCAAGTCAGTCTTCCACCCAGTTTCGGAAAATCTACGTGCCCAACATGGATTCCTTCCACTACTCTAGAACAGAAATATTTGTATAAATAGACACAAATAATTCTGTCATAAAATAAAGGGAATATTTTTATTCACGAGTAGTGGCATGTATGCTTGATGGGTATGTAGATTTTTCGAAAGTTCTTCCACCCATTTTGTGCCTGTTAACCCTCTCGCTGCGTAAGTAATTCTTCGCTATGTGCGTCTTTTACAGAATTTTTAATCTTTTATCACCGGTTCTTTAAAGCAGAAATTTTTGACTATCGTAATCGGGGAAAATGTCCTGATTAAATCAGACAAAGTTTTCGCTAAAAGATAACTGGTGGGAATAATCAAATAGTATTAATTAGTCGGTAAAATGCATGCCCGAGTATATCTCGGGTTGCGCATCGAGAGGGTTAAACGGAAGTTGTTCACCCTTCGATCAGTACCTCCGAACATAATCTGCTCTCTCGGTCGTCCAAGGGGCTTTCGAAAAACATCAACATAATAATAATAATAATAATAATAATAATAATAATAACCGAAAAAAAGCTGGATAAAAAAATTGGATATATTTACATCTTCATCATTTTTACCATGGAACTATGAATAAAGAGGAAGTGACATATCCTCAAAACGGTGGAGCTTCAACTGTAACCGGTTTTGCAGGGGTTGATTATCGCTGGAGTAAACATATACCAGTAAATTTGAATAGAAATTTTCTCTTAATTTAAACGCCTTATTCATGCAGAATTTTCGGTATAATTAAGGCAAAAAGAGATATTCTTTTTTATTTGTGGAAGTTTACCTCAGCGGTAGTCACGTCCTACGTTTCCGCCATATTGCGACAACCTAAACAACCTACTGTTGGTGTCAGTGAAAAAGATTATAATACTGGTGCTAACTTCCATCAGTAAAAATGAATAGAAACGTTTAGCATATTTGTGAGAGAAATTATGCATAAATAATCCGCTAAAATAAGGCGAAATTTTCTATTCAAAATTTACTGGTGGAAGTTCGTTTCGGCGGTAATCAGAAACTGTTAATCCGTTGAAAAATAACAGCCGCCATGTTGTGACTACCTCCTCAGTTACTTCACTCGCAACTGGTAGACACAACACAATATCTCTCCTCCTCTTTATTCATAACTCCATTGTTTCCACAATAGTTTTCTGCATGTATTCGACGTATAATCCGCGAGTCAAGTAAACAAATTTTGAACCGAAAATTATAAATCAAATACGTACCATATGGTATTAAGACACATTTTATTCAGTAAATGTTCTGGTTAAAACATGTGTGTTTGATCCGTTCAGTATATGCCAGAGTCTTATTCAGGGGTATCAAACTGCTGGGACGCTACTTACCTTTATTTCTCAATAGTTTCTTATTTAATCGCGGAATTTATGACAAGAATGTTGCCTATAGCGCATTCAACAGCCGAATATCTGAGGTTAGATAAGGCGAAGAATAATATTCGGAGATAGTGGTAACAATTGGCTCAACAGTTGAATACCTTTGATCTAACTGATAAAATTAATAAATTTATGTTGGAAAGCTGGACGAAAGTTATATGGTTTGAGATACGGGGCTTTCAATCATTACAAATTTCTTCATGCGCATATTTTCCTGTGCATACGCAAAAACAGTCAAACTCATAACATTAACCCTCTCGCTGCGTAAGTAATTCTTCGCGATGAGCATCTTTTACAGAATTTTTAATCGCTCCTCACCGGCTCTTTAAAGCAGAAAATTTTGACTATTGTAATCAGGGAAAATGTTCTAATTAAATCAGACAAAGTTTTCGCTGAAAAATAGCTGGTGGGAATAACCAAATGGTATTAATTTAACGGAAAAATGCATGCCCGAGCATATCTCGGGCTGCGCAGCGAGAGGGTTAACCTTTAAATGCGCGATTTTTTATTTTGCTTCGAAAAATCATGGATGATTCTCTGAAAGGTTTATTACGCGGAAAAAAAATGAAAAAAACCAGAGATCCATTTTTCATATAATACGTCAATCTTTTCTTCGGTTGCACATCTGCAATACAAGTAAGAACTAATGTCGTGTGGCTATTTTACGCTAAAATATTGCAAATTAGAAAATATTTTAATATGTCTCCAAATATTTTATTTTATATAATTATTTATTTTATAAAACTTAACCTTTAACCCTTTAATTCCCATGATCAGGGATGTAGTGGAGGGCATACGGAGGTATACCCCGTATATCTTCTGGATTTTTTCAAGGAACACCGTATACCCTCTGTTTCTAAAAAAAGCTATTGTATATACACTCTAAGGTGTACTCTCAGTATTGAGCGTATACCCTCTGTTTTTTTACGACTACATCGCAGCCCATGATAGAATACGTTCTGGAAATACGTTCTGGAAGAGAATCTGACTTTACACCAGAAAGTTTCAATGGTTCATTTCGCTTTATTTAAATACAGAATGTCTGTTATTAATTAAAGCAAATATTGCTATTTTTATTTTCTGGTGTAAATTACCTATATACGAATAAAAAAATCTATTAAATTCAAAACACTGTTGTTTGCATATATGCAAAGCTGCGCACTAAAGGGTTAATGAATTTTTGCCTGAATTAATGCATTAATATTTGCCTAAAACATCATTTCGAGTTTTAATTTTCTGAATTACTTTTGTTTTACATTTTACTTTAAAACATTCTTTCAATAAGTCGCACCGAATTCTTTATTTTAAAAAATCAACATATTTCTGAAAATTTGTTGTCCTTTAAAAAACTATATAAACACTGGGTAACATGTAATTGAAAAGAACTTTTATTTCTTGCAACGAATGTTTTCCGAAACAGGACTGCTTTTGCTTTTTAAATATGATAAAACATGTAAACATTAAAATATGCACCATAATTGCCTTGAGCACTATTTTCGCAATTGAGAAAACTTAAGAAATTTACATTTTTGAAAACAAATATTTCATTTTGAAGATTACATTCGCCCCAGGATATTTATTTATGGTTTGGAATGTAGATTTGAAATCAATAACTTTTCATTTTCCGTTTTGTTTAAAACAAATACTTTTATGAATATGAATTACACAGCCTCTACTCTGTGTTCAATTCGAAGAAAGTTCCGCTTTATAAATGAACATGAAACAAGATTATTACATTCAGTCTAGAAATGCAAAGTTTAATTTAATTTGGATTAAACAAATGACTTTTCTAAACACAATAAAGTCCTCTTAAAACAAAGCAACATAAGTGAACTCTATGTAATCAGTGCTGTATATATGTATCAATTAAAATTAAGCCTTTAATAAATAAATTTAGATATATGCTATCACTACAAATATACACCTTATACGCAATGACAAAACCCTGCTGTTAAATAAAGCGGATAATTACTCCTTAACCCTTAAATGCAGTGTTCCAGATTGGGGACTTTTTTGTCCCCAGATTGTTGATTGTCACCGCTTTTTTGAAGTAAAAATATTCGACCTATTTAGAAACAGATTAAAAATTCTGAAAAATAAGGCGAGTTATACTATTTTAAAAAAGTGGTGACAATCAAATTATCTGAATTAAAAAAGTCCCCAATCTGGCAACACTGCTTAAATGTGCGATTTTTTATTTTGTTTCGAAAAAATTATATATGCTTCTCTAAACGGTTTGTTACACAGGAAAAATAATGAAAAAAATCAGAGATGCATTTTTCACATAATACGTCAATCTTTTCTTCTGTTGCACATCTGCAATACAAGTAAAAACTGCTGTCGTGTGGCTATTTTACGCTAAAATATTTCAAATTAGTAAATATTTAAATAATTATGTCTGAAAATATCTTATTTTATATAATTATTTATTTTATAAAACTTAACCATTAACCCTTTAATTCCCATGATTATGATAGAAGACGTTCTAGAAATTACGTAGTTCAGAAAATCTGACTTTACGCCAGAAAGTTTCAGTGGTTTATTTCGCTTTATTTAAATACGGAATGTGTGTTATTAATTAAATAAAATATTGCTATTTTAATTTTCTGGTGTGAATTAGTTATATGCGAATAAAAAAAAAATCTCTTAAATTCAAAACACTGTTGTTTGCAAATATGCAAAGCTGTGCACTAAAGTGTTAAAATTTCTATCTAACGTTTGGTATCTAACTTTAAATATGAATATAAAGAACATACTTCCAAAAGAAAAAAACCTGCAGTGCATGGTTAAATTTTGTCACTTTAATTTAATTATGCAAATTTTATTTCTAATGCAGTGTAGACAATTGGGTTTCTTTTGTTATTCAGATACTTACCACTATTTTTAAATAGTGATATTTCCGTTATTCATAGCTTCCATCTGCCACAACATTTCTCACCTGTAATTTCGAATGAAGCCTTCGGTTTATTTAATCTCAGAAATAAGGTAGTAAAATAAAACGAAGAATTCTTTTTGAAATTATTGGTGATTAAAGTCGTAGTCAGTAATGGTGAATAAAAATCGTGTTTAATGATATTAAAAGAGCTGACTATTAAATATTCGAAAATAGGGGTTGAATCTTTATTGAAAAACACACACACGCACAAACACACAATTGACAGCACTGTTATGGTGAGAATGAAAAAAGAAGGTATTGGAAAAACACAACTGCTTAACCTTATTGAGTACCGGTATTTCCAAATATAAATATTCGATATTTCAAATGAAAATCAAATTTCAAATTATTTTTGCTTAAAAGGCGCAAAGACCAACTTAGTGAAAAAGATTCCATGCCGGGAATCGAACCCGGGCCATCAGTATAGCGCACTGACGTTCTACCGACTAAACCACATGGAACGATACCCAGCCTGGAACTTCTCACTATTACTGGTTGGCAAGGCTACAAACGCAGCACAAGATGGAATATTCCGTGAGCCACCAACATGGGGCAAACACAGACACTTAATTAAATCCAGCATCGATTGAATCTATATTAATATTTGGAAATTTTTCCAGAGAGAAATATTCGCCTTGAATACAATATTTCAAATGAAAATCAAATTTCAAATTATTTTTGCTTAAAAGGCGCAAAGACCAACTTAGTGAAAAAGATTCCATGCCGGGAATCGAAGCCGGGCCGTCAATCTTGTGCTGCGTTTGTAGCCTTGCCAACCAGTAATAGTGAGAAGTTCCAGGCTGGGTATCGTTCCATGTGGTTTAGTCGGTAGAACGTCAGTGCGCTATACTGATGGCCCGGGTTCGATTCCCGGCATGGAATTTTTTCACTAAGTTGGTCTTTGCACCTTTTAGGCAAAAATAATTTGAAATTTGATTTTCATTTGAAATATTGTATTCAAGGCGAATGTTTCTCTCTGGAAAAATTTCCAAATATTAATATAGATTCAATCGATGCTGGATTTAATTAAGTGTCTGTGTTTGCCCCATGTTGGTGGCTCACGGAATATTCCATCTTGTGCTGCGTTTGTAGCCTTGCCAACCAGTAATAGTGAGAAGTTCCACGCTGGGTATCGTTCCATGTGGTTTAGTCGGTAGAACGTCAGTGCGCTATACTGATGGCCCGGGTTCGATTCCCGGCATGGAATCTTTTTCACTAAGTTGGTATTTGCGCCTTTTAAGCAAAAATAATTTGAAATTTGATTTTCATTTGAAATATTGTATTCAAGGCGAATGTTTCTCTCTGGAAAAATTTCCGGCTAAGATGTGTTATTATCCCACCCTCCGCGATGTTGAGTATTTGGCGATTTTTATCGCTCTGGCAACCCCGGCGTTTGGCGTCTAGTAACTTATTATGGCAACCCCCTTTTTTACGACGCGAGAGCGTGCTTTTTGCGTGAACATTCATTTCACTGCCGGGTGTCGTTGCTGACGGTTGCTTGACTCTTGTACCAGATACTCTTTGATATCGTGTTCTATGACTGTCTGTTTATTTTTATGTTAAATTTATTGGATGTATTTCATTGACTATAGTTTCTGTAGTCCGTTTAAACGCTCTTGCTGAAGTAATTAAGAAATATGAGGAAATTTTGACATGAAAGGGAGGTTTGTTTATAGCGTGTCAATGCGTATTAAGCCTGTTTTGGAAAATGACGGCGGTGTTATATTTTGTGCTGTAGGTTTCAAGAAAGCAGATGTCTGTTAAGGTATGTTGATAATTCTATGTATATTTTGTTGCTTTAAGAGTTTTTTACATTTTGAGATTGCTACAAAACGAGAACTACTGAATTTTGAGAATGCTATATCGCGAAAAATGCTGAATTCGGCGATGTTTTTTTTTTCGGTAAATGAGCGCGAAGCGCTCATACAACTATTGCTGATTGCCACTTTAGCGAGTTTCGTTTTTTAGGTATATTTTGCTGTTTTAAGAGTTTTTTACATTTTGAGATTGCTACAAGACGAGAACTGCTGAATTTTGAGAATGCTATATCGCGAGAAATGCTGAATTCGGCGATGTTTTCTTTCCATTAAATGTGCGCGAAGCGCTCATACAAGGATTACTGATTGCCAGTTTAGCGAATTTTGTTTATTATTTACGTTTTATTTTCGTTGAGCCAAACATGCGTATAAACGGGTGCTTGGCGACATTTACTACTTGGCGGAAAAGGAGTTTTCTCGCCAAAAATAATCCAAGATGGCGGAGGGTGGGATAATAACACATCTGTTCCAAATTTCCAAATATAAATATTCGGTTTATTAAATGCTAGCAAATGACGATTAAACAAGAGGCAATTTTCTATTCACAAACAGAGGTATTCAGTATTTCGAAATAATAGTACTTTTTATTTTTATTTATTATTTTTTTTTTCCTATTTTGATTAACACTAGAACCTCCAGCAGGTGTCGATTCGACATGGACTCATAGCTGCCAACTATTGCACTTTTTTTGTACCACAGAAGTTTTATATTAAATTTTACCTCTTTTATTCGCCGTAATCTACCGATTAAATAAGGCAAAAATTTGTATTAAATTTTTGTAATACAAACAAGCGTAACAGTTGGCAGCTATACCGACCAAATGATTATTAAGATATATTTATTCATCTTATAGATAGCCATTTCTCATTTCAAAGTAAATACCAAAACAAACTTCCTTTTTTTCCTTGCGTCTTTATGCATCTTCTACCTTCAGAGACAAGGAAAATGATGTCGTTTCGAAACAGAAATTTATTCATAAAATTAGGTAAATATAATCCACGGAAAACTAAGTTTAGCAATATATAAATTTAGTAATTTTAAATAAGTATTCTGATGTAAATTATTTTTATCAAGATTGAGCAAAATTTTCGGACGTTCTAGTGTTAAAACAAATACTTTCATGAAAGTGAAGTATAAAATTTCTGCTTTGTATACAGTTCGAAGAAAATTTCGCTTTATGAATGGATATAAAACAAAATTACAATGACCTCTCAGTTATACGCGATGCACGGTAATTTTTCAGTTCTCTTTTTTCTAAAAAGTAGCATTCGGCCTATAAATTCTACCCCCCCCCCCCCAAAAAAAAAAAAAAACAAACAAAAAACAACAACAACAAAAAAACAATAAAGAATACAGAAATTTATATTCGAAAATAGGGGTATTTAAAATAATCATCGTTCATCCAGTATAAATATGAGAACACTGTATTTTATTCAGCCTAGAAATGAAATGTTTAATTTGTTTTGGTTTAAACAAATACATTTTCCAAACGAAATAAAATGTCCTGAGAAACAAAGCAATTAAAAATGGGTCGGGGCACTACGGTACCACTATTTTAGAGTAGAAGAAATTACATTGTTTCATGACAGAAATTTTGCGATTAAATACCTCGAAGATTATCTTTCGGAATTATCTCTGAAAACGACGTTTTGGTAAAAAGGTTAAATATCATTACAATAAAATAATAATTAGTCGTTACAGTAAATTAACACAAGAAGGAAGGTGAGGGGTAATATCGACACGTACAAAATGAATATATTTCGGTTCGAACCAGAAATTTCTATACAAGTGGAATGGCCAGAATAGAACAGAATGGAACATAAACTGGGAAAGTGCGATAATCAAGGTTCGCGCGCTCCTTGGATTTTCCAAGAATTCTGGTAACATTATTAATGATAATAAAATTTCTATTTAATTTTTTAAACACATAATTCTGAACCGCCACGTTTATTCACAAAATTTGCAGTATTCTACTGCAGATTAATAAGTCGAAAAAAATTGTAAATATAAAAAAAACTAAATGTTAATTGAAAAAAATCCGCAGATAAAACACTTTTACTTTATTTCATGAAAAAAAAAAATATATATTTCAAGAGAAAATTTTAGATCATCAGTGTCTTAATCGAAAGAGTCATTTACAATTTAACTAAATTTTACAATACATTATTCTAAATTATGACTCGGAATGTAATATCTTATCATAATCTATACCTGATGACTGTAAAAAGAATTTTACTTCGCGATATTTTTTCTGAAGAATTTTCCACATATTACACTAAATTTTCAAGTAATTTAATAATGCTGTCATTCAAATGAAAATTTTGAAGTACAATATCTTCTTTTAATTCATATTAAATTCTTTCTAATCGTATGTTGTTTATTTTACAGAAATGTATCTCATATATGTTAAAAAATAAAAGTGTCCAGTTAAACTGATGGCATTGAGCTCAAAGTGTATTCACAATAATTGTATATTATACGCTTATTTATGTCTATTATTCATAAAATAGAACTCACACTTTTTTAGCAAAACGGTAAATAATCAGGGACGTGCCATATCAGAATAAACCGGTATATAAAATTTGAAGCAAATCGGATAATTCGGCATGAAAAACTCATTTAACTTAATTAAGGGCGGGATGAGCTCCTCGTCCCCCCTCCCTTAATACGTAACCAATTAACCTCAAAATCTAATGAGGGAAGCACCTTATCAGAATAAACCGATATGCCAAATTTGAAGCAAATCGAATAATTCTACATGAAAAACGCATTTATCTAAATTAGGGGGGGGGGATGAGTCCCCCGTTCCCCAGATTTATACTTAAGAAATGAACCTCCAAATCTAATCAGGGAAGCGCCTGATCAAAATATACCGGTATACCAAATTTGAAGCAAGCCGAATAATTCTTCATAACAAATACATTTATCTAAATTAAGGGGGGTAGCCTCCCCCTTTATACTTAACCAATGAACCCCGGAAACTAATCAGGGAAGCGCCTTGTCAGAGTGAACCTATTTACAGCGTTTGAAGGAAATCGGATATTTCTATCAAGATTTATCGCGTTACGTACACACATACATACAGAATCTGCGGGCACATTAGCTCTCAGGCTTTGATAGACTGTGGGCTAATAAAAATTGCTCCAACTTTATTTCGTGGTAGGACTGCGCGAACCCAGTATAATGTGGTTTCAAAAAACTTGAGTAACAGAATGTGTTACAATTTCTTGCGATTAATTCTATTTTCATCCTATGCGTGCACTCCGCGCAATTCAAAAATTCCGATTTCATAGCAGAAATTTTCATTAATAATTTTTGACATTTCAGTAATTAATGTCATACGTTTTGTGAGTATTTAATTTTAAAATTCTTCTTTCGAATTTTCAAATTTCTAAATGAAAATGCAATTTTAGAAGTGGACGCATATACTCGTATGCGCTAATTATACGAATGGATTAAGTAAAACGAAGAATGATATTCGGAAATGGTAATATACAATAGCAGGGATGACAAACTGTTGCGCGCAGGATTCCACTATCTTTTAAAAGTAACCTTCTCCTTATTTAATTAACAGAAATTCTCTTGTAAATAGAGCGAAGAATGCTATTAAAAATATTTGTCTACCGTAGGCCACAGTTTGATGCCCTACTGAAAAATAAGGTCCGTACGTACACTAGTATTTAAATTGTATTTGAGCAGACATGTTTCAATTAATAATGTTTAACCCTTTGGACTCCGGCGTCTCTTACGCAAATTTTATTCCGTCGGCACCACTTTTTTAAAAGAAGTTTCCTTAAAGTACACAATTTTAAAAAGTGCTCTGATTAAATAAGGCAAATTTTATTTTCCTTTATTACTGGTGCAAAAAACAAATTTCGCAAAGAAAGATGATGGCACCGCAGCGGACACAACGGAGTGCAAAGAGTTAACATCAGCAGGAGGGATCGTACGGATAATTGCTTTCGAGTTCCACTTTTTTACTAAAAGTAAATTTAGCTTTATTTAATGTCGGAATCTTGAATTTAAGGAAGGCGAATTTTTTTCTTTCGGAAATAGTGGTATTTAAAAGTAACACTTGCACGAGCCCTGATTAACGATAGTATTAATAGTGAATGGTTTTACTTTCATTCTGTATTCACTTTTTTAAATCACTTAATAAATAAAATTGGAGAAGAGGTGCGGCGTAATGTATAAGTCACGGGTGGCTAGCATGTATGCCGACAGGCTAATTGTCACCGCTATTTCCAAATAATAATCTTCGCCGTATTTAATCGCAGAATTTATGGCATTTAATATGTCGAAGATTCTTATTCGGAAAATGTGAAGAAAATTTGCCCGCTTGTTTCGACACATTTGGCGTACACATCAGCCGTCCGTGTTGTTTACCACTTAAAGGCAGTAATTAATTTTTAGACCACTCAATTTTAATCCTTAAATGACACACTGATACCAAAATTTTGGATTGCAATTTTTTTTTTTTTTTTTTTTTTTTTTTTTTATTAAGTGCGTGAAGAAAAGCTTTTACTTATTTTCAAATAAATATGATGGAAAATTCTGGTGTCCACTCGAACATTTTAGCACTATACTAATAGGAGTACTTTGCCCCTGAATGGGTTAAAGGTTAGAATGCGTAGAGATTCTTACTTTTCAGTACATTTTTTCAGAAAAGTAATTATTTCAGAATAGTAATTTTTTTCATTAACCGCAAAATTGAGAAATTATACACAATACGAAGTAGGATTGGAAAAACTTTTATGGCGCGAAATAATATTAATAAAATAAATCCACGAACAAAAGCAAGACTTTTACTTTATTTTCTAAAAAATGTATTCCAAGTGAAATTTTTGTTTATCACTGTCTTAATCAAACGTGTCACCTACAATTTAACTAAATTGTACAATATATTATTCTAGAATATGACTGAAAATGCAATATGTTATCAAAATCTGTACTTGAAGACTCTAAAAATGAACTTCGCGTTATGTTAATTTCCTCTAAAGATTTTTTGTATACATATTTTACTATTTTTTTTTTCAAGTAGAGATTTTATAATGCCGTCCTCCAAAGTAAAATTTTGCAGTACAATACTTATTTTAATTCATATGAAATACTTTGTAATAGTATGTGGTTTATCCTGTCGAAAGGTGTCGTATAGACAATAACAATTGCACCAGCTTTATTTTTTTTAAAGGTAACACTCACTTTTCACACCATATTTGAGTTCTTGGGATCAAGGCAGAACGAAAAAAATATAGTTTGTATATACAGGGTATCCATAATTAAACGACCCTAGTTTAAAGTTGTCTAAATACGAAACTATTATTCAAAAAGTTGTGAAATTTTTTGTCAGACATAATAAAAAAAAATGGGAATTTGATGAGTGAAAAAAAAAATTAGTTTAAACTTTTACCACCAGAGGGCGTTTTTTAATAAATTACACATTTAGACACCGCCCACTGAATACTAGGCCTGCTCTCTGTGAAAAAAATGGCGGCTGTCGTAGGCGGATTTTTTTTTCAGAGTCTGTACGGTTCGTTCAATTCGATTACCAATAATTTTTAAAAGTTTTTACGCTTTATTTTTTTTCAGGGGGCGGTCTGTATATTCGTCTTATTTAATCTAAGAAAAATAAAGCGTAAAAACTTTTAAAGTATGTAATTCATTAAAAAAGCACCCTGGTGGCGAAATTTGGAACTAATTTTTTTTTTCGCTGAAACAAATTCCCTTTCCTTCATTATGTCCGTTACAAAATTTCACAATTTTCTGACCAATAGTTTCGTCTGTAGGCAACTTTAAAGTAGGGTCGTTTAATTATGGACACCCTGTATATGTTTTTAAATCTTCGAAAAAATGGACGATATTAAAACTTGAGTACGCTAATATTAAATCCATGTGACAAACTTATAACTCCCAAAAAATCATCAATTCAAATATAATTTTTTTAATAGGAGATAAAGAATACACTCAAGCACATCCCGACCAATTTTTTATACCGTAAAATATATATTACAAAAAAAACTTTAAAATATATACCGGGTGTCCCAAAAATGACTGACGGATTTTAAAATTCAATAACTTTAAAACGATGACATATATTAAAAAAATTCTTGCAGGAGTGTTATGTAAGATGTCAGGAGTTTTTATGCTACTATTCTCAGTTTTAGTTACAAAAAATATCGATAGATGGCGCTGCAAGCAATAACGGCTAAATCAAGGCTCGATTTTTCAGCCTTTTTCTTCTTCTATGCGAAAAAAGGAGATTTAAATGCATTGAATGATTTCCGGATTACCAAAAATTGGGTCTGGACTGAGCACCTAACGCTCTCGGTGCCATCTATTGTCTGAAATTCGAACTAAAATCAAGAATCACAGTAAAAAAATTCCTGACATCATACAAAACCCTCCTACAAGAATTTTTTTAATATCTGTCACCGTTTGCAAGTTATTGAATTTTAAAATCTATCAGTCATTTTTGGGACACCCGGTATTAAAACAAATTTACTTGCTTAAAAGACGTCGATTTTACTAAAAACATTAAAAATATATGAAAAATGACATGTTTCGATTCATTCATTGAATAATCCTCAGAATATACAAAATCAAAAATACAATGCACATGAAAACTGGAAAACAGTCATCTATTAAAAAGTTAGCATACATTGCCCTCTATATTTTCAATATCACCCGTTGCTCCCTCTATATTCCGATTCGTAAAGTTGTTTAACCACTGTACACAAATACTCGGAATATGAAAATATAATGTATCATTTGAAATATTTGAACCCATCAAATAAATTCCAGTTGACTCCCATATAAATACCTGTAAATAAAAATTAGATCTAAAAATAAATTTACCTTCGTTAAGCATGATCGTTAATATTGTGTCATTCTTGACGAAGCTGTATTCACTCTGTCATATTTTATGCAGTATATGGCCAAAGGTGACCGGTCACTTGCGATTTTAGACATTTTGTTAAATATCTAGAAAAAATACACGAGGAATTAACCTGAAACTGCAGGTGTGTAAACAATGTAGTATAGTTCATATATTTCCGGGAAGATTTTTTCCCGAAACCTCATAGGGGACCGTCAACAAATTGAAATAGAACGAATCTCTTTTGGATAACCCTGTAAAAACTAATATGGCAAAAGCGTTCAAACTCGAGATTATTAATAAGTGGCTTATTGTAATATACTGTGTTCATTTTTATGAGGATAGCATGTATATTCGTAGAGAAATTAATGCTTAAAAAAACAGTCCCAAATTTCGCCAAGTTTTTTGCTTATAATTTGCAGAGTTCTTTATATATAAAAAAGTTCTTATCAGAAAATATGGCAAACAACATTGTACACAATACTCTGCAATCAAAATTTAAAAAATAATAAAATTTGTATGAAAAATGAGCTGGTTTACCAAAACATTTTTTACTGCGCATGCGCGAATGTACGTGCAATATTGTGTACGCTATCTTGGAACTAATCAACAGGTATTTGATGGGGACTCCGTGGCCGAGTGGTTAGACACCACGCTGCTAACCGCTTTAGATCGTAGGAGGCTTGTCGGGTTTGGCTCCATTGCACACTCTTTGTGGAGCTCCCGGATGTAAAAATTCTCTGTGTTCTAAATTTCATTGTGATATCTCGTCCCTGTATACCGACGATGACTTATAAGCGGGCCTTGTTGTCAAGCACACGAGTCTGATGTATTGTCCAATAATAACAAACAAACAAACAAAGGTATTTGATACAACCCCTCATATTTTTGCTTATTTTTGGGAACAACGGATTTCGAGCTTATTCTATCGACGATAATTTTCAGAATTTTCAAGCTATGATTTTGAGTCTTTCACAAAAGTTGAACTATAAACTTAGATAATACATTATGCATATTATATTTTAATTGCATTCGCGCATGCGCAGTGAAACAATTTTTAGTAAACCTGCTCATTTTCATCAATTTTTATTATTTTTTAGTATTGCAGAGTATTCTAATTGCAGAGTATTGTGTACAATGTTGCTTGTAATATTTTCTGAAAAGAACTTTTTTTTACATTAAGAACTCTGCAAATTATAAGCAAAAAACTTGGCGAAATTTGGGACTGTTTTTATAAAAACCTTAAATTCTCTACGAGTATACATGCGATCCTCATAAAAATGAACAAAATATATTACAATATGTCACTTATTAATAATCTCGAGTTTGAATGCTTTTGCTACATTACTTTTTACAGAGTTATCCAAAAGATATTCGTTATTTTTCAATTTGTTGACGATCCCCTATGGGGTTTCGGGAAAAAATCTTTATGGAAATATATGACCTGTACTATACTGTTTACACACCTGCAGTTTCAGGTTAATTCCTCTTGTATTTTTCTAGATATTTAACAAAACGCCTAAAATCACAAGTGACCGGTCATCTTTGGCCATATAGTTTATCTGCAATATGCTCCTTACATCTGATATTGAATTTTTTCTGGGTCATACATACATAATAATTTCTGACTTCGGCCCTCCCTAATAAATTAAATAATATAAGCCCCTGAGAGAACACCTTTATCAATCGGATCAATTTTTGGGTTTAAAATCATCTTCAACTTCGGTGGAGGCTTCGCGATTAAACATAAACGGGATTCTTTTAACACGTTCACGCCGGCGCGGTGGGTCACACTCGACTGTCTCAGAGTTCTCAAGTCTCTGTATTTTTGCACACCACTGTTATTTTAGAGAAAATGTTGTTCCTTTAAATAGCCCAATTGTTCTAATGAAATAAAACAACATTTTCTGTATTAAAATACTGGTATCCAAAAGGCCGGAGACTTGCCAGCTCTGAGACAGCCGAGTGTGACCCACCGCGCCGGCGTGAACGTATTAAGCCTATATGTACTGACGGTACTTATAAGTGCCATTAAAATAATTTGTTATAAAATTCCTTTAATACATCGATTAGTAGTAATGCAGTTTAGAATGAGTTATAGATGCATTTCTTTATCTTGTTCCAAAAGCAATATTGGTTATACAAAATAAAAGTATTTTAAAAGGAGGATTTCTTTTGCCTTTGCGCCTTTTCAGTTTTCTTGGCGTTGGGGGGGGGGGGGGGATTTTTCAATTCGGAAATATTTCTATATTTTTATTGTAAGAACATTATATTTGTAAATTTCCCAATTCTACAAAATACTAAGAAAAATATTTAAAATAAAATATTTGAGTAGTGTTATAAATATTGCACAAAATCCCTATAAATTGAAATTTAATGAATCCTTCTAAATTCTTCGATCCTTCTAAAATCCTTCTAAAATTTATTAAATGATTATGTAAATCTTCTAATGTAGTTTCAAAAATTCATAAAAAATGCTTTAGAAGATAAAATTTTCATGAATTCATAATTCAATACATAAAGGGTTAAATAAGCTCTTATAAATTCAAAGAAACCCGGGTAATGATTCATAAAAACAATTTTCATACTAACACTGCTATAAGCCGGGTCTATTTTTATTTTTATAACATCTCCTTTAAAACAATTTGGTTTATGTTTAATCCATGGAACTATTAACAAAGAGGAACTGACATATACTTAACTCGTTCACGCCGGAGCGGTGGGTCACACTCAACTGTCTCAGAGTTGTCAAGTCTCCGGCTTTTTACACACCACTGTTATTTTAAAGAAAACGATGTTCCTTTAAATCGCCCAATTTTTCTAATTAAATAAAACAACATTTTCTGTATTAAAATACTGGTAGCCACAAAGCCGGAGACTTGGCAGCTCTGAGACAGTCGAGTGTGACCCACCGCGCCGGCCTGAACGTATTAAAATAGTGAAGCTTCAACTATAACCGCTTTCGCTGTGATTGATTGAAACCGGGGAAAACTTCCATCAGTAAAATTAAATAGAAATTTTCTCCTTATTTAAAAGCTTTTTTCGTGCTAAATTTCTGTCATAAATAATGGCAAAAACAGAAATTCATTTTTACTGGTGGAAGTGTCTTTTCGGCGGTAGTCAGGCCCTGCGTTTCCGCCATATTGTGACAACCTAGACAACCTCCTTTCAATGTCAGTGAAAAAAAATTATAATACATGGTCAATAGCCACCAGTCAAAGCAAATGAAAAATTTAACAGTATTTATCAGAGTAGTTTTCCGTGAAAAATTCGCTAAATTAACGTAAAATTTTCTATTCAAAATTTACTGGTGGAAGTTTTCTCCAGCGATATTCAGAAACTGTTGATCCGATGTAAAAAATCAGCCGCCATCTTGTGATAACCTCCTCAGTTACTTCACTCGCAACTAGTTGACAATACAGTATATGTCTCCTCCCTTTATTCATGACTCCATTGTTTAATCGCGAGGGCCTCCACTGAAGTTAAAGATGACTTGAAATACAAAATTGATCCGATTGATAAGGTGACCACTGAGATGTTTATATTTTACGTTTATTAGAGAGGGGAGAGTCAGAAATTATTAAGTAGGTATGACCTAGAGAAAATTCCGTATCAGATGCAAGGTATAAAATATAACAGAGGAAATACACAAGGCTGCCACGGGCGATTACTGTATATTCTGTTCGCACCACTATTTTTTAAAAATACATTTTGTAGTATATTTCTATTGCAATTGTTGTCAAAGCATATGAACAATATTTTTGTTTTCAAAAAGTGGTGCGAAATAGAATAAGAAAATAGTCACTTGTGACAGCCCTAAATGCAGCTTTGTCAAGAATGAATAAAACAGATAATATTAACATCCTGTTTAACGAAGGCAGATTGATTTATAGGTCTCATTTTTATTTACAGCTATTTATAAGGGAGTCAATTAAAATTTATTTGAGGGGTTCAAAGGTTTGTAATGATACATTATCTTTTCATATTCCGAGTATTTGGGTAGATTGGTTAAACAACTTGAGGAATCGGAATATAGAGAGAGCAACGGGGGATATTGAAAATATAGAGGGCAGTGTATGTTAGCCTTTTAACCCTTTACTGCACGACGTGCCACATCTGGCACATACCTAAAAATACTGTATTTCTTATTATGTGCCATGAATTTGGCCAATATGATCTCTATCCCTGATCAAGAACAGTCCAAAGAATGGAATAACACTTATTTTGTCCATGTCAGATGGCTGCATTTGACAAAAATTAGAATTTGTTCTTCGGAAGCAAAAAAAAAAAAAAAAAAAAAAAAAAAAAAATTCGATCAAGCTATTAAGGTAAAATTTACTTTCATTATTTTTAGTGCATACGTAAAAATATTAATACAAAAATGTTGCAGGGTGTTAAGCAGATAAAATTAATTAATTTAAGCCATTTTAGTTGTAAAATATAGCAATACAATATTTTAAAACCCTAATCATGTACATAGGGTACACGCCATAAAATATCAAATTTTAGCTGAAAATTTGAAATTTATTTTTTTATTATTATTTTTCTCATTATTCAACCGATATATAGAGTTCAAATATTTTTTTTCATAAAAATAGAAAAAATCGTGCAGTGAAGGGTTAATAGATGGCTGTTTTCCAGATTTTATGTGAATTGTATTTGTGTTTTTGTATATTCTAAGGATGATTCAATGAATGAATCGAAACATGTCATTTTTAATATATTTTTAATGTTTTTAGTGATATCGACGTCTTTTAAGCAAATAAATATGTTATAATATATATTTTGAAGTGTTTTTTGGAATATATATATTATGGTATAGTTAATAGTGGACGTAAATTAAGACTTTTGTACTGGTATTCGATACAATTTTTTTATTCAAAAATGTATTTTTAATTAAGAAAATTATTAATATTAAAAAATCATGAATTATGACTTGCATAAATTCTTATATAAGGTGAATATTACTATTCCAAAAAAAAAAAAAAAAAAAAAAGCGTGGGGTTAGCAATCAAGCAATCAGAATTTAAAAGAAAAGAAAAACACCGAACTGGCAACTTTAAAGGGATACTACCTTTTAAAAGTCCGGTTAAAATTGGTTATGATATTGATTACCGTCAATATGTAAAGTTAACTTGTAAAATTTATGTAAGTGTGACATACTGTAGAATTTTATTTTATATTGTACTCCTTACGCTCTGCTGTTTACATATTTTCTTTTTGCCTTGCAGCAAATGTGATTTAATTAATAGTAACTTTCTTGTGACGTATTACAGCAACAATAAAATTTAAATTAATAATATTATTGATCAAATTAACGTTAAAAAACGCCTATCACTAATCTATGGGGCTCGATCCAAAAGCTCCCAAAAAGCATAAAAACCTATTTAGAAAAAGCAAATCAATTTAATAAGGCTTAACGTATTAATTTGTGGCACAGCTCTAGAGAGAACAACGAACCACCCTAAGCTATTTTATCGCAAAATCGTCGCATTGCAATGCAAGAAGGTATAGTCGTGGAAAAAAAAAAGTAAACACCCCCTACTAACTCCTCAACAAATTATCGTAGAAGAAAGTTACTGGTGCCGAACGATTGGAAATTAAGTCTACTTTTAAATGATGCATATAAAGTTTGCTTAGGGGGCCATCTACATAGTAAAAGGAACCATAACATTGTTTTTTTCAATAGCAGTACACAAGTCTGACAGCATAAATGAACTCTACACCCTTCAAATAGCCTAAAAACAAAGTTTTATGCAATTCGTACGATAAGTTTCCGAGAAATTAATTGTTTTAAAACGAGCGTATTTTAAGGGCTGTATCCAAATTGAAGTTCGGTACTCGATTATTAACCGAGAGCCCCCTTCTTGATCAAGGCACCTTAAGCAACACTCAAGCAGTCATTGAAGCTAGATTACAGGATAGCATAAGAAATTTCAAAATATTTAGTCACTTCTATCATAGACGGCCCCTTAAACCATCATTTTGCAGTTTTTTAAGCATAATTTGAAAACTACTTGGAAGAAAAATGGGAAATTTTGGATTTCCATAAAGCAAGACTTAATAAATCTAAACCCATCAAAAAATTGTAGGTTGCAATTCATAATTTTTTCGAATATTAATTTGATAATTCATATCATAAAATTATAAAAATTGCAAATTCAACGTATTTATGTTTGGGTATATTAGTATTATTGCTACACAAAAAATTAGCACATTAGGAGCATAATTTTAGGAGATATAAATAAAAATATGAAAATGTAATTTTACATTAGAAGCACTAAATATTGAATGTCTTTAATTCAGAAACTTATCATTCAAATGACTTGAAATTTCATTTCTAGGCATAGTTTGAACTTAAGATTTGAGATATCTCGTTAAATTTGGGTATTGCCATTGAAAAAAAAAATGAAGTTTGGATTCGTTTTAATATGTAGATATCCCCCCTAGGCAAATTTTATATACATAATGGAAAAGTAGACTTTATTTCCAATTGTCCGGTACCAGTAACTTTCGTCTACGATAATTTGTTGAGGAGTTAGTAGGGGGTGTTTACTTTTTTTTCCACGACTGTACCATATTCCGACGCTCAGTGTTGCCGCATCTGGCTCATTTTTTATTTAGGCATTCCGAATTCTCACCAATAAGTTTTAATAGTTATTTTTGTTTCATAATACGACAGATATTTCATAAATAAAATAAAATAGCTTTTCAAAATTTTCTGTCGGGTTAATCCTTTCCGGTCGATTCGCAATGACGTCACACTCGTGTCAGTTGGCCTTGAATATTTCGATGGCAGCGGCTCTACGCTATATGTCTCCTCTTGTTTATTTATAACTCCATTCCAGTTATCTTCGGCATGCAGATAAAAGAAAAGCCACCGGATTTTTATTTATGTATTTATTTATTTTTTACTTATGAATTGAGTCTAGTATGCATTTTAAATTTCTAAATGATCATTCTGGGAACTAATTTAATTTTTTTGGAACAGTCTGCATGAAAAATCGGTGCACCTGCAATTAATATTATAGCAGACCATTTACGATAAAATTGCACCAAAAGTGCCATTAAATTCAGAATTAAAGACTTCTTTTTAGAAAATCAATTCAATTTCGGAAATGGGTGCTGCCTAAATAATGAAAATTGCAGAAAATTCGATTTTTCAAATGATAACACCAACTTTTGACAACTTATAGGTGTTACTTGGATGAAATCAGACCGGAAAAGTATATAGCTTTTATGCTTCTTTTAAATCTGAATGGAGTTAGAAGAGGTCACAATTTCAGGATCTAATGTTAAATACTAGTGACAAACTATAAATTATATCTTCCCAAAGAATAATCCGATTTAAACGTTTTGTTTTCTGTGAGATAATAAGAATTTACACAAACATAGTCCAGGAATTTTTCTACCTCAAAATCGTAATTTTAATTATGAAAGTTTAATTAATTAATTCTAAATAAATTCTAGATAAATGAATTCAAACTAATAAATTCCTATTAAAAAATATATGAATTATGACCTACATATATATATTTTTTTCATAAACAGGATGGGCATTTTCAAAAGCATAGGTGGGCAAGTTTATAGTTCATTACAATTATTATTTTTCGAGATATAGCGAAATTTTCTTTTGAAGATCTGAAATGACTTTATTAACCCTTTGAGGGGCAAGCAATTGTGTTTGTGAAATGCCGAATTTTCACCGGAAATTTAGAAAAAATTTGTTTCAAAATAAGGAAAAGGAATTCTACGGACCTTTTTTCCACCGAAGTTAGAAAAGTAAAATTTCATAAAATTTTTCTGGTGCAAATTCTCATTAATGGTAGATGGAATAAAATATATCCCTCCGCCTCTCAAGGAGTTAAGCTACCTTTCAATTGCATACAAGAAAATTGAAAACAGCAACCAGAAATTATTTGTGGTAAAAACTCTTAAATGAAATTTGAGGAATATTTCATTTTGCTTGTAAATAGAGATAAGTTTCCTTTTGGGTTTTTTTTATGCATCGATTGCCTCTACAATATTACTGTTGTGCGCGGCGTTCCCCGTGCCTTTTCGAGGTCCTTTTACTTTGTTTCTATCCCTGACCACTTTCTGACACTTGACCGGACCACAAAGAAAAAAAAAATTCAATGTTGAAACAGGAGAAATTTAAGTAAAGACATCGAAAAGCGGGAAGAGTTGCGCTTGGGGACCTAAAGACATCGAACGACCGTTGCGGCTTCGAGCTTAATGTTTATTCTTTGAGATCGTCCTTCCATTTTTCTAAATTTGTAGAAATTACCCTTAATAATTTTTGTTTTATAAATCTATGAAGATTTAATAAATATATATACATAGATATACCTTTTTCTGATTTTTCTTGATCCAAGGATGGTGTTAAACTATAAGTGATATAAGTGAATGCTAAAATTTGAAAAATCGACTTTGGAGAATTTTTAATACATAGAAAACCCCTTTTCCAAAACTTGCATGCATATTCCATAAACAAACACAGTATTCCGCGTTCTAATCGTGCCTAATGATATATTTGGGGTGATTTTATCGTCCGTGGTAAATGCAGGTGATTTTTTTTTATATATAATGGCTGTATTTAAAACAGAGTTCATACGCTTCAAGGACTTTCAAGCACCTTTTACCAGAATTTTTGTAAAGTAGCATTTGGCCTATTTAATGAAAAAAAACTATCTTCAGATATAGCGATCAGTACTTTACGAAATTTCTGGCACTGAAACACCTAAAACAACCTGAATCCCTTGAAGCATACAAACCCTGTTAAAAGGTTTTAAGTTCATTTTCAAATTAAGGGTTTTTAGGTTTGCCCATGATTTGTTTACCTTAGTATCACAGCACTGTGTTTCTGAAACACGAATTTAATTTTTCTCATTTTAATTTGTTGCACATTTAATATGGGTGTCATTTTTAATATGAAAA
Organism: Maratus speciosus; assembly: GCA_963932465.1. NCBI lineage: Eukaryota > Metazoa > Arthropoda > Arachnida > Araneae > Salticidae > Maratus > Maratus speciosus. The sequence continues at coordinate 538,671,547 of OZ010796.1, forward strand.
TAACTTTAAATAAAATTGACGCTCCTACATTGAGATAGATAATTATTGGTTAAGGTTAAAAATATTTTATCAAAAAGGTCGAGCTATATTTCATTTAAGTAAAAAGTTAATTTCCGTGTAAAAGATTAATAGTACCCCAGTGGATTTGGCGTAATATATACAAAATAAATGACGAAAATGTTCTTAAAAACCTCGATATATAAATATAAATCTATAAAGGTATTTCAGTATAGTAAATTTTGCAAATAAAATAAATTATAAATCTATATATAAATAATTTATATGCAGGGCTCATACGCTTCTACATTTCTTGTACCACTAGCGGCACTTGACTGCCAGTTTGGAAGGTTATGCATGTTATTTTCAGCAGTGCTTTCGAATACTTCGGCTTATTTAATCGTAGAATAAAAAGTAGTCTCGAGCTGTCATTGTTTAGTATATCTATTTCTGTATCTTTAATCAAAACAATTTATACAAATAAAATTGCTATTCGAATATAGTGGTGTATACTTCGTACTAGAAAAGTAGATTACAATCCCTGATATGTACATATGTACCAAAACTGCATACAGCTTAAAAATTTAATGCTGGAATCGGGAGTAAATTAACACAGCTGCGCAATCTTGTGGACGGTGTTGATAATCCACATACGTGGGCTTTTAATGTGACGTCATATATGACAGAATATCTACCATATGCGCATATTTCTAAATCTTTACTCACTCATGGAATATGAATCTTGTTTACCAGATTTATTGCAAAATAACGGCGTAGCGAGAAAGGGGTGGAGTCCAGATGCGAAGTTTTCTTCGCCTTATCTAAAGAGCGGCTTTTCAACTATTAATCAAGGTGAAAAAACATTACAATTTTAGTGGTGTGAAGTAAGAAAACAGTTAGGCATCTTCCTGTAGTTCAATCCCATTCGCTACGCGGCGCGTGAACTTGATTGATGTGACCTCCTTTTTAATCTTGCGGTTACCTCTCCCATTTAAGATAGGACGCTTAATATTTATGTAGTTTTGAATATGAATTGTAAATTCAGACGTACCACGTGCGGATCAAATAAAGATATTTAATAGGATTTTTTTATTATTATTAAAATGTAACTCATCGGTGCCACGTACAATTCCATTGGATTTATGGCATAGAATTTCTGGTTCTAAATGTGTTTGTTTGATCGGCACATTGTACACCAGAATGTAGTGTTAATAGGTTGCTATTTTTTTTAAATTCAGATTACTTGATCGCTACCACTTGTTGAATTAGCATAATTCGCCTTATTTTCTCCTTATTTTAATCTATCATTAAAAATGGCAAATATTATTATATCAAAACTGTGGTAGCAATCAGGGAATTTTAATTAAAAAAAGTAACAGACTGGTGACCTCGCCGGAATATACGTTATTATATGTATGAATTGTTTATTGTAAATATAATTTATCTGTCTTTCAATAATTCTTTCGAAAGAAATAAAAGAAATATCTATTTGTAAGTTTTCTCTCTTTTATTATGCAGAGCTCAACCTATTTATATTTTTGTCATTTGATAGTCTTAGTCTTTTAGAAAAACAAAGAGGATAATGGAATGGGTATATGAATTCCGCATCACTTTGAAAATATATGCAAACAGAATACGATTAAACTGATTGCAAGAAATATTTTTTGCATTCATATGGGAATACTCTATATACAAGAATTTTAAGGCATTCGCATTACGGAATTATTCATTTTACGACTAAAACGACAGATTTATAAGCTACATTTTTCAAAGTTGCCGACACATTTTTCAAAGTCGGAAGCATTTCTCACTTCCACTAACACATTCTTTTTGTGATCCCCTTTCCTTATGTAAATGTGTGTTTTCCATTTGCTAGATGGAATTTTTATGTGTTCCAGGAGCATCAACTATTTTCTACATCTGCTGCATTGCTTCTGTTCATTATTTTATATATATATATATATCCAGATTAGAATAAAAGCTTCAGCATCACGAGGTAAATAAATAATATGATTTATATTTGTAAAACAGTTCCAGGTATTGTTTGCTTAAAGATCACAATGAGTGCCCTTCCTGGTGAATATTAATTGAAATGAACAGAAGTTTAAAATGATTGTATTATTATGCAAAATATAAGATTATACTAGAGAGCATAAATAGGTAAATTTATTTTTGAAATATATGATTATTTTTATTATTTGGAATGGAAAATATGCAATATGTAATGCATCAGCTTTATTGCTTCTCTTCATTATTATTTTTAATACTTTCCAAAATGGTTGAAAAGTGTTTATGAATTCGGTTTGTCTGTCTGTCCGCCTGCCCGTAGTTCTAACTCGCTTAAATATACTTGGATTGCCTTGTAATTTATATATGTTATTGAGGTTCATTTTGGTGTATTAGGTCCGTGTTGCCAGATTGGGTACTTTTTAAATTCAGATTATTTGACTGTCAACACATTTTTTAGAATAGTATAATTCACCTTATTTTTCAGAATTTTTAATATATTTCTAAATAGGCCGAATATTTCTATTTCAAAAGAGCGGTGACAATTAACAATCTGGCAACACTGCATTAGGTATTGAAAATGAAGTGGCTATCGTTTGTTGTTCGTTTACAGAGACACTCAAAAGAAATAACGTTACATTACGGCCGTTATAGAGGGGTTTTTTTTTCCGGTGGATTTTAAGGGTTTTATACTATTTCAGACATATTGAAACTGATATATATAACTTAGGCGCACTACAAGATGGTTATTATAGAATAGGGTGTGCATAGCATTCATTGATCATTTAAGGCTGTTCTCAAATCCCAGAGGGAAACTTTATGGCATAAGTTTTAATTTATTTTTGTTCGGAAAAGTATGAAACTAGCAAGTGTTGCTATTCAGAAACTGTGTAATCGAGCTGTTTTCTCCGTTTTTTTGCAAACCCAATAGATCGTTCAGAAAAGATTGTAAAAATGGGCGTTTTGACCCGAATTTCCGCGCGAAAGTAGAATAACCACTCAATAAAGGGAGAAAAACGTGTTTGTCTCGCGAACAAAACCGCTTATAACTCAGGTAATTTATATAGGTAATTTATTGATCAAAAAATGGAAAAAACAGTTCGATTCCAAATCGCTTCCATGGTCAGGCTTTCCAATTTTATATCTTACCGTTAAAAAATGAATTTGTAAATGTGTCAAAACGTGTCAGCCTTTAAGGCTGTTCTTCACTGCTCTGCTCAACAAGCGCAAAACGTTTTGACACGTTTACAAATTCTTTTTTTTTTTTACGGAAAGATATAAAATTGGAAAGCCTGACCATGGAAGCGATTTGGAATCGAACTGTTTTTTTTTCCATTTTTGATCAATAAATTACCTAATGAGTTATAAGCGATTTTGATCACGTGACAAACACATTTTTCGTCCTTTATTGAGTGGTTATTCTACACTGTAAAAAAAAAAAAAAATCTGTGAAGTTACACATGAATTTTTGTTGTTGCCGTTACATAAATAGTTCTAGGAATCCCAGTTTCCTAGAAAAATTTTAGTAACGTCACAGATTTTTTTTTACAGTGTACTTTCGCGCGGAAATTCGGTTCAAAACGCCCACTTTGACAATCTTTTTTGAAAGATATATTGGGTTTGCAAAAAAAAAAAAAAAACTGGATTACATATTTTCTAAATAACAACACTTGCTAGTTTCATGCATTTCCGAACAAAAATAAATTAAAACTTATGTCATAAAGTTGCCCTCTGGGATCTGAGAAAAGCCTTTACAGTATGATGAACAGTCTATGAACAATAATTGCTGGATGTGCGTTTTCAGTTGCGATACGCTTTATAAATATAATTCTTTCCATATTACTGGCTAGCCTCCGATATGCTATTTCTTTCGGGCAACAATTAAAATGTCGTCCCTAAAAAATAACGTTCCGTTACATTAGCCAGCCGTAAAACGAAGCAGATGTACCATTGTAAGGTTAAATATTAATAATATCTTCTGCAATTATTTAAACTTCTAAACTTCGCACATTTTCAATGTTTACACATCCGTATAGTGAAAAAATTAATTTGAAATACAATTTGTTTGAAAAGTACATCTCAATTTATTTTTGAGATATTAATTGTTTTGTAGTTTCTAAAGCCATTTCTTCAATGGTGGCAACTGAAGTATTCCCTTTCTGTAGAAAGTAAAGGAAAAGTAGTAAATTACTATATCTTTTTGTTGCCGTTTTCTCATAAAAACTGAGAAGAAATGTAATTAAAATGCGTACTATGCCAAGAATATCGTCTAGTCCAAAAATGTATTTTAAAGTATCTCTGTGGGACTTTTTTTCTTCGCATTTACTCAGTTCCTATCAAAAAGCTAAAAGAATGGAATTTTATTAATCCGTGTGTAATAAAATTTTCCGAATTTTGGAAAAATATATAAATGAATGATTTCTGGTAAAACATGGAGCTATTTTAAACTATATTTAATTATCAGTATCCATATTAATATTACAAACAAATGAAGGCACAAGAACCATTAGATAGCCGATTTCTTGTCGAGTTTCTTGAGTGAGGACATCGCTTTTTGCTGGGTTTGTATGTTATTCCGTGGTAGTGACATCACATTCATAATTTTCTATAGATTTTGTTTAAGACCGTGTCGCAAATGTGGAATTTTTCAGCGGATGCAACTGACGTCATTTTATATAAAATTAAAACGTGTATTAAGTCTTAAAACTGAAATATATTTTGAACTATCTATATTTATATATATATATTTTTTTTTTCATCGGGGGTGACATTAAACTCTGAAAAGGCGGAGTTCCTGTTTTCTAGTTATGTAGATTGTTTGTGGTGATTTTTAAATTGACTATTGAGGTTTAATAACAACTGAGATTAATTATGATTCATTACTTTTTTATTATGTATAAATTTTACAGATTTTGTACAAGGCTCACAAAATACATCGAGTATATTTCTGCTTATTGACGGAAATTGTTGAAGGGGAATTTACAACTGTTCATTGCGTTTCCTAACTGAAGTAAATTTAGGCATTCTATGTAGTACATATACAAATCTATAATACATATACAGAGACGCACATATGAATTTGCATGTTTTTAGCTCACAGGATATCAAAGCCTAAGAGCTAATGTGCCCGCCGGGTCCGTATGTATGTACGTACGTACGTGACGCGATAACTCTTGATAGAAATATCCGATTAGCTTCAAATTTTTTTTCTAGGCTCATTCTTATAAGGCGCTTCCCTGATTAGTTTTGGGGGTTCATTTGTTAAGCATAAATGGAGGGGAGGGGGGGGAACGGGGGTCTATTCCTCCTTAACTTAGATAAGTGGATCTTTCTTGCAGAATTATCAGATTTTCTTCAAATTTGGTCAGTTAATTCTGATAAGGCGCTTTCCCAATTTGATTTGAAGGTGCATTGTTTAAGTCTAAAGGGGGGAACGGGGGGCTAATACCCCCTTAATAGCCTACGCAGACGATATTCTATTATTGGCTAGGGACTCCAACTGTCTACAGAACCTACTGAATATCCTTTAAGACATTTTGCCCAGCTACTAGTCTCTCTATTAATTGTGACAAATCGTTTACCTTTTGTTGGCTGGCTAACAAAAAGTTAAAGAAGACCATTTACGACCGTGAACAAGTCTTTTATGTTGGGAGGACTCATATGAAGGCCTTAGAGATTGATGATGTTTTTACTTACATGGGAGTCCATTTCACCCCCAACGGTTGGATCTTTAAGGCCCCACCAGTTTCTGCTGATCTGGGGATTCTGCGAAGAGCAGTGTTGAAGCCGTAACAGAAACTTTTTCTGTTAAAGAACATACTGCTTCCTTGCTATTACCACCAGCTGGTACTTGGTAAGATCTCGGCAGGGCACCTGAAAAGATTGATTTGAAGGTGCATAGGTTTGTTCGGGAGTTGCTCCACCTACCTCACGATACTCCATCAAGTGCTTTTCACGCTTACATGAAAGATGGCGGAATGGGTATCCCCTATCTTAGATGGACGGTCCCATTAATGGCCCTGCGAGTTCTCTCAGTCCTTCAGGAGAGAATCCTCCGCCTGACTTTGGCACCCAACGGGTGCCGTTTAACATTTAAGGCCAGTATCAATTCTTATTTCAGGCGTGACCTGCCCGGCCGATGCGATGGTGCTGGCCTACGTCAAAGTTAGTGCCGTACTTGCCGCGTTGGCCTGGCTGGTGGCTCTTCGCTAATGTCTGGCAAATATTTTATTGATGCAGTTCATATTCGTTACAATAGTCTTTACAGTAGGGCTCGTGCGACTCGGTGACGAGAGGCTTCTAGTCTCTGTTCATGCGGTTGCCGAGTCCCTGAAACCTTAAATCATATCCTGCATCAGTGTCATTCCACACATGGAATGCGCATAATTAGACATAATGCCATAGTCAAGTACCTTTCAAGATCAATGCAGAATAAGGCCTATTCAGTCCATATTGAACCAACCTTCCGTTTGCCAGACGGCTCCAGATTAAAACCAGATCTGGTGGCTTATTCAGTAGACCACGTCCTTGTTGTCTATGCGTAGGTAATTAATGATCAGTACCCGCTCGACAAAGCTCATGAAGCAAAAGTTAAAAAATATGATGTCCTCAAGCCTCAATTAGATCAGTTAAGGCCAAACGGAGTGAGTTTCACGATGAATTGGAGAGGCGCGGTCTCTACAGAGTCGATGCGGCTCCTGACCGGTTTCCATATATTGAAGCAGTCCGAGTTCAAAGTCCTTGCAGCCAGGAGTTTCTATTGGTCATCGCGCATGTGGCGGGTATTCCAGAGTGTGACTTTTGGCGGCCCCAGTACCTGCGTTGCAGTTCGTCTGGTGCCTTGATTTTTTATGTTTGTGATGTGGGTGAGCACTGCCCTCTCAGTGCGAATTGTACATATTGATGTTTACTTGCGGTATTTGTGTTGTAAATTCTCAATAAAATGTATTTAAGTAGATAAATGGGTTTTTCTATCCGATTTGCTTGAAATTTGGTATACCGGTTTATTCTGATACGGCGCTTATCTGATGACATTTGGAGGCTCATTGGTTAAGTATAAAGAGGGGAAATGGGCGGAGGCTAATCCCCCTTAATTTATTTTTCGAGGGGCATTATTCTTTGAAATAAGAGCATAATATACAATTAGTGTGAATAGCCTGTGAGCTCAGTGCCATCAGTTTAACTGGGCACTTTCCTTTTTATTACGACTATTGATGGTAATTGCTAAAATTGCGTTTTCACATGTCTTATGTGTTTTCCAAACTAATTTACTTAGCCATCATTTTTCACCTTATTAAACTGAGAAGTTTTGTTACAGAATGAATGTGTTGGAAAGTGTTTTGTAATTTATGCTTGATGCATGAATTTTCGTTTTTGTTTATCTAGGATTAAAATAAGAGTTTTAGTCTCACGTGTAATGACTTACATTTGTTAAACATGTTCATATCGCCGACGGTGAATAGTAATTGAAAAGGACAGAGGCATAAGAGGATTATACTATTATACAAAATCTAAAGATATTAGAATGCATAAATAGGCATTTTTTTATGTATGAATTTCTCTTTTTTAAAGAGCTTCAAGTATTATTTGCTTAAGGATCATAATGAGTGCCATCCTTGGTGCATGTTAAATTATTATGTAAAATGTGAGATTATAATATAGAGCATAAATAGCTAAATTTATTTTTTAAACATACAATTTTTTTTATTATTTGAAATAGAGAATATGCAATATGCAAGACACCTGCATCGTTTCTTCTCTTCATTATTGTATTTTTTATCTAGGATTTTAATAAAAGTTTTTGCCTCATGAGTAATACATGTGCTAAACATATTCAATTCGTTCACGGTGAATAGTAATTGAAAAGAGCAGAAGTATGAAATAATGATAGTCTTATGCAAAATATAAGATTATAATAGCGAGTATAAATACATTTTTTATGTACACTCTAAATAAAAAAGACTCTATCGCAGAGTCAAAATAAGTCCAACCTCTTTAGACGGAGCACATTTACGCGTTTTTTTTTTTCAGTGAATTTTCTAACTTTTATGTTTTAACTTAGGAAATTTTAGCCATTGTGGTTTTATAAAGCAGTTAATAAAGTTAAAATTTGAGTATTGCACTGTTGCCCTATTTGTGTTTTTAACCGTAGAAAAAATTTATTTTAGATCCAAGTCTGTTGCGTTTACGAATCAAGTGGGGCACGTTTACGCATATTATAAGTGATACCAAGGAATAAGTGAAATAAATATTTAATCAAATTGAAATATTTTATTTATAACTTAAAACACTGTTTAAAAAAATAAAGATAATTAATTAATGAACATTTTATAGGCTAAACTGAAAACATAGGGCTTATTGCTAATTAAAAACAGAAACTATTTAGTCATCTTAATCATCACTGTTACAGTTTTTACAATCAAAAAATAAAGTATTTCCTTTTGCACACTTGTCATGGGACAACCTTTTGCCTCTAAGACATTGAACCCAGTCTTGTCCTTTTTGGATTGGTTGTGTGATTTCAAACAATAAATGCACTCACAGTTTTCATCTTCGTCATCACATTCATTCATTATTTTCTTCATTTCAGAGTGTACAAACTTTTTCCGTTTTGCAGTTTTTGATTTCATACATTTTCCTTTGCTGTCTTCTTGTTCTGCTTCCATAGAAACTAGTAAATTTTTACGTAATTTCTTCGTTTTGAACGTGCGTAAAGGTGCCCCGATGTCAATGCGTAAACGTGCCCCGTCGCCATGTTTGGATTTATTTTTAACGTGCAACGAAAATTAAGAACATTTCTTTTCATACAAATACAGGTCTCAAAAAAGGATAAAATTCTGCTGATGTTCATATATTTGTTTATCCTTAACTAAGATTTATTAGTTCACAACGAGTTACAATTTGTTCAACACAAAATTTACTCACCTTGACAGAAAACAGATTATCCTTTCCTCATGTTAGACCGAAGCTCGACTGACGCTCAAAAACGTGTGAGAATACCCACTAGGGACGAGCATCAATCTGTGATGACTGGTGGCGCGCCAGTTAGAACTCGTTTCGAAAAAAAGTGCACTGCGTAAACGTGCCCCGATCTACCCTATTCACTCTGAGCAAAAGTGGAATTACTGTCTCTCTGAAAGAGTGAATAGTCATGCCTGGGAAGTGAATATTCACTCTAAACAGGGTTGGATAATCACTCTTTCGGAGGAGTGACTATTCATTCTTGTTAAAGGAGTGCGGTTTTTCACCTCTGGCTATGCATATATAACGTTACCATTTTAGGGAGGGGGGCGTCTGGTACATGATATCGTAAGATATCTCTAGGGGGAGGGGGGTGTCTTTTGATATCGTTATCATTTTTGATCCAGCCAAACATTTTAAAAATTTGTAACCTGGTCTTTACATCGAAATAGCATGTTATCTTCTTATAGTATTTTATTTATTTTTATGAAAATAAGTTATTATTCCAAAATATGGAATACCCCAATGTTAGGCATTCCTATTCTTCTGTAATACATGTATGCAAATACAATCCGATGTTCTACAAAACATATACGAATATGTTTGAAATGATACTTGTATTTACAAGGAAATAAAATAGAAAGAATGTTACCACCTGTTTGGTTGTTAAGAAGATATGTCTGCCCCAACACGTGCGGATGCAAGTGCAAAAAAAACATTATTACTGTTTAATGCAGTATGTAACAAAAAGCTATTGTTAAATACTTTTAAATAGTAACTATTAAATATTATTTGATATAAAGTTACTTCATATATAAACCGATATTTTATTGACTGTTTACAAAAACAAAATTTTCGATGCTTTTTATAACATCTGTAAAATGAGATAAGTTTTTAAATCATACATAAGGGTCTAAATTTTAACAGGAAATCAATGAATAGCAAATATAAGGAGGGTATTTTTAAAACAATTAAGTCAAAAACTACAGCATCTTCACCCAATCTCCCTTATATATTAAATTCATTAATACAGAAATAATATGACTCCATCTCATGTAGGACGCAGTCAGCATGGTACCTAGAATCATTACCTATCAAGGGATACCATTGAATTAATTATGTACGATAGGATTTAATAGAATGGAGAAAACTTTTATTAATATTTTTTTTCTAATTTTAATTCGATTTTCATAAAATTTGAAATGACTCGACAAAATTTTGCATGGATTATATATATTAAATTTCAAACAATAGGGTTGGGTAGATTTTGCGGTGTTATATGCGGGCAGACAGACAGACAGATAGACGGACGGACGGACTAGACGGCGACTATAGGCTTACGTATTTATATAATTAAGAACGCACCTAAAAACGTTTGTCACAACTGAAAACATACTTTCGGCATTGCTTGCTTATAGACAGTACTACAACAGAAATAGTTTGTGTATCACTGTAAATGAATGATAAATTTTATGCACGTAATATTACACAATAAGCAGTTTGTACTGTAGCTCAAAAAAGTTCAGGAACAGATGTCATAAGTTCCCCCGGCCGCCATCTTGGAATTTTACTTGGCGTGAAAACCCCTTTTCCGCCAAGTAGTAAGTGTCGCCAAGCAGCGGTTTATACGCATGTTTGGCTTAACGAAAATAAAATGTAAATAATAAACAAAATTCGCTAAAATGGCAATCAGTAATCGTTGTATATGCGCTTCGCGCACATAACCTAAAAAAAAAAACATCATTGCATTCAGCACTTCTCGAGGTGCAGCATTCTCAAAATTCAGCAGTTCTCGCTTTCTAGCAATCTCAAAATGTAAAAAACTCTTAAAGCAGCAAAATACACATAAAAAACAAAATTCGCTAAAATGGCAACCAGTAATCGTTGTATGTGCGCTTCGCGCATATTAACCGAAAAAAATCTCTGCATTCAGCACTTCTCGAGGTGTAGCATTCTCAAAATTCAGCAGTTCTCGCTTTCTAGTAATCTCAAAATGTAAAAAAATCTTAAAGCAGTAAAATATACATAAAATTATCAACATACCATAACAGACATCTGCTTTCTTGAAAACTCCAGCTCGAAATATCATCACGGACATTTTCCAAAGTAGGCTTATGAATACGTATTCACACACTATAAACAAACCTTCTTTTCTTGTCAAAATTTCCTCATATTTTCTAATTACTTCAGCAACAGCGTTTAAACGGACTACAGAAACCATGGTTAATTAAATACATTCAATAAAGTTCACATAAAAATAAAAAGGCAGAACTATACAACACGATATCAAAATACATTCACAATATTCCAAGCTTAAAATGAGCTTTTCAGGGGTTGCCAGAACGACACGTCAGAACACACACGTCACACGGGATTCAACATATCGAGGTTGCCATATCCATAAACACCGTCAACACGCCAACAAAAAATCACCAAACAAATCAAAACAACGGCTGAGGGAATATAAACATCTAAGCCAAAGTTCATGAATTTCATCAAGTTTGAAATAGTGTAAAATCATTAAAATACACTACAAATGAGTTTTCCGCATGAACCATAATGTAACTAGATTCTTTTTAGTGTCCCTATAAAATAACTATAAATGCTACGCACTCCATTTTCAATAGAGTATATGCTATTACAAGCAACAATAACATATATTCATTCGATGGCAAACCGAGTATATTTATCAGAGTTAAAACGCGTACAGATGGCAGATGGCCAAACCAAATTCCAAAGTACTTTTCAACTAAGTTGGAAAGTCTTAAAAATGGAAATCAAAACGCAATTTTATTAATTATATTTCTGGAGAAGAAGAAAACGTTGGATTCATGAAAATTTACGAATTTCGGTTTTCCACAGATTTACATCTTTTAAGAGTCAGAGATCCCTAAAAACATGGCCCCATCAGTGGCCGAGAGGTTCTGCTCTCAAAGCTTGTAGACGGGAGGTCCTGAGTTCGAACCCAATCGCACCCGTCGGCCTAATCGTTCGGAGTTTTCGTGGTTTTCTACGAACCTGAGATTCCTTAGAGTAAATACGGGTTAGATCAATTTGAAAGACCCCCACGGAGGGCACTCCCACTACGGGCCTATATCCTTCAAGTAGATAACTGGCCGTCAAAAAGCAATCCAAACCAACTTCTAAAAACATGTTTTTACAAAATGTCTTTCTGTAAATCTGTCTGTCTGTTTGTGACACAAATTTTGTGGGCGCTCTATCTCAAGAACTAATGCACGGAATTTATTAAAACTTCAGATTTAGTTAGTCACTGATATAAGTTGGTGCTGATTAGTTTTTGATGTAAATCGCCCTATAGGTGGCGCTGCTATTATGCATTATTCATGATTTCCGCAATTGTTCTATCTAAAGAACTAAATGCACATATTTTCATCAAACTTCAGATCCCGTTATACCTTGATATAATTTCGTGCTGCTTACGTTTTGGTGTAAATCGCACAACAGGTGGCACTGCTAGGCTGCACTTTTCATGATTTCCGCAATAGCTCTATCTCAAGAACTAATGTAGGAATTTTCATCAAACTTCAAACTCAGTTAGACGTTGCCATTGTTGTCGTTTATTGCGTTTTGTTGTAAATCGCGCGTAGGTGGCATTGCTATGCGGCATTTTTAAGGATTTTCGCAATTGTTCTATCTGAAGAACTAATCAATACAAAAACCCTTAACGGGTTAAAAGTTTGACGCAGCACTTTACTTTATGGCTATATGAATCTGAAATATGGGTCTTAAAAATTCTGATATCAAATTTTAAGTGACGCTGTGCTATTAAAATGAATTTATATATATTTAATTTTTCTTTTTTGTTGTATTTATTTTTAATCAGTGATACTTTTTCATTCAAAATATGAGTTTTAAAAGATATGATATCAAAATTAAAGTGACGCTGTGATCTGACTTAGATTAGTTAAAAAATTACTTTACACATACTTATGTTTTGTCTTCTGAAATATATTTAGAAATTGAAACATTTTTTTTTTCAATACACTATCAAATATGTCATACATTTTCTCAGCTGATGTTATGTATTAAATGTATTTAATTCAATAAATTTATTTATCTTTTGCGTCACGATATCCAGAACCATCCGTAAAACTTGTGTAAACGTTTATTTTGCGTCATAGTATCTAAACTAAGTAAATAGTATGCAAATAGATAGTGTGATGCAAAGAAAACATTTACACAAATTTTACCGATGGTTCTGGATATCGTGACGCAAAAGATAAATAAATTTATTGAATTAAATACATTTAATACATAACATCAGCTGAGAAAATGTATGACATATTTGATAGTGTATTGAAAAAAAAAAAATGTTTCAATTTCTAAATATATTTCAGAAGACAAAACATAAGTATGTGTAAAGTAATTTTTTAACTAATCTAAGTCAGATCACAGCGTCACTTTAATTTTGATATCATATCTTTTAAAACTCATATTTTGAATGAAAAAGTATCACTGATTAAAAATAAATACAACAAAAAAGAAAAATTAAATATATATAAATTCATTTTAATAGCACAGCGTCACTTAAAATTTGATATCAGAATTTTTAAGACCCATATTTCAGATTCATATAGCCATAAAGTAAAGTGCTGCGTCAAACTTTTAACCCGTTAAGGGTTTTTGTATTGATATCATTACTTTTTTGAGGTTTAGGATCAAAAGATTAAAAAAGTACACCTTCATAGATAAAATTGGATTAAATTTTCCTAGAAACAAAATAAACTTAATGAAATACCAAAATTTTAGAAAAAGTGCATGAAAAATAGAATACTTTTAATTCATATCTTGGTACTACTTGCGGATTCGCCCGGAGTCCGCCTTGTTTCTTTGTTGATCATCGCCGATGTTAAATTTATTTATTTGGATTTATTTATTTTATGTTATGTTTGCTGTTGTTTATATTATGTTTGTTGTTGTTATGTTATTAAATGAAGCATAAAGTGATTATAAATGACCAACAAAGAAACAAGATAGCGGACTCCGGGTGAATTCGCAAGTAGTTCCCATATCTTTTTAAACTCATACTTTGAATTTATGAGAGATATGAATGATAAAGCATCAATGATTAAACTTTTATACATCTTTTTAAATGGAACATAATTTTTGCACATGCGATTATAAAAAAAATAAAATGATGAAATATATACAGAGATTATAATTAATAGCATAGCGTCACTCAAAATTTGATATCATTATTTTTAAGTTCCATATTTAAAATTCTTAGAGAATAAGATAAAGTGCTGCATCACTAACTTTTAACCCATTAAGGGTTTTTGTATTGATACTACTACTTACAGGGATGGGGAATTTTCAGAAAATCTTACCAAACAAAGATTTATTTTATGAGCCAGCAAGATACAACGTACAGTTCAAAAACAATGAGAAAACACACAGCAAAAATAGTTTACACTGTTACTAAGAAATTGTTACTATAGTAGTCACTATAACTAAGAAATTATTAATTGTTATTAAAAAATATATACAACAGAGGAAAGTTTAGTATAAGATAGAACTTAGCACTATCGAAGTAAATTTGAAAAATATAACCAACTATTAAAAAAATGTTTTTGCCAGACCTTATATAGCCTGCAGTATTTTCAAAGATTGCCTAAAAATCCACTCGCCGTGCGAGGAAAGGTACTCGCCAGTGGCAAGCAAAATGATATATTTCCCATTCCTGACTATTTAAAGTGTTTTCAACTGGTTATAATTGCAAAAGAAGATCTTTAACATTATAAAGATTATAGTCTGATAATTTCAAAGAAATGTTAATAGTGTATTAATAATTTTAGTATAATGGCTGTGGTTATTGATAAAAGTTTCAAAACAAGTTATCTGACTGTTCTAGTAAAAGTTGCAAGGTAAGAGTAGTGTAAAATGATCATTGCATTCTTTTAACCAAGCATATACAGCATGGTAATTGTGAAAGTACTTTTGTATTTCAATGACATGTTTTGTAATTGTTTGTGGAGTTATATTGTCACCTAGAAGATTTAACCAATGAGTAGAGCAACCATATGCTTTAAGTATCAGTATCTCTTCATTCTTGCCTCATGTAGTAGTTAAAATAAAATCCTTAAAACCCTGTTTTAAAATACTAGTATAATTTTTGCCAGCAACAAATATTTTGTTGCTGGCAAAAGGTATTGTGACAAAAGGTATTTTTGATGTGATGGTCTTTTCCACTTCAGCACAAATTGGCCATCAATGGTTGAAGTTCACAATAATTTTCAGAAACAGATAGGTGAAATTTGTGATATTTACTTTTGCTAAGCAACGTAGATTATAGAAAATTGCAGACAATGGATGCACATATTATTAGTGACATTTTAGATACCGTGTCCTTGCACCATTTAAAAAAATAAAAAGCTAAACGTAACTAGAGATGAAAAAGCTGTATTTTATTTGGCGATAGATAATATTTTTTAATTGCCACTTTAAAAACTTTAATTGCCATGCGGCAGGGTTGGCCTTTTATGACTCATTCGAGAAATTATTAATAATCTAAAATATTTCTATAGCAACAGTAAAAAAGTCTTAAAGATTCAGTGCATAATATTAATTATTGTTCGCATATTGTACCTTAATACTAAATTTTCAGTGTAGATTTAAAATTAATTTTTGCATCATGTATCTTACATAATATCTCAAACACAGTATCATTGTACTGTAAATTTGTAGGTAATTATTATCTACAATTACTTATACTTTCATAATAGTGCATAATATTAATTATTGTTCGCATCTTGTACCTTAATACTTATTTTAGTATAGAGTTAAAAATAATTTTGCATCATATATCTTGAAAATAGCTTTAAGCGTTGCAAATATCACATCTGTACATGGTTTAAATTGATGTTATGATTTAAATTATGTGTGAATCCTGAAAATAATATAAAAGTGTTGCAAATATGTATGTAATTGTGTTAAAAAAAAAAAAAAAGTTTAATATCAAATTCTAAAAACTATGCATATTTATATGTTATAATAATGAATATTTCTCTCAAATGTAATTATAGGGGTCATCTGTAAATATTTATTGCAAACACTGTCAATAATTGTCATATATCTAACATTGTTATTTCTCCTAAACTGTAAAAAGAAAAAAAAAAATTCAAGGAGTTTTGCAGGTAGTAAAACTTTTCCCTGCCCTGGGCTTGGGGGTTACACCTAACCATAAGCCAAAAGCGGGTTCCCAGGCTGGGTGTTTACTTACTTACTTACTAGATGGAACCCGTCAAAACTTGATGGCACCAAACAAAAAAGTCTAACTCTTTAAAATGTTATTTACTGACATAACAACATCAATAAATCTCTCATTATTTGGTACTAATTTCATATAAAATACATTCATATCTACTACGATCATAAAATCCTTATTAGAATCAGTAGATAATAAACTATGTAGTGCATACAAATGCATTTTGTGTGCACTAATGTTAGATAATGACGAAAATGTATTGTACAATATTATCGGTACATAGATATCGGTATCATGCTGATCGATGGCAAAGCACTTTTAAGTAGAGATGGGCAATGTCTAGAATTAAATATCATGATAAATCAGCATCTTTATATCATATTCCGATATATCGATTTAGAAAAGTGCCCCCCCGGGGAGGGGGGGAGCAAAGTGGTGGGCGGAGCACTGGAAGTGCATAAAATGATTAAGCAGTCACAGGCCTTTCCAACGATATGTCACATAACGGGTGCCGGCAAAATTTAGGAAAGTGCCCCCCATGGGGGAAAAGTGGTGAGCGGTGCACCGGAGGGCCATAAAATGATTAAGCGGTCACAGGCCTTTGCAACGATATGTCTTATGAGGGGTGATGGCAAAATATACAAAAAGACACTCCCTCGGGGGGGGGGACAAGTGGGGAGAGGGACCCTGATGGTGCATAACATGAATAAGCAGTCACAGGCCTTTCCAATGATGTCACATGATGGGTGTCAGCAAAATTTAGAAAAGTGCCCCCCCAGGGATGTCAAAGTGGTGGGCGGGGCACCGGAAGGCCATAAAATGATTAAGCGGTCACTGGCCTTTGCAACGATATGTCACATGAGGGGTGACGGTAAAACTTAGAAAAAAGCCCCCCCGCAAGGGGGGGGGACAAGTGGGGAGAGGAATGCTGAAGGTGCATAACATGAATAAATGGTCACATGATGAGTGTCGGCAAAATTTAGGAAAGTGCCACCTTGGGGGGCAAAGTGGTGGGCGGAGCACCGGAAATGCATAAAATGATCAAGCGGTCACAGGTCTTTGCAAGATACGTCACATAAGGGGGGGGGCAAAATTTAGAAAAGGCCCTCCCATGGGGGGGGGGATAGGGACACTGGAGGGGCATAACATGAATAAGCGGCAACAGGCCATTCCAACGATATGTCACATGAGGGGTCTCGGTAAAATTTAGAAAAGTGCCCCCCAGACGTGGAAGTGGTCACCGGAGGTGCATAACATGAATAAGTGGTCACAGGCCTTTCCAATGATATGCCACATGAGGGGTCTCGGCCAAAGTTAGAAAAGTGGCCCTGAAGACCCAGCTATATAATTATTTCATTTGTCTAATTAAATCCACTGTTGCAAATAAAATGTTATATTTCATTTCTTTATCGTCCTGATTCACACATTGTTCGATAACAAAGAGCAAATATTCATCAACATCGCTGAAATCTAAATACCATAATGAAATGAAAGACATGGTGTCTGAAGCATAAAACGCATATGCTCAGAGATTCAGCTTACACCGTCAATACCATAAATATATATATATATATGTATCATCTGATGTCAGTGATCACACAGAAAACTGCATGTACGATACTTATCACCCACCAAAACGAAATCACATACCATTAATATCATGAACATGGAGCCCGAGGAGTCGGTATTTAATATCACAATTTAGACTGGCAGAAGTCGCACCGTTAATATCAAGAATACTGAAACCGAGGAATTGGTATTTTTAATACCACGGTTTAGACTTGAGAGGAGACACTCCGTTAGTACCATAATAATCGGAACAGACGATTCAGTATTTAATACCACAGTTTAGACTGGGTCGAATCTGAAGAAGCGCTGCTTAATGTTGCGGTTTAATGAAGAACCACGATAATCACGGTTTACATCAAGATTATGATATTCATGATATACCGTTTTGTAAGGTTTTTTAATATCGTTATCACAATTACCATTTTATATCAATTTTATCAATATATCGCCCAGCTCTACTTTTAAGTTATTTGCATTAAAGTACATAGATTTTTACCACAGAAAACAGCGAATGCTTACATGCATAAATATATAAATACACTAATTTTTTTTATTACACAACGTAAATCAAACGTCTTTATATTTATTGATTGGCCCAGAAGCAGAATTTTCTGCGCCAGTCTGCAGCAAACAAAAATTTATCTGTGACCCAATAAGCCTACTATCATAAGAAAGAACAGAAACACTTAAAGTAAGCAAAATTTCCATTTATAAAGAATATATATAATATAAGGATACAACAAATACCATAAATCTAGAGACTTAAAGCAAATTTCAGCTATTTTTTAAGCCCAGCATTTATTTTTAAGTTGGTGGATTAATCTGCAAGGTTTAAAATAATCTGCAGCGCCCGCTTCCGTGTTGCACTGTTTCTGCTACTGGGTTGATTGAATATATATATATATATATATATTTTAAACCCTCCGAGAATCTTGAAGGCATTCCGGCATTTTCATAAAAATGCTTATAAAAATAATTTTAATTAAAATTTTCTTTTCCTGTTTGTTTCTAAAATACACTTCATGCTCCTTTATTTGATAGACATCTTGAAATACAATTCTGCTGAAAATATTTTTGTCTACAACAGATTAAAGTTGTTTTTGGGAAACAGAAAAATATGCTCAAACCGCTCAGAGAGTTAAAATATATCTTAATTTATTTCTGAGTAATATTGTACTGAGTACTGTTTCGGCCAGGTGTCATGAACTGTGCAAATACCGAATTAAAAAAAAAAAAAAAAAAAACTTGTGCACACATAAATGCACTCGCATATTAAAGTATAAATTTTTTAAATATAAATCAGTGTTGATTTCACCCCCCCCCCCCCTATAGGTGAAAACTGGGAAATTGAGTTAGTAGCCAGTGGCCGGTAGACTCAGTTTCATTAGTGGCCACTTTTTAAAGTTAGTGGCCACTATAATGTTTCAAACTTTCTTGACATCTAGATAAACTATAATCGTTGTATATATATGCATTTTTCTATAAATCAGAGTTTTATACCAGCCAACTATTCGTGATAAGAATAGGGAAGCAGTCAAAGTTCAAGAAAATTACACTTTAAAACCACAAAATCTATTATCATATTGATTTATTTTAGAATATATTTTTAGATTATTTGTATATGTTCATAAACACTATTATCAATCAAATTACTATTACTTTCTTTATATAAAAAATAACTAAATCAAAATTCCAACAGTTAGGTCTATACAATAAAAAATAATCAAATAAAACACAATAAAATGTTATTTGTATTTTATTTAATAAGTAAATGTGTTATTAACATACTACACACATTAATTACATACAGCTGAAACCTAAGCTGGTGAGTGTAGTATTTCACAGGATTAAACAATATCTCTTCAAGAAAAATAATCTAACTGGTGAGCATGTGGCAGGAGTCAAAATATTGAAAATACTGCAATGTTCTTAAAACACGCTTGCATCCGGTGAAAAAAAAAAAAAAAGAAAAGAAATTATTTGAAATGCATGTGGAATCAAAGCTGATGAACATATTTTGCAGAATAAAACTGTACTTCTTGAAAAAATAATCCAACTGAAGGGCAATGGCAAAAAGCCGAAATATTGAAAATACAGCTAAATCACTGCAATCTGCTTGCATCCAGTAGAAAAAAGAATTAACCAGTTTGCTAATTAGATGTAATCAAAGTAGAGACACATGTTTCTATGAAAAAAGCTATATTTCACTTGGTGATCGATAACAGATTTTTTATCGCCACTTGGCGAGTGGCGACTAGGGTGGCGATCGATGGTCGATTTTTTAATCGCCACTTTTACAACTTTAATCGCCACGTGGCGAGTGGCGACCGCCAATTTTCACCTATACCCCCCCCCCCCCCCAGAAGATTTGAGATTTTGTGTTTTCAATGGTCAAAAAGTGCAATCCCTCCTGGAGAAAAGGGTCTGAATTCAACACTGATATAAACAATGATTAAAGTGATGACCTGTAATATGCAAAATGCTTAAAAACAAACAGTGCCGATTAATTTTCTTGTTTATACAGTACATACAGTGTTTAGTTTTGCTTGCTACTTTTTCGGCCAGATGTCATGCACTCTGCAAATACACAATTAAAAAAAAAAAAAAATCACTGGTGCACACATATGTGCACTCGCATATTAATGTATACATTTTAAAAATATAAACAATCAGTCAAGAAACAGTACAAAGTCTCTTAATTTTTAATCTGCATTATAACAATTCTTTAATTATGTTAGCTTACTTATCATAGAGTACTTTTTAAATACACGACTTGATTAAAATGTTTTGCATTACAGTTTAATTGCTATAAACCTACAAACTGGTTAATTTATTTAATAGAAAACTTACCAATTGCTGAATAATGATCACCATCTTGCTGGGAAAAAAATAGTGTAACCAGTTTTGTGCTTCACACACTAATTGAGGAAGCATGTAAAACAATTTACTACACTAACTGAAAGATATCTGCATTAGAGTCCTGCATCAGGTCGGGTTACTTGCTTTTACCCGAACCGACTCTTGGTTCGGATCGGATCAATAGTAGATTTTTTGTTTCAGGCCGGGTTCACTTTCATTGTTTCGGTTTGGACTCTAATTGGTCGACCTGAATTTCAAATGATATCCAGAGTATTTTTTCAGGTTGAAGATCTATTTTTACAGGGGTGGGGAATTTCTAGAAAATCTTACCAGCCAAGGATTTATTTCACCAGCCAGTAAAATGCAATCTACAGTTGAAAATTTTTATGACAAAATTATGCAACTCAAAAATAGTTGGTTACTATTACTATAATGAATTTTCATATTTTTCTTCCCTATAAATTTTAAAAAAATAAACAAGAGATTAAAGTTTAATATAAAATAGAACTTAGTACATGTTTACATCGCAATAATTAGGAAAGTTGAAAAATATAGCTAACTAATAAAAAAGTTTTCGGCATATCTCTATAGTTTGCAGTTTTCAAAAACTACCTAAAAATTCACTCGCCCTGTTAGAAAATTCAATCGCCAATGGCGAGTAAAATGATGCATTTCCCTACCCCTGTCTATGTACAATAAGACCTCCATAATGGCTTTTCTTTCAAAAGGCAGACATTTCTATTTAACAAACACTTTTTAATTCCTAAACTTTATATATTTGAACTTTTATATAAATTTGAATAACAGACACCTCTCAATTTAAACACATGTAACATGTGTACATAAACTATCAAAAATATGATACATGTGGTTTTTGTGTGTATCAAAAACAAAATATGGATAATATTTTTCATATTTTGAAAATTATTTTTGCAGGTTCGGGTCGTATTGACTTAAAATCAGACATGGTACAGGCTCAGCAAAAAAAAAAAAAAAAAAAAAAAAAGCTGAACTTTCACAGCCTCACAGACTTTTTACGAAATTCGAAATTTTCCGTAACATTTTGAGGAAATTTTCATTTATTCTGCGATCCCTTGACAAAATTAGTCTTTTTCTGCGACCATTTGACGAATCTTACCACAGGAATCTTATTAATGCATGAATTTTGTCTATCATCACTGTAGATTATAAATGTATGTAGAGAAATTTCTAAATCGCTCTTGTGAAGGAAAAGAAAATCAAAAAATTCACAAGTTGGTTACAAGAAATTCTTCAGTTAGTCATGAAGAAAAAAAAAATCAATTAATTTGCCCATCTACTGCTTAAAAAATCACAAAATTCATCAATCAGTCACAGATGAAAAAGAAAAATCGACAGTCGGTTGTTAGGGGAAAAATCATAAAATTTGTCAAGTGGTCACATAAAAAACACACAAAAATTGCCAATCGGTAGGAGAAAACATACGATTCATTCATAATTAATATCCATTATGAGGTTTTTAGATTAAGAAGGAATGATTTTTTTTTCTTTTTCAGAACTGAATGGCTGAAATTTCAGAACAGAATGGCTGAAATTTCAGAACAGAATCACCCCTTGCTCTTGAAAATAAAAGTGGTGTTCTCAGAAAATCATTGGCAAAAAAATAATTCCCCCCCCCCCCCCCCCCTGAAATCATGCCATGTTGGACAGCGCTGATAAAATACATTAAATGTTTTCCCACCAACCAAAACACTGATAATTTTATTGTCAGTGTATGTGAATGAATTCTTACTTTGGAAAAAAGCTTTTTAAAATAGGATTACACATATTATGTATTTTGAAATTTATTTATTCTGACTTTTTGGGAATTAATCGTGAACTTTTCTTTTGATTTAGTAATCTTAATGGTCTTCAGATTTTCAAGTGGAAGCTGTTTAGAAATCTATAGGTATGCATCATATGATAGGGCATAGAGAATGTCACTTTGGTGGTTTTTAACACAAATCGCAACCGTCTGTCAACAAACATTGAAAAAACAATGATAACTTAGTTTAAAATATTTTTTGAGTTATGGGGATCCCACAATAAACAATTTAATTAATTTGTAATTCTGACTTTGAATTTTAAATTTACTTTAGTGAAAGCATTGAAAAATCCATTTATTTGTTCCCATCAGAAACATTGTAATCTGTTCTAGCTAAATAGTTTTAAGTTTTTTTAGTACCTTTTTTCGCGAAAAATCAATCGGCAAAATTAAGAACTTCATTTTGTTTAAATTTGTTAATATTTAAAGATATTTTAGTTAAAACATTGTGATTAAACATTCATTGTAAGATATCTGCTTTAAAAATTTATATTTGTCTCAGCCTTTCCAAGTATTAAAATTTTCAGGCTTAATTTAACATATAATTTTTTATTAATGATTCAATTGTTAAAATTATCATTTTAGTTACATTTTCTAAAGAGTCAAGAACATATTTTTTGTTACTCGATATGTAATCAAAACAAAAGTTTAAGTTACTGCTGGATATTAAAACATTCCTAACGTAATCGATATGTAAACAAAAGTTTTCAGAAATTTCTGTTGCCCTTTTCAGAAGAAGCTATTCAACTATGAAGCCATAAGGTATTATAAAAATAATTACACAAGCCAACAGCTGTTTTGGTGCCTAGGTTTTTGGAGCTGATTTTATATGAATTCGATGTCCTGAATTCAAATATGGCATTCAATTTTGCCTGGGAGCTCAAATATTTAAGATATAGAACTTTTTGTCAAATATATGTTACACTATTTTAAGTTAAATCCATGAATTAAACAAAAATAAAAATAAAATAAATAAACACAGAATTTTCTTTAATAATATACAAATGTTAATTTTCATTATTATAATATACATATATTCAAATAATATTTTTAAGAATTATATTATACAAATATATTTACTCACAAAGATCGAGGAAAAAGTCATTGATGAGACCAATTCTCACTGAACATTTCGGAAGCTTCTTTTCCGTGACATTCTTGAATTTATTGTTGAACAAACCCTTTTTAAACTCCAACAGTAATCTGCCATCATGTGCGTATCCCATCTTCCTTGGTAGTGGTCCTACATAGTCTTAATATCCTGGTGAAATCTTTCGCCCTGTTCCTCACTGATGTCTCCTACATTTTCAGGAAAATACTCTAAGTGGCTGTGTAAATAGTGCACCTTAATGCTCATATTACACCCAAGAGATTTAAAACTATTAAGCATTTCGTTTACCAGTTTGTGTTTGCCCAGAAAGTTTTCAACAACTGCAACAAAAGAAGTCCAGGCTTTTCCCTCAGTCTTATTCATCGAATTTACGAAGGCAGGATCCCTAATCGGTTGTTTTATTTGTCGCCCGTCAAATATTCCTGATTTAATTTTTTCATAACTCAATTGGGGCATTTTTTCTTCTATATATGCAAAGCATGACCCGTTCTTATCAAGAGCCTTTACAAACTGCTTCATAAGGCCGAGCTTGATATGCAGTGGAGGAAGTATGATTTTGTCTCACCCAACTAAGGGGTTATTAATGATATTCCTTTCTCCGACATCCATGTTTTCTCTCTTAGGCCACTCGTTTCTAACCCAGTGGTGTGTTTTATCCCTGCTATCCCAAAGACACAAGAAGCAAGGATATTTGGTGTAACCGCTTTGCTGTCCAAGGAGAAAGTTTACCATTTTTAAATGAACACAAATCACCCATTGATGTTCATGATACTTTATCTTGTCAAATACCAAAGCTATTGTGTTATATTCTTCTTTCATTTTCGTTGAGTGAGCAATTGGTATTGAACCATATTTGTTCCCAATGTGTAGAAGGACACATTTTAAACTCCGCTTTAAGCTGTCTACAAGAAGAAGGGTAATAGACCCTTTTCTCTTGTGCGGTAAAAGGTAATTTTGGTTCCTTGTTCCAGTAAAGTTTTGTCCTTCAATCTTGAAGCCAGTAATTCAGAAGCTTCTTTTGACAGGTTGAGATCTCTGGTGAGATCATTTAACTCATCCTGGTTGAAACGTTGAGGCATTGATGACATCTTCTCATAATCACTGTCACCTTCATAAGTATCGGAAGGATGATCAGAGGGACAGTATGCATCCTCTCAGAGCTCTGGTAGCTGGTAAAACGTTGGGATCGGCACTTACTTCCTCTGAGTGAGGAACCGGGTGTCTTGCGGAGACTAAATCAGGATAAGTACACTTACTATGTTTCTTTCGATTAATTCCATTAATATTTACTAGGCAGAAATGACAATCATCGAAGTGGTTTTGGGGTTCTCTCCAAACCATCGGTAAACCAAATTTGAGACTTTTTCTTTTCCTGTTAGTCCACTGTCGTAAGTGTTCTGTACAAGTTTTACAGACCTGATGCGGTGCCCAGGTTTTATCCTGATTACCAAGTTTAACACCCAGGTGTCCAAGATAAGCTCTCTTTACAAAGTCAGTAACATTTTTTCTGTTCTCTTTTAACACGTATTCTCCGCATATGTAGCAAAACACATCAGGAGGATTTACACAACTTCTTCTACTTGAACTCATTTAAATTACATTCAACAACACAAATACAACAATCTACAATACAGTACGTTTTAAATTAACTTTATAAGAATTCTATACTAAACACAAATATCGCAAAAGGTCAACAACGTCTACCCTCCACGGAGAAAACTTACAAACTAACCTTATCTCTTTGCGGTTTTTCCATTTGGCTTTATGGATGAGCGGCACGAAAACATAAGCATGCGCAGAACCTCAGTTTTACTTGCACATCTGTTTTTTTCAAGGTCTTCTGAAATTTCAGTGCCTCCCAAATCGCTTTGAGCGTTGCGACAGGCCGATGTGTCAAAGGCCAGTTTAAGCGTTGAAAGTCACTTCAGTTCTAAAAAATCTTTAGTTCTCTTTGCATATCTAAAAAAGTGGAGCTGATAGAGAAAAACTGATTTCATATTTGGATTCAGTGTCCCAAAAATATCTAAAATCAGCTGTAAAATCATAGGCACCAAAAAAAACTTTTTTTTTTGTAGGCCTGTGTTATTGATGCTGGATATTAAAACATTAATAGATATTTCAAGAGAAAATAAAAGGTTCGTAATATCTACAAAACGATAGCGTGGTTAGGTTCAATCGGCAGAAAATAAAAAAGGACACATTAAATCTAAGTAAATCAAAAGAAAAGTTAAAAATGGAATCGTAAATCAGATTAAAAAACAAACAATAAATTAACAAAATACCTAATAAAGTGTAATCCAATAATTATTTATGCAAAGCAATGAGAAATAGCAATGGTTGAGTTGAGTCACAAGTCGAAAACCTCGAGTCACGATCATAAACAAAAAATTAAAAATAATTTTTTTTGAAAGTTGAAAAAGAATGATAAATAACAATTATATTGAATACATATAATTAAAAATAAAATTCCCCTTTTTTAAAAATGAATCTAAATATTTTTTCGACAAAAAGCAGTAATATGGAATAATAATTTCTTCATAACAAAAGAGAAAGATAATACCAATCGAAATTTCATTTAATATATTTAATATTTTAAAACACATAATAATTAACATTTAAAATTTTAATATTAAAAAAAAAAAAAAAGATTTACTGCCTACATTCAGATTGTTAACTCAACTTAGAATGCCTAAAATGACTCTTCTGATTACCTCGCTCGACCTCGTTTTATTTTTATACTCACAGCAGATGGATTAAGACTCCTCCTACATACGAAGTGACGTCAAACCTATTCACCAATCACAGACGAGAAAAGTAAAAAAAGCGATTTTTTAAAATAACGATTTTTAAAATAAAACGAGTTTTCCCAGAAAAAAGAAAAGTGTTATTCACCTCGTATTAATCAGATTTATATTATATATCAATTTGAGAAAAATTGTTAGAACCGTTTTCGAGATTTTCATATTAGGAACTTCCTCGATAATCATACCAACGTTTTCACTTTAAAAATGGCTATTTAGATCTCAAAATATACTGCACGTAGAAATGTAAAAATTTCAGTATACGATTAGACTGCAGATATAAGACTGTTCTAGAAAATTCAGAACAATAGGACCTATATCTGCTGAGTTATTAAAAGGCGGCTTTTCGCGTTTTCTTTGATGTCGAGTTAGCTGTATATATGAGTTCCGCCATCTACGAATTCTACGATACGATACGATACGATTTTAACGATACGATACGATTTTAGGCTTAAGGCTGCGTCACTCGGAATACTACCGTCTTCCATGATGAACGGATTTTCATCAAACTTCAGACTCTGTTAAACATTGACATAAATTGTTGTTGATTAGGTTTTGTTGTGAATCTCTCAACATGTGGCGCTGCAATGCTGCATTTTTCAGGATTTACATGATTTTAATGATAATAACATTTTATGAGCTAATGCACGGAATTTCATCAAACTTCCTATTCTGTTGGACTTTGACGTAAGTTCGTGCTGATTAGGTTTTCGTTTAAGTCATATAAAAGATGGCGCTGCTATGCTGAATTTTTCATGATTTTCGAGATCTCAAAATCTAATACACGGAATTTAATCAAGCTGCATATTCCTTTCCCTTTCACATAAAAAAGATACTTATTAGTCTTGGGTGCATACTGCCCAACAGGTGTTGCTTTTATGCTCTTTTGGTTGCAGAAATCAAAGAGGATGGCTGCAAAAATTCCATGATTTGTTTAAAAAATGCATCGTCTGCAGCCTTGGCCAGAAATATTAGGCACCCGTACAAAATACTTGAATTGCAAAAAATATAAGAAATAAAAAGGAACGCTTTATACAAAGACGTCAACGGTGTTGTCAAACGTCAATCAAAACACAGATAACCTCAATGGAACAACTGGCGACATCTGGCGACTAAGACAAAGAAAATTCCATTTTTTGAAAAAATACTTCGAATGTGTTTTTATTTGACATTTTCAGCGCAGAGTAACTTCCATGTGGGATCTAGTGGCGAATTTTATATCATTAAATTCTAATATGCCAAAAAAGAATGAGCCGCTAGTTGAAAAAAAAGTGTTAGAATTCAGGACTCGCATGAACAAAGCAAATTTCAAGTAGGTACGAGCAAGTTGGTGAAATTTTCTTGAGGTGTAGTGCAATCTGCAAAAAAAAGGTTGACTGAGACTCGGTCTCACGTGAAGAAGACACGAATGGGGAAAAAATACGTGACAACGAAACGTCAAGACAGAAAACTAATACGAGAGCCTTTTAGATACCATAGAAAAACTTCTTCTGAGCTCACTGGAGCTCAGTTAGAAGACATTTGACAAAATATAAGTACTCGAACGGCAAGAAAAAGACTGGTAGAAGCTGGGTTAAATGGGTGCAAAGCCAGGAAGAAGCCTGGCTTTAGGAAAACATCAAGAAAAATCATTTAGAGTGGACTCATCAGCGTCAACATTTTTCGAAAGAAGATTGGTGAAATGTTCTGTGATCCGATGAATCCAACTTTGAGGTAAGCATTTTAACCCTTTTTTATAATTAAAATTAGTTATCATTCCGTCAGAGTCGGCTTTTGTAATAAAAATGAGAATATTTTAAGATATGTTATTTTTTTTTTTCAGGTATTTGGAACACCAGCGTGGCCTTCGTGAGGCGAAGAATATAACCGAGATTGCATGGTCCTACAGCAAAATTAGCAGGAGGCAGCATCATGATCTGGGGATGCATGGCTGCTGATGGCGTTGGTTAAATGTTCGTTTGCGAAGACCGCATGAGCTAAAAATACATAAATGTGCTGGAAACTTTGCTGATGCCTTCGTTAACGTACATTTTTGGGGATACCAATTTACGTAGCGTCAAGTTCTAACAAGACAATGCTGCTTTTCATAAATCAGTCACTGCGATGCGTTGTTTAAAGACAATAACATTGTATTGCTGGACTAGCCATCGCACTCTCCAGGTCTTAATCATATCGAGCGCCTTTCGGGCATTATAAAACGTAAAATCAGAGATCACAGCTTAACATCAAAAACAGGTTTGAAAAATGCTCTTATTTCAGAGTGGGATTCCATAGGTGCAGAAAAATGTATAAGCCTTTAACGCAGTATGCACGAAAGGATTGCTGTTTTGATTAAAGCCAAGAGTGGACCCATTAAATATTGATAATTTTTGTAATTTTGCGTTAATATAATAATTCATAAAACAATCATACTTTTATTTTGTACCTTAAAAACCAATAATTAATTAAATGT
This sequence comes from Maratus speciosus, assembly GCA_963932465.1. Taxonomy (NCBI): domain Eukaryota; kingdom Metazoa; phylum Arthropoda; class Arachnida; order Araneae; family Salticidae; genus Maratus; species Maratus speciosus. The sequence continues at coordinate 538,700,371 of OZ010796.1, forward strand.
CAGGGTGCCTAATACTTTTGGCCAAGGCTGCATATCTACTTTTTAAATGCTCACAATTCAAAGAACCTATACCTCTCGAATCCTCATAATGGGCATAGATTGTCATTTAATTTTGCCATTGCACTGTTAAAAATCTGCAGCATACTCTCCAGTCATTCGACCGTTTTTATTGAAAATGGTTACATAACCATAATTTAACTCTGTTCTGACCATATTATGGCTCACGTTATGGTCAGAATAGAATTAATTTACGGTTATGTAATCGTTTATTAAAAAAACGGTCGACTGACTGGACAGTTTGCTGCAGACTTTTAACAGTGCACTGTTAAAACTTTTGCAGCATTCTGGCAGGTCATTCGACCGTTTTTCGGAAAAACGGTTTCATAACCATAATTTAACTATATTCTGACCATAAAATGGCCAATAATATGGTCATAATAGTGTTAAATTACGGTTGTGTAACCGTTTTCGGAAAAAACGGTCAGATGACCTGCCAGAATGCTGCAAATTTTTAACAGTGTGTGTGATATTTTGAAGTATTAACACACGAAAAAAACAGTTTTGTTGAAACAACTAAATTTTGGTTAATATATCTCTAACCAAATATTTTGATTGGAATAATCCAATTTTGGTTAGATTAACCAATGATTTTGTTAAATCAACAAATCATTTGTTTAGTCCAACCCAAATTTTGTCATTCCAACCAAAATATTTCTTTGGAGCTATATTAACCAAAATTTAGTTGTTTCAATAAAAGAGTTTTTTCCGCGCATGTATGATATAGAAGAAAGTTTTGTGATTGGCACATACGACTAGTTTTATTTAAATAAAAATCGCTATAAGCTTTATAATCCCAAAATTCTTGCTTTCAAATTCGTTTATGAATAGATCTACGCTGGATTGCTAGTTTCCATGTGAATATCTAATGATAATAAGAGTGATAGTACATTGAAATGAAGTGAATCCTATTGAGATATTGTTTCTATATCTTCTATAAGGGTAGGCTTGGCTACGCTCTATGGTAACGCTGAAATCTCGTAAATATAGCACTCCAACCAGAGTTGCTAGTTTAGTCTATTTTTTTATTCATAAATTCCGAGTTCATAGCGGAAATTCCTAAGGAAGAGTTTTTACTTTATGTAATTACGATATGTCTATCATTTGAGAAAACTAAAGTTACTTTTAGGAATATATGGATAAAAAATGGGGTCTAACTGGCAATCCTGCTCCAAACTCTGTTGATTTTCGATGCTGAAATCTCGCGATCGGTCATAGTATGTGAGTATCAACGCTTTATGGACTCAATTTTGGTTCAAGCACAGTGTTGCAAGTTAGCCGTTTTTTTTATTCCTATCGCTTGATTGCTACTACTTTTTTAAATAGTAATATTCGCGTTATTTGGTGATAAATTAAATTATATTATATAAGGCGAATATTACTATTTCATAAAAGAGGTAACAATCAATCAACCTGGACAAGAGTAACAGAAAAAAAAGTAGAAAAGGGAAAAAGTGGGTGGGGCGAACTGCCCACACCGTTCGATCATGATTTTTACTGCTAAAGCATCTTCTCTAATTATTAGAAGTAAAATTACTTGTAATTTTTACTTTTGTTCTTCTATAAATGGGTTAAAGAGCCCTCAGAAGTCACAGGGAATGAATTAGCTGATACCATGGCAAAAAAGGCAGTAGAGGACACTAATATCACACCATACTTCCTTCCACATCCGGCTTCTCATTTAAAATATAAATTATAACAGAAAATAAAAAATGAATGGCAGCAAAGACGGGACAATGAAGTCACAGGCCGCTACACACATATAATATTACCAAGTGTTCCCATTCAATTTACTGTAAATAATCGTTACCTTTTTCTTTTCTTCACAAATCACGGCCCTTTCCAGAAATATCTTTACAACATAGGTAAACGTGACTCTCCTCTTTGTGTATGTGGTCTCCCATCCACTTCACTTCACTACGTACTGGATTGTCCTCTAACAACGTAGTACCACGTTAAAAACGCAGAAGTATGGCGATTCCGGATTGGATTTGTTATATTAGTGGAAGTCCTGTTCTCATGAACAGATTATCAGCACTAATGAGATTTATAGAGAAAAATGAAGTCATTTTTAGAAATAATTATCCATACCTCTCGGACACTTCTTCAGACGATGATTTATGAATATTTTTTTTGTTATCTTCTTTTTTTCCATTGTACATAGTTTTCATTTATATTAATTAATTATTATTATTATTATAGTTATTACAAGTATTGTTTTTGTTACTAATATTTTATATTTATTATAAATCGTCATGTTTTGAACCAGGCAGCTATATTGAGAATCTTACATAATTTTTGAGTTACCAAAGCATAATTATAAACATTGACCATTTTTTTTAAACTGCTGTCAAAAGAATGGTCTAACAAATGGGTTTTGGCCGTCCATAGGAAACACTCCATCCGGCTTACAGCTTGGAGCTACTGTTCGGATTTTCCTTTCCCCTTTGCCTTTTGTTCTTCTTTTCCGTAAATAAGCCGCTGCTCAAATTAAAATGTTCACTAACAACCGGAAACTATAGTGGTTGTTTTCAAATGAAAATTTTCATAATTTCTGGTGAGTTTTGAATTTACAGCAACATAATTATTTATTCCAAAAGGTTTAAAACGGATTTATTTTGATTTAAAAACGTAAACAATCTTCAGAATTGTTCCCAACTGACAACCTGCGGGTCGCACAGCTGCCACTATTTGTGAGTAGTAATCGTTGTCTTTTAAATCGCAGTTGGTGTCTTTATATAAGACAAATTTTACTATTTAGAAATTATGATAAGTCTTTCCACAGGTTTTTAGCTGTAAACATTTGCTTTAGAACATTATTATCCATACCAACTTTAACTTTCTGTTAGAATGTAAGAACTTATAATAAAATAAAAAGAATCATATTTAAGAATAAATAAAATAAAATATAACATTTAAAATATAATTTATTGCTATTTTCATACATGTACAACTCTTTTCAGAATAAAATGATGTCTTACTTTTTTTTTTTTTTTTTTTTTTTTTTTTTTTTTTTTTTAACTTCATTAAACTAAAAAAACGCCTTTGCGCAATATAAAGGCTTAAAGTTTCATTTTTCGCAATAAAGGTAGCTAAAGATCAACATAATTTTATTCTGCTTCTAAAATAACGGAAACTTTAATTCTTAAATTGCGGAAGATGTATAGCGTTTTATGAGGGGAAAAAAACAAAAATTTAAAACTAGAAAAAGTAAAAGATCAATATTTGCTCTCCTGTGTCTGCAAAATTTTAATGTTCTTGTGAGCATAAATTTCTACTTCCCTTCAAAAAGATAAACCATCTCAAATTTCAGCGTTGGAGAAAATGTTTTTTCTAACTTCTGCATTATTGTATTAAAAAACTCGAGGAAACTTTAACATTTGCAAATTTAAATTTGTAATCTAACGCACATTTTTATAAAAAATTATGCCTCGGATGATAAAAATTTTGATATCTATAAAGATATAAAGTACATGTTTTGCGTTAAACACTCAGATAATCTCAGTAGTTATTTGCATATACGGACTGTTAAAAATAACTGTTTAAAAGTAAGAAAAGTATAGTCAATTTTGGGTATTTTCTACATTTATAATAGGTATGATTAATAAATTTAAATTCTGAAAAACGCATTTTCTTAATTTTAGTGTGTTTACTTTGCTTCTACGAATGCGGCTATGATGAATTACTATCGAATGAAAAATGTTAGTAAAACAAGACACGCACGGATGTGATCGCTGCCATCGAAATACTCAAGGCCAGAGGACACGAGTTGTGACGTCAGCACTAATCGACCTACTTCTCACTAGTGTTCGAATTCACACCGGAAAATTTTGAATAGCAATTTTTTTTTATTTTATTTGTAGAATATCTATCATCTTATAAAACAGCAATAACTATTAAAAATTACTGGTGAGAATTCGGAATCCCTAAATAAAAATTCAGCCAAATGCGAAATGCCACAGTGTTGCTGCATCCGGCTGAATTTTTATTTAGGGATCCCGAATTCTCACCAGTAAGTTTAAATAGTTATTATTGTTTTATAAGATGATAGATATTCCACATATAAAATAAAATAAAATTGCCATTCAAAATTTTCCAGTGTGAATTCCAACACTAGCGAGAAGTCAGTCGACTAGTGATGACGTCACAACTCGTGTCATCTGGCCTTGAGTGTTTCGATGGCAGCGATGTGATGAATCCGCTATACCTCAGAGCTAGTAGATGAAAAGTAATGGGTTCGAACCTATTTTGCGCTCGTCGGTCTAACCATTAGGAGTTTTCGGTCATTTTCATGGAAACTCACGTAAATATGGATTAGATTTCCTTAGAAACATCCTTACGGAGTACAAGCCCCTCCGTTCAGCCTATATCCTTCGCACGGATAATCAGCTGTAACAAAAAACACCACACCACAACCGCATCCGCCATATGACGTATTTGTTCAAAAAGCTGGGAACAATGGGGATTGGGGCTAGATATGACATGCCACTTGGTGACTTTTTTTTTTTTTTTTACATTTGTCACCACTATTTTGAAAGAATAATATTCAACTTATTTTATCGCACAATTTGAAACAACTCTCCGTGATTATATAAGGCGAGAATTGTTTTTTGTAAATATTGGTGAACAAAGGAAAAACGTATGCAATCTCAGTAAGCACGAGTGTGCCATAGTAGAGTGATAGTGTTGCCTGGTGTCCCGCGTAAATAGGGTCACCACTAATTTCTTACAGTTTATTTAGCCATCTTTAATCGCAGATAATTCTACCATCAGGTAAGGCGAAGAAAATTACTTAAAAATACTCGTGTCCAGAGCATTTGGAGCCCCAATTGACGTGGGACACCTGACAACATTATTGAGAGCCTACGTAAGTAAAGCAGAAACACTCGCAATCTAATGTCAAACCAATGTTAGTGTTCTTTTAATACTTATATTTTGCATTTCAGTATTTATTGAGTCTTTTTTTTTATAGGATATCCGAAGTCGATGTTTTACAAGGTGCTTTTTTTTATTTTTTTAAGTTTGGGTTCAGATTTTTTTTTTCTCAAGGCACGTTCTATACTAGTTTCGAAATTTCTATTCAGAAAAAGTGGTAAAAATGGTCATTTTAAAAGTTGTAGTGTTAATTTTTCAGCTATGATCAAAGCTAACAAATGCTTATTTTTACATATGAAATAAGAAAAATTTGAGCCAAAAATATTCCTTTATGACCAAAAACAAATAAATACCACATACAAGCGAGGTACATTTTATTAAGCGACTTCAAAACAGGAAAATTTTGTGTTTGATCGTTATGCAAATGTGTAGTGTGTATGTATCTATAGCTATGCATACGTTCTCAATTTATCAGAAAGCACAGAATGGATTGCAATGTAACTTTTACATTACAATTCTAGTACACCAGGAACGGTGCTTTATAAATGTGAGAAATGCGGCACACGAGAAATAAAATTTGAATGGTCCAAAGGTTTTTGGGCAAAATCTTGAGCAGTAATCAACTAGAGTGAATGCGTTAATATATAGAATATTGGCGGCATTCAAGTAATAAAATTTGATTTATTTTAGTGGATTTGGGACAAAAACTGGGTGAGTAGCGCCAAGGTAATGTTTGTTGACTTGGTCTTACTCGATTATTAGAACTTGTACAGGCGAGTGTTGCCAAGTTGCGGAATGTGTGTTGCAATAGCTTGGGCAAAAACTTCTAATATGAGCATGTGCCAAGTGCGCATGTCACTACTCTTTTATTTATAAAGACGCTCGAATGGCAACAACCAGTGTTGCCAGAGGGCTTCTTTTTTATATTCAGATTTCTTGATTGGCACCACTTTTCTGAAATGGTAAAATTCCCCTTGTTTTCGCATTAATTATTATGTCATTAAATAAGGCGATTTTATTATTTCAAAAAAACTGGACCCAATCAAGAAATATGAATTAAAAAATGCAGCCCACTGGCAACACTGGCAACAACGTAGATTAAATATCACAAAAAATACTCTCTTCTGCTAAACCATTCTCGCTAAAATACGCCAACTGTAGCTCAATAATGAAACAAAATAAATATGCTACGTTAATAACATGAGTTTTTGTACATTTATAAACATATACAGTCGAACTTGGAGAATTCGAACGTCTTTAATTCGAATTTGTTGATAATTCGAAGTTTTTGTCAGTCCGTTGAAACTTGTATTCAGTTAATGCTAGAAAATCTTCGTTATTTCGAAGTCCAACTTCTTTAATTCGAAATTTTTACCCTTTCAAAAATGACAAAATCTAGTTCCGATGCAGGTATTTGAAAAGTGGCCGCGTTATTTTCAGCTATTGTGGAAAATTATTTAGGGAAGAGAAGGGGGTGGGAGAATATTCTTATCTGTTCTAGGAAACAGAGCAGGGATAAAGGGAGGAGTAACGAACGCCCTTTCCCTTTTAATTGACACATGCTACTCTCGCCAATGCGATAAATCATAGATGACACGCGTTGCAATTCCTTCGAAACCAGGTCTATAGTCGCCTGAGTTTTCTTCATTGTGCTTTTAGTTTTTGTGGTGAGAGTTCAGTGCAAGCATGTCGTTGAGTAACCCCACCCCGTGTTCCGTATAAAACCTTATCTTTTGATGAAAAAATTGCTGTGATTCGTGAGGTAGAAAAGGGTGTAAAGAAGAAATGCATCATCGCAAAAGAGTATGGAATAGCACCTAACACTCTTTCGACTTTTTTGAAAAATAAAGAAAAAAAATTGAAATCTAATTGAAATCGCAAACGGGCTAGAGAACCCGATAATCCTGATGTGGACGAGTGTGTCTTGAAGTGGTTTAAGCAAGTGCGGGACAAAAACATCCCTCTCAGTGGAACTCTTTTTCGTGCAAAAGCGGAAGAATTTGCTGTCAGCTTAGGAAACAACAACTTCAAAGCAAGCTCCGGATGGTTAGACGGATTTAAGGAAAGAAATGAAATTTACTTTACGTCTGTGTGTGGTGAAAGTTCAAGTGTGGACCAAGATGCAGCAAATGAGTGGAAAGAAAACGTTGTTCAAATCATTGAGCATACACAGGACAGAGACATTTTTAATGTCGACGAAACTGGACTATTTTTCAAATGTACCCCTGCAAAGACTTTGAATTTTAAAGGTGAAAAATGTAGTGGAGGAAAACGCAGCAAAGACCGAATAACCAAACTTGTGGGAGCAAACATGGACGGCACTGAGAAGTTACCTTTACTGATAATTGGATAATCAAGAAATCCAAGATGTTTTAACAATGTCAAAACAAAGCCTATAGAATACCGTTCTAATACGAAAGCCTGGATGACGGGGAATCTTTTTGAAGAATGGCTGCTAGATCTCAATCGCACGTACCAAAGGAAAAACAGAAAAATCATCCTGTTTATTGATAACTGCACGGCCCATAAATCGATACCCGCTATGGAAAATGTCACGGTTGAATTTTTTCCGCCAAACATGACCTCAGTGGTGCAACCAATGGATCAAGGCATCATTAAAAATCTGAAGCATTTCTACAGATGCCTAGTCGTTCAACACCTCATTACTGAATCTTCCCAAAAGCTTCCCATTACCCTTCTCGATGCTTCAAGAATGTGTTTAAATGCATGGTCCAAAGTGAGACAAAAAACTATAGCAAACTGTTTCCGGAAAGCAGGATTCGTCAGGAACACTGTCCCTAGCGAGCTTTTAGATGAAGAAAATTTACCTCCCCCGATTGCATGGAAAGACAGCATACCAATTGATAATTACGTCGACATTGATAAAAACATAGGAATTTGTGGAGAGCTGTCTGATACAGATATTATATCAGAAGTTCTAAGCAATAAGAACATTGCAACAGAAGACGATGAAGATATTGAAGATGAGGTAGAAGAACAGAGAACGATTCCAACTTCATGTAAGGCAGTTATTCATCTAGCCGAATATTGTCGTTCTGTAGAAGGACAATCTAACGTGAGTGAAGCTATGTTTCGAACTGTAGATATCCTTGAAGATTTTGTTAAAAAAAAATCAAGTAAGCTCTTTAAAGCGCTCTCAAATATCTCAATATTAAAAAAAGCTGTAGTTTTTTTATCTAAAATTAATAAACATATTTTTTTCGCAATTTCTGTTGCGATTGATTATTTTACGACATAAAAATAAATTTTTTTGGATAATTTGAAGTTTGGATAATTCGAAGTTTTCCAGTGGTCCCTTGCACTTCGAATTATCCAAGTTCGACTGTAGTTCATTAAGAAACTATCCAGCGGCCCCTGAATACTAGGTCTGAGCGCTGACACAAAAATGCTATTGTAGGAGAATTGTTTTCAGCGTTTGTACTGCCCCTTGAATTTAATACCAATAATTTCAAAAGTTTTTTATACTTTATTTTTCTGAGATGAAAAAAGTTAGAGAAGACTTTTTGAAAATACTGATTTCTAAATTCAGGGGACCGTACAAACGCTTTAAAATATCAGCCTACAAGAGTCGCCATCTTAGTGCCAGCGCTCAGGCCCAGGTTACCACTTTGGCCTTTTTTTATTAAAAAATTTCGAATTCATATCGGAAATTCTGAAAGAAGAATTTTTAAATTAAGCAATCTCGAAATGTTTCTCGTTAAATAATTTAAGAAATGTTGCACGTAATTTCTGTTATGAAAGCGAATTTTCGTAATTAAAAAAAAAGCCAAATGGCAATCCTGCTCAGGCCCTAGTATTCAGGAGGCCAGTGTTGCTAGTGGGCTACTTCTTTTAATTCAGATTTCCTGATTGACACCAGTTTTTTAGATAGTAAAATCACATTATTTAATGACATATCAATTAAGGCGAAAAAAGGGGGAATTTCACCATTTCAGAAAAGTGATGCCAATCAAAAAATTTGAATATAAAAATGTAACCCACTGGCAACACTGCAGAGGGCGTGTGGTCACTCAGTGCCACGTTGATATTTTTTTAATTCAAAATTACTTGTTAAATAAGTTTTCTGTATCAAAACATGTTTGGTTCATTTTCTTTTTAAAAAGCTTTAAATTTGGCAGCAATGATACACACGGTTACCACAGATGAAAATTTTTGGTTTTTATTCGTACTGCTATTTACAAATTTTTTTATTTGTGGTAGATTTCTCCAGAAATTATCCCTTGAAGTAACCCGATTGAGCTAGCTACCCTTGTTGAAGATACTCGATATAATGCCTGATATACAGAGCGTAGATGAAAATCATTTTCAATTAAAAACTGAGATGGATGTTTTTTACATTTAACATATTTTCTTAGATTCCTTACCAACTGCAGCAAAAAGCACGCTTGTGGTACTTCCGTATTAGCCTTACGTCCGCGATTAGGCTGCTGTATTTATAGCGACCTTCTTTGTTATAATTGTTTCCGTGTTTCACACTAAAGCGCACAGTAATTTTACCAAATCTTTATATTAATAATTTATTATAAAGATGTGATTTTATTATAAACAATAGAATTGCTATTTTAACACTTTATGTACTGAATTATGAATTCATGAAAATTTTATCTTCTAAAGCATTTTTCGTGAATTTTTTAAACTGCATTAGAAGATTTACATAATCATTTAATAAATTTTAGAAATATTTTACAAGAATTGAAGGATTTAGAAGGATTAATTAAATTTGAATTTATAGGGATTTTGTGCAATATTTATGACTAACTCAAATCTTTTATTTTAAATGTTTTTCTTAGTATTTTGTAGAATTAGGAAATGTACAAATACACAATGTCCTTACAATAGAAATATAGAAATATTCAAGAGAGCAGTTCAAGAGAGTTAAGGCAAAATAAATCACCCTTTAAAAAATACTTTTGCTTTGTGTAACCAATAATGCTTTTGGAACAAGATAAAGTAATGTATCTATAGCTCATTCTAAACTGCATTATAACTAATCGATGCATTAAATGAATTTTATAACAAGTTATTTTAATGGTACTTATAAGTACCGTCAGTAGATAAAGCGTTAAACTATTTATTTATTTAACTTATTGTATGAAGAAATTTTTGGTTCAAATCGAAGTTTAATCATTTGGTTGGTGTCAAATCGATCCTGCTGGGGGTTCTACTGTTAATCGCGTAGTTCGATTACGTGTATGTTAAAATTGTGTCATATTCATTTATTTATTTCTGACGTTTTAATTTCGTTTGGCCATTTAGTTCCGTAATATTACATGGAAACAAACGCTAGATTATTTACATTGCTTTAAGTGCAAACGAGTTAATCTCCCGTAACTGGGTTGCATGTTTATTTTTGAGTTATAGTTAAAAAAATTCATGCTTGAAAATTATTTTAAAAGCCATAAAAAATCAGTAAATTGAGATGTAGTTTTCAAAGACATTACTTTTGAAAGTACATTTTTTTCTCTATTCGACACTGTAAAATTTGAAATTGTGCAATGTTCACGAAATTGATTGACTGTCTAATTGGAGCAAAGTTACCAGATCGCTAGGATCCGGTGTAGACCCTATTTACTCCACCCGGTAAGTTTCCCGGCATGCGGGAATTCACTACAAAAAATTCCTGTCCTCGGACAGGGAAGGCACGTGCCAATGAAAAAAAATGTGAAAAAAAAAATACACATAAAAATTACATAAACACATAAAAACACAGAATAAACTAGCCACTGGAGTACAAAGCTCCCTCGTGACAGGCAGCAGCGGATTGATGCTGGAGATAAAAGTCCATTAAGAGGCTACTTCAGTTAGGCGAAAACACCCCTTCGCTAATGTTAATCCAATGGTAGACATTTTTAAAGATATCTCGTTTGCATTTCAATATTTTTAAATGATTTTTCTTGCATTGGATAGCTGAGATTGATTTCTACATCGGCCGTTTTGTACTTTTTCGATTCTATGCTCAAGTATTTTAAATTTGGACGCTTTCACTTTCGGAACCGGTTTCGAAAGTGAAAGCGTCCTCATAAAAAAAAAGTCTGCTAACAAAATCGAAAAGTAAAAAACGGCCTTTGTACAGATCGATCTTAGCTATCCAATGCAATAAAAATCATTTAAAAATATTGAAATTCAAAGGAGATATCTTTATAAATTTCTCCCATAGGATTAGCATTAACGAACGGGTCTTTTCGTTTGACTGAAGTAGCCTCTTAAGAAAACTTGGGGATAGTATCAGGAAGTAGGACCACAATCGTCGATGTGGTATGTGAGCCGGAGACCTGCTCCTGCGTGACATGGGGCGCTAGGATTGCAGGATCTCGACAAAGACTTGGTGCGCCATACACCAGGGAAACATGAGACAAAAAAGCATGAGTCAGGACACAATTTCACCCTGTTAACAAAGAAAAAACGGGTTTGAATAGCAGCATTTGTCTCCTGTCTCACGTTTTTTGTAGCATGTGTCCCTGGAGTGTGGCGCGCCGCGACAACGGGCAAGTCTCAGAAGTGCAGATGCAGAATAGCTAGGAGGTAAGATTGGTCAGGTTCTTGGTCGGTAAGATATTTTTTATTTCAGGTGGTTACCACCATTGATATGACGTCAGCGTTACTCACGTGTAGTTTTTTGATGTATAATAGATTTTTCTTTGTACGTCAAATGATTATTTTGGAACATGATAAAGTAAAATATTTAAAACTAAATAGCTATAACTCAAGTAATCTGAAGTTTATTACTGCAAATCGATGTGTTAAATTAATTCTAAATGAAAAATATTTTAAGGGTTTTAAAGAACTGTCTGGACATAAAGAATCAAATGCAACCTTGTGATTTAAATTTTTATTTTATTTTATTCATTCATTTATTTATTTTTGAGTCTGAATACATTTGTTTTGTATTGCATGATATATAGGTATTAATTTAAGGTTTGATTGTGACGTGAATACTTATTGTGTAATATTTTAAACTAAATAGCTATAACTGATGTAATCTGAATTCTATTACTGCAAATCGATGTGGTAAATGAATTCTAAAAGAAAAATATTTTAATAGTACTAAAGAACTGTTTAGACATAAAGAATCAAATGCAATCCTTGTGATTTAAATTTTTATTTTATTTTATCTATCTATTTATTTAATTTTTTTTTTTTTTTTTTTTTTTTTAAGTCTGAATACATTCGTTTTGTATTGCATGATATATAGGTATTAATTTGAGGTTTGATTGTGACATGAATACTTAATGTGTTTAAACGTTACATATGTTTTGGAAATTCTTCAAAACACTGTCTGTAGTTTGAAACATAATACTATTTTAGCCTTCTACGCATGTTTTATTTACTAAATCAAGCGCTGCAATCTTGTTGTTTTTTAATAATAAAGTGATTTTAGTTTTCTGAGCGAGGTATTTACATTTCAGAAAAAGTGCCACGGGTGTAAAAATGATTTTTTTTTTTTTTTTTTTTTTAATAGAGAAACTTAAAATTATACTAACGCGAATAAATAAATAAATAAAACCTATCAGATAAATTGTATAAAATATAATATATTAAAATAATTTCAATAAAAATCGTTGTTATTTAAATGAAAAATTAGATGATTCTTTCGTGTTTCTTTCATGTTTAACGTTACTAACAAACTTAAGTCTCATTCTGTAAGTAACCAAAAAATGTTATAAAAAAAATTAAGTACAATACTTAAAAGTTAAACAGACAAACTTAAATTTATATATTTTAGATTCTCTATTCAAGCTTTTCGTTATTGTATTTTTCAATATTTTTTACTCATTTTTATCAGTTATTCATAAAATGAGCCTTGTACAATTAATCGCTTTGTGCTTTTAAAAGGATAACTTAATAGATCACTGGAGAGAACGTTAGAATTAATTTAAAGTGTGTTTCAAATAATACTTTGTTTCGAGATGGAACGATTTAGTGTTATATACGTTTTGCAAATTTTTAAAAGATCTCAAATCATTTTAATCGATACAATATGAGGTCTTTGTACATGCCTTATTGTGAAATAAATATCTGAGATTTTGTAAATTGTTAGAATAATTTAAATGGTTTGAATATTATGTGAAATATACTTGCACTGTTTTTTTTTTTTTTTTTTTTTTTTTTTTTTTTTCCTAATAAAAGTTTTTCTTAATTAAATGCGAAAAACTGTTTCCGTTCTGTGGAAGGGTCGATGGCCATCTTGCAAACACAACTGCTACCTAGTGGCTGGATTTTCAGCGCGCTATCTGATACTTTAAGTGATTGGTAGAGGCATAAAAATTAAGTAGAATGGCAGCCATAATTCAAGACAGCCAATTTGTGAGTTGTGCCACTTTTGAAGCAAGGGTTCGATACATGTAATATATTTGATATTTTTAAATGATCTCAAATCTATTCAAAATATTTCATTCCATTTAATTAACTTTATTTCCTTTTAATTTATTATTTTCATTTACAATGCATATCATACTTTTATTCTTTTTTACATTCCCTATTTAAAATTTGTCTTTGGACGCGCGCAATATTTTCTTTGCAACCTGAAATCATTCGATTTCAGGATTTTCTTTTTCTTGATCATAAGCTTTTTTCGAAGAGCGCTTCGAATGTGTTTGCGCGTTTTCAGACTGTTTGCTTCTTTTCTCCGTCTGCCAACCGGCTCGCAAATTGGGCTTTTCTATTTGCTACAAGCCTTGCGCATTGCGGCTTTTTGTATTCCTACGCTCTAACCAATAAATTTCTTTGCACTGGACCAGAATAGAACTTTTCTTGTTTCACTTGTCTCCAGTTGTTGGGGAATGTCAATGCCGTAGAATAACGGTTTAACATAATTTCTGATTTTTCGCTAGTCTGTTTGCTAAATTTACGTCACCTGCTATGTAATCATATGGAATATGCTCAGTTCTGTAAGATTGTATGTGTCTCAAGAAGAACTCTCCCATCTAATTATTGCTGCAATTTATTTATTAAATAAAATCTTGTTGCTGCAACTGATTATTTTCTTAGTATAAACTCTATTGTTTTTTGAGCCAATGCCTTGCATAATCACCTCATACACGCCTACTGCCTACATTTTGTTACTTCATACTCAGAGTTCTGTTAACAATTCTAATGACAAAAATGTTTTAAATTAGGTAAAAAATTATTTTAAAAGTCATTTTTATCAATAAAAACATTTCTTAAAAAGTTGCGAAATTTAAATTTTTATACGGTCGCCTACAAGTTATATTTAGTAAAAATATCATATTACACTAAGAAGTAAGACAAGAAAAGTCCCATTCATCTAACCTTAAAATTGACCGAGTTATGAAGCTTTGAATTGCATGACTTATAACCAATTTTCTTCCTCTGAACACAGATGAGTTGGGCCATGTTTTGAGGGACAAAAGATGCTTAAAGTATTTGAAAGATTTATTTTGCGTGCACATTTCTGCATTGCAGCTTAAGGTAGTCACATAGAGGAAGTTTTAAGATATCTTCAATTTTTAATAATTAAGTTTTAGATTAGATAATCCAATAGCATTTTTAAATAAATATAATTTTGTAAAGATTTGCGACTGTTTTCATCATTTTATTTGACAACAATTCTGTTATTAAATTCTGTTATTTTTATATGTTTGTATCACCTTTTAAGTAGTTATAAGTATATTATAAAGTTTATTAATAACAAGGTAAAAATTTCCTTCACGACACTAGTGTTTAAAACAGTGTTTTGACTCTATTGAACAATTCTGTTATTTTTTACTTATATTTTTAGCACAAGTTGCACACTTTTCTTTAAGATGTCAGAGTGAAAATATATTTCAAATTTACATTGTAATGTTAATTTTACTCTCAACTATTATTATTTTTTATATCTGAAGATTATTTATATTTCTACTAAATTTTTGAATGACCCCTATTTTCGCACTGAAAAAAAATGCTTCAACTTTAAACAGCTACCCGATCACTTTTAATCGTAAACGAATGGAATTTTTTTTGTATTACTTGAGTGTAACAGGATGTTTTTTACTAAATATATAATTTATAGGGTTTTATAGGGGTATTTTATAGGGATATTTTTATATAGGGGTATTTTTATACGGTCCCCCGGGACCGTATAAAAATGTAAATTTAGTTATTTTTTAAGATACGTTTTCAGTGGCCCAAATCGTATTTCAAATACTTCTTTACCTCATTTATATTAGAAATAATAAAAAGAGACTGAGTGTAAATACAGTAATAGTTAAAAAATAAGAGTAAAGGTGAGAAAATTGAGCTTACCGTCGTTTTCAGATTCGTTCACGATATTACTTCATTTTTAGTTGACCACTAAATCCATTGACACATATGTTGTACAATCCTGTAAAGTTTATATTTGCTGGTTTTTAGAAAAAAGAACATAATTAGTATGATATATATTTCTGTATATTTTCAAATTACTATTCCAATTTTGTTTTTTAATTAAATTCATATACTTTGAAATAAATTATGCGTATAATTTTGGAGCATACATTTCTACTCCTATCTTGGTTACATTATACAAGAGAATAAATACAAAAATACATTACTGGTATAAAACGCGCGTAAATATAATTGAGGGTTTTTATAGTCATAAATAAAAATAATTTTCTTTTAAAGTGTATAAACATTTCACAGATTTAATGAGTTCATAATATGATGAAATCACGTTCTTGTGATGCAATCGCCAACCATGTAAATAGTTTTTTTCATTTTGATGGATAGTTATTGGATTAACCCGGAACTAAAGTTCTTTAATATTTTGTGGATGAGATGTTAAAAGACACTGAGCGTTGTAAACATCAGATATAAACAAGTAATTAAGTAGATTTAGATATATGAGGTGCCATTCTGAAGAGATTATAATTTCAGACAATTTAAAACATTCTTGCAATTAGAACTATATGTCTATTCCTAACGGTTTAGGTATTAACCATTGGACACCATTGAGAGTGGATACCCTGTATATCTAAATTATTTTATTTTTCCAAAATACTAATTTATAAATTCGAGAAATATCAGACTTCAAATAAAATACTTAATAGGTTGATTGCTGAAAAAAAAAATAAAAAATATTAAAATGTGTAAAAGATTAGCTAATGTTTGGGACTAATAAATCACGCATGAGAATCAAAATAACTTCTTAACTTCAAAAAGAATTTGCTTTTTATTTGAAGGAATTTCTTCCGCTGAAGGTCTGTGAAAACATATGACTCTACACCAAAATATTTTAATTCATTTCTTTGAAGGATTTCTCGTATTCATTAACCTGACAAAGACTTGAAGTCGTAAATAATCAGACTCAGGAAGAAAACGTGTTAAATAAGAAAAGGGTAATTTTGGGAGCTATTTTATGAGTCAGCAATTCTTTTGAAGATCACATATTTGTCCTGAAACGAAATAAAGAAAGCAATAGTTTCATAGTAATTTGAAAAGCCAGTCTTTCTTAACTCTTTCAAGAGCAGTGATACCACGGCGGGACCACCTAATTTTAATTCTAAACTTACAAATGGCACCAAGAATATTTTAATAAAATTTTGATTTTATAATAAAAGCTTAAAAATTTACTTTCTAAGAAGTTCGTTTGTAAATTCAGGTGTCAGTCAATCATTTCATCATTTTACGAAGAGAATTTTTCTGTTCCGGAAAGGCTTAAACGGAAAAATAAAATACCCGTTTTTATATAAATTAACATCATTGACTAAGGGCATGTCTTCTACTTTACAGAAAATGCATTTATATAACGTTGTCCATATTTTTAGGTGAATTTCGCAGGAAACACTACCTATTACATTCTCCTCTATGTTGGAATTTCTGAAAACTTTTTGCAGATCTCCGCCGATCATGACCCCTAGACTCCCAAACCGCCCGTAGTTAAAAACTTTATATATCTATCTATCTATAATATGTATATCGATATCGTGTCCATATCTTTTTTATGGAGACGATAATTTCCATAGTTCTGCACAAATCTCTTCCAAACTGATACATACAATCAAGGGGAAGAAAATCTCGGTCAAGTTCGTTAATAGGCAAAATCGGACGAAGGGGGTGGAAATGGGGAGGGTTTATGAAAAAACAGATAAAAACCCATAACAATTATGATATATATTGAATCAGTTTAAAGTTATTATGAGTTCTAGGAAAAGAAACAAAAAGTTACGTATGATAGATTTTTTATATTAGAAATGACCTCAAAGAGCGAAAAAAATAGGGTTTTAAGATGAAAAAAAAAATAACTTCGTCAATTCTCCAGATAGAAAATCCACTTAAATTTATTATAAATCTTCTTAATATTACCGACTACTTTTATATTGATTAGTTTTTGATAAGATTAATTCTTATAGAAAAAAATAAAAACAAAAAAGGAAGTTGAAGAAGAAAAAAATTCATAACTTCGTCAATTCACATCAAATGAACTTAAATTTATTATACATCTTCTTAATATTATCTACAAGTTTTATGTTGACAAGTTTTTGATAGGACCAAGTCTTACAGAAATTAAAAGAGACGCGGGGGGGGGGGGGGTTGTAGAAGAAAAAAAATCACATTAACATGATTCTGATAAAATCAACTCTTACAGAAAAATTTAATTAAAAACTCGTCAAAAGCGGTCAGATAAAATTGTTAAACTGGGTTTATCTCTAATCCTGATTTAGGTTTTGTTGGTGAAATTAGTACTTAACTTCGAAATATACCTGTGCCTGTATGCCGAGCCGGCAGGGATTTTTTTTTTTTTTTTTTTTAGATTGCAAGGCATTTTATATTACATTCGCAAATTGATAAAAATATATATATTGATGCATAAACTTGAAAAATCAGTCTAAGAACCCAATTACAAAAGGTTTTTATAAGAGGGAGGAGATTCCACTCATTTAAGTCCCAGAATTCATACAAAATTGCTGTTTATCAATGTAATAATATTTTACAGTGCATTGGAAGCATGTTATTGTGATAATATTATTTAAAATTATAAATTGAAGAGACTTCACTTATAAGGATTACACTATTTACACAAATGCTTAACCCTTCGATTACAGGACAGAACTGGCGATTTTCTTTTATTTATTTATTTATTATTATTTATTCAATCAAACCATAATTTTAAAAAATTGTGTTTGCGGTAGATTTCTCTGGAAAGTAACATAGTATAAGCATATGGCAGAGATTATTTTTCAAAAAATGGTACAAATAGAATGTAATAAATAATCCAATGTGAAATAAATGTTCCGACCAGCAATCAAAGGTTAATTAGGTTTTACAGTATATTTTTCAAATTCAGAAACCTCAGATATTAATAAAATTTCCAAAATAAGCATTTTTTCGTTACTTTGAGGACATGAGTTACTTTTCTTTGAATAATATCCTAGTACAGGCAAATGGTAGAAATTATTTTTTGAAAAATTGGTACGAAACGTTAAGTGAAACATTCTGAAAATTAATAACATTCTATTAGTCAATTTTCGCCATGTATAAAATATTTATAAATTTCAAAAAATTAAGGTATGGGATGCATGTATAGTTATTTAAAATTTAAGTGTTTATTTTATTATGAAACCAGTTTGTTTGCGTATAAATTAAGAGGAAGAACAGATTAAAATTATCTCTCACGTCTCAGAATATTATTCTACTCTGGAGAAGCTAAGTTGTTGCGTTAAAATGGATAGAGGAATCTACCGATTATACACGAATAACTAACCGGAAATGTTACCTCAAAATATTATTTTTGGCTAAAATTTTAGTTTGTAGGGGAACCAAGCGTGTGATAATTTTTCTACAGTTATTTTTTTTTTTTTATTTATTTAAAGCAAAGTCATCAATTATTATCTTGATTTAAAAAAAAAAAAAAAAAAAAAAAAAAAAAAAAAAAAGCTAAATAACGTGAATATTAATGTGTATATTCAGTAATCGAAACATTCTGGGAAATAGTCTGAAAATGAATAGCATTCTATCATTCAACCTTGCATGCATAAGATATTTATAAAATAATTTAAAAATTTAAGATATGGAATGCATGGTCAGGTATTTAAAATTTAAGTATTTATTTCACGATGAAACCAGTTTGTTTGCGTATAAATTAAGGGGGAAAACAGATTAAAATTATCTCTCACCTCTCAGACTATTCTACTCAAGGAAAGCTAGCTTGTTGGGTTACAATATCAATTATACACGAATAACTATCCGGAGATATTACTTCCAAATACTATTTTTAGCCAAAATATTAGCTTTTAGGGGGAAAAAGTGTGTAATAATTTTTCTACGGTATTTTTTTTTAATTTTAAAACAAAGCAATCAATTATTATTTTTATTTTTTAAAAAGCTAAATAACGTAAATAGTAAAGTGTATATTCAGTAACCGAAGCATTCGGTGAAATATTCTGAAAATGAATAACAATATATTATTCCGTTTTCGCCATGCAAAAGATATTTAAAAAATTAATTCATAAATTGAAGATATGGGATATATGAGGTATTTAAAATTTGAATCTCTTGGAAACGTATAAATGGCGCTCCACAGATTCTTTTTAGGTGCTTTCGTATAGTAGTCGTCTGGTAAGTTCGCCTGTCTGTCTAACAACAGCGCGTAAACTACCCAACCGAATGGTTTGAAATTTAATATATATAATCGATGCAGAATTTCGTCGAATCATGAAAAAATTCGTGAAATCTTTCAATCAAATTTCATGAAAATTAGATGTATAGTTCAATTACATGGGACAGTCAAATGTATTCCGTTACATGACGGCCAATTGGAAAAAGTAGTTTCAAGTGCACTTTAATAATGTTACACACTTTAGAACATAATGAAATTGATATGCATTTATAAAGTGCACTAAACTATAAATTCTACACACTATGCGTGGCAAAGTTTATTTATAATTCATTTACAGAGCCACACAGAAGAATTCGGTTACATAATGGTGTAGGGGAAACATTATTTGCGGCGTATTTAATTTATGTTAAAGTATTTCACATATAATGAAATTGATATACGTTGCTGAGTTTTACAGCAAGTTACTTCCTGTGTAATAGGAAGTGCATATTATTTACCGGAACACACAAAACATTTCGTATACTATACTGTATCCGAAGTACTGTATACAGGGTGACCGAGCCAAAAGTTATGACTTTTTATTACAGAACTATCCATTAGAGTATAACAGACTGATTCTCTGTGGATTGGAAACCCCTCCGAGATTTTTTGAAACTCCACCATACTGTCACAGAGATGTTACCGTGTTTTAGAATATGACATTTCCTGGAAGTTAGATTGAAAGACGGGGCCCAATTGCCTGGCCGCCAAGGTCTCTGGTTTTGACTTCACTAGACATTTTTGCTTGGTTATTGATTAAATCCATTGTGTATAGACAAAATATTACTGTGGATGAATTGAAGATGTGCATCATTCAATCAATTCGTCTACTAACTCCTGATATGCTACGAAACACTTGTAGAGAACTGGATTACTGTTTAGACGTTTGTCATTCTACAAAAGAGGCACACATCGAAATCTATTGATATTAAAACTTAGTGAGGCGTTCTTTCTATTTAAATATATATTTTAAAATTATAATGGGTAGTTCCGTAAAAATAAGCCATAACTTTTGGATACTTTTAGCCCGGGCACCCTGTATTAGTTATGATTGCTGGAAGTGCAATTTCAGTTGTGATATGAGTTTTTAAGTGTAACTAAATTTTTGGATATTACACATTGGATGTATAAATGCTGTAGATCATATACAGGGCTACACAAAAGATTTCATAAGAGTTACTAATTATGAAAGAAAACAGCTTAAAGGTGGTTTTTTAATGGTTTATGCATTTTTACACTGAACTAAAATTAGTTTACTAAGATATGTTTGTAGAATATAGATAAAAGGATATACAGGGTCTCGCAAAGGATTGGATACATGGCAGTCTATGGAGGATAATCTCTGGAAGTGTGATTTCAGTAATTTTAAGCGTGTTTTAGTCTTAACATTATTTTAGCTAAATAGTGGCGTGTACATAAAGATAGTAGGTAAAATACAGGGCAGTACAAAAGTATTCAAGTATGCTTAAGTCAATGGTATAAATTTGCTGAAAGTGAAATTTCAACCTATTATGCGTTTTTAACACTTTCCAACATAGTTGAAAAGTGTTTATGAATTCGGTTTGTCTTTCCGTGTGTCTGTCTGTCCGAATTCTAACTTGCATCAATATAGTTGGATTGCTCTGTAATTGATATATGTTATTGAGATTTACTATGCGTCTTCGATATTGAAAACAAAGTATGTAGCGTTCAAACCTTACTTACAGAGACACTCAAAAGTATTCTATTATATTGTGGTCTATGGGGAAATATCATAATTTTACAAATACGTAACACCTATAGGCGTCGTCTGGCCCGTCCCTCTGTCGGTACGTTTGTCCGTATATAACAGCACAAAAACTACCCTACCGAATGGGTTGAAATTTAATATGTGTAATCGTTGCAGAATTTTGTAGATTCATTCCAAAATTTATGAAAATCGAATCAAAATTGAAAAAGATATTAATAAAGTTTTTTTTTATTCGATTTAATCCTATTATAGGTAATTAATTTAATGATAACCCAGCAAAGATACTGATTCTAGTTTGACATGGTGATTACGTCCTATTTAGGATGGAGTCATGTTATTTATATATTACTGAAATTAATATATATGATCGTAATAAATTTTATATTCATGCATTGTATTTTGGGTAGCCCTGTAAATGAAATATTAATCACGCATGCTTCATATGCAATACCAAACATGTTTAGTAGGGTGTGTCGAAAAAAAGAAATTTTTGATTTTCGTAACGCGTTAGTGCTGAAAAGTTGCCTATTGTAATAAGAAGAAAATCGGCATAAAAATTTTTAGAATCCGTTTACATCTTCCATTCGTGCATCGTACTTAAAATTGATGGAAAATTGCAAAAATCGCGACTTTTTTCTAATTTTTTTAAGTTAATTAAAACTTTAAAAATAAATACGCATTAACTTTTTATGCTTGTTTCATGGTTCACATAACTTAAATAAATTAAATTCCGATCGATAATCCAATTTTTTTTGTTTGCGCAAGAAATCAGAAAAAAACATAAATTTACCAATTTTTCGCAATTTTCACCATGCAACCCTTAGTTCGTTTTGCTAAAACAAAACTACACAGAACTCATCACGTGGTGGTAGTTGCACGTTAAGTTCTACCCACATCCTACCCAATCAATCGTCCAATTGTTGGGTGTGGTATTTATACTATATTAAAAAGACCCCATGCATGTCAATGTGTAATTCTAATTAAATGCTTATGTAAAAAAACAAAGGAATTTCGTGTCTTTGAGTTGAGGTTCATGATTCTTCAAAGGAATTACAATTTGGTAGAAAATCGGATGTATTTACAGAACAGTTACAAAAAAGTTAAATGTGAAGACCGAGCTGAAAGCTCGTGATCTTCAGAAAGCATTGAGTGGTTCCTCAAATAGTTTTAAAGCTCCTAAAGTGGCAGTGTACTAATTGATGAACTCAAACACACTTCTTTTGAAAACTCGGAGTATGAGGAAGATAAGTACAAACCGAGTACTAAAAACCCAAATGGCAGATGAGAATTAAAATTAACGCAACACAGCTAAACAGCGATCGTTTCGGAGTTTCTGGTCGGCCAAGAGTTGTCATGGCGTCAAGTGTTCACAGTTATCCGGCACAGTTCTTATGCGGTTGATAAGTGTAAAATAAAAAGAGACAAGAGTTGTTTAAGGACGGATTTGAAAAGCCGATTCACACCCCCTGAGGAAAGTTCGGGACTTTTTTGACGGACAAAAATGAGATACTTTGTTCGGCAAAAAATTTAGTGCCAAGCAATTTCACTGGAATGTGAAATAAGAACTTTATCATCTTATCTATGAATCTGGATCAATTTATATTGGACATGTATCTCCTTCCTCGAGTTCATCAAATGATATAAGTCAAAGCATTATTTCTTGATTGTCTGAACTATCAATATCACTAGAAAAACTAGAAGTAGGAGCAAAAGCATCCGGCATTTTAATGAGCTTTCGTATCACAAAATATTCCAATATATTCACGGTCAAACTGAAGGACCTAGATCTTTTAGTGCCTCAATCGGGTAGAAGCTCACTTGCTATGAAAAAGCACCTGTGGTCGATTGTGAACCCGCAGATTGTTCAATTCCTCATATAGACAGGACTTCCTTAAGCGAATAACAACAATATTTTTGGGACATTTTGAATGTCCAGAAGATTGTCCAGAAGACTTGCCGAATTGGGACCCTGGTACTTTGTCCGATTCCAGATGACTGTGGCCAACCGAGTCCTTAGATTGTATCAGATTCATCCGTAAACTTATAAGAAATAGTTTGCTTCATCATAAAATCATACATCCCTGTGTAATTCGCCATAAAATAAGCAAATATTTTACTGACGTACCAAAATATGTATTTCAAGCAATCCAAACATCACGCTATTTATCCGACGAATTACTACAAGTTGTCGATCCAGTAATAGAAAGAAATGCGTTTTTTGCGCACACAGAGAATGTTCTGTTGGCAATGATTGTCGATTAAAGAAAACGTATTCGGGATATTCGTTACAGAAGGATCGTAAAATCAATACAAAGCGCCCAAAGAAGAAGATTGTTAGAAATGTAATGCCAAAGAATAGAAACTTTCAAGCTGCCGATTAAATAGAAATTATTAATTCGAATTCATGTGCGGTGCATCCTTCCCCTGTGCCACGGGACCTGAGTGAAGATGATGTTAAATCGGTCGCCACTTCTGGCACTTGTGACAGAGACCTCGAATAAATTGTATGGAAATGATGATAGAGATGGCTATATCCGAACAACACCGAAGTCTAAATCGGTTATGCCTCATTTCTCCAAAATATCAGACTTTAAATGTGTAGTAGATATAAAAAAGAAAACGTAAAAAACACAGTAAGACAAAGAATGCCACTCTATAGAAAACCTATGTAAATAATTGCAAATATAATGTAAATGCCACACCCAACAATTGGACGGTTGGTTGGGTAGGCGGAAGTGGAACTCTACGTGGAACCACCTCCACGTGGTGAGTTTTGGGTCGTTTTGTTCTAGCAAAACGAGCAAAGAGTTGCACGGTGAAAATTGCGAAAAATGGCTAAATTTATGTTTTTTTCTAAGATGTTGCGCGAACGGAAAAATTAGATTATTGATTAGAATTTAATTTATTTAGGTTATGTAAACTATGAAACAAGCATAAAAAGCTAAAGCGTGTTTATTTTTAAAGTTTTAATTAACTTAAAAAAATTATAGAAAATGCGCGATTTTTTAAATTTTTCATCATTTTTAAGTACGATGCGCGAAGGGAAGATGTTAACCGATTTTAAAAATGTTTATGCCGTTTTTCTTCTTATTACAATAGGCAACTTTTCCGCACTAAAGTGTCACGAAAATCAAAAATTTCTTTTTTTCGACCCACCCTAATGTTTAGGTGACCCTAAATAAGAATTATCAATTGCATGAAAATCCGAGTATATTTACTGGAGTTAAAGCGTGGACAGACGGACAGACAAACCGAAGTCATAAACACTTTTCAACTTTGTTGGAAAGTGTTAAAAAGCAATTCAAAATTTAAGATAACGGCGGATATACTATGATGACCTAAATTGTGGGCATTTTTAAGTAGCTTTCAATACAAAAAGTAAAAAGCTACCTATTGCCTCTACCGTCCGAAGGAAAACACTTCGGGAAAATTTGCTGTATTTTCGCCAGCCATGACCCCCGGATACCAAAACCACCCTCCGTTGAAATGCTGAGTTATATATATATATTATATCCATATATATATTTTTTTATATCTGAATTTGTCATGCAGTAACTCTCGAATTTTTGAACCGATTTGGATGAAATTTTTCATATGCATAGTACATACTAATGTCTCGACCGAGTTCATTGGCCGACTTTATCAGCCATCTTGTTTCAACATGGCGGCCATTTGAATTTTTGAATTTTTTTTATGTTTTCTAACATTCTATACTTATAGAAAATGTTGCATTTCACAAAATGCAAACTCTTATGTATCATTTTAAGCAGAATGTTAGAAACATTAAAAGATATTTTAAAGAGTCGAACAGTGTAAGTTAACAACATAAGTCATTTTAAAGAAAAAGTTAGGAAGCCTAAATATTTCCAAAAGTGTCCACAAAATTCAAATGGCCGCCATTTTGAAACAAGATGGCGTATAAATCTGGCCAACGAACTCGGTCCAGACTTTAGTATGTACTACGCATATGAAAAATGTCATCCAAATCGGTTCAAAAATTCGAGAATTACAGCATGACCAAATTCAGATATAAATGTATATATCCATATATATAGTATATATATATATATATATATGAGGCATTCTCACAATCTTTTGACTTTCATGTCCCTGAATAATATTTTTTTATTTAATACACGTTTTGTGTTTTTTTTTTTTTTTTTTTTCATGTACTGGGGAACGTCGCATTGCATGATTGCATAACAATATTAACGAGATAAATAAGTTTCGGACGATGTTGGGGGTCCAAATAACAGGAAAACTCATCTACCGTCCCGTGTCTCTGATGCTGATTTTTAAGTCTGGAGCTGTATAAAATTGTTTCAATAAAAGTAATTCGATGTAATTTTTGTTCCGAAACTGGGAAAATTGCTTTATATAAATATGTAGCAAAAAATTAACCTGCACACATTTTACGGTTGATATTATTTTTTTAACTCTGTCCCTGGGTTTTTCATCCTTACCGTCCCTCTTGCTAAACTTATGCAGATAATCACTTCAGATGCAGCCACAGATTTTTTTCAAGATTTTTCCCATGCAGAGGTATGCTAGAAAAAGAACATCTAAAATTCTTTGACAGGAAATTTACTGCAGAATTTAAATCAGCATTTAAATATCAATTTCAAGATCGTGCCTTTATTGGTAGTCTTACCGTCCCCAAGGTTTATTCCTGCACTTTTCGAGATAAATTTAAAAAAAATTAATTTAATCCAATGTTAAGAACTATTTCTAAAAATCAATGAACATTGTGGCTATCTCTTAGTCTTAACATGATTTTCCTAAAAATAGGTGGTAATTTTCCTTACCGTTCCATCCTTACCGTCCCTTTTTTTACCATTTCGTCCCTTCTTTCCAATACCATCTCCTATTTTTACCTTACCGTCCCTTCTTTAACACCCCTTTAAGACAATGTTATACAAAAATTCTGTATTAAAAGTACTACATTTTTATTATTCCTTATTTGAATGTCCTGTGGGTACAATGCAAATTCATTATAAATAAAAATTTAGAAGAAAATAAAAAGTTATAGGGGTAAAATGGTAAGGGAAATTAAACTCGCAAGTTTAACTTAAACCTCAGTTAAATAAAATTTTCTTCGCTGCTGACCCTTTTTTCTTTATTTTGAATCATTAAGGCATTCGTCTATCAGATTAAAATGTTATTTTAGCAAGTTTAATTTCGCCAGATTTTTTCCCCCAAAAGTCAAAAGATTGTGAGAATGACCCATATAAGTGAGCATTTCAACGGAGGGTGGTTTTGGTATCTGAGGGTCATGATCTGTGAAATTATAGCAAAATTTCCCGAAGTGTTTTCATTCGGACGGCTGCATTTTACTTTTTGTAATGAAACCTACCTAAAAGTGTCCACAATTTTGGCCACCACTGTATTTATGGGGGGTTCATCATCTCCAGACGCATAATATCTTTTGATATGATTTTCCAATAACTAATTATACCATCAGTATAATTTAAATACTGTAATTTTACAGCGTTGTAACTGTATAAACACATTAAGCTGAAAAATGTAGATACATTCTCAAGAAATTTCTCAAAGGTTTAGCTGTATTAAATTGCCTTTAGTTTAAAGTTAAATAACACTAGAGAATTCAGCCCCGGGGTCCCGGGTTGCAGAACAATGGTAAAAACCATTTTTAACGCTTTCCAACACAGTTTAAATGGTGTATGAATTCGGTTTGTCTGTCTTTCGGTGCTCTAACTGTAGTAAATATACTCGGGTTACCATGACAATTTTATATGTTATTGATGTTTACTAAAGAATTTTTGTTATTGAAAATGAACTATCTAGGATTTCTAACTCGTTAACAGGGCCACGCAAAAGAATTGGGTCACATTATGCTTTATGGGGAAAATTTATTTCCGATGAATTTTTATTATGTTACAATACTTCAAGCATAATACATTTGATATACATCACTGAAGCCGACTAAAACATGTTTTTCCTGATTTGTAAAATAATTAGCATTTATAGTTCGTTTTGAGGGACGCACAAAAAATTCCATTAATCTATGGGGACAAATCTTTTGCAATGTATTTTAATGATGCTATGATACTTCGAACATAATAAAATTGAAAAAGATCACCGAGGTGTACTGCAACATGTTTTCTATAAATTAAGAAAGGCATAGTATTTATCTTAATTTACAGAGACGCACAAAAGTATTCGGTAACACGACGACCTATGATAGATTTCACGGTATGAAAAACTAAAAATTTTTAATAATATATTGTTTGTGTTGGGAAGTGTTTCATAATTTATTCATGGTGCATGTTCTTGTTTTTTTAATTGTAAACTCTAACAGATTTATTACATTTTGTACTTTTTTTTTTTTTTTACATTGCCTACTAACAATACCAGACAGCATTTTTATACGATTAATATAAATAATGTATTCAAAAAAGTTTAGAATCTTATTGAAAGAGATAATTTTCGTATTCGTCGCATGTCAGGAGTTAATAAACGAAGAAATAACCAAAAATTGCTACTTACAGCAGCCTTTTTTATTCTAATAATTTCTGTGATTTAAGTGTGTAAATCGATTAAATGCTTGTTAAATTTGTGTTTTATTTATAATATTTTATTATTTTATTTATTTGTTGATGAAGTTTGATTTTCGTTATGAAATATTAATCCAAAACATATGCTGTACTATCTATATAGTTGTAAATGCAAACGGGTTAATCTATCCTAATCGGGCTGCATGCGAAAGAGATAGATTTAAAAAAGTACTCAAAAATTAAGTACTCAAAAGGCCATAAAAAATCTGTAAACTTAAATACAGTTTTCAAACAAATTGCATTTAACCCTTTCAGGTGCAAAGCACTTAAATTCATAAGATATTGAAATGAATGAATGACACCGGAATTTACAAGCAAATTTATTTGTAAATAAGAAAAAGCACACATTCATAATAACATTCATAATAACCCGACATTTTTTTTACGAAAATTCTGGTGCCATTGTGGCATTTGGGAATTAAAATTAAGTGATTTCATAAACATACCACCGGCCCTGAAAGGGTTCACAACCCCCCCCCCCCCCCCCCACTCCCCAACGCACATTCTACGGTGTAAAAAGTGAAATTGTCTGATGTTTAGAATTTAAAAACTTCCACTAAAAGTAAAATGTATTTGTCAATTGATGCCACCGTCAGTATGACGTCAGCGTTACACACGTACAGGTTTCTGCTTTACATAATATAGTTTTAGGTGAAAATATGATTTATGAACCACAAAGGTCTTAGTTAAGGTCAACAGATACAAAACTCATTAGCTTCTTTAAAATAACATATACACCACGGATGCAGGGATAAGAAGTATTTGTTCCACCATCGAAAGATTCACAAGTAATTCCAGTACTTTTAATAGTCCAGGCAATAGAGACCGTATAAGGACTCTACCAAGCAAAATCCATGGTAATTCTGGAAAAAAGGCTTACTATATGTTTTTTGGGTCGCTGAATCCGAATTTTCAACTTTCCACCAAAATTTCCCCCGCAGCCCCCTCCCCCAAATTTTGGTAAAATGCCCCCTAAAAAGGTTTTTATTAAAAAAATCAATTTTTTTATTATTTTACGGAAAAAAGTATCTAGAAATTCAGAAAGTAAGCAAAATTTCCAACAAATTAGATACATGACATTATGACTTAGGATGAAGGGAAAGGGGGATCTGCCTCGGAACATGCACGCGGTGCTGCGTGAACTAAGTTGCGCAATTCCACTTAACTACTCACACGTTTACATTCGCCCTCCCATCTCTCCTCCGAACTTTCTCTATAAGGTTTACTTTAATTTTTTTGTGTCGCTGAATCCGAATTTTTTACTTCCCCCCAAAATTCCCCCCCCCCCCCGAAAACCCCCCAAATAGTTCTTTTTAACTTAAATTTCTTATTGTTTTAGGGGAAAAGCATTACGAAATTCAGAAACTAGACAAAATTTGAAACAAATAGGATATATGACATTATGACGTAGGATAAATGGGGAGAGGGATGGCTGCCTTTGAACATGCACTGCGGCGCTACGTGCACTAAGTTATGAAGACCAAACAATAGGGGATTTTACCTGGCAAAATTAATACTAGTTCTGGATTTCGACTCACTTTATGTTTTTGGGTTGCTGAATCCGAATTTGTAACTTCCCACCAAAATTTCACCCGGAAACACACCAAAAAATTGATTTTTTGAAAAAATTTGGTTTTTGAGAAAAGCGCGCGGGGAACGTTCCGTGGCAGTCCCTTTCTCACCGTTTATCCTACGTCATAATGTTATGTATCCTATTTGTTGCAAATTTTGTCTTGTTTCTGAATTTCGTAATGCTTTTCCCCTAAAATAATAAGAAATTTGAGTTAATAACAACTATTTTTTTTTGGGGGGGGGGGAATTTTGGGGGTAAGTTAAAAATTCGGATTCAGCGACCCAAAAAAATTAAAGTAAACCTTATAAGGAAAGTTCGGAGGGGAGATGGGAGGGCGAATGTAAACGTGTGAATGGTTAAATGGAATTGCGCAACTTAGTCCACGCAGCACCGCGTGCATGTTCCGAGGCAGATCCCCCCTTCCCCTTCATCTTAAGTCATAACGTCATATATCTAATTTGTTGCAAATTTTGTCTACTTTCTGAATTTCTAGATACTTTTCCCCTAAAACAATAAAAAATTGATTTTTTTAATAAAAACCTTTTTTGAGGGGCTGTTTTCCAAAATTTGGGGGGATTGCCGGGGGGAATTTTGGTGGGAAGTTACAAATTCGGATTCAACGACCCAAAAAACATAAATTAAGCCGATTTCCAGAACTACCATTAATTTTGCTAGGTAAAATTCCCTATTGCCTGAACTATAAGCAAAACTGCATTTTTACAGTGTATGAAACTTTGCACGAAGACTTATACTGCTGGAAGCTAAAGATATATAATAAAATATTTGCTTATAAAATACTAGGATTTTTACAGTTATATATTTATTTATTTATTTGTCTAAGAGAGATAAACAGATCAGGATTTCTTTTTTTAACTCTCACATGACAGAAATTTTTTTACATGGATGAAAAACGTATTTTTATCTTAAAATAGATTTAAAATTAATTACAGTTGAGTACCGCTGACCCGAACTATAGCCCAGCTTTTATACGCAATAGTTCGTATAATAGTACAAATCAAATCACACTACACATTAACAGTAACGTTAAAGAAAGAGAGTATGCACGACTGCTAAGAAATATTGAAGTTGAAACGGTAATTTTTATTGTTTACACTGTGACTATTCCCTAGGTTATAAACATCTCATAAGATAAGAAAAGTTTTGCTTTTTTATCATACGAAAAGTGCTTCTTTTATTTTGATAACCATTGCTTTTGAAGTTGTATTTCTAGTGTCCCTTTTCTTTTGACACTAATGTTTGTGATGCAAATTATCAATTTTCGGTAACCATTGATTAAAAATATTATTATTAATAATAAATATTAATAAAATAAAATAAGAAAAACCCGACTACGTAAAAAGCGAACTAATTAATTATTTCTCATCAATGTGAAATTATTTTTTATATTACTTACCTTTTTTTTTTATTTACTTGTATTGATGACTTTTAAGTTGTGTTTAATTGTTAGTTCCTATCTATGAACACTGTTTTAATGAGGCCTATAGAGATCTATGAAGGTTAGAGTTACAGCAAAGCTAGAGATCCTACCTCACAACTTCCAGGTTGTGTAATATTTAAACGAAGCTTCTGACTGTAAAATAGTCAATGAAACATCGTCTTCATTTTGAAAGGCCTATCCAATGATATGCGACTCAATAGGGTGCGTAAAAATATTATTTTTTCATCTCTACCGCCATTTTGAATTTATAAAAACAAAATCTAGCCTATAACCATTGGATGGTTAAGACAAATCGATAGAGACCTCATTCATTAAAATCCATCCAGCCTTTGGGATGTTTCGAGAGTATAAAGAATCCCCATACCCAGATACGCGTGAAACATATAACCCTTCTTGGCAGTCGGGTAAAAATTATTAATTTTTTTTTGTGATGATTTAAACTTGGACACCTTACCACAGTTTAGAAAGTAGAAACACATTTTTGGTCTAATTTTTGTTTACTTCTCAGAGCATAAACATTTTCACGTAAATCTTCTCTCATGAAGAACAGAAAAAAATATATAATTTTTTAATTAATTTTTCAATTAAGCAGTGAAATTACGCTTGAAATTATTGAATATTTAATACGTGATTTATCACCTTACTAACTAAGCGTAGAGCCAACATAGTGAAAAATATCCAAGCCGGGAACCGAACCCGGAACCCTTGGAATGCAGGTGCTCTCTTATTTAAGCTACGAGGACGATACCCAGCTTAGCATCTCTCACACATATATGTTGATAAGGCTGCAACTGCAGCACAAGATGGAACAGTCTTCATGATCATTCAATCCTGCGGCGTAACATAAGACACGAATAAACCCTGCATAGGTGAATGAATACTGTGGCGGTCAAAAGTTTCCGGCCAGCATAAAATTTTTGGTTAATTTGTAAGTATATCCATGTGAAGAGGAATCTCAAAGTGATACTTATACACTTTATTGACATAACAGTTAAGAACTTATTTATGGAATAAAAATTAAATATTAATAAATTTAATTGACAAAATAAATTGCTAAAGAAAACGCATGTTCTCAAAAGTTTCCGGCCACCTTTGGAAGTTTGGAAAAAAATGGTGTTATAACAGAAAATAACAGTGATCAACAACATTTACAATTAGTATTTTGTATTCATACATTTAGCAATAAGTACTGCGGCGCAGCAACGTGGCATCGATTCAATGAACGGTTCTAGGTAATCAATGTCACGTTTTGTCCACGGTTCTTACAATTTTTGTGAAAATGCTGCTGAATTTGAATATTTATAATTCCACACACGTTTTCAAGTTAGTTTCAAAGATTTTCTACTGTATTCAAATCAGATGATTGGGCTGTCCATTTCAAAAGCGGATTTTTTTTCTGCGAAAGCCACTGCTTGATGAGCTTGCATGTATGCTTTTGGTCGTTATCATGATGAAACAAATAGTTGCGACCACAATTTTTCCTCCAATAAGGCAGCAAATGATCTTGCAAGATATCCTTATGCATTTCACTATTCATCTTGCCGCAGATTTCAAACTACGGACAGGCGCATTTTCCAGAAAATGCTCCCCACAGCATAACGTGTCCTCCGCCGTGCTTCATTGTAGGAATAATATGTCTCGCATCTTAACTTTTGTTTTTACGTCGTCGGTTATAATGTTTTTTACCACTACCAAAAAGATTGAACGTCGATTCATAGAAAAATAGTACTTTTTCCAGTTTTCACTTGACCAGTCTTTGTATTCCTTGGCAAACGCCAGTCGGGCCCTCTGAATTTTTATATTTATGAAAGGTTTTTTAACACCGACTGTTCCATAAAGTTCTACGTCACATAAACGACTTGATAAAGTAGACAGACTTGTTTCAGCAATAATTTAACACCATAAATCGCTTGGAATTGCAGCGGCACTTTTACGCGGGTCATCAACTGCTTTTCTTCTGATAATTCTGTCTACAAGAATAGTCGTTTTCCGGAGTCCCCCAGACCGTGGCAAGTTCCGAAGGCCATGACCATCTTTATATTTTTTAAAAATATCGTTTACAGCAAATTTTCCGATCGACAACTTTGCCGCAATCTCATGAGAGGATTGTCCCTTTAGCAACAAACAAATCACTTGTTTAGGAACAATAAATTGTTAAAATTTTCATTTTTGAATTTCAAATGCTTTATTCACGTTGATTAATTAACAAACATGGCCAAAAAAACACTTTAGTGATAGCAAAAACTAATGGATGACGAATGGCCGGAAACTTTTGCACGCGCGAATTTCGAATTCCTCCCCTTTGCATCAAGTATCTTAAGCATCCAATCAAAATGATCACGTGGTCAGTGGTACTTTACTTATTCCTAACTTTTGGAGAAATTGTGCTTCTTCTTCACTAAAACGTTCTATCAAACAAATCAAAGAAACTAACTGGCCGGAAACTTTTGACCGCCACTGTATAAATATATTTTATTAATTTTTAATTAATTGTCAGCAGTGAAATTACGATTGAAATTATTGAATATTTAATACGCGATTTATCACATTGCTAGCTAAGCGTAGCACCAACATAGTGGAAACCAATATGGTCCTCGTAGCTTAAATGGTAGAGCATTTGGAGCGCTATTCCGAGGGTTCCGGGTTCGATTCCCGGCTTGGACATTTTTCATTATGTTTGTTCTACGCTTAGTTAGCAATGTGATAAATCACGTATTAAACAAAAAATTATTTGCCAAAGGCGGATTTTCCAATCATATATTGATAGAATATACACATTTCGATGACAGTTTTTCAATGCAACCTTATGTGAGTATTCCACGCATAAGAACGTAAAAGCGGAGTGCGAAGCACTACAAACTTCGATATCTGGATAAAGATTTGAACCCGTTAAATCAGTGGAGTTATGAGTAAAGAGGAGGAGACATACAGCGTATTGTGTACAAGTTGCAAGTGAAGTAACTGAGGATGTCGTTACAAGCTGGCGGCTGTTTTTTTTTTAATTACCGCCGGGACAAATTTCGACCAGTAAATTTGAATAGAAAATTTCGTCTTATTTAAGCGCCTTATTCATGAAAAATTTCTCTTACAAATATGGTAATTTTTTTTTGTTTTGTTTTGTTTTTACTGGTGGCAGTTTGGCCAGGTATTATAATCCTTTCCAAAGACACTGGCAGGAGGTTGTCTAGTTTGTCATAATATGGCGGAAACGCAGGGGGAAAAACTATATGGAACTACGAATAAAGAGGAATTGACATATACACAAAATGGTGAAGCTCCAACTGTAACCGGTTTCTCAGCGGCTCATTACTGCCGAGGAGAACTTCCACCAGTAAATTTGAATAGAAAATTTCTTCTTACTTTAACGCCTTATTAATGCAGAATTTCAGTCATTATTGTCTAAAACAGATATTGATTTTTACTGGTGGATGTTTTCTTCGGTGGTTGTCAGGCCCTGCGTTTCCGCCATATTGTGAAAACCTAAACAACCTCCTGTCAGTGAAATAGATTATAATAATCCGGATTATAATAATAACTTTCACAAGTAAAAACAAATAGAAATTTTTACCATATTTATGAGATAAAATATGCATGAATAAACCGCTAAACTTTTCTATTCAAAATTTACTGGTGAAAGTTTGCTTCGTCGGTAATCAGAAACTGTTGATCCGATGTAAAAAATTAGCCACCATCTTCTGCACTGTAAAAGAAAAAAATCCGACCACTTTTCCTGTAGGAATCGGAAAAAATAGTTGCCTTTATCGTACCGGAAAATTTTCCGAGCTGGGTCGGAAATTTTTCCGGTGTGATAAGGGCAACTATTTTTCCGATTCCTACAGGAAAACTGGTCGGTTTTTTTTTTTTTTTTTACAGTGTGACAACATCCTCAGTTACTTCACTCGCAACTGGTAGACTCTACACTATCTCCTCCTCTGTATTCATAACTCAATTGCTGACTACCGCCGAAGTGAACTTACACAAATGAATATATGTTTTTGTCATTACTTATGACTGAGTTTTTTCATTAAAAAGGCAATTAAATAAGGAGAAAGTTTCTATTTAAATTTACCGGTGGCAGTTTGTCCCGGCGATAATCAAACCCGTTATAAGAGGTTACAGTTGAAGCTTCGCTATTTTAAGGATATATCAGTTCCTCTTTATTAATAATTCCATGGTTAGCTCTTGACTTTATCCAGATTCCTAACCACTAGAAAAGCAAGAGGACATTTTCGTGTAGTATAATTGTTATTGTGAATGTAACATACCTCATTGAATGAATCTTAGAATGCATATTTTTTATAAAGATTTTTAATCCTATCGCTTTTATAAACTTTTTATATAAAAAATTAACGAAAAAAGTAAATTATTAAGCATTTAAGCTTTTAAAAATTTCCCTATTTAAAGATAATATCCAGGAAACATACTTTTAACCGTTAAGAAATGTTATAAGGAAATCATAATAAAGTATTTAATTATGACATAAAATAATGTAACAATGAAATATATCGAGAGTGTATTATGATTAAGTTATCTTTGTTTTTCTTTCGTTTAAGTAAAATAATCGTCTATCGTACTATAATTAGTTCTCTTTGTTTTTCTTTCATTAAAGTAACATAATCAACTATGGCACTATAATTGGTCCTCATTTTTTTATGTAATATAATCTTATATGGTATTGATTATTATATTCTAGAAATATTTTAGTTACATTTTTATATATCCTTGATATTTAATTTTGCATGAAATAAAGATAGGTGAAGTTACATAGTGTTTTCAGTCATTTATTTGGGTCATAAAATGAAATGAAAAAAACCCACCTAAAATGAAATAAATCTTTTTTTTTTATGTAATCAAAGTTAAAGTAAAATCAAATATGTAGTAAAGAATGTTTCGATGTCATGTTTAAATTTCTCAAGATGAGTTATATATTGCAAAGAACTAATGCCAGAGGCAATATAGAGAAAGGGTACGGGGTTGTTTGCTGGAGAAATTTAGAGAGGGGTTAAGTTTGTTGAGGATCAGTTTTCAGTGGTGTAACATTTAAATGTAAATTGAAATTTTTGTCGTAAAGATTGTTATAGTTCGTATGAATTTGAAATGAATCATTTTGTTTATGTAAGCAAAGTAAAATCAAATATGTAGTAAAGAATGCTTCGATGTCATGTTTAATTTGCTCAAGGTGAGTTATATATATCAAAGAACTAATGCCAGAGGCATTAACAGAGCAAGGGTACGGGGTTGCTGGCTTCAGAAATTGTGAAATTTAAACATGGCATAGAAACATTCTTTTCTACATATTTGATTTTACTTCAACTTTGCATACATAAACAAATTGATTTATTTCATTTTATGTGGGTTTTTTTCATTTAAGATAAAATCTAAAAATGAAATAAAAAAATGCTATTTCATTAGATGATATAATCGAAAAAAAGAGTTTAAAGAAAAGATTTTATGTGTATCGTCATTAAATATTAGGCATTCTAAATATTGGTACGAAAATACAAAAAAGTAATGTTTTTATTGCTCCGTACTTGAAAAGTAAAAACTGAACCAGAATAAGATCACACCTGCGGCTGCCTGTCCGTCTGTCAAAGCAATTTTATTCGTAAGCTATGGGCAGTGTTGCCAGATTGGGGACTTTTTAAAATCAGATTATTTGACTGTCACCGCTTGTTTAAAATAGTATAATTTGCTTATTTTCCAGAATCTTTAATCTATTTTTAAATAGGCCGAATATTTCTTTTTCAAAAAAGCGGTGACGATCAACAATCTGGGGGCAAAAAAGTCCCCAATCTGGCAACACTGGCTGTGAAACGTGGAAAGTTCAAATTCGCTGAAGTAACAAAGGCTCTTGACCCACATATTTATAGATTATTAACACTTCACAAATATATTTAGGAAAAATATAGAGGGCTAATTAAGTTACTTGAATAAAAAAAATCTTTTCTTTGTATATCGTGTGGGGTGTCGTGTGAAAGCTGTCATAACACCGAACTAAAAAATACATTTCTTTTAATTTTAGGCATTATATTGTCAGTGATATCGTCGAAAATGTAATGCAAAAATATGCTTTCCCTCCCTCTATTTCCGAATCTACTGAAACTAAAATTATGAAAAAATGAGGGGTAGTAGAAGTTAATTTAAACCTTGTAGAGAAACTATAGAGATTACCCTAGGTCACATAGTTTTTAGAAAATCGCATTTTTTCGTTACACACAAATAAAAATTTGCGGGTGTTCAGCAAAGGAGTTGTGCAGTGCAAGTGGTACCTATCGTCGTAGAAGTATAAAAGAATTGTCGATAATGATTTTAGAAAAAAAAATATCGGTAATTATCCGAGATATTAACCCCTAAAGACGCGAACGGTTTGGACATATATAAAGAAACGGGAGGCGTACGCTATGCGCCATTGGCTTTTAAAGCCTAGATAACAAATTTTAATGATATATTTGTGCAATGCAATGTCCACACTGTTAAAAATATCGTGAAAAATTACCTCTGTTTTTAAAGACTATCTATTTTCTGACCAATGAGAACGCTCCACGGGTGTTTATGTACTCATTTGTCAGAAAATAGATAGTCTTTAAAAACAGAGGCAATTTTTCACGATATTTTTAACAGTCAGTTACTAATTCATATATTTATTTTACGGAACCCTCTGTGCGCGAGTAATACTCGCACTTGACCGGTTATTTAGCATTTTGCGTGGATGATAAAATATTTTTGAATGGAAGTAGTTTTCATCATACATAATATTTGTAAATTCTTTGAATCATTTGGCGATCAGTGGTCGTCATACGCTTTTTAAAAATATAAATCATATGACGACATCGGCCGTTGCCATTTGGAAAGAAAATGCATGCCCCCTAAATACTAGGCCTACGTTCTGACTGGGAAAAAGACGGCTGTCGTAGACACATTTGTTTTCAGCGTTCTTGCGGTCTCTTGAATTTAAGTACTACTGTTTCCTAATATTTATCTTCGACTTGTTTAATGGCAGGGAAAATTGAAGTTAGGGGCAATACGGTCATTGTTTGAACACGGGGACAAAACGGACCGGAACATCTCTTTAAACCTTAATAATATAGTGATCCAAATGCGAGCAAAATGTGAAAGCACCGTGACCCAGTCGCAACTCTTACTGTCCATATTCATGACACATGACGTGCATAATGAATCACTATAGCGTCACTGTGAAGTTTATATGCCCCACTTTCTGTCGAGTTACAAGTGACTTAAAATTTAATCACAGTGTCATTACAGCGATTTCATAGTATACTAACGAAGTGGCAAAATAAAGTTGCATAATGGAAGGCTCCCAGATGAGTACAACTGAATACCAATATTTTTTTACAGAAAATTTCATGTTAGGTTTTTGCAACGTTTGCTCTAGGCCGAAGGCAATCTCTGCGAAATTTTCAAGCAAAATCTTTAATTTTTTTTTTCTAAGAAAATACTGGTATTCAAAATGCGGACCATTTGGGGGCCCTGATAATGTGCCATATTAATAAAATCAAATTTCAGTCAGTATCGTGAAATTTGATCTACTGCGACAGTTATGACGTCACATTCACGTAACATCAGCTAGCCAAGCTATTGGGGAAATGAAATCTGACCCACTACGAATATCCAGTCCTGTACCAGGATACGTAAGTGGCATCACTTTACCACTAGTCAAGCATTGGGCACTATTTGTGCTTTAATAAAGTGCAAGGTGATTTCTTAATTCTGTTTTGTTTCGAATTACTGGCGACAACAATCAGCTGCAACCACGAACGTAGCGTTTAGGTAAAGTGAAACGGGTTTGCGCAGTACGTTGAAGTATCTGGAAGCATCCTTATCTGAAAACTGTGGAGTTAGCGTCTCTTTCTCAAAAACGGTAGAAGATACGAGAAAAAAAGATTACAAAGTTCTAGAGCGTCCTCGAATTAGTAAAAAAATTGTGCCTTACATCTAAAACCGCTTTACGGAAAGCACTGAAATGAATATTGTTTTATATCCAGTCAAAGCTTAAACATGCCACTAACTGCATGCAAATGTGAGGCATTATAAAACAGATGAATATTTACTAATAAAATTACGACATATAAGACAGATGCAATTTATTTTAATAAGAAAATCACGTTATGTATGTCCAATATGTAAACCATCGCGCATGCATAATGAATTGCTGCCAATGGTGGATATGATGAGCATACTTAATTTCCGTTTCATAGTGAAATAAACTGTACCTTGTTTGCCTGTGTAAGTTGTATCCATAAATTTGCCTCTGTTTTATAACGCCACGCTTCTGAATGCATATTTAAGCTGGTAACTAGAAAAAATGCATTTCAGGGAATCTAATAAAGTTATTTTGGCATATAAGACATGCCAAATCTAAGACGCTCTACAACCTTGTAATTGCCTTTTTTCCGCATCTCGAATCGTTTTCGAGATTACAACGCTAACTCCAAAGTTTCGCTAGGAGGTACTGTGGGTTTCTTTATCCTAAATTCTTCAGTAAAATAATTTCGTGAATGTATTAGGAAGTAAGAATATCCTTTACAGATAATAGTGCTACAAATCTAGTTAATTCGTCATTTTGGCTACGGCTTTGGGTCTCTTTTTGTTGGTTGATTTTTTTCTCTTCTAATTACACTCCACTACAAGTATACTCAAAGCAGTTCCCTTACTTGCATTAACCTGACCTTAAACTTTAAACAAGGTGTGAACAGTTTACCAAAACTTGTATGTTGTTACAAAAAAGGGAAATTTAAAATAAGCAAATATGCTTGGAGAGATACCAATTCAGTCATTTAAAAACTTAGAGCAATTGCCAACAAATAAAAACAAAACAGAAAGGAGATGCATACATGAATTTTAAATAAATCAGGAAATTACTATCGGACGTGTAAAATCAAGCCTAAATTTCTTAACCGTAACAACATCCTCAACCATTCACCACTTTTGAAGAGAAAAATCACCAACACTACTGAATTTGAAAATATAAAGCATTCACAATAAAAAAGAGAAAAGTAAAATTGATTACCACAGAACTTCATAAGCGAAAGGCAAACTCTTGAGTCTGCACTATATCAAAAAATATGTTTTGTTAATTTAAAAAGATTTAACACTAAGATTGTGACTGCATTTATACTCTCAAATCCAGGGGCCATATAATCGTATAGTAGATCATTAGCATCGAAAATCATTAAATCTAACTGACGTTTTACACACCAAACAAAAATTTTTGCTTAAGCTATTCACTTACTTCAAGATTTTACATTAATCATTCTAACAACTACATCAATTCCAGCAATTATACCTTTTCATGATCAAAAATTACTCTCTTCAGAAATTATGTATTTACTTAATTTTTTTTTTTTTTTTTTTTTTTTTTTTTTTCAAATCACTCAGGGAATATATGTGTGAATGAGTTTCCTCCTAGCATGGATCTTGTTACCACATTACTTAGCTATCCAATTTAAAGGATTTAAGAATTAAAATAAACACAACCAGAAAAGTAAAATAACAAGAGGGGTGACAACCATTAAAATTAAATTTTAAATCAATCATAAGATGAAAGTGAAGTACACAAGAAAAATATACAAGCATTAAATCAAACATAAAAGGTAACAAAATCCTCAATTCGTATCACACAACATTCCTCTCTTCATACCTGATTTAAATAATTATATATAGTTATAAAACTTTAAGACTCTTTTGTACTAATTTTACTTATCACTGATATTAAAACTTCTTCATTTTTAAAGATTAAATTGGTTAAATAGAAAAAAACAAAACAAAGTATATTATTACATTTAACATAATTTTATTAAGTTTTAGATCTTTTTTAAGAATTTTCTATTATTTTTAATCAATATATTGCAATGAAATTTTAGTATAGAAATATCAAATGTATATATAGATTACAGAGTTCACTTCAAAATAACTCTCAAAAGATTCGAGAAGTATCTATTATATTGCAAAGGGTTCTCAATTCAATAAAAATACAAATAGATATTTAGTAAATATTAATTTAGCATAATTTTCATTTTTTTTTTTTTTTTTTTTTTTTTTTTTTTTTTACATATTCTTACAACATATCAAAATATTAATGCAAAAAATTACATTACAGACCGCTAAGCAAGGTTAATGCTGATACCATGACTTTACATTCTTTTCTATTATCCTTTTGTTGGCAGTCCTCTCAAGGGCACACATATTAAAACTTGGAAGTTGGAGATACATAATAAAGTAGTATTGTTAGCTGTGCGATTATCAATTCACGATCATTGGAACTTTTTGGAGGAGATAAGTCACTTTACATAGAGTTCCGAATATTGTCTGGTGATTAATTCACATTTTATTTATCTTCTAGTTTTGTGTACGCTGACGACTATTCAGACATTTTTTTTTTTGGTTTTACTGGTAGGTTCACGGCACGTTAAGAATTTCATCAGCTGGCTCCCTGCTTTCGGCACACATCCGACCAATCTTTCAGAAAAGACGACATGATGACTTGAAAGAATTTTTACTAAAAAGTATCGGTAGGGTCTTCCAAATTCACATAAGAATCTATAATCTGTTACTTGCCACCAGATGGGCTCACAGTATCATTGCTCCTATTATGCATACACTGCTCCACAATGTTAATTTGCCCGGCATACCCCTCGGCTCTCAGGGACTGCTCGATTCACCAGAAAATAGTACGTCCTCCCTGTTCATAGTCTATTCTTCTTCTCCTTAAATCTCATATTTTTGTAAATCCAGAAAAGCTACACTGGCCATTGGTCAAGGGGGAGGGCTAACCCCCACCTAAATTCCCCCTGCCCCCACATATTAAAAAAAGGGCCAAGAATCAGTAGTGTCTTCTTTCCCCGTAGCGTGTAATAAAACTTACACGTGCAAGACTCCTGCTGACGTCAGATGCTTCTATTCGCTAATTTGGTGAGGGTTCAATCACTTATCTATAAGGGTCTGTTGTCCACTTCCCACCCTGCTTATTTCTCCGAAAAGGGCCACCCACCTTCAAAACGGAAACACAGTATCTATTTCTCACGGCAGTTTCTCAAAAAATCCCAGAATTGTCTGTATG
This sequence comes from Maratus speciosus, assembly GCA_963932465.1. Lineage (NCBI taxonomy): Eukaryota > Metazoa > Arthropoda > Arachnida > Araneae > Salticidae > Maratus > Maratus speciosus. Next base: position 538,742,312 of record OZ010796.1, read on the forward strand.
ACAACAGCTTTTAAAAGGAGGGTTATATATCGAATCAAGCATTTTATCTAAAAGGCTCATAAAATTTTATTTACAGACTTGACCACCCTACATAGCTTTTTGGCTGCGATAATGAATGTAGCAACAAATGTGTGGGAAACCCATTGGCAACCACGTTTTTCCTGCATTCTATTCTATGTGATATGACAAAAGCAGAATGAGGGGGTTTGACTTTACGAGCTGGCGTCGCTATGGTAACATAACTCTATAGTGGAGGGATATTTGACCGTATGCATACAGCTGACCAAATCCAAGATTAACTAAGGAGTTTCGCATTTTTCTTGGAAAAGGGGAGGGGACATTCTTGTATTGTGCTTACGTTCTCAGATAAAAACTACACGTACTTTAGGAGTTGTTTGCACTGAAATAATATGTATTTTTCTAGATTTGCAACTGAGAAAAAGGAATGCTCTGGCATTAAGTAATATTCTTAAAATATAAAAATTTAGACTGACATTTTTTTGAAAAGGGGGGGGGGTATAATTGAAGAAAATTAATAATTTTAAAATGAAAGCATACAATGTTATATAAAAAAGGGGGGGGGGGATTTCTAATAACACCTGAATTTGTCAAAACAAGAATATTGTTAAATATTCTATAACATTTTTGTATTTTTACACAGTATACCGCAGAAATCTTGGGTGAATTCAAGTGATTTATAATTTTTATTTTTTTATTTTTATTGATTGTTAACATCATAAAAAAATTTCACTATTAAGACATTGCTTTTTGGTCTTCCCTACAACAATCCTAGAAGCAAAACTACATAAAGAGGGGAAAAAAAAGCCAGGTAACAGCTTTCTCTCCAACCAGATAGCACTACGTCAATTGATGAAAAACTTTGAAAATGAAATAATTTAAAGATGTTTATTTTATTTTATTTTATTTTTAGGTTTTTGTTGAGTTTCTAAAAAGTACTGAACCAATTTTGATGGAATTTATATGGGGCCAATACAAGAATATCCTCTTTCAATAATAAAAAAATTCACAAGAATCTGTCGCATAGTTCGAGGTAATCGATGAACATACAAAAAAAATACATACGTGTCAGATTGAGAACCTCCTCCTTTTTTTTTTTTTTTTTTTTTTTTTTTAAGTCGGTTAAAAATAAATCCTACCGTTTTATAGAAAATGAAAATTTAGTATTATCTGTCAACACTACTCCAAAATCCATGTTCACAATACTTTTCGACTTCATCGAACCTTTTTTTCGGAAGGGAAAAAATAAAAATAAAAGCGCCTAGTTAAACTGAGCTCACAGGCTATTCACATTAATTGTATTTATACTACTAATGATGTCTATCATTCATAAAAAAGAACTCACTCTTTTTGAGCAAAACGATAAATAATGAGGAAAGCGCCTTATCAGCATAAACCGGTATATCAAATTTGAAGCAAATCGGATAATTCTGCATAAAAAATCCATTTATCTAAATTAAGGGGGTTAGCCCCCGACCCCCCCCCCCCTTTATACTTAACCAATGAACCCACAAAACTAATCAGGGAAGCGCTTTATCAGAATGAACCTATTTACAAAATCTGAGGCAAATCGGATATTTCTATCAAGAGTATCAAGAGAGAGGCTTTGATAGCCTGTGAGTTAAAAAATAAAAATACGGAATTTATACTGGTAATTAACGGAATATTTCTTTAGTGCACATTACAAAAATCTACAATAATTGGATAAAGTAATACTAACTGTTGTTCACCACTGATTTCTTGTTGGTATTATGAATGCAAAGTAGAAACCACATGTAATAAAGCATTGTTCATTCGTAGCTTCCGTTTAATTATACTTGCGGCAACAGAGACACGTCGACGAAGAGAAACCTTATAGTTATTGCAGAGATTTTATCATAGATGCTACCACCTCCAACTCGTCATGTTACGGTGGAAAAGGAGACCATGATAAAGATAGATTTTATGTTGTTTTGACTTTTCGTTCAAAACACATAGATAAAATTAAATAAATGTGTTAAAGTATCATTTTTCTACGTGCATAGTTCTTGGTATCTCACTTCATAGTAATTATAACAGCAAATAATTCTTTTATTTTCCTATTTCTTATGGCGTTTCCTAAGTTATACAAAGATTAATGATATTAAATTCGTATGGATCAAAACCGGCGTTACACCTAATCGTTTCAAACAATTTGTTCTTAATTTTTATGTTGCAAAAATTATCATTTCATTGGGATAGAATATAGACATATATTTTATAAAAATTGATATATAAATGCATGTTATACATTGGTTATTCTCTTATTTTATAGGTTAGTCTTATTTTATTTTTTTATAGATAAAAGGGTCTTCAACTTGTGGCCTGTTAGTTACTAAGCTACCATATTTTGAGAATAGAAAAAGTTGCCTTTTTTATTGGGAGAAACTTTGTGATTAAATAAGGAAAAATTACGATTCAGAATTTGCGGCAGCAAAGAACTTTGAGAGAAAAGGGTTGAAAATCATTATTATAGTTGAACCTCGGATATTTAAGACGCGCAGTAAGTATACACACATCGAAATTATTTGTCGAAATATTCATTTATTGAACAACATCAAAGATTTACTTTATACATTTCATAATTATTATTGTAGATTGAAAACTGCAAGCGAACTGCAACAAAAGGATTTTCTTTATCAATAGTTTGCTCGTAAAAATCTACGTACTCCCTTTTTCTAATTACATAATTCAAACTTTATCCAAAGTGTTATCATATCAATTCTATGCATATTTTCCCGAACAACTTTAAACAAAGTGCTACTTTATACAAATTAAAAGACAAAACTTTTGAAAAAGAATTTAACAAATAAGGTAAAACCTTCTCTATGAATTGAATTCAAACTGATAAGTTCTGTTTATTTGGGCAAATAAATTGCAAAATGTGCTTTCTATAAACAAGAATCGTGTTCCCATTTTATGTTACCGTCTAGCATTTTCTAATTAAGATATACGAGTGCAACAAAGCGTAAAATATAAGCAGGCATTCAAACCTAAGAAATAAACTGATATTTAGAAATAGTTATGAAAAGTTTGCGAATAATTCAAACAAAATTTTAAAATAGTTTTCTAATGAATGATAATATTTCAAAATTTATCCCCTGTTTTTGTTCTTAAAATTTCTGTATGATATACGCTTTTAAGCAGAAATAAATTATATATTTGAGAAATGTTTATGTAGAGATCGACCGAAAATTCGGTTTCGTTTTCGATTTCAGCCAAAAATCTGAGTTTTTTCGGCCGAAAATTCGTTTTCGACGAAAATGCTACTGAAAATTCGGCCAGACCGAAACTATGTACATTCTAAAAATCTCGTTTCTTCCTTCGAAAATTTTCAACATTACGCATTAATTTGAGCTATATCGGCTCAATTCTTTATTTATTGCTATGAACTTTTACTGTTTATAATTATAAGTCAGGGCAAATTATAAAGCAAGCAATGCATATATCACGTTTTTCACGTGCTCATTAAAAGCTTCAGACTTAAACAATAATAGAAAAGTTTTAGTTTGAAACCGCAGAATTATATTGAATAGTCTTTTAGGAAGATCTAGTATAACAGATGACCATTTACAAAAATCATTATAAAAGATAAATCGAGGTATGCACACCTAAAGCATTTTTTAATTAGTAGATATTTCTATTAGGAAATTAACACAAAAAGTCCTTCAGGCCAGAACCGGGAGGAAAAGGTAAATTTCCTTGGTAGATCCCTTTAGTATTCCTTGATTTAAAAAAAAAGCTTATTTTACTCAAACACACGAAGCTAAAGTAAGTGGAATCCAATTGTAGAAGATTCAATCCCACTTTTCGTCAATACTGAATAGGAATGAAAATTTCGCCAAAATAGTCAGCTGTATTCAAGTTGGATTCATTAAAAGCGATTTATGTTTGTTCGCCAAATGTGACGATATCTTGCAGCGCCCGCTATTTTAAAACATGAGGTTGAATCTAACCACTAAACATGTTCGAGACCTTGGTAAGTCCTGTACACTAGTTCAGTCACATTGAAATGGGTTAATATGTACGAGTGCTGTCGCATGACAAAAATCAGATTGTTTCAAAATGTCAGACATCCTAGAATTTCAAACTGCTATATATCTCAGTCAGCCATTTTTAACACTTTCCAACATAGTTGAAAAGTGTTTATGAATTCTGTTGGTCTGCCTGTCTGTCTGCAGCCTGTCTGTCTGCAGCCTGTCTGTCTGCAGCCTGTCTGTCCATGCTCTAACTCGCGTAAAATTACTCAGATTGACATGTAATTGATTTTCATTATTGTGGTTTGCCATTGCATGTTTGGTATTCAAAATGAAATATGGAGCATTAATGGTTCATTTACAGGAGCATTCAAAAGTTTTCTGTTACGTTATGGTCTATGGAGTGAAATCATTTGCGGTGTATTTTAATAGTGTTACACAATATTAAACATAATGAAATTTATGCATGTTATTGAGGTGCACTAGAAGATAACGATCAAATGTTCAACATTTCCAGCACACGTACAGGGGAACTCAAAAGTATTTAGTTATATTAAGGTCCATGAAAAATAAAATAGTTTGTGGCATATTTTAATAATCTTACTCGGTTACAAACATAATGAAATTGATATGATGTTTTCATTTATAGTATGCGTTTTAAGTTTAACTAATCATTTGTATACTACGGGTTGTGTGTAAATTCTATAGACCATATAGAAAAGAATTCATTACCATTACTGAATGACCGTTAATTGCTTAAAGCTGTTTTTAACACTTTACAACATAGTTGAAAAGTGTTAAAAATGAATTCGGTTTATCTGTCTGTCCGATTCTCTGTATGTTTGCACGTCTATCTGTCCGTGCTTTAACTCGCATAAATACAGTCAGACTGTCATGAAATTTATATCTGTATTGGGGTTTACCGTGGAATGTTGAAAAGGTTGTCAGTATTGAAAAGGAAGTGTGTAGTGATTACTATTCATTTACAGGAACACTCAAAAGAATTCTGTTATATTACGGCTTATGGGGAAATATCATTTGCGGTGTATTTTAATGATATTACGCTATTTTAAATTTATTGAAATTTAAGTATGTAAATGAGATGTACTACAAAGCAATTATTATAGAATCTGGTGTGACTGTAATTTATAATTCATTTACAGGGACACACAAATATATTTGTCTACAGTATTGTCTGTGAAAAATAATTGCTGGGCGTGCATTTTCAATTGCGCTGCGTGTTTTAAAATTTAGCTATTTCTTGCTATCACTTAGTGTGTACAAAATTTTTTAGATCATACACAGGGCTCCAAAAAAGTTCGCAAGTGCATTTCCATTCATTTGTTGAATAGAAATTTTCAACTGTGCTGTCTTTAATTGAACTAAGTTTCAGCATACCTATTACGTAGTATACATACAAATCTATAGGTCATATACAGGGCTGCATAAAAAATTCGGACATTTTTCCGACTATTCCGACTGCTGATGGTAATCACAGCGATTGGTTTTCAACTGCTTTATGCTTTTTCTAAATTGATTATTTAGACTTTTTTCACCATTATAAACTGTAAAGTTTCATTCTAGTATTATGAATGTGTTACATAATCTATGCTGGATGCGTGATGTTTCGTTCTTGTTTAAGATAAAGACGAAACAAAAACTGCCCTGGAGTCTTTGTATCAAGATCAAACACTTAAGCAAAAAAGTTTTAATTCGTATTTTTTGTACCTCTTTTTGAATTAAAAAAATAATAAAACCATTTAAATGACCGCCATTTTTAAACAATATGGCAGATGAAGTACAATATGGCTTTTGAACTCGGTCGACACCTTAGTATGTCCCGTACTTATGTTCAAACACTTCCAAATCACTTCATAAATATGGCTTTTGAACTCGGTCGACACCTTAGTATGTCCTGTACTCATGTTCAAACACTTCCAAATCGCTTCATAAATATGAGAATTACAGCATGACAAATCAGATATATCCATATTTACCGGGTGAGCCAAAAGTTCGTTACAACTTTAAAAACTCATAGATAAGGAAGAACTTATGAGAAAGGAGTGCGGTTTGCAAGAAAGGGCTCACAAGGTAGTCAAAATTTTTTTAGCAGCAAAAAAAAAAAAAAAAATAAAATAAAATAAAATAAAATAAAAAGTTTAAAAAATCACACGTAGAGGACGCTGACGACTCGAAACACAATGAACAGGACAACAGTTGTGTCGTAGAATGTTCTGGAGGTCATGTGTTGAACATTTGTTATTGGAAGAACAAATGAATGGAGCGTATAGTTGTCCTTTTTATTGCGTTTCGGCGTCGTCAGCGCCCTCTACATGTGATTTTTTAACTAATTTTTTTTTTTTTTTTTTTTTTTTTTTTTTTTTTTTTTTTTTTTTTGCTGCTAAAAAAATCCGATTACCTTGTAAGCCCTTTCTTGCAAAAAGCACTCCTTTATCATAATTTCTTTCCTTTTTATGAGTTTTTAAAGTTGTAACGAACTTTTGGCTCACCCCGTACATATATAAATCAACATTCGAACGAAGAGTGGTTTTGGGATCTGGGTTCACGATCAGTGTAAATATACCAAAATTTTCGGAATTCATTTCCTCCAGACGGCTGCAATAGGTAGCTTTTTACGTTTTGTAATGTAAGCTACCTAAAATTGGTAGATTTAGCAGCTGTGAGCTGGAAAAACAAGTAACAACTTTTCTGCTCTTTTAGCGACTAGTTACACTGTGAGTAGGGTATTTCTCAAAAGGCGAATTTGCATGTACATTACATTTTCCTATAGGGTCTTTAATTTTTTATAATCATTGTGCCAGGCGGGAAGGATTCGATACTGATATTAAGAGTGGCAGAAATGTATTTAACAAAAGATTTACGTAACTGTGTGCTTTTAGTTGGGGCGATAAACATCTTGTTTCAGGCAGTACATTGTGCCAGTTAAATCCGAGAGTCGAACTTTTAAGGGAAGAACAGTCGATAGCTGAAACATAGTTTAAATTAAAAGGGAATAAAATTCCTTCAAGGAACATTTTAGTTTTAAATCTCGGAGAAACAGTTATCTTACTATAAATTGTAATAAAATACATCTGAAACCTTATTATGGCTAATACAAAAGAGCACTATATAATACATTGAAGTCATAGAACATCTTGCTTTAAAATAACGAGGGTTCTTACATGAAAATGAAATAAGAAGGATTCAACCCAAGCCCATTTCGGGCTTGAGGTCTATTTTTAGGTGCATTCGTGATTATATAAATACATAGCACCTATAGTCGTTGCTTAGTCAGTCTGTCTGTCCGTCCGTCCGTCCGCATATAACAGAGCAAAAACTACGCAACCGAATGGTCTGAAATTTTAAATACATAATTGTTGCAAAATTTTGTCAAGTCATTTCAAACTTTGTGAAAATCGGATGTATAGTTTAATTACAGGGACTGTCAAAAATTTTCCGTTATATTACGGACAATGGGGAAAAATATTTCAAGTGCCTTTTAATGATGTTACAGCCTTTCGAGCAAAATGAAATTGATATACACTTATGAAGTGCACTAAAATATACATTCGATACAATATGCGGTGCAAAAAATATTTATAAAATTAGTTATAGTACGAACGCACCTCATTTGCCACGTTTGATGTGCAATTACCAACTTGTTTAAATCAGTCTTCAGGCTCGGACTCAAAGCAAAAAATTTATTTATTAATAATTTGTAAAAAATGGAGGGAAGTGCCAAATAATATTTGAGAAACAAGAACATAGTCTAAGATTCTTCAAATGTTTTAGAATACTCGAAAAACCAGTTTAAAATGGAATTGAATTGCTATTGATAGGACACAAAAAATGTCCCATTTGATTCTGAAACTTTAACACGGTCAGTGTTAGTAGGATAAAGCAACCGTGTGATATCTCTTGCACATCGTCTCTTCTTGTTTGAAATTCTTTTTCAGAATTACTGGAAAACAGATCTCATGTCTTTCTGCCATATTTGCACAATGATACTTTAAAAGAATAAGACTTGTGACTTTTGCAGATTTTAGCTCTGTGGTGGGGTGTAAATGAAAAATGTTCTATTTTAAACATTCTTTTAGGGACATGAAAGTTCCAAAATGTCGTCATAGGAGAGTATTTAGGATTAATATTTACTTCTAAATAAGAAAATATTTTAAATGAGAAAATTAACATTTAAATAAATTTTTAATGTTACTATAAGTTTTTTACTGCCACTTTTTGGTATAGGGGTCATGCTTTGATGACACAAATCCGAAGTTCGGAGTTCGGAGTTTCGGAGTTCGGGCTCCGAAAAAGAGCCCGAACTCATCTCTAGTTCTATCCTTCAGATGGTTTGAATACATATATTTATTAAAGTAACGGTTGCCATATTTAAACATCTATGCCCCGACGGTACTTTAACCCTTTATGTATTGAATTATGAATTCATGAAAATTTTATCTTCAAAGCATTTTTCGTGAATTTTGGAAACTACATTAGAAGATTTACAAAATCATTTAATAAATTTTAGAAGGATTGAAGGATTTAGAAGGATTAATTAAATTTGAATCTATATGGATTTTGTGCAATATTTATAATAACCCCACTCAAATCTTTTATTTTAAATATTTTTCTTAGTATTTTGTAGAATTAGGAAATGTACAAATATAATTTCCTTACAATAGAAATATAGAAATATTACCGAATTGAAAAAATCCCCTCCGCCCCAATGCCAAGAAATCCAAAAAGATTCAAAGGCAAAATAAATCATCCTTTTAAAAATATTTTTGTTTTGTGTAACCAATAATGCTTTTGGAACAAGATAAAGTAATGCACCTATAACTTATTCCAAACTGTATTACTACTAATCTATGTATTAAATGAATTTTACAACAAGTTATTTTAATGGTACTTACAAGTACCGTCAGCGGATAAAGGGTTAAAGTATCATTAAAATAACTTGTTATAAATATCATTTAATGCATCGATTACTAGAAATACAGTTTATAATGAGCAATAGATACTTTATCTTCTTCCAAAAGCATTACTGATTGCGCGAAACAGAAATATTTTTAAATGGGTGATTTATTTTTCATTTGCATTTTTTCAGCTTTCTAAAGATTGAAAGATTGGGGGGGGGGGGGGGTTCAGTTCGGAAATATTTCTATATTTCTACTGTATATTTGTTTATTTGTATGTTTGTTCTATATATTTCCGAGTTCTACAAAATACTAAAAAAAGATTTTAAATAAAGGATTTGAATGGAATTATAAGTATTGCACAAAATCCATATTTTACTAATTAATTTTAATTGGCGAAACCCTTCTAAAATTTTTTAAATGTTTGTGTAAAACTTTTAATGTAGCCCCAAAAATTCAGAAAAAATACTTTAAAAGATGAAATTTTTATGAATTCCTAATAATGGACACAAAGGGTTAAACTCAGAATTTCTTCATTAAATAAGGCAAATATTACTTTTCCAATAAATCGGTTTTCAAACCCTCTGAGACGTAGGCATCCTGATAACAATAATATTTAAATGTTCCTTCGCTGGATTTTAAAACCTTTATATAAATTTCAAATGAAAAATTTTGCACTAAAGTGAAAACAATATTCTCATTTAGCTTCATAAATTAACTCCGAATTTATTGGTCTCATTTCATTCCCTCGATATGGGCACCTTACTCGGACTTCTCTCATTCTCATTCGAAATTCCTTTCCTGTAATTATTTCCCTTGAAAAAGAACATTTTATCCCCAGGGCTAGAAATCACGAGAAAGGGGAATCTTCTGGCACAAAGTGATTTTCATGACGTTCCGGTTGTGGCGTAATGATATCCGTTCATTGTGCAATGTCACGGAGGGTCATTAAAATTAGAATCTGTGCACCGCTTGAGGTAGGGAGGCACGTATTAGAAACTTCTCCGGGATTGTACGCTCCCAAAATACAATACTCGTGCCATGGAAGGCTATTTAAGATGACGTGTTTTACTCTGGATCTGTCCGGAGTTTCTTCACCACGTTTGCTCTGAATCATTTTTGTTTGTGTGTTAATTACTGGAAGGCTTGTTAGATAACTTTATATAATATTAGTTTCTTTCTTATACACATAATCAGAAAATATGCGCGTGGCTCAGAGGTTGGGTTCTACTTTTGATTACCACTATTTCCGAATTGTTATCTTCGCTTTATTTACTGACATAAATTCTGGGCTTAACTAAGGCGAAGATAGATATTCTCAAAATTAGGAACCGTAAAAGGGCTGAGTATATTTTCACATCTGATGTAATTTAAATATCGCATATTTTATCATTTAGTTTAATATTAATTTAACATGTTGTGAACGTGCTTAAAAACAATGTTTTTAATTAATTTGGGTTTGAATTTAAATAACATATACTTAGCTGGTAACTTTTGCGTTTTTTTTTTTTTTTTTTTTTTTTTAATCATTTTCTGAATAGGAATATTCGCCTCAAATCCAAACTGCTTATTTTCTTACTCCTTTTTAAATTCATTTTTGCTCTCAAACGCATCCGATTGATGGGTTCTCTCATTCAGAAACTATATAATATGCCGTATTGGTAGATTTTTTGATAAAGGCAAAATATATTTCAAAAAATGCTGTCGAAGTGGGCATTTTGAACCAAATTTCTCGAAGCAATATAGTGCTGAAAACGAAAAAAATGGTCGTACTGAGAAAATAATTGTTTATAAATCAGATTCTAAATAACTGAACAAAAAATAAAAATACAGGTCGCTTTTAAATCTCTTTAAAAAATCACGTCAGTAAGTTTCATGTTTTTTTCTTTTAAAGATGAGTCTGAAAATGTGGCAGAAAATTTCGAGTTGTTGAGCGTGGAAAAATATTTTTTTGGAATACCGCCTTAATAACTGAAAATTTTAGTTTAAACATGGTAAAAAATACTAGTAACAGAAAGCAAATTTTCAAACAAATTTACCAATTAATAACAAAATTGGCATCTTTGTATTTGTACAAAAAGAGCTTATAAAAATAATGCTCTTTCAATTTCCCCTTGCAAATTTCCTTGTTTCTTTAAACCCGAATTCTCGTTTTGCCACGAACGTTATTTAAACACTATTACAGAGGTGACAACCCCAAACTAATCTTCCGTGATACGTGCGTTAATTTGACCCTGGTTTAATACGTTTCGGAAATTTTTTTAAGAAATGAAATTAAATATGTTCCACGTAGAAACCTTGAATTAAATAAATAAAGATTCATTAAATAAATTTTCTAGTTCGAAAGTGGTTAACCTGGCTTAAATTAATCCAGATATTATGGAAGATTAATGGAAGGTTGGCAGCTATGCACTATTATTCCTATTTATTCTGGATCTGCACTTCTCTGATTCATTTCCAATTGCATTTCAGTTACTGGAAGATTTGTTACATAACTTATAATATTAGGTTCCGATACATGTCATTTAAACTATAGAGCGCACATTTTATAATTTAGTTTAATATTAATTTAAAATGCAGCGAATTAGCTTTAAAAGCAGTGTTTGCAGTTCATTAAGGTTTGAATTTAAATCATTTTTATAAACAAAGAACTTACAAAAATTATGCCATTTAAATTTTTCTTGGGAAATTTCTTTCTTTCCTTTATAAGCGAATTCTCGTTTCATCATGGAAGGCAAATGAAGTATTGTGTTTTACTGCACGACATATCTTTACCATGTTTTCTCTTATTCATTTCAGATTACAACTAATTCTTTTTTACACGGCTGTATGTTTAATGGTAATTGAATACCATTATTTTTTAATAGTAATTTTCGCCTTAATTTATCATCTGTTTCTTTGATTAAATAAACAGAGATTTCTTATAAAAATTAGTGGTGTTCAGTGTATGTACACCATTAAATATATAGTACTGTAAAAGCAAAATTGGGTGCGCTGGACCATTTGTTTGATAAGTTTATAGTATTAGGTTCTGATATAAGTAATTTAAATTATACAGCGCATGTTTTATAATTTAGTTTAATTTTAATTTAAGATATTCTGAACTATCTTTAAAAGCGATATTTGTAATTCTTTTTTGCTTTAATTTAGATAATATTTATTAAAAAGAAAGAGATTTAAAAAGTACTATCATTTCAATTTTCATTTGTAAATGTCTTTGTTTTATTGAAAAGTGAATTCTCGTTTAGCCTTGTAAAGCAATTAAAAAGCAATGTCTTTTTCATATGTATATGCACATGCACAACGATTTTTCAACTTATGATACTATACTTTTATACATGTAATTTAAGCTATACAACGCATGTTTTATTCTTTAACTTAATATTAATTTAAAATGCTGTCAACCAGCTTTAAAAGCAGTATTTACAATCCATTTGGGTTTGAATTTAGATAAAATACGCAAAAAATGAATTTACAAAAGGACTGCTGTTTAAATTTCCCGTTGTCAATTTCTTTGTTTCCTTGAAATGCAAATGTTTGGTTAGCCATGGAAAGCGATAAAAGAGTCACGTGTTTTAAACTGTATCAGCAGGGTGTTTCTTCAGAATGTCTGATATGATTACTTTTTTACACATTCCAACATAGTTGAAAAGTTTTTATGAATTCGGTTTGTAGGTCCATCCCTATGTCTGTCCGCAGGTCCGCACTTTTACCCGCTTAAATAATTAAATATACTCGGATTGCCATGTAATCGATATACCTTATTTAAATTTATCATTGCATGTTTGATATAGAAAAAGAAGTTAGTAGCACTTATACATTGCTCAAAAAAATTAGGGGAGCAAGCAAAAAAGGGAAGAGAACAGTGAGAGACAGCCATGCATGGGCATAAAATTGAGAGTAACACGTGTATCAATGCGCAATACAGAAAAAAACGCAAAAAAACTTGCAAGAGAGCTTTAATTCTTTGTAACGATGGGTAGAACGTGAAAAGATGGTTTAGGATAATGATTTGGTTATATGTTAAGGACAAAAAAAAGTACTGTTTATGAATGATGCAAGGTATTTAATATAACATATAGTCCCTTCGATTAGAGAAAACTGTCGCATACTTGTTTTCCATGGAATCGATGACATTATCGATAAGATTTCGGGGAGTACTGTTCCACTCCTCAAGAACTGCAATCTCCAATTCCCGGACAGTAAAAGGAGGCCTCGTTATCGCTGCAATCCGTCGACCGAGTGTGTCAAACGCATGCTCGATCGGATGCAGATCAGGAGAGTATGTTGGGTATTCCATATGCTGTGTTGTTTCAACTTAAAAATGTTCTCCATAAGACAAGCTGTATGCAGTCTGGCATTATCATGCGTGGAAAAAAGAAATCACCGATTTCTGTAACATAAAATACGAGATGAGGTCTCAGTATTTCGTCTGTATAACTTCGGACAGTCAAAGTACCATTCCGAATGATATGCAGTACCGTACGTCCACCTATGCTGATTCCAGTCCATAGCATCACCCCACCTCGTCTGTAATGTGATCTTTCACGAAGAACGAATGTGGGATTATTTTGAGTGCCCCTTTCTCTCCAAGTCAAAATATATCGGAACCCACATCCAGACTGAATCGGGACTCGTGTGTAAACAGAATTTGGCTCCAACAACGTTGCCTCCGAACTCTGCGTTCAGTTGTCCATATTCTTTGGACCGCACAGTTGCTTGAGATCAACGGAATACAGACCATTGGCTTGCGTGCATAGAGAACACCCTGATGAAGCCTATTTCGAACTGTTTGGCTGGACACCTTTCGTCCTGTGCCCAAGAACAACTGTGTTTGCAGCTGAGTAGCATTGACTGTTCCGTCTCGGTGAGCTGTTAACAGGATATATCGATCATCAGTTTCTGTGGTAGCACATGGCCGACCTTGTCCTTGTCGATGTCTACCATTTCATGTGTCTTGGAATCAATTCCGCAGCCTTGCATTGACACTTCTTGCGATTCCAGCAGCGTCCGCTACACTTCGCTGTGTTTCCCCCAGATTCAACTGTCTTGATAACACGCCAAGCCATGGATTCCGGTAAATCACATTGTTGTGACATTTTCAAGTCATCTTTTTTCAAAACGCAAGCTGAGCAATTGAATTTTACAACTGAGAGTGTGAAACAGACATTTCTGCAAAATCCCAATTACTGCACTTATCTCCTTTTTCTAGTTTTTGACGTCATAAACTTTAATTTTCGTGTGAAGTTCTTTTTATTTGTTTTTTACAACGCTTTAATTGCGTAATTTTGTTAAAACCATGGGCTCCCCTAATTGTTTTGAGTAGTGTAGTTTGGTTTCGTATGGTATGGTATATAGCAAAAGATCTTTTGCAGTGTATTTTAATAATACCACGATATTCCAAACACATAGAAATTAATATATATAGCTTAGGTACGCTAGAAGATGTTTACTATAAGATATGGTGCGTATAGCATTTATCTTTCATTTACAGGGACACAAAAACGTATTCTGTTACAGAACTGTCTTTCTATGAAATAGAATGCGCGTAACATTAATTTTTTATTGACAGGAACACGCATATTTTTTTTTTTTTTTTTTTTTTTTTTTTTTACATTACTGTCTATTTGAAATAACTGTTGGAAGTACGGATTCAATTGTAGTATACGAATTTAAAAGTAACTAAATTTTTGCATATTGCTGTGTGTTTATAAATTCTGTAGATCATATACAGGGCTATAAAAGAGAATTTCAGTACATTTCCGCTTACTGATGTAAATTGCTGAAGGTGAATTTTGAACTGTGTTATGTGTTTCTTAACTGAACTAAATTTTTGCATACTACATATACAAATCTATATATTATACACATGGCTGCACAAAAGAATTTGGATATTTTTCCGACGATAGATGGCGACTGCTGAAATTAGGTTTTCAAATGTGTTTTCCAAATTGTTTCTTTGGACAGCATCTTTCACCTTATTAGACTGTGAAAATTTGTTATATTATCCTGAGTGCGTTGGACTATGCTTGACGCATGGTTTTTTCACTTATTATTTTTTATCGTAATAATAAGATTAACTTCTGATACATGTAAATAAAACTATCCAGCGCATGCTTTATTATTTATTTTCCTAATAATTTAAGTTTCTTTAAAAGAAATTTTAAGGCAGTGTTTGTATATTGTATTTTAACATAGGTACCAAAATATCGTTTAAAAATGTGTAGTCTTTCAGTTTCCTCGTGCAGCTTCTTTTGTTTTCCACAAACCAATTTTTCGTTAGTTTCAATACAATCTGTGTTTCAAAGAGTTTATTTTAAGTCAATCACCAGAAAACCTGAATCTGAGTGACGTTTAAACCTTTCAGGGGTAAGCAATAACGTCTGTTTAATATTGAATTCTCACCGGAATAATCGAAAAAAAAATTATTTTTAAATAAGGAAAAGCAATTTTTCAGCCTTTAACCCCCAAAGCTAAAAATATAAAATTTAGTTAAAAGTTTCTGGTGTGAATCTTGTGTAAATTAGGTAGGACATAATATATCCCTCCGCTCCTCAATGGGTTAAGGGATATGTGACTCAACAAACACATTTAAAAAAATTTTGGTTGGTTGAACCAATTTTTGGTTCTTCAGTAGGTCCAACATTTAGATCTCCTGTTTAACCATAGCTCCAAATATTGGAACAGGATCTCACCATCTTATGGTTGTAGCTATTGCAACGCAAAAAGTTGTTTAGTCCCGCCACAAAACTTTTAACAGTGTGTGAGTTAATGTATATTGTACTTTCAGTTTCCTCGAGCTATATCGTTTTATTTGCAACATATTTCCTAACTGAAAATAATTTTAATTACAATTCCATCGAAATCAATATCGTATATTCGATTAAAAATGTATGAATTTTAAAATTAAACATGTTGTTTTCTTTAACTCATTGACTTGGATGGTACATTATTTATATCACTTAATTTTAATCCACAACTGCTAAAGTTATACCAGAATTTTTCATTAAAATTTTGCTTTTATAATGTACGGGAGGGAAAAAAATCATTTATTTATTCATAAATCAATACGCTTTAAATTGGTGGTCAATAATTTCCACATTTTTGCACCAGAATTACTTTACCCTGAGAGGGTTAATAATAAACATCATACGCATATTTTCACGATTAAATGCTACCGAAAATTGTTAAAGGAATTTCATAGGCAATTTTACTATACTATGTTACGAAGATTTAGTAACGTTAATGTAGTTATGTAAGATGTAAGTTTATGTTAGTAAGAAGCTGAAGTAAGAGTGAGACAGCCAAGTCAGTATTGCGTCTTGAATGGAGGGTCTCGCGTTCGTTATAAAGCTGCTATCAGATTCACCAACTTTTCGAGCAATTTTTGAGCCAACTCTTGATTTCCTCCAACTTTTCGCGAAATATTCTCTCAACACTCAGTGTGATAGCAAACAGCAATAACCCCAACTTTTTATCCACAGCTCAAAAAATTCTGCGCGACTTTCCGCCCCCAAAAGCCGCCGCGACTTCCCCACCCCCTACTTTCAACCTTTCAGCCAATCAGAGATAAGCGATTGATACGAATAGGCGATAGATATTAGCGGCTGGTACAAGTAGTACTGGTTTTCCTCCAACTTTAGCAACGACAATTGTAACCTTTTTCTCCCTTTGAACGGGAAAAAGTTGGGGTTAAAATCGGCTGAAAAGTTGGTTGCTCGAAAAGTTAGTGAATCTGATAGCAGCTTAAGTGAAACGTGGAGTTTGGAAAAGTTTTTACTACTGTGTGCAGAAGTGTATGTACGAGAGAGCGGGAGATACCCGTGTGGTTATTCTGTTGAATAAGCTTATCTGCGAAGGTAAATTAAGAAAGGGAAGAGTGTAATTTAATGTTATAACACAGCACGTAGATAATATCTTAACGTGTAACTTAATGATGGGCAGGATCTGGTATACCTATGCCTATAAATGTAAATAATGTTTTTTTAATGTAAATATTTTGTAAATAAATCATCCATTAATATTATTTGAAGACCGGTCGTGGCAGCATATCAACTAAAGAGTGGTTATTTGCATTTTTACATGTGGCTGACAAAACTTTAAGTGATAATTATCAGCGTATCGGCAACGAACCATCGCAAATATATACGAATAAAACGTTTTAAGATATATAAATACATAAATAATGTAAACAAGCATAAAAGTTCATTAGGTTTGTTTTCATAACTTTTTAGATCATTTGGCAACAAATCTAACATTCTGCAGCCAAGCTTTTAAAAAAACCGCCAAGGCATCTACACTGGAAAAGTACCCAACAATCCTTGTCACTAAGCATAATAATGAGGTGACAAAAATATCGTGCTACCTTGCTTAAAAATACAGCCATTACGTGTAAATAACTTCCAGAATGTTTTTGCTTTTGTGAATTGAAGCCATACTTATATTGAGTCATTTTTCTCCGTACATATCACTCTTGTCAGCTTCCTTACATCGAAAGTTAAAGTTTTTGAGATTGAATCATACTGCTTGAAATCGAGGCTAAAGAAAAAGACAGGCTACCACGGTGCATCCCACGTGTCTTTTTTTACAGACAGTTAGAGTGACGTGATGCTCTTTTCGCACACCTTCATTGGCGCATTCGAGCATCACGTGACTCCAGCGGTCTGTAAAAAGAGATACGTGGAATGCACCGTGATAGCCTGTCTTTCTCGTTAGCCTCGGTTTGAAATTTAATGTTAGGAAAATATTTCAGACAAGCACGCAGAATTAGGTATCTTGCAAATGTCTCTGTTAAAATTGCGTGTTTAGTTGAAAAAAAAATATAACCGTTTTAAGAAATAGAACTTTTAAAGTGATTGTAGCTTTAAACCTGCTTTAAAAACATAGCAAACCTATATCTATATTTTTTTTATGCTGCATTTTTTGTAACGTTTTAATACAAATAGGGAGCTTGAAACACCTTCAACTTAATAAAACTCATTTAGAAACTCACAAAGTCCACCAGAGACTCTTTTCTCTCCCTAAATATATATATTTTTTTTTTCGAAAGAACGGAAGTAATTATCAGAAAAATGAAAATAATTTTCATCTCACTCTCAAAATCCCCCTCCCGAGCCTTCTAGACATGTAAATACTGTCTCAAATAAAAATATCTCTGACGACAATTTAAGATTTATTCTCCCAAACATAAGAATGACGTGACAAAAATATTGTGCTACGTTGTTTAAAAATAGAGCCATCAAGTGCGAATAACTTTGCGAATATGTTTGCTTTTGTGAATTTAATCTTGTAACGAAAGCAGCCACTATGGCCGTGAATGTGTATTATTATTCCCTTTGACATCATTAATAATCTTTTCCAAATCCCGTTTGAAAGTCTTTCACTTGTAGGAGCATATGAATTCACATTTTTATATTCGGAATTTTGTAAGGTAAAAAGAGTATTTTTATCGCATTATTGTCCTATTTATCTGTTAAATTGAATATTAAAGTTGAGTATTTTGTAAATCTAACGAAAATGAAATAGAAAAAAAGTACTGTTAAGTTTAATTTCGCGTTTGATCAAATAAAATTCAACTCAATAATTTTCGAAAAATCATCTAAAATTAAATAATATTGTATTGTACAGTTTTATATGTTTACAATAGGGTATTATACTATGGCCGTAATGTGTATTTTATTGTGATCATAAATGTATATTATTATGCCCTTTCATATCATTATTAATACATTTCAAATCCTGTTTAAAGTTTTTCATTTTTAGGATATTATGAATTCAGATTTTTCTCTTCGAAATTTTCTAAAAAAAACAAAAATATTTGTATCATATTATTGAATTTTCTATTTATTAAATTGAATTTGGAGTTTAGTGTTTTGTAAATATAACGTAAATCAAATTAAAAAAATCATTTTCTTTAATAAAATTCAACTCAATAACTTTGAAGAGTAATCTAACGCCAAACAATATTTTATTGTACAATTTATATTCTTACAATGTAGGTTGCATTGCAGTTTATTCTAGTACTGAGAACACTTCTGAATTAACATTGTCCCAGCATTTTATTCATTTCTCAATTATTTAACATTTGGCGAAAATTCATAGATTAATAAAAAAATATATATATTTCTAATCAATCATTCGGTATGTCATTTTCGCAAATATTTTTAATTAACGTGGTTTTTCATGTATTACATATTTGCAGTCGATAATATCACATTGTCTATTGCATTACTTTGACTGTTTGACGATATACACCACTTAAGGGGTTTTCAGGTGTCATAAAAGTCCCTGACACTTTTTAATATTCAATATAAAATCAAGTAATTGTCGTACTGGAGTGCGGTTTGGACTAAAATGCTTCTCACGATAAAATATTTTCTTCAAGCAAGTAAAAGAAATAGTCCCAAACTTCGATCATAGACGGCACCACTTGTCTGTATGCTTGGTTTCAAACATGGTTTTTTCTGATTTTCAGATTATATTCGATTTGGTTTCGAAGTAACAACCTACGCAATTAGTTTTTTCGCTGTGAGTCGCCATTTCGTTGTCACAACGTCAAAACTAATCTGAAAAACCATAAAAACGTGTGCTTGAAAACAACCAATCGGACAAGTGGCGCCATCTATGATCGAAGGTTGAAACCAATTATTTTCATTTTCTTGAAGAAAACCTTTCATCGTTAGAAGCATTTTTGTCCAAACCGCACTCCTGTACGACAATTAATTGATTTTATATTGAATTTTAAAATGTATCAGGGACTTCTGGGAAACCCTGTATATTTACTTGGATTATATATCGCATTTATATACGCAAGTCTTATGTATTCAGTAACTATGATGCGAATATAAAAGAAGTAATACATATTCCAGGGTTCACAGCGCTCCTAATTTTTTACGCATTCCCTACGATTATTCGAAATCAAAAATTTTCAACATAGATTCCATAACAGCTGCAATAGAAAGCTTCCATAAGTAATGTCGTTTTAAAATACTGGCTGAAAAATTTTAGGAACGCTGTGAGCTCAGCATATTCTTTCATTTGTAAAGAAAATTATAAATATTGATAATACGTTTTGTAACGTAATTTAACAACTCCAGTCATGCAAAAGTAACAGCCATAAGTGGGGCATACTTTAGTGTAGATTGCGTATGGTAGATACTGTGATATTATCCAATGCAAACGTCATGCGTTTAAAGATATCAAGGAGGGTCCAAAAATGCAATGCCAGATACGTAATTTCCTGCGTATAAGACGCGAGTAAAATAAGTCTGTTTAAAACCAAAAATTTCTGTAGATAAATGAAGCCAAGTGAGTACCAAGTACAAATAAGTTCCATTTTGTTAAATAAAATTTCTTGTCGAAAACAGAGTTATTTAAGCTGCGGCTTGTACGCCGTAAATCATGCTAATTGACTGTTGATAAGTGCAAATACTCTCCCGACAAGTAAAAAAATATTAAGACAATAAACATTTAACTATTGATATAAAAAGATAGATGCCTTATTATACCAGGAAAAGTTTAACATGATCAATCACAGCATAGGTATAAATTTTCGAAATTCTCTAGTCAAATGCAAAAATTTGTACCGCACAATAATAGAGTACAAATATTATAATTATGTTATAAAAGTTTACTATGCGAAACGGCAGCACAGAATAAACGGTAATATTTTATTATTACAGATTTGCTTATAATGAAGCATTTTACTGAAATACGTTTGTCGGGCATTTCACTCCGATTTGCTTGTTCATGGTCTTAACTGTTCTAATAAACACTCGCACAAACACTAGACGTAAGTCCTCGAAGTACGGTTTATTTATGGCTACAGGTTCAAAATGAAACTTCCTTTCTCAAACTGCAAACTATTCAAATATCACAGCTTGTCGATGTGACGTTACAGTGTCGTCACAAATGGTCCCAATTATCACAGTCACAACCAGGGCTATATTTTCTGAACAGGTGCAAACAACGGTTTCAAAAATGTGATACCTTTAATTCGCTAAATACGGAAACTTCATATGAGGTAATATTTAAAAACGATCCCCACTGAAATATGCATAGGTCATTTTTGGATCATTCCATGTCATATGGCTTACATTTCGATAAGGCCCCTACTACACCCCCTTCAAATTCTGAGACGGTTGCAAAAGGATATACATATGGGTCCACGTCTGCAAACCGTCAGAGTCAGAAGTAGTTCAGTTGGGGCACCAAGGTTGCATCGATAAAATTCACTATTTGACTGAGGCAGGAAAACGTGCAAATTGCCGAGTTTTTTTTTTTTATCTTACAGATCATGATACTCGATCACATATTCCAAATGTGTGATCTAGTACGCCCGTTAGTGTTTTAAATCATAATTGCAATATTAAAGATCACAATCACTACACTCATCACAATTTGGCCTCAAATTAGGCCATAAAGCCTGTCGCGATAAATTTGACCTTTAATTTAACAAGCTGTAGCTACGGAACACATTACTTGAAAAGTTTGTCACTTAGCCAATTAAGTACCTATGAAAATGACATAGAGCTACTGAAGCCCTGCGTAATATTTATTAATTTATTGATCCCCACAATCCTCTCAAATATTAAATTCGTAAATTCAAGCTATTTTCAGACGCCTATGTTTTAAAAGGCACTTCTGATTTTTTTACAGTTAAGATCACTGTAAAAAAATCACACCTTAAGTGACAGGAAAACTTTTGTTTCATTTTGGATCTCCTCCGTATAAGATTTGTAAAAATCAAGTTTCAAAACACATATTTTACTTTTATACTTAACCCGGTAGGAACCGCGCCGGGCCTGATAGACACAGAGTGTGTATGGTTTTTACAATTGTCACTACTATCTTTTAAAAGTAATCTTCAACTTATTTTATCGCAAAATTTTTAAGAATTGTCTCCGACTAAATAAGATGCCGATTATTATTTGTATTTATTGGTGACAAATGATAAACCATTCATACCCTGGATATACGCGCGTTCTCCCGGTTAATAATTCTGAATCAGTGTTGCTAGATTGGGTACTTTTTAAATTCAGATTATTTGACTGTCACCATTTTTTAAAAATAGTATAATTCGCCTTATTGTTCAGAATTTTTAATCTATTTTTAAATAGGCCGAATATTTCTATTTAAAAAAAAGCGATGATAATCGACAATCTGGGGACAAAAAGTCCTCAATCTGGCAACACTGCTCTGAATACAATGTCTTTTTCAGCGAGAGAAATAAATATTCTTATAAAACTTACAGAAATATTGGTACATGTTTTTAAATTTCTCTCAATTTTCCTTTTTTTTACTATAAATAACATTTCAAAATAAAAATATTTTTTTAAATGCCATTAGATTACCCAAGCAAAAGTATCGATAAAATGATAACGTATTATCTCTGTAGTTCATCCAGCAATCGCCGTAATTCTTTTATTCTGCTATAGCATAAAAAAACCCCCATCTGCAGCATTAAAATAAAACAAATTACCACATGAACGATAATATTATACTAAAGAAATTATTCCTTTTCTACAGTTCAAAAAATAATTCAAATGAAGAAAGACATACGAAGACAAAAATATTTTCTCAGAAAAGTTACTTCGTTTTTTTTGTTTTTTTTTAAACCACAGCGGAATCTTTATTTGCGTATGAATTCTTTAGCATTATCATCATTAAGAAAAAACTCACGTATTTCTCAATTAGAGACAGGTTTCGATTTCCTCTAGAAAAACTAATTCTAAAATTTAATATTTCATCATACGCCTCTTGTGTGTATTTTGATGTATTTTCAAAAAAATGTTCTTTAATGTTTGCTGATAAAAATAATCAAATGTTCACATTTCTGGACTGTCTTATGATTTTTCTTTTCATTTTGTATTGAACTCCGTTAGAACTAAGAAAAACATTTTTTAATTTCTAGAAGTTGATGACACATAATTATTATTTTTTTAAATAATATAGTAACGGTACTTTATGCAGTTTTTGTTTCTTTATGTGTGCCCTTTAGTTACATTATTTTATTAATATATTGATCAATTTAATGCTCTTTAGACAATTGGATGAATTTCGAAAATTTATGCAAAAACAACATTTTTCTGCAGTATAAATTTTGAAAGGGCTTTGGATATCTTTACTTTCTGAAAATTACTTGAGGCTGATGCACGGTAACATCGTATAAATGCTTCATTTACAGGAACATACTTATGGTAGGAGCAAGTTTCAAGGACTGGCAAGCATCATTAAAATTGCGTTTTTTAAACCAACAAGTAGTAATGTGTTTTGACACGTTTGATCATGTCTCAACAAGTATGTCCACATTAACTGCTTTTCTCTTCCCTATTCTGTTTCTGTCTCAGGTCTTGTATAAAAAAATTCTTTTTCTTTATGTAAAAGTGCTGAGGTTTCTTCTAGTTACTAAAATTACAATAAAAATTACTGAAACCATACAAAATGTTGGCCTTAGGCATAATTATTCTTCAAATTAATTGCTAAGCTTTGTAAAAGGCTTTATTTTCTGGTACTATTATTTAAAGGTAATCAAAAAAAATTTAAATCACACTCTAAGATAAATACTTATCTGTGACTACAACAAAACAATAGTTTGGCAGTACTGTTTTGACATGTTGCCCTTGCCATATCTTAGCTTGTAGTCAAATCTCCATCCTGAAATTTCTTGTGCATAGCACTACCATACAATACTGTCAGAAACCAGAACTTCAGATTTTTATCTCGTGCCCCACCACAGATATCAATACCTCAAAAGTGCGATTTTTCACATTTTTGAAAAATTTGGGATTTTTTTTAGCGAAGAGAAAGCAAGTCCAAGATCTGGAACTTGGCTAGTGAGTACAAGTACTTTCGGCCTAGTTGTAAAAAAAATTATTTCATGTCGACGGTTCTCCTTGCTGGAAAAATTTCCTCTTGTAAACGGACAAATTTTGGAAAAAAACTGAAATTTTATGCTTAAATTTCCCTAATAAGCATTTAGTTTCGGAAACTACTCTATTACCAAATTTTTAGCCCGATGTATTCTGTACAAATTGTTTTAATCCGCACTTGAATTGGAGAAATAAACGATGCGATATTTGCAATTCCGTAAACCCTTCATGTGATAAATTGCTGCAGACGATGAAACAAAGATGGCCGCCATGCGCAAACAAAAATTAATAAAATTAAAATAATAGTCATTTTGAACTTCCATCATGTTAGGGTTGTTGTACAAAAAATTTCAGATTTTTTTTTTTTTTTAGAATGGTCGAGCAACTAGTGCTGGACCACTTGAAATGGATTGACCCTTGTCGAATGACAAAGAATGATTATTTCATTGTGTGTTGCTTGCTTTATCGTTTTGTATGTTAGGTGGCTGCCTTGAACATGATATGTTAGAAGAATTGTTGTTTCTAGTTTTTTGTTAATGTTTGGCTTGAACGTTTTAAAACAAAATTTCACGTACTCTAGGTGGGGTACTTATGAAAAAAAAACATTCTTTGAATATACACGGTGTCACAAAAAGATTCTTACAACTTCAAAATTTTATTTAAAAAAAGAATAGACCTGCAGCAAAACTAGTTACAACAATAGATATAATAACTCCAAAAGTATTTTCTGCTGCCTTAAGGGGTCTTAGGACTCTTAAAGCTTCAAAATTTTCGAAATTTGAATTTGTTTATATGTTAATATTCTATCTTTTCTGAACCTTTTGATATAATTGTTTCCTTGAAATTCCTATTAGAACAGAAGTTATGGCTTTTAGAATTATACCCGCTCAATAGTTGAAGCAGTGTTTCCAAAAATTTGATGTCATTTTTCTTCAAATGACGTTTTCGGATATAACGCGCACGATATCTCAAAACCTCTGAATATTTTTTCATGAAATTTTCAAAACATATGTTTCGTGTTAGTCTGTATAAACTGAACCTAAAATTTCCTCTTTGTTGTTCAAAAAAACATTTTTAGGTGTCTATACTGTTAAAAGTTTCGAAATTTTGCATTAGCTAAGTATAAATTTGTATTAAAAATATAATAATGCTGTAAATAGAAATTTATTTAAATTCATGGCAATTATTACGATCTGAAGTAAAAGTAGCCACCAAAATTTTCTTTCTAGTTGCACAATTTATTTTGTAATCCTCGCGTAAGCTGTTATACCAATTTTCTACTCAACAAATGTCTGACTGTTTGGAGCACCCTGTAAATGCTAATTCTATATCTTGCAGTTTTTAAATACATGAAATGAAAGAACATATTTATATCTTTCTTCCCGATAAAAGTTTGTGTTTTTAAATCATACACATTTTAAGATATTAAATGTTGAAAATGGTCTTTTTTTTTCAGTTATTCCCGAGACCCCTTAATAAACCTTAACATGAGATCCATTCGTAGATGGAAGAATATCAAGACGATATTCCAATTCAATGCGCGAAAGTTTGACATGATAACGTGAAAAGTAGTTACAGATGTTTGCATATTTTTTTTCAGATCTATGAATTATTTTTGTAGGGCTCCTAGAAAAAGTTTCACGTACTCGTCCCGCACATTCTTCACTAACGCTAGGGTGACCATTTTGAATAACTGAATATTTTAATAATCGTTTACGCATTGTGCAGCGTCATCAAAATACTGTACCACCATAAACATTCTGGAGAGTATATATATATATATATATATATTAGTTATTCTATCTATTGTTTTAACTAGTTTTGTTGTAGGCCATTCGAACCATCAAAGTTAAACTATTTTTCACAACTGAAAATAAATTTAGATCAATTCGTATGTTGCTACAGATGTTTCTCTGCAAAATTAATGCGGCCATTTTATTGGCCATACGTTAAATCCGGACATGGACATTGTATAACATATTTAAAGGATGCCCGAACGTTTTATTGCTCTTCTTATTATATTCCATAGTGATTCTGGCATCTTTATCTGTCTTCTAATTTCCTTTGCTGTCATTCGTTTGCTTGCATCCGTGCAAAATATAAAGCTTTTGTTTGATCGTTTGGAAAGAATTATTGTCCTTCCTGTAGAATTTGCATTACCATAAGTAGTCGGATTTTGTAAGATATTAAATCCGACACTCTAATGACAATCTTTGAACATTTTATCTTATCAGCAATTCCTTGAAGTGGCATTCCGATGTTGGTATAAGCTCGAATTTCTCCTCTTTAGAAGTCAGAAAGCATTTTTCCTTTCCCCATCGTCAAAATGTTTTGTGAATTAAACGAATGCACTAAGAAAATCTTTTAAATGCTTTTTATAAATGATATTCTAAATATCCAACAATCATGAACTGTGGTTTCGAAGTATTTACAGCATTCTTATCATTTTGTTTTAGCGTATTTTTTGCAAAATACGTTTTTAAAGAAAAAATTTAAATAATTTCAACAATTTTTGCAAAAGATTTCGTTAATATTAATTGAAATATAATGTATTTAATTTTAGCGCAAAGATTTGCGCATTTGCATAGCAAACAAGAAAAGATTTCTTTGTTTTACTATCGTTCCTCTCTCTTAACCTTTAACTGATGTCACGCGGTCTCCCAGACCCCGCGACTCCCAGCTGTAAACACTTTTACAGCTTTTTACTTTTCTGTACTGAAGATAAATAATATGAATAAAATACTTTTTTCGTGCAATTTAATTCATATGCTCCTAAGAGAAGTACAACGATATTGTTAGGACAAAATTTAAGTAAATTCAACCATTTGAGTTATTTTTTTTTTTTTTTATTCATTTTATTCGAGGGGTCTGAGAGACCGGATCACATCAGTTGTGTGACAAATTTTAGTCACATAAGTTAAAGGTTAATATATTTTTTTTTTTTTTTAAATATTTTTTTTATATATTTTTTATTTTTTTAGTAGTCCACTATATACAGGGGTATAAAATATAAGATTGCATTGATAAGGTTTCAAATCTTAATTTGTTGATTAAAAGATGACTTCTCATTTTCGGCGAAATAGGAGCTAAAATTCGCTAAAAATTAAAAGATAACTGGACGAATTCCGATTTAATTTTTGTAAAATGAGGACAAATCTTACGATATCTGCTTTAAAGACAGAATTTTGTTGTTTTTATGAGTGGATGAAAATCGGTGTTGAACGTGGAAAATTGGGGAAATACGCGCCTTTTTCTTTTCAATATAAAATAGCAAAACATCTAATAAAAATTTCTAAAAACCATGCCTTAGGTTCATTCGCACCTGTCTTCGTCTATCCGGAAACAAATATCAGAACTTCTATATATTTCTTTAGCAATGGCCAAAAAACAAACAGACGCGCACACAGACAATTTTTTTTTTAAACTAATGTAGTGCATCTGCCTTATAACGCCACACTTATTCAGGCAACTAATGACGTATTTAAGCCGGTGATTGGATATTGAAAAATTTACATTTCAGAGCGTCTAGTGAAGATTTTTTTAATGTAACACAATTGCTTAGCCCATCGTTCCTTTCACTGCCGAAAATACTTTTGGAGGGATTTATTTGGAATGGTGTTCAACTCCGGCGTCTCATTCTGCATATCCCATCTCTACTCACGAAACGAGATCCTTTCATTGGCGCCTTCAATTTCGGAAACAATCAAAAGTCGTAAGGAGCGAAAGAGTAGGAAAGTTGGCGAACGTTTGGAATTCCATGTTTTGCCAAGAGAGTCTGAATCAGTTGTGATGAATGGGCTGAAGAATTGATGAATCTTACGAAACCTGATGGATCTTACGAATAGTTTTGCTTTAAGAATCACCAAGCTTTGACAAAATTTGACGCTTACCTTTGCTCAACCCGATCAGTAATCTTGATTGAAATCAAAGTCCGACGAACACGTATGACAGCACCTCACTCGGCGGTCAGTAGCAGGCGACAACTGGCTCATTCGAATTCGTGGAGAAATTTCAAGCATGCACATTAAGCTGTCTCCTTCCAATGTGCACAGTGGCGCCTCAGTAGAATCACTATTGCTCGAGAAAAAGATAAATGTCTGATACTTATCAGACAGACCTCTTAGTATTGTGAATTATAATGGTTTTAAGTTTAATTTTGCACCTACACTATAAAAGAAAATCTAGAATTGAGCCAAAATTGACCCAGAGTGAGTTGATGTCTGGGTGCAGCAATGTTCCAAATTGGAAAAATTGCTTTATGACACAAAAAGGGTAAAACAGTTGTCCAATATGAGTTTATTGCAGAACCCAATTTGGAATTCAGAGTATACCCCAAAAAAGTAAATTTTGAATCATTTTTTTTATACTCAGAACTCTAATTTGATTCTGCAACAAATCCTTAATGAACACAATTAGAATTTGGTTACAGCAATAAAAGACCTCTTTTTTATCCCTTTTCGGTCATAAACAGATTGTTTTTTCTATTGGAACATTGCTGTATAAAATATCTTAGAGCCCAATTTGAGTGATTTTCAATCTCATACTGATTAAAATTTTCTCCCTAACAATTTAAAAATTATTTTATTACTTTTAAAATTCCAGAGAAAATAAATTATGCCTATCACAATATTTAGACATTTTGTGAAGAGATTATTATTTTCTATTTAACAATATATCTAAACAATATCTGCATGAATATTGATAAAAATATTATAATAAAATTTTCTGTAAATTTATAACAGAACAAAGCCTTTTTTACTAGGAAGCATATAATTTTTTTGCATGCTTAAATATACACATTAAAACCTTCATAAAATTAAAAAATATCTAATTTTGTAAAATATGATAAATTAGTTTGGTAAATTGTCTTGAGAATAATATATTTCATATGAAAAAAGGTACTTAAAATTATTAATAATATGGATAAAGCAATATAAATTACACAATATAATGTGCAAACTGCAGCATTAATTGTAATTTATATATATTTAGGCCGCAGGGTCTCTGTCCTTGCGCCTTTTGCGCTCCAAATCCCAGAGCAACGAATGCCTATTTCTTTGGGCCGTTCTATAACTCTGTCATTCTATCTATCAGTCTGTCTATATGTCTGTCTGTTTGTCTCTCTATCTGTTTGACTATATTTCTCTATTTATCAGTATGTATCTTTGTATGTCTGTATGTCTGCCTGTCTATACATCTATCTATATGTTTGTATGTATGTCTGTCTACACATCCATCTATCTATCTGTCTGTCGATATATCCATTTGCTTGTCTTTGTGTTTCTCTGTCCGTTTGACTATCTATCTGTACATCTGTCTCTCTGTCCGTCTCTCTATCTTTCTGCCTGCCTGTCTGCCTTCCTGTGCATCTATCTTTTTATCTACGTGTTTGTCTGTCTGCCTTTCTATATATCTATTTTTTTGTCTGTCGACTACCGCGATTCGCAAAACAGGAGGTGCGTCGTCGGTCTCCTTCAGTCGAAACTGACTGGAATGGTAGTAGACCCTATCACGGAAGATCCCACTGGAAAATTTAAAAAGCTAAATTCAATTAGTTTAACACATAGACCAGCAGATCCGGAAGTGGTTGGGGCGTTTAATACATCGGACGCCCTCGATGGTTTCGTGATTATTATAGCTCTTTATCGCTATATGTCTGCCTCTCTCTGTGTCTATATATCTAACTATTTATATATCTATCTCTCTGCCTGTTTATCTTCTGTCTATCAATCTGTCTGCTTTCTATCTATCTATCTATCTATCTATCGGTCTATATATCTATATAGCTACCTGTTAGTCTATCTATATGCCTGTGTGCTTCTCTGTCTGTATATCTACATATTTGTCCATCAGTTTTTATATATATTAATCTAACTATCTGCCTGCCTGTCTCTCTATATATCTAACTATTTATATATATCTCTCTGTCTGTTTCTCTTCTGCCTATCAATCTGTCTGCCTATCTATCTATCTATCTATCTATCTGTTTATATAACTATATAGCTGTCTGTTAGTCTATCTATATGCCTGTGTGCTTCTCTGTCTGTATATCTACATCTTTGTCTATCTGTCTTTCTATTTATCTAACTATCTGCCTGTCTGTCTCTCTATCTCTTTATATGGTTTTCTGTATAGATCGCATGTATATACACCGTAAAATAAGCAATTCAAATTGGGTTCTTTGAGGAAAATATAGTATCGGTTAAGACAAATCATTATTTACTTATAATAGTCAAATCATAAAGTTTGATGGAAAAATTCTCAG
The DNA here is from genome assembly GCA_963932465.1 of Maratus speciosus. Taxonomy (NCBI): domain Eukaryota; kingdom Metazoa; phylum Arthropoda; class Arachnida; order Araneae; family Salticidae; genus Maratus; species Maratus speciosus. Next base: position 538,772,376 of record OZ010796.1, read on the forward strand.
TACTACGAAAACTATTCCGCTTAAAAGATTACAGTATTAAGAACCTCTGTCAAAAATGCATAATCATTACTATACCATAATTACATTCGGCAATACTTCATGTACCTAACATATACAGATAATACATACTTACATATTCAGTTTTCATAACTTCATATACTTCCATAAGTGCACACCAAATGTTATTCCACCATTATTACGTTTTAAATGACAATGAAAAACAAAGAAATATTCTATATGAAGGCGTATTAACAAAAAAGTCCTTCCGGCCAGTGCCGGGAGGAAGAGGTAGCTTTCATAATCCTTATTTAAAAATAGCCAAATTATATCATTCAAACACACGAAGCTCAATTTAGTGGAAACCGAATATAGGAGATTCAATACTAATTTTTATCAATATAATGAATGAGAATTTCGCGAAATTAGTCAGCTTTATCCAAGCTGCTTTTCTTTAAAGTAACATATATTTGGCTGCCAAATTCGGCAATTTCTTAAAGTGCCTGTCATTTTAAGACAACATGGTGGATGAGGCTAAGCAGTGAACTTGGTCGAGACCTTAGTAATTGCTGTGCACATGCTCACTCACATCGGAATCGGTTAATATATAGGAGTGCTGTCGCATGCAAAAAATCAGATTTTTCAAAATGTCACCCACAATAGAAATTGAAACTGCTATATCTGAGCCATTTTTTAAGGTAATGACAAACAAAAAATGCTCCTGAATCCTTATATCAAGGTCAAATACTTAAGAAAGAAACCTTTTTCAATTTCTAATTTTTTTTGCACCTCACTTTAAATATATATATATATTTTAATTTAATGGTCGCCATTTTGAAACAAGATGGCTGATGAATCTGGCCAGCGAACTTGGTTGAGGTGTTGATGTATACTATCCACATGCCTTCTTACATCGAAATAGGCGAATACGTGTGTTATCGCGTGACAAATACAAGATCGTTTCAAAAAGTTAGCCATGCTAGAAATTCAAAGTGCTATAAATCAACCATTTTTTAAGATATAAACAAAAGAACAAATTTTCAGAAACAAAAACTGCTCCGGAATCTTTGTATCAAGGCCAAACACATAAAAAAATCTTTTTCATTTTCCAATTGTTTAATACCTCATTTTGAATTTTAAATTTAATTTTTTTAAATGGCAACCCTTTTGAAACAAGATGGCGAATGAAGCTGGCCAACGAACTCGGTCGAGACATTGGTATGTACTATGTACAGACCAAGTTACATCCAAATAGGTTCATAATTACGCCTGTTATCGCGTGACAAAAATCAGGTCGTTTTAAAATGTCAGCCACAGTAGAAATTCAAAATGCTATTACTCAGTCATTTTTTTTTAGATATAGACGAAAGAAAAACTGTTCCGGAATCTTTGTATTAAGGTCAAACACATAAAAAAAAATCTTTTTCACTTTCCAATTTTTTGGTATCTCATTTAATTTTTTTTATTTTTTAATTTTTTTAAATGGCCGCCATTTTGAAACAAGATGGCGGATGAAGCCGGCCAACGAACTCGGTCGAGATATTTGTATGTACTATGTACACACCAAGGTACATCCAAGTCGGTTCATAAATACGCCTGTTATTACGTGAGAAAAATCAGGACGTTTCAAAATGTCAGCCACGCTAGAAATTCAAAATGCTATAACTCAGCCATTTCTTAAGATATAGACAAAACAAAAACTGCTCCCGAATCTTTTTATCAAGGTCAAACACATAAGAAGAAAATATTTTTTCAATTTTTTATTTTTTGGTACCACATTTCAAATTTAAATTTTTCCTAAAAATTTAAATGACCACCATTTTTAAACAAGATGGCGGATGAAGCTGGCCAACGAACCCGGTCGAGACATTGGTATGTACTATGTATAAACGAAGTTACATCCAAATCGGTTCATAAATACGCCTTTTATCGCGTGAAAAAATTCAGGACGTTTAAAAATGTCAGCCACAATAGAAATTCAAAATGCTATAACTCAGCCATTTTTTAAGATATAGACGAAACAAAAACTGCTCCGGAATCTTTGTATAAAGGTCAAATACATAAGAAAAAAATATTTTTCCATTTTTAATTTTTTGGTACCACATTTCAAGTTTTAAAATTTTTAAAAAAATTTAAATGGCCGCCATTTTGAAACAAAACGGCGGATGAAGCTGGCCAACGAACCCGGTCGAGACAATTGTATGTACTATGTATAAACGAAGTTACATCCAAATCGGTTCATAAATACGCCTTTTATCGCGTGAAAAAATTCAGGACGTTTCAAAATGTCAGCCACGCTAGAAATTCAAAATGCTATAACTCAGCCATTTTTTAAGATATAGACGAAACAAAAACTGCTCCGAAATCTTTGTATAAAGGTCAAATACATAAGAAAAAATATTTTTCCATTTTCAATTTTTTGGTACCACATTTCAAATTTTTAATTTTTAAAAAAAATTTAAATGGACGCCATTTTGAAACAAAATGGCGGATGAAGCTGGCCAACGAACTCGGTCGAGAGATTGGTATGTACTATGTACACACTGAATTACATCCAAATCGGCTCATAAATACGCCTTTTATCGCGTGACAAAATTCAGGACGTTTCAAAATGTCAGCCACGCTAGAAATTCAAAATGCTATAACTCAGCCATTTTTTAAGATATAGACGAAACAAAAACTGCTCCGGAATCTTTGTATAAAGGTAAAATACATAAGAAAAAAATATTTTTCCATTTTTAATTTTTTGGTACCACATTTCAAGTTTTAAAATTTTTTAAAAATTTTAAATAGCCGCCATTTTGAAACAAAACGGCGGATGAAGCTGGCCAACGAACTCGGTCGAGACATTGGTATGTACTATGTACACACCGAATTACATCGAAATCGGTACATAATTACGGGAGTTACAGTGTGACATAGGTCAGATATATATATATATATATATACACTCTAAAATTGGGAGGAGTGAAAAGTTCACTTTTTGAAAGAGTGACAGGCATTTTTACTCTTTTTGGAGTGAGTTTTATAAAAATACACTCCTTAAAGAGTGGAGTTTTCCACTCTCTAGAAAGGAGTGAGATGTCTCACTCCTGAAAGAAGAGTGACTTACGTGTGCATTGCTTATTAACCAATCAGAGAAGCAAGGCGACGACACCCTTTAAAGATAAGAAAAATGATCACTTTTTCGTCCGCCATTTTAAGATTAGGATATCATTAAAATTATTCTTTGGAATACATAAAATGAAGGTAAGTCTTGTTTAATTTTAAGCATTTATCCGTGTAGATATGTAGAATGTCCAGATTATGAGCTAAATAGTTGTATGTTTGTATAACAAAAGATTGATCGTGGAGTATTCATAAGTGATTGTGAGATTTCTTCACGTAGCGGATTGAAATGTAATTGTTTTAAGGGGACCGGGAAAGCCGTATTTCCGCCATGTTAAATTCCCCAACTTTATGTACATTTTTCTCAGAAATGGTGAAAGATAGAGGTCTAGATTTTTTAGAGTAGTTTGAATAACATGTTTTACGTATTTTAACAGACCATTTTCGTTCTAAGTAAAATTCAAAATTAATTATTAATTATTTATTGAAAGCCATTTTTAAATTAGCACTTTTTGGTAAGATTTCACTGCCTAAAATAAATAATTCTCAACAAATCATTAAATCCCTGTGTATACAATATAACATAGTATAAGTATTAAAAAAAAATCTGAGGTCTTATGTTTAATAGTTATTGAAACAAGTTGGAAATTGCTCACCAAACGTGGCAAATGAGGTGCGTTCGTACTATAACTAGTTTTAGAAATATTTTTTGCACCGCATATTGTACTGAATGTATATTTTAGTGCAATACATAAGTGCATATCCATTTCATTCTGTTCTGAAAGGCTGTAACATTATTAAAATGCACTTAAAATATTTTTTTTCCCATTGGCCGTCATGTAACGGAAAACTTTTGACTGTCCTTGTAATTAAACTATGCATCCGATTTTCCTGAAATTTGAAATGAGTCTACAAAATTTTGCAACAAATATATATTTAAAATTTTAGATCATTCGGAAGGCTGTAACATCATTAAAATGTACTTGCAATAATTTATTCCCATTGGCCGTAATGTAACGGAAAACTTTTGACTGTCCCTGTAATTAAACTATACATCCGATTTTTATGAAATTTCAAATGACTCGACAAAAGTTTGCAACATTTATATATTTAAAATTTCAGACCATTCGGTTGGGCAGTTTTTGCTCTGTTATATGCGGGTGTTGAATTCAGACCCTTATCTCCGGGAGGGATTTCTGTGGTTCCGGAGGGGGGGGGGCATTATAGAGTTCCGGGGGGGATTGTACTTTTTGACCATTGAAAACACAAAATCTCAAATCTTCCGGAGGGGAAATGCACCCCCCCCCCACCTCCGGGCCACCCCCTGAAATCAACACTGACAGACAGACTAAACGACGAATATAGGGGCTACGTATTTATATAATTACGAACGCACCTAAAAATGGAACATAAACATGAAAAATCCAAGTTTTGAAAAAAAGTCGATTAAAGATTTATTGCCATTAAGCTGTGAAGTACTCTTAGAAAGAATGAATAATTTCAACACTTATTTTTTATATATATAAACATGTGTGACACATCGTTGGAAAGACAAAAGTTTAAACTATTTAATGATATAAAAAAAATAAAAATCGCTTTTTAGGTGCGTTCGTAGTTATATAAATACGTAGCACCTATAGTCGTCGTTCAGTCCGTCTGTCTGTCCGTCTGTCCGCATATAACAGCGCAAAAACTACCCAACCGAATCGTTTGAAATTTAAAATATATAATTGTTGTATAATTCTGTCGCGTCATTTCAAATTTTATGAAAATCGGATGTATAGTTTAATTACAGGGACAGTCAAATTTTTCTGTTACATTACGACCAATGGGAAAAATTATTGCAAGTGCATTTTAATGTTGTTACAGCCTTCCGAATGGTCTGAAATTTTAAATAAGGCAGAAGTGCCAGTAATGGTCACCCTTTGATGTTTTTGGTTCATAAAAAAATAAGTAATAAATATTTAACTTTAATTAATTTTTTTAAAATTTCGCCTTGCATGTTTTATAAAACTGGGTTATTGTTGACACTTTTAATCAAACCAATTAGGAAGTAGAAAATAATGTTTCAAAGTTTTGCTGTTTTTCTGTGAAAATCTTAATGAAGAGGCTAAGAGCTGGCTTCGTTTAATTAATTTATATATTATTTATTTTCTTGCAAAATTTGAATGCTTTTGTTTGAGTAGCAATAGAAAACTTAGACTTTTATATACTAACGGTCATTTACGAAATTTCATTTATTTTTAAGGTTTTAAGAGAGGGGGTCTATTACTAGAATGGTTAATTAGTCATTTTCCACCAAAACTTTTTAAATAGCTGCTTTTAAGTTAGTTTATGTGATTAATAAAATTTCAATATTTTATTCTTTTTTTATGTATATATACTTTGCTATTTTAAAATCTGGCAATCAAACCAGCTAGGTAGTAGAAAATATTGTTTAAGAGCACAGCCAAAGACGGGCTCATAGGTCTTAATACCTCTCCTTTTAAATAAAAGCAATTAAGTTACAGAAGCTATTAAAAATCTATTTTCTGTGTTAAATATTTGGTTATTCTTATTTGAAAAAAAAAAAAAAAAAAAAAAAAAAAAAAAAAAGTAATATTCCTTAATTTATAGGCAATATTCATGAAACTGGTAAATCTGCAGATCAGTGGCCCCAAACATCAGTTCTACAGTTTTATTTTGAAATTATTTTACTTAGCATTTAAAATATTCAACTCACAATATCATTTCTTTCATATTTGCAATATTAATTATTATAAATGATATATCAAGTAGTCTCTGGAAGATTAATTTTTAAAAATAGCGAGACAAAACTAAACATCACTAACATTCCAAAACTTTTTTTTATTATTATTACCTTTTAAATCCCCCACTGTTTCAATAATTTAATAGCTGTAATTGCCTGATATTTAGTATTTTAAACTATCCATATAAAATAATTAAAACATAGATCGTCTGATAATTACAATAATTGATGCAAACAGTAAATGATCATCACAAATTTTTTATTAATTACTGGTATCCTTATTGTTAAATTTATTTGAAAATAACCATTTTGTTTCATTAGTATGTTTTCATTAAATTCTGGTTCTAAATACAGTCATAAAAACAATTATATTTATTACTTTTTATGGGGTGTCCGTTACTGGGCCAGAGGGTGACCATTACTGGGCTTTTGGGTGTTTTGGTATATTTCTGTTATTTAAAATTAAATTTCGATTCACATTGGGAAATGAGACTATAAGAATGGTTAAATATTGTTGATAGAATATAATATTGAAAAAACTGGAATGTAATAATTATAACTATTAATAAAAAATAAATTTAAAAGAAATTCCTTAAGAGTGTCCATTACTGGCACATCTACCCTATTTAATTGTTGCAAAAATTTGTCGAGTCGTTTCAAATTTTATGAAAATCGAATGTACAGTTTAATTACAGGGAGTCAAAAGCTTTCCGTTAACTTTAAGGTCAATGGGAAAAATTATTTCAAGTGCATTTTAATGATGTTACAGTCTTTTGAACAGAATGAAATTGATATGCACTTATAAAGCTCACCAAAATATACATTCAGCACAATATGCGCTGCAAAAAATATTTATAAAATTAGTTATAGTACGAACGCACCTCATTTGCCACGTTTGACGAGCAATTTCCAACTTGTTTCTATTTCCGAGGTCAATCTTTTCCTATAAAACATATAAAATCTATTTTGCTCATATTCACAAAATACAATATCTACGCGAATAAAAAAATTAAATTAAACATGGCTTATCGCGTCATTTCATTAATAAGTATTGTATTAATTTCATTTTTTCAGCAATGACGGACGAAAATTAGAAATCATGATTAAGTTAAGGAATATGTTTAAAAGAAAAATATATACATATTCCAGAGAACTTAAAAGTTTTACTTTAGACTCCAAGTTCATATTAAGTAAAACAAAAGCAAATGACAGCGGATAATATATATATATACATTCTTAATATTTAAATCATGCTTAGAACTTATTTAAAAAAGATGTGAGTTTATAAGTTTTGTTTTTTAAATGGAAAAATTAAAAATATTTTAGAACAATAGGACTTTGCAAAAATAGCAATAATTTAAAGAAAAAGTACGGTTTTATATTTAAAACAAAAATTAAAATCAAATCAAACATTGTTAAACATATAACATCCGCTGATTAAAAAGTTATTAATAAAACTTTAAAAGTAATATCTTTATAGGGCATGCAATAAAAGCAAACACAAAGTATAAGATTGGAATAAAATATTTTAGTTTATTACTATTAGTAATCTAATTTAAATTCGTATGTAACTTTAACTGAATTTTTCCCTAAAAGTTCAATTAGTGTTACAAACCATGAATTAAATAAATATTGCTAATAAAGTATTTTATTCCAATCTTTACTACGCTTGTATCTATTTTCATTGCATGCTGTAAAAGATGTGATTCTTTTAAAATGACCATAGAAGAGAAAAAAAAAGACTACATTAAAAAATGAACATTCACTTTTATGAAAGAGTGACTATTCACTCCTACCAGGGGTGAAAAACCGCACTCCTTTAGCAAGAGTGAATAGTCACTCCTCCGAAAAAGTGATTATCCACCCCTGTTTAGAGTGAATATTCACTTTCCAGGAGAGACTATTCACTCTTTCAGAGAGTCAAAAATTTCACTTTTGCTCAGAGTGAATAGTCACTCTAAAGAGGTTGGGCATATTTTGACTCTGCGATAGAGTGACTATTCACTCCTCCGAAGTGAATAGTCACTTCTTTTTATTTAGAGTGTATATATATATATATATATATATATCAATTTTGAACGGAGGGTGGTTTCGGGGTCTGGGGGTCATGATCGATGAAAATATACCAAAATTTTTTGAAATCGCTTTCCTCCGAACGGCTGCAATAGGTAGCTTTTTTGTAAAGAAAGCTACCTAAAACCCCGAAATTCCGCACTGCGGAGACGTTTTTGACCAATCAATGCGCCCACTGGAACTTGATAATAGCGTATTCGAAAAAATTGTGTAACACGGTTCCGAAATTGGCACTCAGCATAGACCGCGCGCAAGAAAAAAAAAACCTGGGCTTACAGCCATATATAGAATATTCTAAAAATGGAATGAATTTTGATACGGTAAAGCTAAAATACTAGGCGTAGAAAATTGAAATTTGAGTTAGGAAAAGGAAAGAAAAATTGTTTTAAGATGGGCATAAGTAAATTAAATAGGAAAAAATGTAGAAATTTTATATATGTTATTAATTCACTCCATAGAACTACAAAATTTAACAAGCATTTGCCTCTGATGTCTTATATTGCAGGGGTGCAAGCGCTGCGCAACAAATGGCTGATTTTGACCACTAAATTTTAGTAATATTCTTCGCCTTATTAAATCTCAGAAATGCTGACAATAAATAAGGTGAGGAATACTATAATAATTTAGTGGTAGCAATCAGCCATTTGTTGCGCAGCGCTTGCACCCCTGGTATTGTGATTCATGGTATTGGTCAATATCATTTGTTTCAATGGTCTAATTGTACAGAAAGTTTATGTATATATATATATATAGTATATGATGATTTGTAATATTATATAATGGTTATATATATATATATATATATATATATATATATATATATATATATATATATATATGATGATGATGATGATTTGTGATATTTTATAATAGTTATATATATATAAATATATATGTATATATATATACAGTGGTGGCCAAAATTGTGGACACTTTTAGGTACCTTTCATTACAAAAAAAAAAAAAAAAAAAAAGCGCTACCTATTGCAGCCGTTTGAAGGAAAACACTTCGGAAAATTTTGCTATATTTTGCCGATCACGACCCCCAGATGCCAAAACCACCCTCCGTTGAAATGCTGACTTATTTATATATACTATATATAATTTTATATCCATATATATATAGTATATATATATATATATATATTAAATTTGAAATCACAAATATATGAAGAAATTGATAAAGTTCTAAAGATAATTTAGAAATGAACATATGAAACCAGTATGTAAAATAAGAAACTATGAATGACTCACAGAATCATCAGAGGAGCTTGTGAGTTCATTCATAGAAGATGCGTTATTTCATCCAATTTGTCGGAATTAAGCCTAAAATGACAAAATGTAGCTCATTATAACGCAAACATTACAGAAAACGGATAACAAAAAGCTAAGAGATCCAAAGAAAGATACACCTCATACAGGATATTAAAAATTATTAGAGCACAATACCTGAATGACATACTAAGAGTCAAAACTACTGCATATCAGCATGGAAAACAAAGTTAAGACTATTTTAACATGTGATGTACAGTTGAGCATCTGAGTGAAACCCATAACTGTGCTTCCATCTGGTATGAGAAAGGAAAAATGTAAATTGGAACTAGATTAATAACAATAATGTTTAAAGTTGCCATCTTAAGCCCCCCCCCCCCAAAAAAAAAAAAAATCAAATGAATGAAAATGATTGAAGAAATCAAGAAAAGACTTAGATTAACTGTTAGTTAAACTAGAATGAAAAAAATAGGAATAAAATTAATAAGTACTGAGTGAATACAAAATAAAATAAAGAAAAGGAATAAATTAATACAAAAAAGAAAGAAAGAAAGAAAGAAAGAAAGAATTATATAAAAATAAATAAAAGGGCAATGGATTAAATTAACGTTTTAAAGACAAAAAATTGCAATATAAAAAAATGAGAATATAAATAACATTTAAAAGATGAGGAATATTTGAGATAGTAAAATTTAGCCATGTATTATGTAAATAAATGTGAAAATTTAAAAAGCAATGAGGAATATTGAGATAGTAAAAAATATCCTTAAATGATGATGCAATATGTGAAAATTTATTATGTTAAATGCATGATACCCTATATATATATATATTTATTTATTTATGTCCATACAATATATAAGCATATATACATACACTTATACACGCTCACACACATAAAAACATATAAGGTTTTAAACTTTTTTTAGCATTCCCGACCTCAACCCTCCATAATGGTATTTTTATTTTTTATGTTTTTAGTGTATAATGTATGGAAAAAACATACGCCAAAACTTTTTTTTTAAAAAGAATATTTAAATTATATGTATGTATATATAATATATATATATTATATATACATACATATAATTATTTGTGTGTATGATTTTTATAACTTTTCAGCAATCCACATCCCACACTCCATAATAGTGTTTTCGATTTTTTAGTTTTTTTAAACATATTAAATGCATATACTGTTAAGAAGTAGAAAAAAAAATGAATATTAAGATTTGAGCCATGCAGATATAAAAGAGATGGGATAATTATAAGACAATGCTAATTGCTTTAATTTAAAAATGTTAGGCTGTATGAATTGGGAGGAACATAAACGTTTGATACGAAGACTATGATTAAGCAGAATATTTCTATATACTGAAATATGCAAGCAGGAATTAAAGTTCGTAAAATTAATTACATTAAATGAAAATTCATTGCGTTTATCATAAATGTTGAATGTTAGGGTGTTATTAGGGAGAATATTAATTTTAACATCCATAAAATTGATACTAAAATTATTTGAAAAGGTAGTACTAAGTTCTAGATTAGAAGGGTACTTTACAGGAAGAGATATAGAAATATTATCTGTAACAGAAAGAATAATTATATCATCTATGTATCTGTAGAGTAATAAATTATTATTAATAAAATTACGTTCATAAAAGTAAAGATATAAATCAGATAACATGCTTGATGAAGCAGCTCCTTGAGGATATTGCCCTGTATTTGAATAAAAAAAGCATTGTCTTGGAAAATAAAATTATGAAATAGTAGAAAGTTAGTCAAAGATTTGAAGTAGTCAGTAACAGTGTTATCAGGTAAATTTAATAAAGGAAAATATTCTATAAATAATGAATTGATAATAGAATGCAAGTCTTTTAGAATGATATTATTAAATAGGTCTTTGAAATCTAAAGTAATAATATTATTGACATTTATTAATGGCTTTATTTTATCCACCAATTCAAAACTGTTTTTAATGCAGTGAGTGTTGTCTTTTTTAACTGATAACTCATAAATTTGTGTAAGAATATTTAAAAAGAGTATATTAGCACGAGTATTATATTTATTGCATCCTACAGAGACAGTGCGGAATTTAAGAGGATTTTTGTGAAATTTTGGAATCACGACTACATAAGGATAATTGAGGTTGTTATTTTTAATGTCTAATAATTTGTGATAGCTTAATATATGATTATTATTTTCCTTTAAAGTAACATGATGAAGTTTGAAAATATTATTAGAAGTGACTGCTTTAGTTAGGAGGTGATGATAGTAATATTTGCATATGATAGCATAGTTGTTAGTAGCCTTATCTAAACCAGCAAAGAGGAAATTGCTGGCCAGCAGCAAGATAGGTGTTGGCAATGATGGAGAAGTGCTGGCTGATGGTCTACCTCTGCATGACCACTGCTGGACAGCTTCAGTCAACTTTGCTGTTGGAAATTATCAGATAAAATTCTGGTGGGCATCCATTTTATCTCATGCGCTGGCTCACCACTACATGGAAGTGCACGAACTTTTGCATTATTATTGCTGGGAACCCTTACGCTAGGTGGCGTTGCGAATATCGAAGACATTGAGTATTTGAACACAAATCAGAAATGAGTATCTTAACACAATTTAAGCTGTGAAGCTAATTTTTTTAAACTGTAAAAAATATAGCACCACTGCCACCAACAAAATAAATAAGTAAATGAATAAAAAAATAAATTCTTTATTTCAACACACTTTTTTTTCTCCTTAAATCTGGTTTTACTAGGTTACAAAGGATTTCGGTTTTCATAATTTACGCAGTTCAGAATCAATAATAAAAAAAAGCGTATAAAATACATAGGATTTCTATACAATAGAGTAATATCTATACTAGTTTAATGTTTGGGAACGTAAATTACAAAAGAAACAAACGTGAAGTAGTGTAATGAGAGCTTGAAAACTACGAGCAATCGTAGCGTACGCTGAAAGCACTTGTTCATGTCCGATCACGAAAACCAAGCAGCATCGATCGCGGTCATTACTTTGGAGGGTGACCACATGCAGTTCAAATATTTCTATAGACATTTCTATTATAGACACATCTACAGATGTTACTATAGCTCTTGGTGAAACTAGCTTATAGAAAAAAAGAGCCATAATTATATAATACTTTGTTTTTTTATAGAATTGTATAAGAAATTTTTGTAAAGGAAAGTGCTGGGCCAGCAAAGGAATAGCAGTGGGATAGGTGCTAGCACTGCATGAAAAGTGCCGGATTGAAGTAATGTGATGGCATACCAATGCTTGCCTGCTGTTGTCCCTCACTGATGGGCCAGCTGCATTTGGCTTGGACACTTTTCGATAGGTTTAACTAATGGCACCCTTGCACTTTACCGCTGATAGCACTGCTGGCTGCCATCTTTTTTCCAGCTGATGGCCCACTGTTTCTTTCTTTGCTGGGACACATGTAATGATGAAATTATTTTGAAGTTCTGCAATATGTGGTTTAAGGGTGCAGAAAGAAACTGAATTTATGGCAATATGAAGTTTTAATAATTGTTGTTTCAAAAGAAAGATGACATGATGCTTCCAATCCACAAAATATTCAGTAGGTTTATTATAGTTGATATATATATATATAAACTTTGTGTACAATTATACCATTGAAACAAATGGAATTGACCAATAATTATGAAATCAATATTAAAAATATCAGAAACCGCATACTAGTTAAATTGTATAGTCCAATAAAATACCTTATGAAAATTAAAAGTGAGGGAGAGGAAAAAACACACACGACAATTTTATATCTGAATTTTGTCCTGCTGTAACTCTCGAATTATTGAACCGATTTGGTTGAAATATTTCATGTGTATAGTACATACTAATTTCTCGACCGAGCTCGTTGGCCTGCTTCATCCAGCATATTGTTTCAAAATGGCGGCCATTTGAATTTTTGAAAATTTTTAATGTTTTCTAACATTGTATACTTATAGAAAAAGTTACGTTTCATAAAATGCAAACACTTATGTATCATTTTAAATAGGAATGTTAGGAACATTAAAAAATATTTTAAAGAGTCACACAGTGTAAGTTAACAACATAGGTCATTTTAAAGAGGTAATTTTAATAGGTCATCATAAATTTCAAATGGCCGCCATTTTGAAACAATATGGCGAATGAAGCTGGCCAACGAACTCGGTCGAGACATTAGTATGTACTATGCATATGAAAATTTCATCCAAATCGGTTAAAAAATTCGAGAGTTACAGCATGACAGATTTCAGATATAAATACACACATTTGTATATATGGATATATTGGGTGAGTGCAAAAGTTCTACCCGTTTTGGAGATATGTAAATGTCAAGTAGAGTACGGATGTTACAGCTGGCGTTTCGAGGACAGGAAAGTGGCCAATAACGCGTGGTGCAGTAGAGTATGCATAGGCACAACGTTTGTCAGAATAACTCATGCCGAACGAAAAACAACATGGCAAGCGAGAAAGACCGCATCAGACATTGTTTACTGCACGAATAAGCTAAAGCCGTTACAGCAGCCGCAGCTTGCAGCAGCATTTGTCAAGTGTATGCGGAGGATGCCATGGACGATAGCACCTGATACCGTTGGTTTAGGAAATTCCGGAACGGAGACAGGAGATGTAAAAATCAGTCCCGTTAAGGACGCCGATAAATGGTTTCTGACGAGGATCTGGACACAGCCATAACACAATCCCCACATCCCACAGCCGAAAAATTAGCGGAAACGTTCTTAGAACACAGTACAACAGTCTAAAGACTGATGCATGCGTTTGGCTTCATTACCAAGCTCCGTCAGTGGGTACCACACAAGCTTACAGTAAAGCAACGTGGAGAGAGGATCAGCACCTTTGTTTCTTTCCTTCCCTGCAACAGTAAAGAACCATTTTTGGAACCAAATTTTAGCGGATGATGATAAGTGGATACTGTATCGTAATGTGAAACATCGAAGGACCGTGGTCCGATGTTGCAGAGCGTATTCCATCGGCCTAAATATCCCGAAAATGTTTTACTCCGTGTATGGTGTGATGCCAAGGGCATAATCAACTAGGATGTCACTGCACCAAACCAAACGATCAATGCAGACCTCTACTGCCAACAATTGGAGAGACTGTGAGCAAAACTCACGTCTAAGCGGCCAGCACTCATCAATCGCAGAGGGGTTCTCTTTCATCACGATAAATCCAGACCTCGTGTTGCTTTAAGGACTCGGCAAAAGTTCATGGACCTTGGTTGGAAAGTTTTACCTCACGAAGCATATAGCCCCGACCTTCAACCTTCCATTTATATCCCTTTTTAATCGATACACAACGCCTTCGATCGCCGAACCTTCAATGATGTGGACGCAGTAAAAACGGCGTTACAATAGTATTTTGATTCTAAAACAGAGCATTTTTATCGTCGTGGGATTCACTTACTGCCAGACAGATGACAAGAGGTCATACATAATATGATGGTGCTTGCGTGGATTCATAGGTGCTTAACTTTTTATGTTCTCCGCCTTCCTATTTTCACTAAAAAACGGGTAGAACTTTTGCACTCAGCCAATATATATATGTTATATAAAAATTTTACTTTTACTATTCATTTAAATTATTCTAAATTGCCGGCATATTCATTATTTCCTTTTTTTTAATACGCTCTATTATTTATTTCTAGTTAAATTCCTATATTTTTAAAACGCGTATCTTAATAATAGTTTTATTCCAAAACGTAAGCTAAACATTTAATCCCGTCATAAATTTTTATCGTCTACCAAACTGTAAAGTTCTGAACGCAGTTACTTATTTTCGAATGTTTATAAAAACCTTTTTTACATTTTTATTCTATTTCATCTCATTTTCCAGCCAGCTGGGAGACAGCCTTTTTTCATCGAAATCCTTCCATTACCAGCGCCGGGATTCTTTTCTGTGACGTTTCTCGATCGCTCTCCATTGGCTGAGTGACGGATCGCAGTTTCACTTCGAGTCTCGTTCGTGATTTTGTTTGGTTAGCTTGAAGTTTTCATTTCAATATGATTTCCTCCGCGTATTCTAATAAATAGCTCGAGCATGAGCTCAGGAGTACATTTTTTGTGCTGTTTGGTTGTTTACATAATCTGTTACCTGGTGTCCTAAGTCATGTAGAATATCCATTTCGTTATTTAACATCTATTTCGCATGTGTACCTAGTTTATGCTCGAGTGGAATGCTCTGATTTCTCATCTTGTGGGAATTGTTTAATGTTAGTATATTCTGATGGAATAAACAGTTTCCTATGACTGCGTTTCTATGTCTTATTGGGAAAACCCCAGATTTCTTCATAAGCCTTTACTTTTTTTACCACTCATGCTGCCTAATCTGCCTTGTATTCATCATGAATAAATGAGTTTTGATTGGACTCTACCAATCTTATCATCGCTCCACAGCTGCTAAATTTCCACAGAGTTGACACCTCCACTAGCGATGCTTCCGCTAAGTGGTACGCCTGCTATACAACCTCACCAACGGCTGATTAAAAGGTGCTACGAATCCAGTAATATGTCGTAAAAAGCACGACGTGATTGTTCGACTTAACCCATTAAATTGTTTCGTAATATATATACATATATATATATATATATATATATATGTACAGATATAAATATATATATCTATATATATAGTATATATATATATAAGTCAGCATTTCAACGGAGGATGATTTTGGTTTCTGGGGGTCATGATCGGCAAAAATATAGCAAAATTTCCCGAAGTGTTTTCCTTCGGACGGCTGCAAAGGGTTGCTTTTTACTTTTTGTAATGAAAGCTACCTAAAAGTGTCCACAATTTTGGCCGCCACTGTATATGTATACCTCCAAATATAGCTCCATTTGTATAAGACACTTGCATTAGCCAAAAGGTATTGGAACAGAACTCTTTAACTAACCTCCAAACTTCCGGGTTTTTTCAAGTTAAATAAGCATGTTTTGAGCAAAGAAATTTATTTAATAAAATGTCTTTTTTCCTTCTTGTTTTACTCATTTTGTTTCACATCTTAAGTAAAATTTCATGTTCAAAACATGGTGTTTTTCACTTAAAAATAAGCATAAAGCTGTACTTTAGTTACAACTTTAGTTACTTGTGTGTTTTAGCATGCTTTAAATATTTATGCATTTGACACTCTTTTTTTTAACACACCTTCAAATATCGCAAATTACCTTTCAAGAACGCAAAAATCATTGAAATCAGTTTTGAAGCTTATGAAACCAATGATATTAGTTACAGTGACAGATAGGCAAATAAAGCATTGTTTAAATAATTAATTTCGCCTTCGGATCACGATAATGACGTAATAAAAATTAAAAAAAAAACTTTTTGCAGACATTTTATTCTATTCATTTTAATAGAAAAGGTTTTTATTTAACATTTTGTTCACATTTATTTCATTTTATAGATTTATGCCCATTAGATAAAGCATATATCTTCTGAATTCTTGACAAGTTAATTTAAAATTCTATAATGAATTCTTACGGTGTTTATTCCTAGAACTAAAAGGTAATTCTTTGAAAATTACTTTTACGCAATGAAATTTTTCCCTTGAGATGTTATTAAAATACTTTGAAAAGTGAACAAAAACAAAAAAAAAAAAGAACGATTTCATAATAAGAAATGAATTTAATAAAAGTGGAGGGAAATATTTGTCTAGAACATGAAAAAAATAACTTTTGTTTAACAATGAAAATAATATGTGATATTGGGTCATTGCGAATTTTAATCATAAAAGTTTAAGGATATACCGATATATGTAAACTGTTTTGAAGTTTGTTAGATTCTATTATAGTTACAATTTTATTCGTAAATATTTTATAAAGAAGGATTATAATCATTAAACTAGTTTTTTCATAGTAATAGAAAATTATCATTATTTTGAAAAAAATAAAATTGCTATTTGACGAAAAATTACTTTTAAAATTGAATTTTAAATAAAATTTTTATTTGCTATTTTTATTATTTTCCGAATAAATTACTTATTTTCAATGATAAAATAATATCCAATACGATTAATTTTAATGTTTTATTTTATTTAACTGAAATTCAGAAATTTACTAGAATTATTAAATATTTGATGACTTTAAAGTATTTAAATCGAAATAATTATCACAATACCACAAATACCCGACAAAAGTTTGTTTAGTTCTCGCGTAGAAAAAATATTGGATAGTCGGAAAAGTCATGACGACAGATGTCATTTTCTTTTCGCGGAAATTGGGATAAAAAAAGGAGGGGGTGGGGGGTAAGTGTGATCACAGACTGCACAGAGGGTTTCGTTTAATATTCTTTTCAAAACACTTTATCCTTTTGCAAAATATGTTAGTTCCTCATTTCGCAACCAGGAGGCTCACTCTATTCTAAACAAAACTCTATCCGAATGAAACTCCGTTTCACAACCTATCCATAGATATATTAGTCGAGGTGATCGGGCCCATAGCACCGGAGATAGTTTGGCACCCCTTTCGGTAAAAAATGGAACTAAAACATGTAAGGCTATGGGGCATAATATGAAAGAGTGGTCAAAGGTGTGTCGGCAAAAGTTAGAAAACTGTCCCCCGGGTGAAAAGGGTGGAGGTTAGAAAAATTGCTTAAAATACACAAGTTAGAGACCGGAGAGGTAAATATAAGGCTTTTTGAAATTTTTATGATTTGTCGTGTGATCGCAAGTGTTCAACTATAAGTATTCAAAATTTCAAGACTTCAACTTAATTAGGGGCTCAGTCAGGAAAAAAAAACTTAAAATACACAAGTTAGAGCGCAGACGGGTAATTATAAGGCTTTTTCAAAATTTTATGATTTGTCGTTTGATGTGAGGCTTGCAGCTATAAGTATCCAAAATTTCAAGTCTTCAACATATATAGTTTCTAAAAACAAGAAGAAAGTTGTGTCCTGACATTTCCGCCCCTCCACCCTCATTATTTAGTACATCGAAATTTGAAATTATAACACCACTCCATCCAAGTCCGTCTTATTTAGATTAACACAATTTCTGAATAGTAATCTGCGACATATTTAATCGCACATTTCTGTCATTAAATAAAACGAATATTTTCAATTCAGAAATTCTGGTATTCAAAATAGGTAAGACTTGGCAGGTAAGAAACGTATCTCTTTTAAAGTCATTAAAGACATCAAACCATTTATTTTTAATTCTCAAATACAGTAAACATATCATAAAATTTTATATCTCTAAAATCAATATCGCGAACGACAGAATTAAAAAAAAAAAATTAAATTAGCAAGCGTTTTTTCATAATATTGAAAATAGACGTGGTATGTGAGAAATTTGTGATAACGCCTTCAATCCTCATTCCTCAAGCTATGAACATATATATTACAAAATTTAAAATGTTTCGCCAAGTTTAAAGTAATTTATATACATTTTCCTTTTTCAGTAATATTCCGTATATTATACCGGCTTATTAAATTAAAAGCCTAGTCTATTAATCTCTATAACATCTTAATCCATATAATAATATATATTCCAAATTGCGTAAATCTAAAAATGACTCTAGCTATTTGTATTTCTTTAATGAAACTTTTATTATTTAAATTCCTAATAAATTCCGCTATTAAAACCCGGTATATCATATTCCTCTAAAATCGTTTTTTAACTGCTAAAATATTATTTCGTCTTAAGAAAAACCTACTTATTTCGATTTATTCTTTTATTTAAAATATCCAAGGTGCCAGCTAGAATATTTCAAAGATTACAACTTACGCAGAAATAAATTCATTTTCTTTTATCGTCTGGCGAGGAGAAAAAGTTATTTTTAGCACAATCTCGACAACAGAGATTAAAGTTTGTTTACACTTATTACATCTGAGGCTAGGCTATAGAATATTCTCGAACATTCTTTTGGCGGTAGTATAAATACTGATTGCGGCAACCAGAGAAAATGTAGAAGTAGTAGAGAGAGAGATTACTGAGATAGATGGGACTTCATTCTGCATTGGTACACGACACGTCAAAAGCAACCTACATTAGTCTATGGTAATGATTATTCGGAATGATTTGCTGTGTTTTATTGAGATGTTGTTGGAGTTTTTAAGAGCTTTGTGAGATTTAGTGAATTTACGAAGGTAATAAGTGTCTGATAATATAATGAAGTGAAAAGGATTTCGTAGCGAGAGATGGAATAGCTTTTAAGCTAATTTTGATGGAACGAATTTTTTTTTTTTATCATCGGTAAAGCGGAGCATTTATCGCCTAAACTCAAATTATGAGAACGTCAATAAGGGGAAATTGCTTTCAATTGACTGTATTTTTTATGATCTTCAAGTCTTTTATTCTCAACAACCATATCGTCCTGAACGCCAGTGTTTTTTATAACTGGAACCCCCCCCCCCCCTCCATAATCTTTCGACAATGCCTGCTGCTGGCCGTCAAATTATCACATATATATGTATATTTATGCATTCGCACTCATACATACATACAAAAAAATCTATCCTTATGTATGAGCTCCTACTTATCATACCATTCACAGAAACTGAATGAAATTTTCGTTTACAGTATTTTGAGGTATTCGCTCAAGAATCACATAAAAAACAACATTTAAACTCTAACAGTACTAGATAATAGTGATTAAACTTAGAAAATTTCAAATGGCAACAGCTACATTTTTTATTGTAATGTGATCTCCATAGTGTAAAATCATAAATAGTGTTGGAACGGTATCTGTAGCACGAATATCTCCGGCGCTAGACTGACTAAGAAAAAAAGTGAAAACAACCTTTAAGTACAGAGAAGCAACAGAAATCAAAATATTTTATTGTGTTTCACAAATTTTCCACGTGACCTTCATTACTGACAATGACACTTTGCTTGTAGCAGATGGTGGATAGCACTGAAGAAAGAACCATGGCAAAAGAAATCTGTTGAACCTGACACATACATCCCAACATTCACCTTAACTTCCGTAAAATGTCGGTTAATTTGATCCAGGTTAAAGACGTTTCTAAACAGAATGTAACATTGTATATTTAAATTCATGTTTCCACGGGAAATCTGTTTGATTTCATTTCTTTAATATATTTCTGGTTCGAAACGTCTTTAACCTGGATCAAATAAATCGATATTTTACGGAAGTTAATTTGAAGGTTGGCAAGTATGCTGACGTCTGATGGCATCGTTCAAATCAGATGCAGTTTGCGGATTAAATGCATGCACTTTAGATTTCAGGTATCCCCACAGCCAGAAATCCATTTGAGTGAGATCGAGGGACGTTGGCGGCCACGGTAGGAGATAACTCTGTCACCAAACTATTGTGATAAGAAACGTTTGACAAAAGACCCTGCGTGTGGAGGAGCGCCTTCTTGCCCCCACACAACGTCAGATAGAGCAGTCCGCTGTTCCATATTCGGAACAATGCATAATTAATCAACATTTCTAGACAGCGAACACTCGTTACCGAACATGTTTGTAGACCTGCGGCAATAACTTCTTCAAAAAAGAAGGAGCTGCGGATTAAGGGACCTGTTACACAACTGAAACACACAGTAACTTTTTCTTTGTGTAACGGAGATGCAGCCACATCATTATTGTCTGACCAGTGCATGTAGTTCTTCGAATTAACGTTACCAGTCAACGAGAAATGGGCAGCGTCCGTCACACAGAATGCGTAAAGGCCAGCTGTCATCCTCGTCATGCCGAATGAGGATTTCATTCGAAAAATCTAGCCGTTGTTGCTTATCACCAGTTTGCAACATCGGGACACGCTGGAACGGATGCAGAAGCATGTGGAGAACAGAGCGCAGAATCTTACAGACCGTAGAATTCGGCAACTGCAGAACGCGTGAAACACCTCGTGCCCTTAGAAGAGGGACTTCGCTTATCGTCTCATGGATTTCTGCAACAGCCTCGACAGGAAAGGACGGTCGTCCAGGCCGAGATTGACCGCATGTGCAACCGGTTTATTCAGATTTGCTTATTAAGTCCAGTACGGCTTTTACAGTACACGGTCCTCAGCGTAGCCTATGATTTCTGCGGTAGACACACAATGTCTCTGCGGCATTTTGTCCGTTCAGGTAGGGGACACCGGGGCAAGATGACTATGTTAACAATTTTTGTTCTTTATTAATTTATTTTTAAGTATAATAAAATTAATTTTACATGAACTGTTAGAGTATTCCTTTGTAGTATTAAATATATTACCATTTAATTTTTCAAATAAAAAAAATAAAGGATAATTTTATTTTTTCAAAACATTAACAAATCGTCATCTTGCCCCAGTACTGGGGTAAGATGACAACACTGAAAAGGGTTGAACATATTTTATCTTTTGAATATGTTACATGGTTTAACAAATGATAACTGTGTTTTTACATCCTACGAAGTATCAAACAAAGCATAATGCACTGTAACGTAATGTTGAAGTGCTTAGTTGTGCAGCTAACAATAGTCAGAAATAAAAATACCATTTTCATAATCCGAACATTCCTCATGCCACCACTCTTGGCATTTACAGCACTGGATCCATTCTTCTGTTGGTGGGTCACAATATTCCTCGTCACAAGCGGGACATCTGAAAACACCATCCATTGAAGTTGATGCAACTGGACTGTTTGGCCTGGGTTTAATAGACTTAGTCCTACAGGAACTTAGTTTGAGTTTTTTTACTCACTTTTTAGCTTCACTAGCTTCGTTTCTCTGTTTTTTAAACGTTCCTGTTCTTCCTTCTGCTTTTCCCTTTGTTCTAACATTTCTTTGATGGGTGTGCTTGTAAGAATGCTTGAGCTCAGCGTTTTGCTTTTGCTTTTTTTCTCACATTGTGTTGCTTAGGCAATGGTTTGAAATAAAAAAAAAACTAACAGGCTTCTTTGGTGCATCGGAATCAGCATTTGCCATAAGTTCTGGTTCTTCTGGAGGGTTTATACGTTAGTTTTCTACTACCAGGTTCTGAAGATGACGAGCTCGTCATCTTGCCCCGGACTGCCTGTTTAAAAATATTCGTTTTCATTTCCATGAAGGAAGGCGATTAATTGACATTTATTCATGGTAATAGGTAGTATTTAAACTAAGTTACTCATAAATATTAAAGAGAAACGATATATCTTACCTGTATCTGTAGCAGAGCTTATTTACACATGCATAAAAGTTATAACGTGGCAGCGGTAAACAATCAAGGCTTCACAACTAACACAAAAATGGCCATTTCAGCGTCTCTATAGTATTATTTAACTAACGGCTGATAGGAGAGGCAGTAGTGTCCAGTTGATGCTTCCACCTAGTGGAAAACGGAAAAATTAAGACATTCGTCATCTTGCCCCGGTCTCCCCTACTAAATCTTTACAATTTCCCGGCGTTCATTCCCTGTAAGCGGCGTGTTGTTCAGAGTGTAAGAAAGCAAGATACGCGGCACGCATTTCACATCACAGTACATTTTCTTTTACTTAGTGAGACGACGTCAGTCATGACGGTGTCTTACGCCGAACCAGGAAGTCTGCGTACCTTTGTCTCTTCTTCTCGTTCCAAATGAGATTCAGTAGGCTGGCATCAGAGCCGACGACACAGTGTGAAATTTGTCGTCATTAGAAAAGAAAGTCGTGCTCTGGTGAGTGCCAAGTTGCTTCCTCTTTTCTTCTTAGTCTGTCTAGTGCCGACGATTTTCGTGATACAGTTACCGTTCCAACTCAATTTATAGTTTTTCACTATGAATATCACATCCCAATAAAAAAAGGAGGTGTGGCCATTTGAAATTTTCGAAATCCTGTAACTATTATTTTTCATATGTTTCGTGAGCAAATACCTCTAAATATTTTAAACCAAAATTTCATTCAGTTTCATTGAACGGTACGATAGTACCGTTGTTTTATTATAACCACTCTCTATATATGTACACGTATACAAATTCCTGCTAATTTTTTAAAGCATATTCCGTGCGTAAACTAACTTTTACCACAATAAATTCTGAATGATTTCATTACATTTCTAATGAAATCGTTAAACAGTTTGTACACTGAATATAACAGCAGATTTTAAAAACGGTATGAATAGCATTAAGATTTGCATACTGTCTCAGTCAGGGTATCCAATATTTCCACGTTTGGGATACTTGTCACTACGTCTTCCGAAAAGTAACTTTCGACTTATCAAATAGCATATTATTCGGAAATAGTGGTATCCTTTCTTCCCGTGCACCACTGGTGGAACACCCCTAGTCTGATTAATTTCCACTGTACATTTCGCAGTGTCTTGTGTTACAAATTACTAAATCATTAACGCTGTCATAAATTACAAAGTCAATAATCTGTAATGTCAATGCTTAAATATTCAGAATTCAATAAACATGTGTTTTAATTTCATTTTTAAAAAGCGGAAGTCTTGGATTTAAATTTGCAAGAAAGATTATTGTTTTGCGATAGAAAATAACTGACAAAAATATTTGAATAATACTGTATATTAATAAGTTTCGCAAAAGTTCGGCTGATAAAAATGAGAGGCAAAAGAAAAAGTCAGATTGCTGCAGTATGTTTCGCGTTCGTCTCCTTTCGAACCGCTAGGTTCATGTGATGATCATTTCGTGTGTCTGAAATCGTGCTTTTCCTGCAGCTGCGTCACGAAAAGAACCTCACATGACTCAAGTGGTCCGGAAACAGAAGAAATTACGGCAGATCAAGTTTCTTTTCGGCATGGTCATATCAAATTGATTGATACTGCATGAACCAGGAGTGCCACCACACAGTGGAGTATTAGAGGCAAAAAACCTGGGCAAAAATGGAAAAAAATTAAATTTGCTGAACAACTGTAAAAAGTCCTTCCGGCCAGTGCCGGGAGGAAGAGGTAGCTTTCATATTCCTTATTTTAAAAAAGCCAACTTATATTATTCAAACACACGAAGCTCAATTTAGTGGAAACCGAATATAGGAGATTCAATACCAATTTTTATCAATATTAAATCATTATGAATGAGAATTTCGCGAAATTAGTCAGCTTTATCCAAGCTGCTTTTATTTAAAGTAACTTATATTTGGTTGCCAAATTCGGCGATACCTTGAAGTGCCTGCCATTTTAAGACAACATGGTGGATGAGGCTAACCAGTGAACTTGGTCGAGACCTTAGTAATTTTTGTGCACATGCTCACTCACATCGGAATCTATTGATATGTACGGGTGCTGCCGCAGGCAAAAAATCAGATTTTTCAAAATGTCACCAACATTAGATATTGAAATTGCTATATCTGAGCCATTTTTTAAGACAAAGACAAACAAAAAATGCTCCTGAATCCTTATATCAAGGTCAAATACTTAAGAAAGAAACCATTTTCAATTTCTAATTTTTTTGCACCTCACTTTAAATATAATTTTTTTTAATTTAATGGCCGCCATTTCGAAACAAGATGGCTGATGAAGCTGGCCAGCGAACTTGGTCGAGATATTGATGTATACTATCCACATGCCTTCTTACATCGAAATAGGCGAATACGCGTGTTATCGCGTGACAAATACAAGATCGTTTCAAAATGTTAGCAATGCTAGAAATTCAAAGTGCTATAATTCAACCATTTTTTAAGATATAAACAAAAGAACAAATTTTCAGAAACAAAAACTGCTCCGGAATCTTTGTATCAAGGCCAAACACATAAAAAAAAATCTTTTTCATTTTCCAATTTTTTAATACCTCATTTTAAATTTAATTTTATTTTAAAATGGTAATCCTTTTGAAACAAGATGGCGAATGAAGCTGGCCAACGAACTCGGTCGACATTGGTATGTACTATGTACAGACCAAGTTACATCGAAATCGGTCCATAAATACGCCTGTTATCGTGTGACAAAAATCAGGTCGTTTTAAAATGTCAGCCACAATAGAAATTCAAAATGCTATAACTCAGCCATTTTTTTAGATGTAGACGAAACAAAAACTGTTTTGGAATCTTTGTATTAAGGTCAAACACATACGAAAAAAATCTTTTTCATTTTCCAATTTTTTGGTATCTCATTTTAAATTTTAAAATTTTTTAAATGGCCGCCATTTTGAAACAAGATGGCGGATGAAGCTGGACAACGAACTCGGTCGAGATATTTGTATGTACTATGTACACACCAAGGTACATCCAAATCGGTTCATAAATACGTCCGTTATCACGTGACAAAAATCAGGACGTTTCAAAATGTCAGCCACGCTAGAAATTCAAAATGCTATAACTCAGCCATTTTTTAAGACATAGACGAAACAAAAACTGCTCCCGAATCTTTTTATCAAGGTTAAACACATAAGAAAAAAATATTTTTTTCAATTTGTAATTTTTTGGTACCACATTTCAAATTTAAATTTTTCTTAAACATTTAAATGGCCGCCATTTTTAAACAAGACGGCGGATGAAGCTGGCCAACGAACTCAGTCGAGACATTGGTATGTACTATGTACACACCGAATTATATCCAAATCGGTTCATAAATACGAGAGTTACAGTGTGACAAATGTCAGATATATATATATATATATATATATATATGGATATATATATATATATGTCAATTTTGAACGGAGGGTGGTTTCGGGGTCTGGGGGTCATGATCGATGAAAATATTCCGAATTTTTTTTTTTTTTATCGCTTTCCTCCGAACGGCTGCAATAGGTAGCTTTTTGTAATGAAAGCTACCTAAAAGCATATTTTATAATAGCTGACTATCTGTTGCTTCCATCTATGTCTATTTCAAGGACATGAGTTATATCCGGCTGCTCGTAGCCTCAGTTGAAGCAACACGTCCTATAAGAAAGCCTCCGTACTAGATGTCTGACGTCACAGCTAGTCGTCCATTGTTATTATTCTGGAGACTCGGTGGTTTTCTCCAGTGTTGTTTTTTAAATTTACAAAGGAAGAAAAAATATCATATATTCCTAAAAGAATACAGAAATTTACATTTCTTCCATTTTTACTAGTCACTAATAGACTGTTTACAAAAAAATTAAAAAGAATGGGAGAAGGGATTAACTTAGTAACAAAAATAAAGAAAAAAAATGAAAAAAACTTTGTAGCAATTACATAGTCTAATATAAGTCGTATTCTTATACCAACTATATGTATTTTACAATGATATGTTTTATTTACTTAAAGGCAGTATGTTTTCTTTATTCATTTTTTATTTTATATTGATAGAAATTTCAAGCAATCTTTCTTTTTTACAGTATCAGAAATTTTATTAACCATTATTATAGATTTATTCATCAGCTTTAACTCTTCTTTGCTCTTTTTTAGAATTGATATTCTTTTTTAATATGCAACTTTTTCGTAATTTTAATAGCTACAAGAATCTATCTAAACAATTTTGCCTTTAAATATATATACATTTTTTTATTTTTTTTTTTATTTTTTTTTTTATTTTATTTTTTTTTTAGTAATTGTATAAGCCTATTTATCGATTTATGCTTTCAAAGCAGACATATAAGTTTTTAATTTTTGTGGTCCAGCTCGCAGTAAAATTGAATATAATATTACACATAAGCATTATTATTAAATAGGTATCATTTTCATGCTTATCTAACATAAATTGTTTATAGGGAATTAGTTAATTTAATTACCGTACTACAAATGCAGGGTCGGTTTTTTAAATACCATTATTTCTGAAGAACATTTTTCATACTAGACATTTACAACATTTGCAAGAAATATTTCCTTCCGGCTAGGTTTATACAAAAATTTTAAGACAAATCTAAATAGATTATTCTTCGGAAAAAAAAAAAAAAGATGCATAAAAAAATAAAGGACAGTTGAGGAGGCCTGGAAATGTAATTTGGACAGTGTATTTATTTATTTTATAATTCGATTTTCGCAGCAATATTTTCACAATATGCTTCTTAAAATTTAAATGTATGACGTTAAATAAACCATACTCGATTATTAAAATCTAATAATCTTACAATGAATAACTACTGAAATAAGCACATACTACAAATGTCACAATCAAACATATATTACGCAGTTTTTTTTAGGTAAAGAGCTTTTACTTTCAGAAATATTTCTAACTAAGAAAATCAAATTTATGTAAACAGTAATATAATAATTCAAACGTAAGGAAATTTTATTTCCTTGAAATTTGGACTTTAAATTTAATATATATATATATATATATATATATATATATATATATATATATATATTTAATTCTTTATTAGTTTTTTTTTATAGTGAACAGTTTTATTCTTTAATTATCTTTATTAAGTACTGTTATTGAAATAATGGTAGGTTTGAGCAGTTTTAATCTGTATTTTTTAATTATTTTAAAACACACTGTTCCATGTAGCGAGACATGCCGCGCCACCTATAATTAAAATTACAGTGACTATAATCTGAAGTGAACTGAACTAAGCTTTGAGTATTGTGTTGAGATGTGAGTGTGGGAGAAAGCGGCGGTGCGCTGCTTCTGTGTTAAATAAATTCTTATATCAAGTAACCAGCGCCTTTAAATACGTAATTTGTGTTATAGTGTGAGTTATTAAACATGGTCCGTCGACCCAACGGAGGAGTACAATTAAAATAATTCGTGTGCTTTTGATAACAAGAACAAATTCGAACAGTATGTGATTTAGTTCTGTTTGTGCTTAAAGATGTTTAGTTCACCTTTTTTGTGAGAGTGTCGTGATAATTTGTGCGTAATAAGAGAAGTTTGTGACTAAGAAGAATTCAATGTTGAGATATTATCTTTTATAAATATGCCCGTGGATTTATGCAGCTATACTTCGTGATTGCCGCAGCGACTGAGGTAAGAGCAATTTTCCTAGTTTTGATTTAGTTAAATTATGTCTGTTATTGATAATTTAAATAAAGACGAGGTTAAGCTTGTCGTTGAGGAATTAGGTTTAACTGCTCCTGAAAGCAGTAAAATTATAGAGTTGAGAGATATTATAGAGAAAAGTGAGCATTACTCAAATGAGCAATTAATGAAAGATGTAGTCAATTCGGTTGTTGAGGAGTATAAGTCGCGAAGAGAAACTGGGAAATATAACTAGAATTAGAGAAAATTAAATTAGCGCAATTAGAAAAAGAGTTAGAAATAGCAAATATTCGCAAAGAACCTTCCCAAAATTCTGAATTTGAAAAAAAAAAATTAGCTCAGATAGAGAAAGAACTAGAATTGGCCAAAGTGCGTAGAGGTTCCGCGAAAATTTATCGTCCTTAAGAGAAAAATCGGAAACGGAAATAGTGAGCAATAACCTAGAAAGTTTTATTAAAAGTGTTAAAACATTAACTATCTGTGTACCGACGAGAGCTGAGTCATTTAACCTTTTCTTTCAATCACTTGAAAAAGCGTTTAAAACTAAAAATGTACCCGAAGAGTTTAAGGCAGAAATTCTTCTAAACATTCTCGGGGAAAAAGCGAGTAATTTAAGGATTTATTTGTCAGAGGAGGAGTTGATTAGTTATGATAAATTGAAAACTATAGTCTTAAAGAAATTTCAACCTACAGCGCAAGAGTGTTTAAATAATTTCCGGAAAACGCAAAAATTACCGTCAGAAAATTACGTTCAATTTGCATCTAGGTTGAAATCAATTTTTCTATATTACTGTAGTCTGCGTGAAGTAAATGATTTTAAATCATTATGCGATCTGATTGTTTCAGACAGAATTTTCAATTCGTTAGATCGCGAATTAATGAATCATATTGCAATTAAACAAGCAGAATCATATTTTAAACCACAGCAACTTGGCAGAGAATGCGATATTTTCTTATCGGTTAAAAATAAAAACAGAAATGAATCAAATTCGAGAAATTTCGTAAGTGAAAATAAACAAATAGCGGGAAATAAATTGCGAAATGCACGCCCTGAAAGGGGGGTCTCAAATGTTTTCCTTTCGGAAACAAAAAATAATAAATGTGTTTTGTGTAAAACTATTGCGTATCATGCATTGCATTCTTGTCCGCAATTCAAAAAACTTTCGATAAAAGAAAGAGTTGAAGTTGTAAAATTAAATAAAGCATGTTTCAAATGTTTAAATTATAATTGTTGCGTACAGAAATGTAATTATAAAAACTGCGATTGTGGAGTGCCCCATAACAAGCTCATTCATTCTTTGGAGGGAAGAAAATGAATCGAGTAATAATCAAAATAAATTTCGAGGTCATGTGTTTCAGGCAGGTGCAGAAATAAAAGCTTCAAGCGAAGAAAAATTTTCCTTCCCTCCGAGTCAGACTGTCGCCACTAGTTTCGAAAGAAATAAAACAAAAATTGTGTTATTGAGTACGGCTCGCCTTTTCATGAAAGATAAATTTTCGGAATGGCAGGAAGTTAGATGTTTATTGGATGTCGGCTCGCAATCGTGTTTGATAACTTCTCAGTGTGCTAATCGTCTGCAACTTAAAATTAATAAAACAAACACTTTAATTTCGTGTTTAGATGATTCTTCTATCACAGTAAAGGGTTGCGTAAAGACAAAAATCGGGAATAGAGATACAAGTTTTGAAAGGGAATGGAATATGTTAGTAGTAAAGAAAATTACAGATTTAATTCCGCAAAGAGTGATTAATGTAAATGTTGAGGTCCCAGATTTGACTATGTTAGCAGACTACCGATTTAACTGTCCTGATAAAATTGATCTGTTGATAGGTGCGGAAATATATTATGAATTATTAAGACCAGGACAAATATATTCTCAGAGTTCGAAATTACTTTTTCAAAATAATGTATTTGGATACGTGGCTAGTGGAAGCATAGAACAGGGAGATGAGGTTAAAGTTCATTGTGGGCTAATTCAGGAGGAGGATTTAAACAAAACATTAAAAAAGTTTTGGGAAGTCAAAGACATTGAGGTAGAGTTACCAAAAAATAAAGAATCTGAGATATGCGAGAAACATTTTGCGCGTACGCATTCGAGAAATGCAGAAGGTAGATACGTAGTGAAAATGCCTTTAAAGGAAAATCCTTCGTGTTTAGGTCGATCTAGGGATCTTGCTCTCAAAACACTCAGGTCGCTGTGGACTCGCTTATCAAGGGATGAGCAATATTTCAAACTGTATAAAGAATTTTTGAAGGAATACAAAGATTTAGGGCATATGAAACAGGTGAAAGAAACACAAGAACCGGATATTGTGTACTATGCTCCACATCATGGTATATTTCGTCCAGAAAAATCGACAACTAAACTGAGAGTTGTTTTTAATTGTTCTGCCGCGACAACAAATGGGACATCCCTGAATTCATTACAATATAATGGCGGAGTCATCCAAAACGACTTATTTACAATTATGATTAGCTTCCGAGAACATGTTTATGCTTTAACTGCAGATGTCAAGATGATGTATAGAATGATTAATATTGACTGGAATGACGAGCTCCCTGAGTCAGAATATCACGAATGGCACCAATTTCTTATATCGCTTAAAAGTGTTAATAATATACAAATAAGTCGACGTATTATAATTGAAAACCCGGAAATTGTTGAAATACATGGTTTTGCGGATGCCTCAGAACGTTTTTATGGAGCAGCGGTTTACTGTAAATCTTATGATTCTCTAGGAAATGTGATGGTGAATTTAATAGCTAGCAAATCACGTGTTACACCAGTAAAGAGTCTAACTATTCCCCGATTTGAACTATGCGCCACAGTTTTGCTAACCAAGCTGGTAAAAAGAATCTTATCATCCATGAAAGTAATAGTTACTAATGTTTTCCTGTGGTCCGATTCAACTATTGTGTTAGCGTGGATTCAAAAGGAACCTATTGATCTCAAACAATTTGTGCAAAATAGGGTGGCTAAAATTCAAGAAAACTCTAGTCCTGAACAGTGGTGTCATATCTGCTCTGAACAAAATCCGGCTGATAAACTTTCACGAGGTATGGTCCAGATAAACTCATTGATTGTGACTTGTGGTGGCGTGGACCCATTTTTCTTAATAACACTAACTATCACCAAAATTCAGTAATAATACCAGAAGCTAATGAAGAGTTCAAAAAAGAGCTCAGAACAAATTCAAATCATTTTAATGAAGTTAGTGTAATGAACTGTAATGTTACAGATAACTGTTTTGTTAATGACTTAATTAATCTTAGTAATAATTATATAACTATTTTACGTATTCTTAGTTATATTTTCAGGTTTGTCATGAATGCAAGAAACCCACTTTATAAGTATGGTGGGCCTTTGTCAACCTCAGACTTGGAGCAGTCAGAAATTTATTTAATTAAATCTGTCCAAAGGGCAGAATTCAGTGCAGATATACGTAGTCTGCAGACCAAAGGTTCGGTAAGTCCAAGCAGTAAGCTAAAAAGCCTCAACCCATACTTAGATGTATTTGGAATTTTAAGGGTTGGAGGCCGGTTAGATAACAGTGATTTAAATTTTGCGAGAAAGCACCCAGCGATTTTGCCTAAGTCTAATAATTTTACTGTAATTGTTATAAATTATTATCATAAAAAATACCTTCATGTCAGTGCTTCAACATTACTTTCTTTGGTAAGAGAAAAATTTTGGCCAATAAATGGTCGTGCAACATGTCGAAAGGTAGTTCATCAGTGCATCCCATGTTTTAAAGCTAAACCAGTTATTGCAAATCAATTAATGGGCGATTTGTCCAGGGATAGAGTTCAATTGGACTACTGTTTTTAATATTTCGGGAGTAGATCTGTGTGGCCCATTTATGGTCAAAGTGGGGTATGCACGTAGAACTATCTTGCAAAAAATAAAATTTATATCTGTATTTTTGTTTGTTTTGTATTTAAAGCTGTACATATAGAAATTGTTTCAGACTTAACCTCCGAATCATTTATTGCTGCATTGAAAAGATTCATTGCACGCAGAGGTAAATGTGCCAAATTGTATTCGGATAATGCGAAAAATTTTATTGGTGCAAATAAGATTCTTAAGGCTTTTTATGAGTTAGTAAAAAAACCTGATGAGAAATTAGCAGCATATTTATCCACGGAAGGCATTTAGTGGAAATTTATCCCTCCCAGGGCACCCAATTTCGGGGGTCTTTGTGAGGCCGCTATAAAATCACTTTAAGAGAGTTGTGGGAGGTGCTAATCTCACTTATGAGGAACTTCTTACTGTAGTCATACAAATTGAGGGAATTCTAAATTCCAGGCCTTTGAGTCCATTATCAGATGATGAGAATGATTTTGGAGTCTTAACTCCGGCTTATTTTCTGATAAACAGGCCGTTAAATTCCATTATTGAGCCTGATCTAACCAATATAAGAGAAAATCGCCTCAAAAAATGGCAAAGAATAACTGAAATTCTACAACTTTTTTGGCGTAAATGGCATCATAATTATTTAAGTGAATTACAACAAAGGGGTAAATGGAGATTTGAAAAAAGATAATGTAAAAATCGGAGATTTAGTGGTGTTAGTAGAAGAGAATTTACCGACAAATAAGTGGCCATTAGGCAGAATTATTGAGGTGTATTACGGTCACGATAACAAAATTCGAGTAGTTAAAGTAAACACTCAAAATGGAACCTTTAAAAGGTCGATAAGTAAATTATGTGTTTTACCCATGCCTGATGCCAATAACAGTTAACCCTAGAACTACCGGAAATTTTACTCAAGTTTTATAAAAACATTCTACACCAGAATTTTTACTTAAAACTATTTAATTTGTTTATTTAACTTATTATTGTCTGATTTATACATTTAGTTTGTTTTGAAGAAATTTTCTGGTTTGAATAGATATTTTGAATATACATGTCGGGTCCATTGGACCCTTCTGGTAGACAGAGGGTTAAAAAAAAAAAAAAAAAAAAAAAAAAAAAAAAAAGTAATTGTGTATATATGTGTGTTGTATTGATATTTTTTCAAAGGATTGTATTTAAATTAACGTATATAGTGAATTTTTGTATTAATTTGTGTAATTTAGAGTACTTGGTAAAAATTGTTATTGAATGTTATAAACATGTCAATGGGGGCCGGTATGTTCCATGTAGCGAGACATGCCGCGCCACCTGTAATTAAAATTACAGTGACTATAATCTGAAGTGAACTGAACTAAGCTTTGAGTATTGTGTTGAGATGTGAGTGTGGGAGAAAGCGGCGGTGCGCTGCTTCTGTGTTAATAAATTCTTATATCAAGTAACCAGCGCCTTTAAATATTTTGTGTTATAGTGTAAGTTATTAAACACACACAAATATAATTTTTCTTTTTGTTTTAGAATGTTTACAATTTTTTTTATTTCCACACTTTAACCCTTTATGTCCCAAATTATGAATTCATGAAAATTTCATCTTCTAAAGTATTTTTCGTGAAATTTTTAAACTACATTAGAAGATTTACACAAGAATTTAATAAATTTTAGAAGGATTTTGCCAATTAAATTTGAATTATTACGGATTTTGTGCAATATTTACAACTCCACTCAAATTTTTATTTATAATTTTAGTATTTTGTAGAATTAGGAAATATAGAAATATACTGTTCTTACAGTAAAAAAAAAATAGAAATATTTCCGGACTGAAAATCCCCCCCCCACCTCCCCCACCAATCTTTCAAACCCAAGAAAGCTGAAAAGTTTCAAAGGCTAAAATTCATCCTTTTAAAAATATTTTCATTTTGTGCTACCAATAATACTTTTGGAACAAGATAAAGTAAAGTATCTAGAACTCATTTTAAACTGTATTACTACTAATCGATGTATTAAATGAATTTTATAACAAGTTATTTAATGCCTAAGATTATTTTTTATTTGTTGATGTATATGTGGATGAGATCTCTTTCAACATTTTGGCATTAAAATTTATTAAGTACTGAAAACTTTAATCCAAAAATAAATGTAAAATAGAATAAAATAAATAAATAAATATATTAAATTTTAAAAATCAAAAAACCCAACTGCGTAAAAAGCGAACTAATTAATTATTTCTCATCAATATGAATCTATTTTTTATATTACTTACCTTTTTTTTATTTACTTGTATGGATGACTTTTAAGTTGTGTTTAATTATTAGTTCCTATCTACAAACACTGTCTCGATGAGGCCTATTGATGTCTATTATGAATGTTATAGTTACAGTAAAGGTAGAGATCCAAAGTTCACAACTTCCAGGTTGTGTAATATTTAAATGGAGCTTCTGACTGCAAAATGGTCAATGAAACATCGTCTTTATTTTGAAAGACCTATCCTATGATATGCCACTCAATAGGGTACGTAACATTTTTTTTTTCGTCTCTACCGCTATTTTGTAGTTTACGGCTGCCATTTTGAATTTATAAAAACAAAACCTATCTTATAACCATCGGACGGTTAAGACGAATCGATAGAGACCTCATTTATTACAATCCATCCAGCGGTTGGCATGTTTCGAGGGTATAAAGAAATCCACATACACAGATACGCGTGAAATACATAACCCTTCTTTTCAGTCCGGTAATAATGAAATAAAAAAGGGTCTACTCATCTCAACAGTAATTTAATAAATAAAAATACTTTATGTCAACGATATTATTTTAACTTATTACAAAACGTACGTTAAAAAAATTATCTATTCCTACAGAAAATAACCTCAACATAGATTTAAAGCTGATTAATAAATAACTCGAAATAACAATTCTTAATGCTTATAATAAATAACGTTTCAGAATTCATGTTATAAAATGGTTGAGAAATACTGCCATAAAAACACTTAAACATACCATTTTAATTAAAAAAATATAGTTGAAATAAAAACGGGACTCACCTTAGGATATTTGTTTGACTTTACATAAGTATTTCCATGTTCCAGATCCAGTTGATATCCATAGAAATAAAACTGCAACCACTATAAGGACAATTTGTGTACACATTTATGATGTGTTTTTGCCCTTTTAAATAATGTTTTTGATTTATAAATTCAAGATCATACACTATAAGCACGTGTTTATTAATATATATGTATCACTATCAAAGATATTTTAATTAAAAACTGTTAAAAAGTGAAGCGAATGAGCGAACACGTGCTTCAGCACACTCACACTGGCTGCTAATCAATCTAGGTAGGGAAGCTTACTAGGACGACTGACCGTGACATCACTATCTAGCTTGTCGAGTGTCCGTTGGCTTTGTTATAGGACGTGTTGGTTGAAGAGGAGGTTTTTTTGCGAGAAGAAGTGATTCATTGTTACGTTTCAACTTTGTTATTATGTTTAAATGTATCTGTTTTGTGGCTTCATGAACTGTTGTATTCAATAGCTTTATTTTTAATATAATAATAAAAAAATAAAATAAAACAAGTGTTCTTTTTAAGCCTTTTTCGCTCTAATTTAGATAAGTTAATTTAGATATATAGCTTTTTAAGGATGTGCCAGGGTTTGCCGGAACATTTTTCAAGTATAGTCGTATTGGTAAAAGTTTTGAAGGCCAATGTTTAAAAAAAATCTTCCGCAGATAGTTACCATTTTTATATATAAATTCTTTTGGTAATCTATTAAAAACACTCAAAAGCCATCGTCCGTACACTACAACTCCACTTTTCTAAATACTAAAGGCAATTAATGTTGACAAAAATGTCACCTCTATTTGCACAGTAGGCCACGCGCGCTAATATACAGATAATAATAAAGTAAATATAAATTGGCCGTTCTTAATAAATCAATCAAATAGATATTATAGGTAAATTTCTTACCTTTATGTTTCCGTTGTAGCAATTCCTAGTTACGGTGTATGGCCGATCTATCCATGTTGGCTATTCCTTGATGAAATTCATAATATACTGTAGTGTGAAAAGAAAAAAAATGTTGTGTTGTAATATTTTTGAAAAAATGAACGAAATTCGCTAGTGAGCCTGTTTTGTCATTCTAGATTATATTGTAATGATATGTATATTTTAGCCCACAAAATTACGCTGCATCTTACGGCAGCTATTTTAAATCTTACATCTTATACATTTTACAGCTTATATCATAATAATAAAGTTAATAAAGTTTTAAAGTTCTTTAGTCCAATCATGTGATCTCTTGCATCACGCGTGGGAGGAATAAACAGTTTAATTTATGATTATTACGTTGGTATTTGAATAAATACAATTTAGATATGTCAACAGTTCGATGTCAACAGTTCAGTGATCAACAGTTCGATTAGTCAACGATTTACAGTCTAATTTATTTTGATAAGAATTCGAAAATGTTTTTGTCCTTGAAAATTATCGTTTCAATTTCCTGTTTTCGTTGTTTACTGCTGATCTGAGGATGGTTATATTTCCATCAATATATATATTAATGAATTAGTTACCGCATGATCTGCACATTGTTCAGAGCATGTGGCCCGATTTTTCTAATGCTATTAATTTATATATGGACGTTGCTATTAAACTCATTGAATTTTGTCTGACATCAAATTGTTTCGTTTTTCAAGATACGTTTTATAAACAGATAAAAGGAACTGCAATGGGCTCCCCCCTGTCCGTGAGAATAGCAGAGATTGTTATGCAGTATTTGGAGAAAAGATATTATTTTCAGTTTGGGTAATAAGATTAAGTTTTGGAGGCGGTATGTGGATGATGTTTTTATAATTGCTGAAGAAGATGAACTTGTGGGGATTTTAAACAAAGCGAATTCCTTTTCCTCTTCTATCCAGTTCACGATAGAGTTTGAAAGTAACAGGTCACTCCCTTTCCTTGATGTTTTGCTCCAAAGAGAAATTGTTAATAATATTCCTATTTTGAAAACTTCTGTTTACAGAAAAAGTACTTCCTCCGGGCAATATTTAAATTTTAAATCCAATAGCCCACTTTCACATAAAATCGCAGTCATCAAATCCTTGTACAACAGAGCCTTGAGATTTTGCAGTGACAGAGTAAGCTTTGATAATGAAATTGGTAAGATAATGAATGATTTACGTCTCAACGACTATCCTCGTCGTTGGTGTCTTAGAGTTATTTCTGAACTTACGAGCAAATCAGACCAGTATCCCACTCCTTACCAGCGTGTCAATCCCATAGGAACTATATCTTTGCCTTATTACAGTAATATTTCGGAGAAAATTTCAGCCGTACTCAAGAATGTTAATGTTAGGACAGCTCATGTTCCCTTGAACCGCACTGGTAATTTTTTCAATAGTTTTAAACATAAATATTCGAAGTTTGACCTGAATGGTGTCGTTTATGAAATTCCTTGTAAAGGTTGCAGCTCGATTTACATTGGTGAGACTGGACGCTTATTTAATGCTAGACTCAAGGAGCATAAAAATACTTTTAAGAAAGGTACTCTGAATTCAAGATTGGTTGCACATGCACTTGAGTTCGATCATGTCCCCGATTTTGAGAGTGCACGAATTGTGGAATCCAATTGCCCCGTCTATTTTAGCCGTGTCTTCCTTGAGGGTTGGAGAACCGTTTTAGCTGAATCGCCAATCAACGAAGCAAACCAAGTTCCTGCTGATTATTTTATCCTACTTAGACCGTGATTTTAACTGTTTTTTCGTTTACTGTGGCTCTTGCTGTTTTGTGACTCTGTTCGTTTACTGATGAGGGCTATGAAAATAGCCGAAACGTTTATATATATTTTTAACTATATTTTAATTGTTTTTAATAAAATTTTAATGTGTGTATGTCTGTAGTTATGCAAATTGTGTTTAACAACTTAAATACTTCCCTATTCAAACTCTAACACATTCATATTAATGTGGATCATGCGGTCATAAAATAATGGTTTTAATTAGCATCAATAATACATCTTCCATTATTGAAATTTTGGACAAAGACATTTTTTCCTACTATAGTGTATTTCTGCAAAATGTTTTAATTTTTTAAAGAGAGGTTAAGTTCTTTGCACGGCCACGCTTCCGGATAGAAATATTAAAATGATGAGAAACAATTTGTAAGCATCTGTGTAAACATATCAACTTCCATGAATGTGCCACATAAATCCTTGATTGTTTCTAAAATAATATTGTAGAAAACAATTAACTTTGAGATTTTAAAATTAAGGTTATAATTTTTATTGATCTTCTTTTTTATAAGCACTCTTAACGGTTCTATTCTTTTATGATTTTTCAGCAAGTAAATGTTGCTTATAACAAATTAAGCACAATGTCATTACCAGAATGCATAATAAAATTAATTTATAAGATATTTACGGGAATAAGTATAGCTTTTATAGTTTACAGCAAACAGGAAAAACGGGAAATATCATGTCATATTTGAGTATCAATTCGCATTTTTTTTTCCGAGGTCATGATAACTCTGATATAGCGTTTTAACTCTAACTCGTATAGCTCCTCAATCCTCTCCGCAGAGCTTTTAGAAAACTAGGATGCTTACGTCACGTTGCCATACAAACCGAGAGAAACTGGCGTAGTTTTTGAACTTTTACGCTAGACTATTCATTCAGACCGGTTCCGAAGAAAACGTTTGCTTTTATTACGTCGATTGCTTTGTTATTATTATTCATGAAAATATTGTTCACAATACTAATTAAATTAAAAAAAAAAGAAATAAACAAATGAATATTTAAAGAAAGTATTTTCTATAAAATATTAAATGATTTTTCGAAAAACCTGGCGTGAATTTAGCTTTACATAAACTCAATGAAATGTCTTTGAAAGGGTTAATCAAATTTTATCCAACCACGTTGTGTGAATGAAACTGTATAGATCATTAGAAATATAGAGATTCAGCACTGGACTTGACAAGTCGAATGCCTTACCGATTACAGTCGCTATTTACTGAAAGTGAGTTTTCAACCGACTTTTGCGTTTTCTGAAATTTTTATTTAAATATCTTACTTCATCGTATTTAAATATGAACTTTTGAGAAAAATCTCGAATTACTGGAAAGTTTCTCACAATTTATGTGGGACACATGATTTTTTTCTTTTGTTTATTCATGTTTAGAAGAAATGAATTTAAATTTTCTTTCTTCAATAATTAAAAATCAAATATTACAAACTATTTTTTAAAAAATATTTAGATGCCACATAAGTCTTTAAAAAACAGACAAAAGAAAGTTTTTCAATTTTTAAAGTCCTAGAGACAAAAAAAAAAAAAAATCGACTCTTCGATTTTTACATTTATCGATTGCTACTTTTTTCTTTTGTTGAATCGTGTTTTTCTTTAGAGTACACAACATGCGCGGAAATTGAAAACCAATGTACCCAAAATAAATTTTTTAATATGGCCGAACATTAAAGTTAAAAAAATTAATTTAAACAACTCTAACAACCGTATAGTATTTCATTCGTCAAACAAAAGAAAATAATGATTATTGAAGAAGAACTACCGCTACTGTAGGAGGGAAAAAGAATAACAGATTCATTTTAAAGTTTTAATAATACATGCTTTATTAGTGAACTAATATTAAAGCTATTAACATTAAAGATAATGATTTATGACAATATTTTTTTTTTTACTTAGATTGTAACAATTATGATTTCCTCAAATGACAATTTTAATGCAAAAATTTCTCGTTAATCACGAAATGAAGTACATATTTCATACGGAAATTTCTGACAAAGTTAATGGATATAGATTTACCAAAAACTCCGGAGATTTGTTGAAAACGATATCTCTTGTATTATAACATCAACCTCGTTGGAGACTTACCGCGGAGCTCTCTCCATGTGCCGGACCATCATCATTTAATCCGCGCTTCTTCTCTGTTCGCCCGTAGGCTTTCGACGTTTCCTCCCGGATCAAAACAGACTTCCGAAGGTCTAAAGCAAAGAATGTAAAGTAAGTTACGTAAGTAAGTTCACTTTCTTTGGTCCAAAGTGCAAGATCAAAATCCAAAATCCCGACTCCTGCCTCGAATATGTTGATCCAGAGTGCACGTGACCACAAACTAACAACTCCGAGAGCATAACGATGACGAACGAACTGGATACAGCAGTCGCAGACGGACTCAGTTAGAATGGTGACGTCACATGCAGAAAAATTCCGATTGGTCGGAGCCGAAAGACCTCCCACTGGAAAACAGATGTCTGACGAGTCGGTAGAATATAGGAAAGAAGAAGACGAAATATCCCCGGCTCCTGCGCTGTTTCCTACTTTTATGCACATGCCTTTTCACTGAAGCTACTATGCACTCGAAACATAGTGCGCTCGCGTTCCATAAATAACAGTATTAATTAAGCATTTTAATACAAAATGATTTCACCTTTGCTTTATTCCTTATTTTATTTAAATTTTGCTGACATTTCTTAGTCGAATACTTTTAATATAAAATTTATTAGTATTTTCTTCAATCGTTTTCGTCCGCGTGTAGGACGGAACGACCACGTAGCTGATATCTGCGAAAATCATGTGCTACGTAAATATTAAATAATATATAAGATATATATTTTTTTTCACTTCAGATAACTCCATAAACTTCTTAAATAATATTTTGTTTCAGTTAACTACACATTTTTAACAATAATTTTTCTATTAATAATGAATCGCATTTTTTTCATTAAATTACTTTTCAAAACAACAAATTACTGAATTCTGAGCATAAAATCGAGAGAAAAACCTTTTACATCGGCAATCGCCGATACAATTTAAAAAAAACTTCCTTAATTAGATACGGAAGATTGCATTTTTTGTTTATGATTTAATATGGAGTAATTATGAAGTATTTCCTGCAAATTTGTTTTGAGTCATCCAAAAGTAAAATCGAATGACAATTATTTCATTAGCCTATTTTTTTTTTTTTTCAATATCATTTCAAATACTTAAAATTATCAACATAGCATATAATCGTAACGCATAATAATGTCCCGTAATATACATATGTTTTTTTTATGTTAAAAAAAAGAACTTTAGGTAAAATTATGTAAAACACGAAAATACCTATAAACCCATGAACCAAAGTTAGCTAACAAAAATTATTTCTAAAGTTATATCTTAAGTAAACTGATTCCAAATCGACTTTTCATTATCAATTCACGCAACCTTACCAATGCAAATCAGAAAAAAATCAACGTTTAAACACACAAAAAATACATTAGGCAATGTGAATAAAACCAGACGTATACGTTTCGTGAGTTCACAGGACTCACATCATCAGCGTATAAAATCTATGTATAAAAACAGTATCCCCCCAACAACGTGCAAGGCGAAAATCCAAATGTCAGCTAACACAGTACCGAAAGACCATCAAGTTCCAGCAACCAATGAAATCAAAGCGGAAGTGAAGTGTCGTGACACAACAAATCCACCCAGAAAGTTGAGATGTAACATCTCAACTTTCTCACATCCCAGCTTTTTTTCTTTTCTTACATCTCAACTTTCTGGGCGGATTTGTTGTGTCACGACACTTCTCTTCCGCTTTCATTTCATTGGTTGCTGGAACTTTATGGTCTTTCGGTGCTGTGTTAGCTGACATTTGGGTTTTGGCCGTGCATGTAGTTGGGGGCATACTGTTTTTATACATAGATTTTATACACTGATGATGTGAGCCCTGTGAACTTACGAAACGTATACGTCTGGTTTTATTCACATTACCTAATGTATTTATTGTGTGTTTAAACGTTGATATTTTTGTGATTTGGATTTCCACACAAGTTTTTTATTTACTTACCAATGCAGTTTTATGAGTATATATCAAAAGTATTAATACTGGTATGGTAACAAACACGGAAATTAACGTCACAAATTGTTCAATTTACTAAAATTTTGTTTCAATTGATGTATGAAAGAAAAATATTTTGTACAACTATTGTATAAGAATTTTAAAGATACACCATTAAACCCTTGCCGTGTGTTGCTTTTCGGCAACATACCCAATTTAGTCTTCTAAAATTCTATTAGAATAATATTGAAGCTGTAATCCTAATGTTGCTAATAAAATGCACACTGAAAATATTATTAAATCAATTTTCAACATGTAGGTGGCAGCAATACACAAAGATTAGATTTACTTTTTAAATTGTTGTTACATGTGATTTTTGTTTTGTTTGGAAGCTTGCGAAACACCCTATTTTGTTCTGGAGGGAGCGCAAGAAAAATTTATTCCTTATCATAGGTCTTAAAATTCATGTGTGTTTAATAATATGGAATTTTATCAAGAAAAATTATTTTTTCAATTAAAGTCCCGTGTTGCTCATTGGCAATAACCTGTGTTTTAGTCGTAAACCATACTTAAAACAAAATATGATTTTTAAAAGTATTTTTCCATGATTTATTTAAGAAATGAAAGCCAAAAAACATTTTTAAATTGATTTTTTAAAAATCGGGCAATTAAGGGTTAACATTACAAAACACATGTTGTATATTTTAGAACAAACTCATAAACTCTACAGGGGTTGAGTGGTACCACACGTCATGTAAAAACATCTCATATGCTGATCCAATATATTCTTACATGCACTCATGGCAGTTTGTTTCAGTGGCGTCGCCAGGGTGGATGTCCAAACGCCTTGGGAACCATCAATTTCGTAAAGATTTCTTTGCCTTGTTTAATCGTAGAAAACTTTACGATTAGGTAAAACGAAGAAAATCTTTGCGAAATTAGTGGTATCCGAAGTGTCTGGGTACCCCACCTGTCTATGCCCCTGTTCGTAACATTAAAAATGTAATCCTGATAATATTAAAATTTATATAATACATTACACAAATCATACATTACACTTAAATAAATAAATAAATAAATAAATACATACACCAATATTAAAACATAAATATGTACAAAATAAAACTAAAAAAAATTAAATTTAAAAAATCAAAAAACCCGACTGCGTAAAAAGCAAACTAATTAATTATTTCTCATGAATGTGAAACTATTTTTTGTATTACTTACCTATTTTTTAATTTACTTGTGCTGAAAACTTTTAAGTTGTGTTTAATTGTTAGTTCCTATCTATAAACACTGTTTTGATCAGGCCTATAGAGGTCTATGAAGGTTAGAGTTGAAGTAAATCTAGAGATCCTACCTACACAGCTTCCAGGTTGTGTAATAATTAAATGGAGCTTCTGACTGTAAAATAGTCAATGAAACATCGTCTTCAATTTGAAAGACCTATCCAATGATATGCCATTCAATAGGGTGCGTAATTTGTTTTTCGTTTCTACCGCCATTTTGCATTTTACGGCCACCATTTTGAAATTATAAAAACAAAATCTAGCCTATAACCATCGGACGGTTAAGACGAATCGATAGAGACCTCATTCATTAAAATTCAACCAGTAGTTGGGATGTTTCGAAGGTATAAAGAAATCCACATACC
Organism: Maratus speciosus; assembly: GCA_963932465.1. Lineage (NCBI taxonomy): Eukaryota > Metazoa > Arthropoda > Arachnida > Araneae > Salticidae > Maratus > Maratus speciosus. Next base: position 538,815,652 of record OZ010796.1, read on the forward strand.
CAGATACGCGTGAAACACATAACCCTTCTTGGCAGTCGGTAAAAAGGTAGCAGATCACAACACTATTTTTGTCTCTTAGACGAAAGTCATATTCTTGTGCTTTAAATAAAAAAAAAAGAAACAGAAAAGAAAAGAAAACATTTCAAACACTTAAAATTATCAAACTAACACTTTTCTCCAATGCAGGGGTAGAGCAATAAACACAATGAATAGGAATCGGGCTCTTTGCAATGTGTGCAGTTAGCCTCCGGAAAAATTGTTTACTACTGCGAAAATATTGTAACTATAACAAAAAATTTTATCGCTCAAACAACCACTTCGGGCGCTCAAACGCATAACATAATCAAAATTTCAAAATAATTAATGTAACCCTTTATCTACTAACGGTACTTATAAGTACCATTAAAATAACTTGTTATAAAATTCATTTAATACATCGGTTAGTAGTAATACAGTTTAGAATGAGTTACAGATACTTCGCTTTATCTTGTTCCAAAAGCATTATGGGTTGCACAAAACAAAAATAATTTTAAAAGTATGATTTCTTTTGTCTTTGTATCTTTTCAGCTTTCTTGGCGCTGGGGGCGGGGGGGGGGGGATTTTTCAATTCGAAATATTTCTATATTTCTATTGTAAGAACATTATATTTGTACAGTTCCTAATTCTACAAAATACTACGAAAAATATTTAAAATAAAAGATTTGAGTGGGGTTATAAATATTGCACAAAATCCCTATAAATTGAAATTTAATGAATCCTTCTAAATCCTTCAAACCTTCTAAAATCCTTCTAAAATGTATTAAATGATTATGTAAATCTTCTAATGTAGTTTCAAAAATTCAAGAAAAATGCTTTAGAAGATAAAATTTTCATGAATTCATAATTCAGTAGATAAAGGGTTAAAGGGCTGTATAGAGATTGTGATGTTGGCCCCTGCGAATAAAATAAGGCTTCATTATTGTGAAAATATTTCCCCCCAAACGACTACTTCGGAAGCTCAAACGTAAAGAATAATCAGATTTCCAAAATAATTAGAATTAAGTGTCTGCGTCTGTATAAAAACTGTTAATTAAGCCTCCGTTATAGTAGGATAATATTGCTCTATAACTGTTAAAATATTGTTGATAAAGCAAAAACTTTTGTCGCTCAAACAACTACTTCTGACTCTTAAAGTTATGGTAAATCAGAATTTCAAAATAAATTTTTTCACGGGCTGTAGACAAAACTGTGAATTTAGCCCCTGCGAAAAGAATATGCTACGTAAATGTGAAAATATTGTTGTTCAAACAGAAAGTTTTATCGCTCAAACGACGACTTTGATAGCTTAAACGTATGGTGTAATTAGAAATTTTTAGTAAATAGTTTAAGGGTTGTATACAAATTGTGAATTTAGCACCTTGAAAAAAATGTTTATAACTGTGAAAATATCGTCGCTGAAAGAAATTTTTTTATAAAACCTGTAGGCAGCAATTTTATATGAAAATGGTGAGTTACAATCAAAAGAAATAGTGTTGTTAGATCTGCATTGCTTTCTAGACATAGTACGCTCCAATTTATTTCCATAACTATTCTTTATTAATTTAATATCAAGAAAGGGTAAAATACCCTCTTTCTCAATTACTAATGTAAACAATCAAAAGGAATAGTGTTGTTAGATCTGCATTGATTTCTAGAAATAGTACGCTCCAATTTATTTCCATAACTACTCTTTATTAATTTAATATCAAGAGAGGGTAAAATACCCTCTTTCTCAATTACTAACTTAAACAATCATAAGGAATAGTGTTGTTAGATCTGCATTGCTTTCTAGAAATAGTACGCTCCAATTTATTTCCCTTGTGTAGATAATTGGCCGTCAAAAATCAACCCAACCCAACCCAACCCAATTTATTTCCATAACTATTCTTTATTAATTTAATATCAAGAAAGGGTAAAATACCCTCAATACTTTCTCAATTTATAATGTAAATGACGTTATGATGTAATGACGTAACGTATGATATTGATTATATCCCACAGCTTCATGAGAGATTGAGATATGCATTACTAAAATACAATATTAATTGAATAGCTAAACCTCCAACAAAATTGAAAGAATTGATTCACAGTAAAATGGATCCTATTCCCGATTATGAAAAAGCAGGAGTTTACATAATCCCATTCAGCACAGAACAACATAAGAGTTTATTTTATATTGGTATGATATCTCGAAAATTTGAGGAAAGATTAAAAGAACACTTGTCTGATATCAAGTTTAACAAACTAAGTACAGCTTTATCCGGATTGCATCAAAAAGAAAATATTAAGATAAACTTAGAAAAAGCTAAAATGATCATTTCAACGTCTAAACATTATACTCTTCAATAATCCGTGAATCCATTGAAATTTTACTTAGAAGGATAATGTTTGTAACGATATCCTTTCTTATAATATTCCCGCGATTTGGTATAATATCCTAAATATTTCAAGACCTCCTGATAACATGAACTGATCTTTTCACCCCTCTACAGAGAAATGGACTGAATACCGCTTGCGCATACATACTATTTTGTTTTTGTTTTTAAAATGTATTTCTATTCAGTCAGTCATCTCTTTCTCTTTGAAAATGAATGCGTGTGTGTTCGAAAAATCTCAGGGTTGCATTAAATAATATTTTTATATGTTTGTGTCACCTTTTAAGTAGTTTCTGTTTCATAATAACCCTGATTGACTTTATACACACAGATAGAATTCTTACAGATGAGGAAGATGTAAGAATGCTATTGTTTAAACTTTTAAAGGGATTCTTTCATATAGTGTAATTTTATATTCAACATAAACAGGAACAACTAACACTATGAAAAAACTTTGAAAACCGCATCTAAATAACAAAGTTACAGATATAGAGAATATTTATCGTCTTCTTTAAAATTGCGCAATTTTATGGTATAATTTACAATATTATTTTAATATTAACTACTCCTTAATTTTTTAAAACGGAAAGGCAAGTAGTTTCCTTTTGTAGAAATAAGTGAATGAGAAAATATATTTTATGATTTAGACGATGCACCAATATTTTAATTTTGTACTCTGATGTTAAAAAGAAGATATCCTTACGAAAATAGCGTTCTATTTTACTGCCTTGTTTAAATCAGTTTTTCAATTAAAACAATACGTACTTCGAATAGGTATTTTCTAATCATTATAATATTTATAAAACGCGTTGTATATTGCTACATATATTTTTTTTATAGGTAACTTTTTTTAAACAAGTTAATATTACGAAGAAAACTCACTTTTAACGCACTGAACGCAAGCCTTAGATTTCTGTTTATTTACTTTTCGTTACTTTTTATCGATAAATTCTTTTTTTAATGCACTGGGCTTTCACTTCATCAAAAATGAAAAGAGTGTGTTGATTTGATTGTCGAATTTTGCTTTTTTCACTGAATGTTTTTTAAAGCACAAAGTCACGTTGAGATGAAAACCGCCACCTCGAAAATTCAATTACTAAGCACCCTTGGTATTTTAGTTTTTTCTTTATCTTATTCACTTTTTTATTCTTTTTTCAAACACGTTTTGAGTCGTTGGAAAAGAAGAAGTTTTTTTCCTATCTTCTTTAGTAGTATGAGCGAAGGGCACTAGGGTTAAAAAAAATAGCTAGGATGCTCAAAATGAAGTAAATTTCTAATCCCGGTGGAACTACTCCAGGGAATGAATGTTGCTTCTTTTTTTTACGTAGTATTAGAAGCTGTTTATTTCTTTATTGATTTGCTTTGGAGCCAAACTATCAAAACATTCCTAAATGAAAAGCTCATATCACAAGTAATTCTCCAGAGTTCGATCGATTAATTTGTGCAAAGGAGTATGTAAATAAAAAAATATGTGAGACTTATTTTAATGATAAATCCAATAACTGCATTGTTTGAGAAAAAATATAAATGATGCCTATGCTACTTCCTTAAGATATAAGCTTTGAAAACTTGTAGGTGGTTATTATTTTTCTTTTTTTGTCCGAACTTTGGGAAAATATTACAATTGATTTTTTTTTTATGCACACAGTTCGTTCAGTAATAGATATATATTAAATAATTAATAGAATTATGAGATAAATTCATATCTACTATACACCATGGGCCATAAGTTTCCATACACAGAGTTTTTAACATTTTATTTCTTATATTTGATACACTAAAAAATTATTTCCAATAAAAGTTTGATACTTGTTCATGATAGCCCCGAATCTATCATGTTATGTAAATAGACATTGTTAAAAGTTTATATCAGTGTTGGGCAGAATCTGATTACAAAGTAATGAAATTATAGATTAAAATACATTATAATCCCCTCACAATGCAATTGATTAACATGTAAGGCATTACAAAGTAATTTCAAATACTCTTTTGAAATACATAATCTGATTATCGTGTAATAGATTACAAACCAATTCTCATTTTTTTCTTTTAAATTTTAATTAGATTAATTTGTAATGGATTGCAAGATGATTCAGATTACATTTTTAATTGTATAATTCAATTAACATATAATCTATATTACAAGATGATTCATATTCGATTTTAATTATATAACCCAATTAACCGGTAATCGATTACTTTTTTAATTATAGTATCCAGTTAACTTGTAATGGATTATAGATCAATTCTAATTGCATCTTTAAAAATATAACTCAGATTAAATTCTAATGTATTACAAGTTAGTGTCAATTACGTTTATTCAGAATTCAGTTTGGTTAACGTGTAATATAATACAAATTAATCTAAATTACATTCTATGAAATGTATTTAAATTAAATTGCAATGAATTATGAACTAATTCTAATTGCAGTTTTTAAAATATAATTTAGATTAAATTCTAATGTATTACAAGTTAATCTTAGTTATGTTTGCTCAGAATGAAATTTGGTTAGCGTGTAATGTAATATAACTAAATCTAAGTTACATTCTATGAAATGTATTTAAATTATATTGCAATCAATTACGAGCTAATTCTAATTGCATTTCTAAAATTTATATGAAAATTACTTGTAATTCAATGCAAATTAATCCCAGTTACGTTTATAAGAATGTAACTAAATTATAAGTAACTATTTATATCTCAGTAAGTGTTAATTTATAATGTTATAAAAACATAATAGAATTTTTTAAGCAGAATTGCATATTTACTTATTTTCTAGTTATTTTTAAGTAATTAATCGTTTTCTGGAAATTTCAGACCCGAAAAACGCGCTATACAGAGTCTGATGTCGAGAGGTGTCATGAGACAGAGGTGCATACACCCTAATTTTACAAAACGATTATTATTTTCTTTTAAAGTAAGTTTTATACCCAGAAAAAAGTCAATATATAAGGTTTAAATTATTACGAAATATAAAAAATTGCTTATCGCGCTCGAAGGGACAATGTCACATTATTTTTAACATATAGATCTTAAATATCTCTGTGGTATAAGCAATATACATACAATGCATTTAAAATTTTGTAGATTATCTGATGATTGAGAATGCAATGTTAAAAATGAAGGAGCTCAAATTTAATCATTCATGAGTAGATTTCGGTTCTCAGACTTTGTTCCTGCTGTTTAGGTCATAGGGCTTCGATACGGACACATCGGTCCCAATGCCATATCAGTTCCTAGTTATTTCGGTCCAAAAAGTGACATAATTTTACAGAAGACATTGATTATCTTTTAAAAAAAAAAACAAAACCACATAAATTTTATTATAGTGCGAATATAAGGGCCCTATATCCAAAAACACATATAACTCAAATCTAATTTGTCGACACAAGTTTCATATGATTAACGTAACAGTTTTAAAGGGAGGAGGGCGAGGCTCTATAGATTTTTCATAAAAGCCCTTCCATATTTTAGTGTATCAAAAATATAAGAGGCTGAAAAATTAAAATAATTATAACTCAAGCTACAATTATCGTAAAACACTTTGTATAGTAAACGTAACCTTTATAATGGGGAAGAGGACATTGTCGGTATTTTTAACAGAAGCCCCCAACTTTCAATATGGCATAAATATAAGGACCCGTTAAACATAGACACTTATAACTCAGATCCAAATTGTCACGAACATAAAAATTTCATATGATAAAAGCAATTATTTTAAAGGGGAGAGAAAGACATTTTTTGGTCCTGTTTGAGATTGAGAATCTTTTCTTGAAATTGATTCCATTTTTATAGTTGTAAAAACAAAACAAAAAATTATATATTTAAAATCCAAATTCATCGAATTTCAGTTTACCTTTTCATGCATTAGTTTAAGGAAAATTAATTTTTCGCATGCTTGGGTAATATTGAAATTTATACGATTTTTTTATTATTATTTTCTAATTAATTAAAATACATTGAAGTAGAATCATGCATCGGGTTGGGCATCGCATTTCGGCAGTGTCGACGACGATTTTTTTTTTAACGCATTTTTTATTTTAAATTTTTTACAATTACGAATACATTCCTAAATTTATTCAGTATTTATGTTGAAAAGATTAAAATTTTATATTTAACCCGTAACCGAAGTAACAAATATTGTCGATATCTACCGTGAGCAATCTGTCAGACCGGTTAACCCGTAACCGGAGTGACAAATGATGTCGCATAACTGCCGTGAGTGGTCTGTGAGACCGCTTAATCTAAATATGAATAAAATGCTACATTAACTCTCAAAATACTATTTATCTACTAAACTTCACGTACACGGCTATTATTTTTAAAATTCAGCTATTCAAAAGTTAGTAGTGAAGATAAAGGGACTCCAAATATAACAAAATTTAACCAATCTATTGTTAAACGGAAAATTTGTGAAAATTGAAAAATACAGCAGTCTCTGAGACCGCTAACAGCAGTTTCGGGTTAAGATACAAATACATCGAATTTCTGTTTGTACTTTTATACATTCTTTACCTTAAAAATTAATTTTCATATGTTTGGGAAATATTTGAATATTGTAGTTTTAATATATTATTATTTTGAAATTAATAAAAAAAAAATACTTTAAATCATAGTTCTGAATTGGTAACCCGATTTCTTGCAAAAGGAAAGAAAGTGAGAGGGGTGAGGAAACATTTATGAGTTTTTCCGGTTATCTGAAATTTTCAGTTTTTTTGTCATTTTCCGATCATTGAAAATTAGATATATTTTATTGCTAATCCTACAGGAGCAAACCGTCACAAACACTTCATGAATTTCAGCAGCCGGGTGCTCCGAGGCTCCTACTTTCAATCCTTCTCCATCAACTACATGAATGTCAGCATTTATGTTAAACACATTTTATTATAATCTAAAACCTAAAAGGAAATAAAACTGCGGCGTATGATTTACACATCTTTGTTTTATCTTTTTATTTAACTTTATTTCTCATCACGGAAGGTTATTGGTTAAATTCAGTATTAGATTCATTGAATATGCTTCTGTTTTTCCTCAACATCTTTTTAATCATTTTTCAGTAAAAAAAATAAAAAATGCTTTTGTATGTTTTTAGAACTGGAATGCAAGTTAAGAAGACTATGGGAGACCCCCTCCCCCCTACAGACTATTGAATTTAGATTTCAGCAGCCATCAGAAGTTAGAAAAAACACAATCCTTTTCTTTTATATTATTTCTTTACTGAACTAATCAAAATTTTCAAAATAGCTCATTAATTACCCGACTGAAAAGAAGGGTTGTGTGTTTCACGCGTACCTGGGTATGTGGATTTCTTTATACCCTCGAAACATCCCAACGGCTGAATGGATTTTAATGAATGAGGTCTCTATCTATTCGTCTTAACCGTCCGATGGTTATAGGCAATGTTTTGTTTTTATAAATTCAAAATGGAGGCCGTAAAATATAAAATGGCGATAGAGACGAAAAAAAGTTACGAACCCTATTGAGTGGCATATCATTGGATAGGTCTTTCAAAATGAAGGCGATGTTCCATTGACTATTTTACAGTCAGAAGCTCCGTTTAAATATTACACAACCTGGAAGCTGTGTATGTAGGATTTCTAGCTTTACTGCAACTCTAACCACCATATAGACATCTATAGGCCTCATCAAAAGAGTGTTTATAGATAGGAACTAACAATTAAACGCAATTTAAAAGTCACCAATACAAATAAATTAAAAAAAATATGTAAGTAATATAAAAATAGTTTCACATTGATAGAAATAATTAGTTGCAGTCGGGTATTTTGATTTTTTAAATTTAATTGATTTATTGTTTAAGTGCTGAATCCCGAGGTCATACGAACTTTTTAAAGCTTAAAATATATATTTTATCAAAGTTACTTGGAAAATTTAAAAGTACTTACTATACTATATAATACAGGAGGGGGGGGAGGGGTGACGATTAAAGACCTTATTTGATCACTATAAATTAAAAAATGGGTTCCCTATTCTAAAGGTAACGTCACTGTTAAATGTATTTATGATTAAAGAATCGCGATATTACATAAATGATAAATCGACTTAAGAAACTTCTACAGCATCCATTCCTAAATAAGATGCTGGCAACTTCAAACACTTAAAACTCGAGCTGTAATTATCGTAGAACATTCATATTTGTATGGGAAGTGTAATCTTTATAAAGCCGGAGCTATGTCTTTTTTTGAACAGGAACCCCTAAATTTTAATATAGCAGTATTTTAAGGCCATGATAACTACAAACACTTTTATCTTGGATGCAAATTTTCGCAGTCTACACAAATTTCTTATGATAAACGTAAACATTTTAAGGGAGTTAGGCTCTGTTGATTTTTTTTATGATTGCACCATATATATTTGTAGATGAAAACAAAACATGCTCACAACTTAAAATCCTGTAACTCGGGTTTTAAAAATGCCAACAAAGTTCTCTCCCTTTTTATAAAGATCACGTTTACCATACAAATTATGAGAGTGCTATGACATACACAAACCAAGTTATAATTTTCATGGCTTCTTATATTTATGATGTACTATAATTTGGAGGCTTTGATAAGATATCAATAGAGCCACCACCTCTAAATGATTACTTGTAATATAAGAAATTTGTGCGATGTGCTACTACTTGGATCCGATTTAAAAGTGTACATGGTTATCGGGTTCTATACTGAAATTTAGTAGGCTGTGGTTAAAAATCCGACAATGTCTAATATTAAATTATGTCCCATTGATCAAGCACACAAAATTTCTGCGCACTGAGTCAATTTGTTCACGAGTTATAAGAGTTTAATTTTCTCAGACTTTTATATTCACAATTTTATAAAATTTAGCTGTTGATAAAAAATATAAAGGATCCTGAAAATATACACTCATCATATTAATCATAACAACGTTTAGTGGTCTTACGACAATTACAGACAGAGTTATAGGAAGGAAACGAAATAGCATGACTCCCTCATTAACATCCCTTTTTAAAACTTATGTGCTGTGAGCAGTGTTGGGTACGCTCACAAAATAAACGAACTAATTCAAACTCAAACCCAGTTTCTCAAAAATGAGTCAAGTTCACGTTCAAATTCAAAATTTTTGGAACAAACTCGTTCAACTCAAACTCATCTATGAAAGTGAGCGAAGTTCACTAAAAACTCATTTTTTTTTAGAATTTTTTTGTTTAACTTTACAAAATTTTGTGAACAAATCTTTTGGTTATTCGATGTAAGGGTCTTCATAGGCCCGGCCCAATTTTCCTTTCTAATACTCGCTCCGAGCGTGTTTTGTGGATTACTTATTTCTAGAGGTTCAGAACGAGATGGGCCGGCACCGGGACTGGATTTATATTCCGACCCAAGCCGGGACTTGACTGCATTCTTCTTGAGGTTTGAACTAGCAGAAATTTTTAGTCCCCGTTCCAACCCAGTTCATTTGAAAATCACTGGACCAGCACTACTCTGGCCTATCTAGTAAAAATATCAGTAAAATTTGGACCGGCCCAATTTTTTAAAAATTTAAATGCGCGCATTTTTGAATCGCTATTATTCCACAATTAAAATTCATATATATTTATTTTTATTATTCTTTAAGATGGGTAGATGGTAGATGCATTTCTTGGCAATAAAATTAAATTACAGTAAAACCCGAAAAAAAGAACCTGCCTATGACGCAATCCCGTGTTTAACACCGCCCCCTCCCCCGTCCCCCCCCCAAAAAAAATGATCTATGTAAAATGAGCATAACAGTACTTGTGAAAAGAATGTAATGCATTTTAAACCGATGATGAACTTGCTCATAGGGAAACCAGCCCACAACGGATTTTTCTTCTTTCTTATGCAATTCCAAACATTTTATTGCATAGAATTTTTAAATTTTTCAAATATCCAAACCATAGAATGTGGATTAAGGATATTAATGGTAACAGTGATATTTATATATAATCAGATGCATTTAAAAAATAAATACCACAGCTCAGAACACTTTTTTTAAATCCTACATTTCATTAATGATACATTTCATTAAGTGTGTTCTCAAATCCAAAAGGGCAACTTTCTGATATAAGTTTTAATTTATTTTTGTTCGAAAATGCATGAAACAAGATGGTGTTGTTCAGAAACTATGTAATTGAGCTGTTTTTTCCATTTTTTTTTTTTTTTTTGGAAACCCAATAGATCTTTCAGAAAATAGCGTCAAAGTGGGCATTTTGAACCGAATTTCCGCGCGAAGGAAGAAAGAGCACTCAAAAGCAGGCAAAAAACGTGTTTGTCACGTGACCAAAATTGCTTATAACTCAACAGATAATTGATTGATCAAAAAATGGAAGAAAAAACAGTTCAATTCCAAATCACTTCCATGGCCAGGCTTTCCAATTTTATACCTTTCCGTTAAAAAATGAATTTGTAAATGTGTCAAAACATTTTGCGCTTGTTGAGCAGAGCAGTTAAGAACAGCCTTAATGAAATCGTACATTTCACAAATGATATTTATTATGTTAATCTTTAAAAAATAAGTTTTGCAAACAAAACACTTATTAAATAGAAGAACTTTATCAGATGAAACTAAAGAAATTAATGTTTGTTTTGTTCAAATTTTATACTTGAGTAAGTGGATTTCATTTTTCGTTTCAAATTGCTATTTTTCATAACAATTTTTCACGTATAGAGAATGCCTATGAAGTAAAATCTTTCTTTAATCAATTGTCATCGCGTTATACATTAAAAAATACATGTATAAACTATATTTACATATAGTTTCTTATTCTAATAAATACATACAACACATTGATGCTAGAAAGATCAAATAATTAAAAATAATTAAATAAATAAATCATTGTATATTTAAGGATTTGTGATTCATCCCCAAATTTAAAGCTGATAGCATTTTTCTACCGAAAAAAAAAATCTCTTTAATTTAAAGGAAATCTGCATGAAAAAGATTACTGCTTCTGATTCGAAAGAAGAGGGAAGGTGCTTTCCAACAATTGACAAATTGATTGAAAGCGTACCCACTGTTTTCGTTTCCTAGAATCGTCCGTCCTCTGTACTTTTCAACAACTTTCATCAATAGTTGTTGTTTATGACGACCAATTATCTACACGAGGGGTATGGTCCCGAAGGGGAGGGAGTGCCCTCCGTAGGGGGTCTTTCTAAGGGAACCTAATGCGCATTTACGCAAGGAAATCCAAGTTTTATTCATACCATAGTAGTTTACGGATATACGATTAGATTACTGAACTAGTAGCGACACTAGCAAGACTAGGAACGTTTTATCTCAAATGATACTTCAAACAAGCCGTAGGCTTTTTCGTTTTCTTTTTTTCCCATCCTTTTAAAATGGATATAATAAGAAATTCACCAATTACTTAGTCTGTGCAACAAAGCACACAAAAAAATCTCTGGCGCCTCCTCTTGTAATGGTATTGCTTATATAATCTAACTGAACATGACTTTTTGTCCTAGTGTGGAGTTTTTCCTTTATATGCTTTCTCTATTCTTTTCTGATACTAGTCTGGGACCTGGGACAAAGATACTATCTGTTCCACAAATTCTCCTATTTCTAACAGAAAAATAATACTATTTTATTTTCCGATTGAGGTGTTTATGCGGCCTGGGGAAAATTTCGATCCCAATTATAAGTATTTGCAGTTATTGGGTTTTATATTTTCGACCCAGGGCATTATATTTTTTCGCTGCGAGTCGGGTTCGGGGTCAGTTTCGGGTCGAGTTGACTATGATTTTTCGGGTTCGAATTGAATTTTAACTCTTGTGATTCGGATTCGGGTTGACCAGATTTTTCAAAAGAATATCCAAAATATTTTTTATATTAAAAATCTATATACAATAAGATCTTCATAATGGATACTCCCGAAAGCACATATCTAGTTAGCGAACACTTTTGCAATTCCTAATACCGTATTTTATGGCAGAAACGCCGCACTCCTCGAATTGGCCAGAATAAGCTTAAAAATATTATAATCGCCGCACCCGTTGTAAACGCCGCATCCGTCGGAACGCTAGTTTTGTCGACAGCGTCACATTGACCTAACTTTAATCAAACTTTTCTGAGCGTTGTAGGATGCCTCGTTTTTAATATCTTAAGATGTCTGAAGTTTTATTTAGAATATTTAAATCCGATTTTAAGTATTTTTATGAATTTTTAAACTAAGGAAAATCAGTTGGTATTTAAAAAAATCGTAAACGCCGCACTTGGAAAAAAATTAACTTTTGAACTCGTAAACGCCGCGGTGTTTCTTCCATAAAATATGCTACTTATATATTTATATGCTTATATCGCTAATTTGGGCATCTCCCAATCTACACACATGTAACATGTGTATATGTGTATAAACTATCACAAGTATCAGGGCCGAAACTAAGGGGGGGGGGGGCATGTGCCCCGGGCGCCAGAACGAAGGGGTGCCAAATGAAGGATTATACCCTTGGAATGGATCATTTTCTTCTGATGGACTGGTGGCTTCCATTATTATGAAACAGCCATTATAAAAGAAGTGTTAGGTGAAGATGAAAGAGCAGACGTAAAAGTTAGAACTCTGATTTTCTAGTCAGAATAAGAAAAAAAATGGCCATAATTCTTTTTCTCTTTCATCTTCACCTAATATACTTCATTTATAATGGCTGTTTCATAATAATGGAAGCCACCAGTCCATCAGAAGAAAATAACTCGGTTAAAGCGGAGACTTGGTTAAGCGGGACTCTACTGTATATTTCATTTTAAAAATAATGTTTAGAATCTTTTTGTTGGTGTTCAAAGGTTGGGGGGGGGGGGTGTCAGGATCCGCCATTGTAGATTACGTAGTTCAGTATTACATATTTTATTATGACATATTTTAAATTTTAAAAATTAGATTAGATTAATATTAGATTAGATAATTAGATTATTAGATTAATAATTAGATTAGATGCTATTAGAAAATTGGCAAAATTCTCTTTGTATATATACTTTACGGTAGAGCGCGGGGGGGGGGGGGGGCAAAATCCATATTTGCCCCGATTGCAAAAAAGGCTAGTTTCGGCCCTGACACGTATCATACATGCTTTTTTGTTGTGTATCAAAAATTAAATGTTGGCAACATTTTTCATATTCCGAGAGAAGAAAAATTGTTCTTAACTGTACCGTAAAGAAGGAATAATCTATGGTCACATTTTTTATAAATTTTATTTCTTATGCAATAATTTCATATATGTTTTATAATATATTCATATACTAAAACATATTTATTTTCTTCTGAAACACAGTTTTGCTCAAACTTTTTGTGAAAATGCAAACAACCTGACTTCCAAAATATCTATCTATGGCTATCAAGGGTTATTCTAGGTTATCCAACCGCAAAAAGAATATTAGAATCATTAAAACATGGAAACAGAAATTTATATACAACCTGACCCGATGCAAGACTCTATTCAATAATCCCGATGTCCCTACTATTCAGAGGTTTTACTATATTTAAATATTAAAACATAAATTTTATGACTATTTGAATATTAAACACTTGCCTTTTTTTTCCCTATAAAGCATAAAACTGGTAGTAGAGATATAAATGTAGGTTACTTTTCACAATTGCCTCTTTTAACCTGAAAAATATGTTGATCCATGCAAAATGGATGTGCTAATACATGAGAAAAGAATATATAATACATTTACACCTGTTAAGATGGGAACTTGTCTATAATGTATTTTTTTTCTTTCCTATGCAATTCGGTCTTAGAAGATTTTACTGTATAGCATTCTTTAGATTTCTAAGTCTCCAATACATGGAATATGGATTAACTATATTAATAATAACTGAAACATTTATGTACAACAAATAGCGATTCATAAAAAATAAATAAATATCGCAATAACTTTTATAAAAATGAAACTGGAAACATGACAATAAGAATCAAAGATAAGTATTTTTGTCAGAACTCTTCGTACGAGACAAATTTTTAACCAAATCGATGGATGTTTTGTAGCAATTCATTTGGTCCGGACTGGGCTCGGGCCGAGAGATTTTGACTTTTTTCCGGGTCGAACTTTTAGCTATTATACAGGGCCAGGTTGGGCCAATAATTTTATAATTTTTTCTCTACGGGCCGGGTCAATATTTTTTGTACGGGTCAGGCCGGGTTCGGGCCAAACTTTTAATGTTTATACCGGCCGGGCCGAATTTTTCTTCTATGGATCGGGACGGGCCCGAGCCTAGAAATTTAGGTCCCTTGCAGACCTCTACCATAGGCTGCATGTACAGGGACCTCCGTTCCAAAATACTGTTTCTACTACATTTCTTTCTATATATCTTATTGTAAGCTCTATTAATTTTTTAATGGATCTCTATTAGCATGTAAATATCTGAATTATTATCAATATCATTAATCCATTTACACGGCTTGGATACTTAAAAATCTGAAAATTCTATCTCGAAAAACCTTCTAAGACGGAAACACATAAGAGAGAAAAAAAAATCGTTATAGTTAAGTTTCCTTTTTTATCAGGTCTGTCGTCTCTTGCAAGTGTATTATTTATTTTCGAACGGATTATTATATCCATTTGGAAGATCCAGCAGTATTGCCAGATGGGCTACTTTTTTAAAATTCGGATTCTTGATTGGCACCAATTTTTTGATATGCTAAAATGCACCTTACTTAATGACATATTAATTAAAGCGAAAACAAAGATAATTTTACCGTTTCGAAAAAGTGGAGGCAATCAAGAAAACTGAATTAAAAAAAAGTATCCACTGGCAACACTGAGATCCAGATCCACCGATCAAGAAAATTTTCCGTTTAAAGCAGGAATTCGTAATACACTGATTCTTAAAACAGGGTTTTCAGTATTGTATGCCCTCCCCACCCCACCCCTTAGAAATGTATATGTACTACTATTCTTTAAAGAGAATTTTAATTGTAGAATGATGGTAATTAAAAAATATTTTTTTTTTCGGAAAAAATTGTTGACCCAAGGTAAGTTGTTCATTAAACAGATTTTTGCACGAGTCAGACTGGGACGGGGCAATAGTTTTCATACAAGCAGTTGTGACCAGGCCAGAAAATTTCTGTCGGTACAGACTTTTAGGAATAATAGAGCACAAATCCAAAAATAAGTCCTGTTCGGCACGGCCCGAGCCTCCAGAGAGAGCAAGACTCGAGCACGACCCAAAAAAACTAATGATCACACTCGACCCGCCCCAAGTCCGTTTAGGCCTCTAAATGGCATTTGAATGGGGAAAACGTGATCTTAACGGCTGGAACAGTTTTAAATAAGTTATGAAAAAATTGAGTTTGAGTTGTAAATTTCGTTCAAACTCGCGGATTTTTTGAGCTTTCGTTCAGTTCACGTTCGTGTATCAAAAACTGAGTTAAGTTCAGCTCAAAGTTCACAGAAATTGAACAAAGTTCGCGAGTTTCCGTTCAATGAATGCGTTCATACCCAACACTGGCTTTGAGAATTAAATAAGTATAAGTATTATAAATTATAAGTATTTTCAATTGTAAAAATCTTTTTTGTATATAACAAAACATTGTAGGTTTCAATAAAAAATAGACAGAGACACCTCCCCCCCTCCACCTCTAATAGAATCACTTTACCATGCGAGATTTGCGTGATCTGCTACTACGGCGTGGGCGTCTGGGGAGGAAACCTCACCAATAGAGTCAAGGACAAACTTCCCTCGCTGCAAAGGATGTTCCTACTACGAATGGCGAGGGGGTATAAAACAATCTCCACAGACGCGCTCGCAGTACTTACGGGTATCCCTCCCATAAAATTAACACTAAATTATGAATACACCAAAAACAGAATCCTTCACCTCGATCACAAACAAACGCAAGACGCGCATTTTCCACAAACAGACATACAAAGGAAAGTCAGCAGCTGGTACCTGCATCCTGCAAAAGAAACATCACATCTGCAAGTCAACCCTTCTAAACATTCATTTGTACCCTCAAGAGTCCCAATCGTATACACTGATGGATCCCGCACGGAATCGGGCGTGGCGTCAGCATTCTGCATCATGCGGAACGATGTGGTGGTCCATGAATGGGTCTGTAGAATCGGAGATGATAACTCTGTATTCCAAGCAGAACTTTTTGCGATTCTGCGGGCACTAGATTGGATCTCTTCCCAACCTCCTTCCTTCACCAGGCTGTACAGTGATAGTCTTCCAGGCTTACAGTCAATCTTCGCGCACAGAACTAAGAACCCTTTAGTCCTTGACATAAAAATTAAGTTACTCTCTCTCATACACAAAGTCGCCCTGGGTCACGTGTCGGCCCACATTGGCATTGAGGGCAATGAGCGGGCTGACAGGTTGGCTAAAGAAGCAACGGCTAGAACATCAATAGATTTTACCCTTCCCCTCCCCCCCTCACACATTCGCAGAAGGTTGAATCAAAAAATGATCTCAGAGTGGCAAATTTATTGGGATGCGTCTACCAAAGGTAGATACACATACGATCTCATACGTATAGTGTCAAGAGAAATGTACTTTCTCTCACCAGCAACTACAGCATTCCTCTCTGGCCATGGACCATTCAAAGAATACTTGAAACGTTTCTATCGGGCAGCCACCCCCTTCTGCGAGTGTGGCGAGGTCGGCTCTCCAGAACATAGCTACTATCACTGCACACTTACCCAAGCCTGGCATATTAAACGCCCCCGCATCCTTCCCAAAAATTGGCTTTCCAATATTCTAACAAGACCCCTTCTTATAGGCAAATTAAATAGAATTTATAAATTTCAAATGGAACTAACAAACCTCACCTCATAGACCTGCATGGTGCTGCAACTTACCCACAACCTTGTGGCTACTCCTCCACAATTAACTGGACTTTTTGTGTGATCCAGCACACTCCACGCTCACCCATTCTGCTCACCCGCCCCTTGTCGCGAGGGAGCAGCCTGTGCTCCGGCGGGAGGAGCTTGTATTGTACATATTATTATTATTTTTTTTTTTTTTTGTTAACGAATCCCCGCGTGTCGGGGAGCACTCCGGGTGGGGCAAATAGAGTCTACATCGGACCCTTGAGGTCTGGTGATTCTGTCCCACTTAGGCAATAAATAAATAAATCTGGTTTCGAGTTATAGGTGTTGTTTTTTTGTTATCGAGCCCTTATTTTCGCGCTACACTAAAATTTAAAGGGCTTCGTTGAAAAAGCAAAAAATCTCTCATCGCCCTTTATAAATATTGCGTTTACCATACAAAATATGAACGCGCTACGACAAAAGCATTCCGAGTTATTAGTGTTTTAAGTTGTAAATACCTTATATTTATAGAGTACTAAAATATTGAGGCTTAGATTTTAAAAAAAATCAACCCCCTCCCGCCCCCCGCTAAAACTGTAACGTTTACCATACAAAATTTGAGCAGGCCACGACAATTTCTATCCGAGTTTATAAGTGTTTGTGGTTATTAGGCCCTTATATTCGCACTGCACTAAAATTTTGGAGGCTCCAATTTAAAAAACGGGCAAAGTCCTCGGTTACATTTCGCCAGTTTGTAAAAGCACAGTTTGAACGTACTGCTACAATTTACCGTGTATTAAGAGAGTTTAACTTTTTAGTGCCCTTAATTCATCTTTTTTTTATATAAAATTTAGATAGTTCCATAAAAAAAAACCTTTTGAGTTACCCGGTAATGGCCCCTTATGATGTTAAACCACACTATACTTGGCAGGTTTAGAATTACAGTCGAAGTTTTCGGAGCGTGGGGAAAGGTATATTGACCGATACGCGGATGCCAAAACATCATACTTCGAGACATTGGGTAAGTGGTCATAGATTTTATGAACTTCAAAATTTACAATATTTTTTATTGTTCCAAACAAACTGTTGTTATGCTTTTCCTGTCTGTAACTCTATCATATAATGTATAATCGATAAATGACAGGTTGTTTTTTGACCATTTGCTCGTCGGCTCACTTTTGTCAGACTAATAGGGAGGTTTCTTTCAAATGATAACCTTCTCATCCGCCAATCACAACTGCGCAGTTGACTTCAATAACAGCCACAATTAACGGCTACCAATCAAAACTTTTTTTCCAACATTGTTTTACCTCCAACAGTTGATTTGTGACGTCATTTGAAAATATCCCATATCTTTCTTTTTTTACTTTCCTTTTTTTAAACAATTAAAATAAATATTATCAACAAAAAATCTTGTTCATAATCTAATTAATTATGTTATCAAACAATGTGCGAAATGGAACAAAATAAAACACCAAATGTTCTATCAGCTTGAAATCAAGTAAAGAAGATGCATAATCTGTAGAAAAACACCTTTCAACTTGTCACCTTATGCAAATAAAGCGCTGATTTTAAAATCACGTGATTCACATGCAATTTACTGCTGTCGCGTTATAAAAATTATTTTTGCCGAATGGTAGGTACGCGAGTGTTTTGATGAACCAAATTATATTACAATGCCTTTATAATTTTGTTTCATGTGAATGCACATTTTTGAATTCTTTATAGAATTTTAAAAAATTGAATGAGAATTTATTTCTTCGAAAAATACACTGCTCAAAACAATTAAAGGATATTGCAGTTTTAGGTGGATTTTGTATCTTGTAAACTGTTTAGCTGATTGATACATGGTCGACAGACATAGTAGGTTATATGAGAATAAATTACACATGTTTGGCAGAAAAAAATGCATTTTATTGCGCATTTGTGTACTAAAGGAAACAAACACAATTTGTGCATATGAGAAAACTAGTTGGATGTGCCAATCCCAAAACTTTCTTCTATCTTATACATCTTAATAATTCAAAACCTAGTTACACATGTTAATACTTCAATATTATTAGTTCAATACTATACCAACTTTGATTTTCATCTTAAATTTCTGCTCAAGTCAATTAAACGGACTAAAAACGAGTTAATCTATATCATGATATTTGTTAAAATTATTATTTTTTCCTTATTTTGTTATTATTAGCTGTTAGCGAATAACCGGCTTAGCAGGTAGCGAGTTCCCGCCCCTGCATGAGCCGCCGATGCACAATAGAACTACGAAAAATCAAGAAAAGTATACAAAAATCGCTAGCACAGAGACCCTTTACCGCGCAATATTTCCAAATTCAAGGAGGACCTGTTGGCCAAAGCCAAAAACAAGCACAAAAATTTTGGTTCAATTGTATGCATAATTTTATACGTTGTTCGATGGTACAATAATGAAAATGGCACAGAGATCGGAATTATAGCGCCCCCTTCTGGCGGAATTTTTTCAAGTTCAGGGAGGACTTGTTTGCCATAGCCAGAAACATGCACAAAAATTTTGGTTCAATTATATGGATAACTTCATACACTTTTCGATTGTACAATAATGAAAATGGTACAGACATCGCAATTATAGTGCCCCCTACCGGCAGATTTTTTCCAAATTCAGGGAGGACCTTCATGACATAACCAAAAACAAACACATCAAATTTGGTTCAATTCTATGCATAACTTCATACACTTTTCGACGGTACAATATTCAAAATGGCGCAAAAATGGCACAAAAATCGCTATTACAGCGCCCTCTACGGGCAATTTATTTACAAATTAAGGGAGGACTCCTTTCCATAGCCAAGAACTTAAAAAAAATTTTGGTTCAATTCCATACATAACTTCATACACTTTTCGACGGTATAATATTCAAAATCGCACAAAAATCGCTATTACAGCGCCCCCTAACGGCGATTTTTTTACAAATTCAGGGAGGACCTGCTTGCCATATCCAAAAACTTAAAATAAAAATTTGGTTCAATTCCATGCATAACTCCATTCACTTTTGGATGGTACAATATTCAAAATCGCACAAAACTTGCTATATCAGCGCCCCCTACCGGCGATTTTTTCCAAATTCCAGGAGGACCTGCTTGCCATAGCCAAAAACTTAAAATAAAATTTTGGTTTAATTCTATGCATAACTTCATACACTTTTTGATGGTACAATGGCGACAGACAGACGGACAGACGGACGGACGGACAGACGGACACACAGACAGACAGACATTTTCTATAAACGTGTTTTTTGGAATCTCTGACCCCTAAAACATGTAAATCCGTCGAAAACCGGAAGTCGAAAAAAATTTCGATTACAATACTTTCTTCTATTGAAGATAGAAGAAAGTAAAAAGAATAAGAAAAGGTGTTTTCTTCAAAGAAAATCATTTTCAGTAGGGGGTATGGTTTCCACGGGCGGCCAGCAACGTTGAACACCTTTGAGGCATGGACTCAATGAGGCTATTAATGACGAGTTGGGGTATTCTGCCCCACTCTTCCAGAAGAGCTCTTTCCAGTTCTTGGAGAGTTTGTGGGGGTTGTTGGTGGCCAGAAACTCGTCTTCCTAGAGCGTCCCGAACGTGCTCGATTGGATTCATGTCTGGAGAACACGCTGGCCATTCCATTCGAACGATTCCTTCCTCGAAAAGGAAATCCTCCACCAGGTTTGCACGATGTGGCCTGCAGTTATCGTCCATTAAAATGGAGTTATCTCCGATTGCTGCAGCGTAAGGGACTACAATAGGTCTGAGGATCTCATCCCTATATCGGCGACCAGTTAGAGCTCCATCTCGAATGATGTAGAGGTCAGTGCGCCCGTCAATGGAGATGCCACCATACACCAACACTACTCCACCGCCAAATCTGACACTTTCGTGCACGAACGCAGGATTATTCCTACTGCCACGGTCCCTCCAGATGAAAATACGCATATTATCCGGATGCACAGAAAAACGGGACTCGTCAGAAAACATAATATTGCTCCATTCATTTCTCCTCCAGTTGACATGCTCGGTTGCCCACTCCCTGCGGTCGCGACGATGCCTTGATGTTAATCTAACACATACCATCGGTCGGCGAGCATACAGACCTACAGCATGGAGCCGGTTTCGGACAGTCTGAGTTGAAATCGTGGTGCCTGTAGCCGAGCGAAGGTGTTGTTGGATAAGAGTAGCGTTCATGGTTCGGTGTCTCCGATCTGTTAACGCTAAATACCGATCTTCATTGGGCGTTGTTGCCCATCTACGACCTTGCCCTGGTCTTCGGCCTGCACATCCACTCTCCAAAAAACGGTTCCAGATCCTGGAAATGACACTTTGTGACACTCCAATGGCTTGCGCTACTTCGGCTTGAGTTTGGTCCCCTTCTAACCTACCAACAATTCTCAAAGCTTCTGAATCTGTCAAATGAAACAAAGCAATCACTGAATGCCGATCATCCTTGTCTTCATTCTCTTTTATCCAGTTGAAAGTCAAATTTCATTCGCTGCCGCTGAAGCGACGTTTTTGACGTCGAACTCAAAATTTGCATACTCCACAGTTTGAAAACCAGAAAAATTTGCATTTGTGATTCTCTTCTTCTATTCTCGGCAAAAAAAATTTCGTTTATATCTTTATTTTATATAAAACTTGAAATATCCTTTAATTGTTTTGAGCAGTGTATTATGCAAGCCATTAGTTCATTTCCATTATGCAGTAGTGATTTACAAACTGCTTTTCATTCTGATATTTCTGACTCTACATGTAAAAATAAACCTATAATACTAGATGGAAATTTTTTCGAAAAAAATGAAAATAAGTCTTCAGGTGGTAGAATTGTAGCAAAATGCACCAAGTATAACAGTGAGGTAAAAGCCTCAAATAATTGCACTTCCAGTCTTGTAACCCACCTTAAAAGAAAGCATGGAATCAATTATTTGGAAGAATATCGTGCCTATTTAAAGGAGTAAAAAAAAACAACGAAAATCATCAAGTGTTTCTGGGCAATCAAATCGAAACGTATATTTGCAAGATCATTTTGACAAAGATGTAGTAAATTATTTTATTGATTCGATGATTTCGCTAAGAAGCATTGATAATATTTATTTCCACAATATAATTAAAAACATTAATTTTTATTCAAAATCTTTTAACATAATGAGTCGTAGGGCCCTCGGGCGAAAACTTGCAATATATTACGATGAACAAGTAGAAAATATTAAACGTGAATTGGAAGATATCGAGTTCGTTTGTATAACACTGACATATGGTCAGTGCGACCAAGAAATTTCTTAGGAGTGACAGCTCACTGGATTCATCTGGAGACATTAAATGGATTTCTAGAGCTATAGTTTGTCAAAGATTCAAAGGAACTCATAGTAACGACAAAATTTATGACCATCTTATGAACATCTACAAAAAGGTTGAATTGAATTCTGTGAAAGTAATAGCTGCGATTACTGATAATGGGGGTAATTTTGTGAAAGCATTTAAAATTTTTGGAATTGAAGAAAAATGTATTTTAGAAGATGCTGGTGATTTAGATGCGCAATACAATTCATGGAGTACGGAGTGTGATTCTGACACTACGTCTAACATAGATGAGGATGTAGAAGATGTAATTGATTTAAATGAGTGTTTACCTTTACATTTTAGATGTGCGTCTCACACACTCAGTTTGTGTGCAACTACTGATTCTAACAATGTTCTGGAAAGCACAGAAATTTCAAAAATACACGAACAAGTGATGAAAAAATTTAATATTTTTTGGAGAGCAGCATGTCGATCTAAATCTTCAGAAATTATCATCTCCATTTTGGGACATACTCTTAGTCGACCAAACGCAACGCGATGGAATAGTTTATTTGACGCCATGAAACAATTTCTATCGATAAAAGAAAAATCTGCTATTTTGAGCAAGGAATTAGATTTGAAAACTTCATTTAAAGATCAGGATTTCACATATATAGAAGAATACTTTAAATGTAGTAAACATGTTGCCGCGGCTTTAGATATCCTTCAATGAGAAAAAGAAACGTATTTTGGGATTTTGTTACCAACTTTGTTATCATTACGACATAAATTACAAAAATCATTGACAGAAGATTTTATATATTGCCGACCTTTGGCCGAAGCTTATTTAGAAAGTATAGAAAACAGGTTTAGTCAGTATTTTGATATTTCATCTCGTCAAGCAGAAATAGCCGTAATAGCAACTTTATGTCATCTATTTTTTTAAAATTCAAGTGTCTGTCTTGTATTAGCGATTCAGCTTATACAAAAATTAAAATGTTGTTTATTACCGAATTGACAAAAGAAATGAAATCTAATGAATCTCTGGATATAATGAGTTCTGTCAATAGTGAAGAAAGAGATATTTTTTTCTTTATTGATTCTGATCATGAAGAAGCAAAACGAGACCCTAAAAGGAAAGCAGATCTATTGTACGCGCATTTCTGTTTGGAGTAAAACAAAGATCTAAGTGTATTGAATTCTTATAAAGAGATTTAAAAAATTTTCATTAAATATAACACACCGCTGCCCTC
Source organism: Maratus speciosus (assembly GCA_963932465.1). Lineage (NCBI taxonomy): Eukaryota > Metazoa > Arthropoda > Arachnida > Araneae > Salticidae > Maratus > Maratus speciosus. The sequence goes on from OZ010796.1 coordinate 538,839,338, forward strand.
GTCGGCATTTGTAGAAAGATTATTTTCTTTTTCAACTATTACAAATTATTGTAAAGCTAATAGGCTTTCTGACGAAATTTTTGAAAAACGTGTTTTAAAAGCCAATCTTAAATATAACGAAGAATGCTTATAAAAATTTGAAAAATATTTTAATGCCAAAAGGAAAAATGTTTACTTCAATGTTAAAAAGTAATAATCGTACCTTTTCAGCGTATATTTTCTTACTTAACTTTAATTCATTTTTTAATAACAAAGTATGTTACTGCATCATTTTCTAATTTTGTAAATTTGTTTAATTTTTTATATGGTTTAATTATGTCTAATGTCAGAAAGAAATTTTGTAATTTTATTAAATAAATGTACAGTAAAACCTCCCTAATGCGACCACGTTCCGTTGCAATAAAAATTGGTCGCTCCGAGAGGAGGTCTCTTAATGGAGGTCATGTTTAAATCTAGATTTTAATTGTTGAAAAAAGGTAACAATGTTACTAAAATTTATTTTTCACATTAGAACAAAATATGAAAATTTAAGTAACAAAACAAAAGTTAATTAAGTTAATTAGTGCAGAGTTTAAAAAATGAATACATTGACATTTGCTTTGATTTTACGGATTTATCTTCTATAACTTTTATTTCTAAGTCCTTTCGAAGTTCAGCAAATAAATGCATTTTTTTTGGATGGGAAGGAAGCATGACGATTTCATTAATTTATCTATTTCTTTGAGTTTCCTGACAGAATAAAGCAGGGGAGTTTATTTACCGTCATCCTTACTTTGTCATCAGAGTTAAATTCATAGCCTAAAAAGGCACAATGGCGTTTAAACACTTAAAAGTTACCGGAATAAGTAAAAATTCTAAACTTAGTTTAGAAGTTTGATGAATAATGCGCTCTCCGGAATTATTATTCTAATAAAACCTTCTCCAAGCAACCAGGAAAAAACAGAATTTGTTTCATTTTCTACAAAGAAATTGGTCGCTCATGGAGAGAATTTAACTGTTGTGGTCTCTGAATAGAGGTAAAATTAGTATTGAGCCTATGGGAATAAATTTCGTTCCATGAAAAAAGGGTCGTTCAGGGAGGTGGTCGCTTAATGGAGATGGTCGCACAGAGAGGTTTCACTGTAATTGTAACTAAAATATCAATGACTCTGAAATTTAAATTTTCATGGTTTTATTATGGTTACTATAAGTTATATAGTAATAGAATCCTACATGTGCTCGTAAAAACTAACCTGACTAGAAAAGAGGGAGGAGGGGTGTCGTGTGCATGTGGGGGGGGGGGGGGTATGATTGGGCTAAGTCAACTAGCTATCTTTGGAGCACTCTCCTTTATATTTAATCTTTTCATGCAAATAATTTATTTCTATTAAATTTTTAAATAATTTACTTTTAAGAACAGGAAAAATCCTTAATTTATTTTAATTGCATTTTAAAACGAAGAGTGTTTGCTTTAACACTATTTTTAGCGGTGTCAAATGACACCTTTTCAAAGTTTTGATTTGTGTTTATTTTGCTCGTAGTTTTTGAATGCAATAAGCATAAAAATGTCTTCAATGTATTGAAAATGATTTGTAATTCTTTCAATTTAAAATTACAAATGAAAAACCATAAATCGAAATCTTTTAAAAGGTGTCATTTGACATCAAAAAAAGTGTTAAAGAAGATATAATTAAATATATTTTTCAATGCTGCTTGCACGAGTCTATTTTGTGGGTTATGATTTTCAGATATTCACAAGTGAAGAAATTTAAGGGTCTAGCTGTGCAAATAAGCTTCAAAATAAAACTTTTTAATAAATAAAACCTATTTATTTATTATAGAAAAGAGAAAATGTTATCAAATTAGTAACTATGATAAATCTTTTTTTAAACTATTTGCAATGCAAATTAACCTTTAACTGATGTTACCGGTCTGTCAGACAGGTGCTTTTTTTCAATTTTCATAGTTTAACTTGCAAATTTCAGTTTATCTACAAATACTACTAAAATTTTGTTTCGTTTGGAACTTTAGTACTAACACCAGAGACTTTTGAATAGGTGAATTTTAATTATAACACTACTGTACAAAAAGTTTAGTACAAAAACATCTTATGAGTTAATCGCGGCTTTTATTCATCTTTCGATGGAGCGGTCTCACAGACCGCTTCACAGTAGTTATGTGAAAATTTCTGTGACATCAGTTAAAGATTAATCTAAAATTGTAGATTTAGTTAATGGCAAATTCTTGTTGAAGTTAAAGTTAAATGATTTAATTAAAAAAAAAAGTATCCAACTTTATTTGATTTCATTGAAACTAACCTTATATTTTGAAGATAATGGTTTGTTTATTCCTTTTTTTATTTTATTTTTTTATCATGGTATATTTCTTTTATTGAATTATAAATATACAGCTGTAAAAAGATGTTTGAATAGTTTGGCATATTAGCTCTTAACTGCTGTGACAAAAGTTGTCGCATATCTACTGTGAGACGGCTAAATCGAAGGATGAATAAAGAGGTCCTTTAACTTATAGGATGGTGTTTCTGTACTAAACTTTATTGTCAATACAAATATAATTAAAATTCCCCTATTCAGAAGACTCTAGCGATATTCCTAAGGCTCCAAATGGAACAAAGTTTCACTAGTATCTGTAGTTAAACTGAAAATTACAAGCTAAAAATTCAAAAAAGCAGAGGTCTATGAGACTGCTCACAGCAATAAATCTTAATCTTTAACTGCTGTAAATGGTCTCTGAGACAGATACCTTTTAACGCTTTCCAACACATTCAGAATACTGTAACAAAACTTTACCGTATACTAAGGGTGTGGGTGGGGGGAACTGTTTTAGAAGTTTGCAGGTTCCAATTTGACCCGCTGTTCGGAAGTTAGTTGTTTGTTTTTATTGTAGGTCAGGTTAATTTCTACTTTTTAGTTCGGATCGGGTGTGGGTCAGTTGACTTCTACTTTTTGCTGTTGGCCGGATTAACTTCTACGTTTTTGCTGCGATCCGCGTTCGGTCGGGTTGACTTTTTTGCTGCAGTTTGGGTTCGGATCAGATTGATTTACTTTATTTAGGACTCGGGTTGGTGTCGAATTGGGCTTTCACTCTTGCGAGAAGGGTTCGGTTTGACCCGAGTTTTCAAAAGAAAGTCTAAATATTTTTTCCGGTGTAAACTATAGTCAGCAAACACTCCCCAAAAATTATTTAGGGAATAATTGTTAATATTTTGCAAAGTAAAACCTATAGAGAGTGGACGCCTGTGAAAATGTCCGTTATTCATAATTAATAGCATATACAGTAAAATCTCCATACGGACGCTCCCGAATAGTGGGCACCTCTATTTAGCGTAACTTTTCAATTCCCAACACAAATATTTGTCTCTGAATAGCGCACACGTCCGAATAAGGGACAAATTCGAGAGCCCTGTTCAGCGGTGACCCTTGTTTAGAGGTTCTAGTGTATTTTAATGCTAACGAGTATATACTAGAGGTTTATATTATAAAAGTTAAAATTTATATTAAAGATGTAAATGTAGACTTCATTTTATAATATGAATTATTTTTCCTTCATTTTGGTTTCGGGTCGACGAAACTTTTGTGGTCGGATTTCAGTTCTACTTTTAATGGAATTTTCGGGTTCGTGTCTGGACAACCCTACCTGTTTAGGACACTAAGTGGGGTAAAACAAAACTTTTTGGTGAGATGTTTGAAAAGTGAAGGCAAAACTTTTGTTTTAGTACACGCCGAAACTGTAGCAACTTGCTAGATGACAATAATAAACTAGAATTTTTTAGAAATTCTAAAATATAAGGAAAACACGGAAAAAGCTATCGAAATAAAAAAATCCATTCGTTTCCAAATCACGTCAAAAGTTATTTTTAGGTAGATTTCGTATGAAATACTGCCTATTACATTTTCCCCTATGTTGGAATTTCTGAAAAAGTTTTGCAGATCTACACCGATCATGACCCCTAGAACGCAAAACTACCCTCAGTAAAAATCATATATATATATGTATATATATATAATAACTTTTTTATGGACACGATAACTTCCGTAATTCTTCCCAAATGTCTGCCAAACAGATACATAAAATCAAGGGGCATAAAATCTCGGTCAAGCTCGTTAATGGGCAAAATCGGACCAAGGGGATGGAAATAGGGAAAGGTTTTGTGAAAACCGAAAAAAAGCCATAACTTCTTAATTTTTGTGCATATCAAATCAGTTTCAAACTTTTATTACTTCTAAAAATAGGACAAAAAATTTATGTATGACAGAATTTTGATAAAATTAAAAATGGGGTCAAGGGGCACAAAAAATAGGGATTTTGGTAGAAAAAAATTCATAACTTCGTCAGTTCTCAAGATATGAAATACAATTCAATTTATTATAAATCTCCTTGAATATTATCTACAACTTTTATATTGACAAGTTTTTGATAGGACCAATTCGTAGCGCAAAGAAAATTAAAAACGAAAACAAAAAAAGGGTGGGGGGTAGGTGGAGGAAGAAAAAAATCCATAACTTCGTAAATTCACAAGACATAAAATCCCCATAAATTTATCATACATCTTCTTAATATATCTACAACATTTATATTGACAAGTAGGACCAATTCTTTCAGCAAAAACAAATTAAAAATACATAGCGGTTGAAGAAAAAAATCATCCTATTAAGGGCGTATTCAAATCCAAACTGCTTATTTTTGACTCATTTTTAAATTTATTTTTGCTCTCAAACGCATCCAATTGGCAGATTCTCTTATTCAAAAACTCTATAATGTACCGTAATGGTCGATATTTTGATAGAGGCAGAATATATTTCAAAAAATGATGTCAAAGTGGGCATTTTGAACCGAATTTCCCGAAGCGATTGTGTTGAAAATGAAAAATATTGTCCTACTGGGAAAATAATTGTTTATAAATCAAGTTTTAATTAATTGAACAAAATATAAAAACACAGGTCACTTATAAATCTCTTCAAAAACCACGTCAACAAGTTTCATATTTTTTCTTTTAAAAATGAATCTAAAAATGTGCCAAAAAATTTCGAATTGTTGAGCATGGAAAAATATTTTTTTTTTAATATCGCCTTAACATGATTCTGATAAAACCATCTCTTATATAAAAATAAAATAAAAAACTCGTCAAAAGCGGACAAATAAAGTTGTTAAAGTGGCTTTATCTCTAATAATGATTTAGTTTTTGTTGTTGAAATTAGCACTTAACTTCGAAATCTACCTGCGCCTGTAGGCCGGGCCGGCAGGAATTTTTGTACTTTTAAAAAGGAATCCTTAAACGTGTCGGAAAATCGCGTACTGTTTAGCGGAGAAAAAGATTTCATTTATATATATACAGGATGTTTCATAAAAGATGTGTAAAACTTCAAGAGTTTATAGTACAAATCCAAACAAACAACATTCATCAAAGAATGCATGGTAGGAATTAAAACGCTAAGGTGCTAGAGGGTGCCGAATATGATGTTGCTATACGAGGCAAAAACACACAAAGAATGATAAACTAACAAAAGCAAGTTTAATGACATGTCATCTTACAATCGTTGAGCCTATGAGACTCCCATTTGCAGTTCCATAAATAAAATGCATATCAAAGCCTTTTCCCTATTAGTGAAAGTTAATCTTTGACTAATGTGACAAAAATTGTCATGTAACTACTGTGAAGTGGTCTGTCAGACCGCATCATGGAAAGATGAATAAAAGGCGCGATTAATTCATATGATGGTGTTTTTGTACTTAACGTTTTGTTATAATTAAAATTATAATCTATTATAATTAAAATTCACATATTCAAAAGTCTCTTGTGATAGTATTAAAGTTCCAAACGAAAGAGAATTTTGGTAGTGTCTGTAGTTAAACTGAAAGTTACAAGTTAAACTATAGAAATGGAACAAAGCAGCGGTCTGTGAGACCGGTTAAAGGTTAACATCTTCCGATAGGTTCCTACCGCAATTCACAGTTGCACACTTGGATCAGCCACTTGTATGAATTAATCGAGGCAAAATTTTCCATACGCATTGTCCTCCTTCATGTCACATTTGTATGATATTAGTGTCGTTCTTCTCCAGATAACTCGCAACAGGAATGGAGAACGTTTACATGGACCAAGTTTCCAAATGCTCCAGAACCTTTGCGTTTTAATTCTGACTATGCATTCTTTAATTAAATTAAAATTAAACATTGGTAATATTTCATATTTCTGCAAAAGATAGTTATGAAATAATAATCAATTGTAATTTAAGATGCAAATAAAAATTTAAAAAAATTTTATTCGATTCTTTAACACTTGATTTTTTTAGGTATGGCATTCAATGCTAAAATTTTTAGGAAAAGAAAAAATATAAATATTTTTGTTTTTTCCTTCCATTTTTCCTCTCAGTCGCCAATTTTCTTGCTTTTCACAACAAACGCCTTAAAGTTTAACAGCAAATACCTGTTATTTAGCGCACTGCACATGTAGGCAATTGCATATCGCTTTATTTTCCTTACTCTCATCCCAAGTAAACTATTGGGCGTGGGAGTGAGAGTTAGTTAAGATAATAGTAAGGGATGTGAATTTTAAAGATGTCCCCAATCAGACAGAGGTAGAGATAGGTGCAGCATTAATGTATAATTTAATCGTACATTCAGGAGGTAGAGTCAGCTCTGATCTCTGTAACATCACCTACGATTCAATGTACGTTGTAATAAAATGTCCAAAAAAATAACGAACACTTCGGAAATAAAGCTGTAGAGAAGAGCATTAGCACAATACAATTAAAGTAAAAATGTCGCTCCGATTTTTCTTACAATTACTTTACACAGGCACAAGACGAAAAATATACAAAGTATTCATACAAGATCTTTTTAAAAGACATGTGTATCTCCCAGCACTTGAGTAAGTTACATACCCGAAGTTGCATAAAGGCTCATTTTTTTTAAAGCTAACTACTTTCTCTTCAGTATACTAATAGAGACAATTTTAAGCTTTGATGCCACGCCAAATTTAAGAATTATTTAAAAAGTACTAACTTTGTATAAGACTGCTTGTCTCTTTATCTCTAAACTCAGTTATAATTCAGTAAAGAATATTTTGAAACTTATTAAAGAAACATATATTCAGTAGCTACGGCATGCTGGCTGAAAGATGCATTTAAAAAAAAATTGAATCTGGCTTAGATATGCCAATTAGAGATTTACACGGGCTAAAATTTCCCGACCCAAGCGCAGGTCCAATAACCAAAAGAATTATCGTCTCGCCCCGGTATAAAAGTTGAAACTTTGTCCCGAGCCAAAAAATTAATTGACTCGGTCAGATATAAAAGCAAAAATTTCGGCCTGGATACTACAATTAAAATTATTCTTGAAGCACACTTACTTTCACTTTGCACACATTCTACTTTCAGAATATGTTCGAAATTCATGAATACAGAAAAATAACAATATCGATGACTACTTAGACTTAGACTAATTATGTACATAAACACCACGTGAGAAATAGACAATTACATCAAAAAAAAAAAAAAAAAAATCCGGTAACAAAATCAACGTAATTTAGAATGAAAGAAACGAATGGTTAAAGAAAAACAAAATGTTAGAGCTCTACAAAGAAAAAAAATGATTTTTAAAAAGACATCTCTAGAATTTATTAAACCAAATTATTTTTATTAAGATTTCGCTAAGCAAACATGAACATAATTTTTACCAAAATAAATAAGCAAGATAATAAGCCCAACGTGGACTCGGGAGGAAGAATTTAGAAGACTGCATGGGTCGGGTCAATAACGCTTTTCATACTGGCTAGGTTGGACACGAACCGAATGTTTAAACAAGTCTGGCACGGCTCGAATCATCAGAAAATTTAACACCCGAACCTGACGCAACTCTGAAAGAGAAAAGATCGGAGAGAGTCCGAGTCTCGTGAATTAAAACTGTCGCGGCCCGGGTGCCGTGCTTGAATTGCCTCCTAAGTCTTTTCACTCGAAGATCTCAAATGTCGTTTTGGAAACCCTTTATTGGCTCAAGGGGAGAATGGTCCCTTCCCCCCCCCCCCTTAGATATGCCATTTGTAAAAGATAATGAAAACAATATGGAAAACGCATATGGCATTTGTAAACTCATTTTCAGCAATTGCCACCTGCAGTCGGAAAAATATGCGAATTCTTTTGCGCAACACTGTATTCGATTTGTATATACGCTACATAATATGCAAACATTTCAGTTAAATTAGCAAAAGCATCACACTGTTGAAAACTCCCTCCAGTAATTTCCGTCAATGAGCGGAATTGCACTCAAGCTATTTGTGTATCCCTGTATATAATCTATAAAATTTTTACACACCAGGTATAATATGCATAAAATCAGTTAAATATAAAAACGCTTACCACAACTCAAAACGCACTTCGAATAATTATTGTTCTTAATCAGTATTGTAATTCATTTCTGTGTTCCTGTAAATGAACAAGATATTCTGTAGCAAGCATCTTTCAGTAAACGTCAGGGATGCATATAAATTTAAATTTTTTTTTAAATACTGCAACATCAATAAAATACACTGCAAAATATTCTCTCCATAGACCATAATTTAATGGTATTATTTTAAGTGCCCAAGTAAACGAACTATACACTTCATTTTCAATCCGAACATGCCATGGCAAAGTTCAGTAATATATATAAGTTATCGAGTATATTTATGCGAGGTATAACACAGACAGAAAGGCGTAATGTTTTTACTTTCTTATATCTTCAGCAGAAGAAAGTAATGTAATCAAAATTTTTTCGACTTCCGGTTTTCGACGGATGTACAAGTTTTAGGGTTCATAGGTCCCAAAAAACATGTTTATAGTAAATGTCTATCTGTCCGTGTGTCCCTATGTCCGTTTGTCCGTATGTCGCCATTGTAGCATCAAAAAGTGTATGAAGTTATGCGTAGAATTGAACCAATTCTTTTTTTTAGTTTTTGGCTATGGCAAGCAGGTCATCACTTAATTTGGAAAATTTCCGACGAAAGGGGCGCTGCAATAGCGATTTTTGTGCTATTTTGATTATTGTACCATCGAAAAATGTATGACGTTATGCATAAAATTGAACCAAATTTTTTGTGCATGCTTTTGGCTATGCCAAGCAGGTCTTCCTTGTAGTTGGAAATATTCAGCCGAAAGGGAGCACTGTAATAGCTATTTATGTATAATTTTCTTGATTTTTCGTTGTTCTGTTGTACAGCGGCGGCTCGTAACGCGACGGGAGCTTCGCATCATGATAAGCCGGCTATTCGCGAATAGCGGATGTACAACAGAATAACGGAAAACTATTAGTTTTAATTAATATCATGATCGAGATGAACTCGTTTGTACTCCGATTAATTGACTAAAACAGAAATTTAAGATGAAAGTTAAAGTTGGCATAATATTGAGCTAATAATATTATTTTATTGACATTTGTAACTATATTTTGAAATATTAAGATGTATTAGATAGAAGAAAGTTTTGGGATTGGCACATCCAACTAGTTTCACATAAAAAAAAAAAAAAAAAAAAAAAAAAAAAAAAAAAAAAATTCAGTAGCTTTATGCAATCTTGAGCTATAAATCATTTTTAAACACACATATGCACGATTATGCGCACATACGCCCTATGAACGATTTTATTTCGCCGTCTCCTATCTTCCCCTTATTTAACCATCTTCTGCGTCTGTGACTAGATATGTTCGGGACCTTTTATTCGAAGTCAGAGACCATCGATTTCAAATTAGAGCCTGAAAAATTTTGTGTCATCAGAACCCGAACTGGATAAAGAAAGTACGCGATATAAATTAATAATATTTAAAAATTGTTTCAAGAGTAATTTTCTGATTTAAAAGTATCTTATTGTATAAAAATAAGTAATAATTATAAAAAGTTGCCCCTACTGATGTTTCATATTTTCACGTCCCTGAAACTCTGTTTAAAATTTAGCAAATTGGATATTTATACCCCACCAACGCCAGAAATATGAAAAGTAACTCCTCTTATTCTTTTAAAATATCATTATTCATCAATGACAGAAAGACACGAAGTCTATTTCCAGTAATTCAAAAGAAAGACTTCAAACAGAAACAAAGGCAAAACAAGCGACATTCCTCAACTTCTTTATGTTAAGATTGATAGTGCCAAGTCTTCAGAATCAGATGGAATATTTCTCTTTATATCCGGCTAATAGCAATTCAATCTCTTTCAATTTGATTTTTAGCTGATTATAAAATGCCTTTAAAAACTTACATTACATTACATTTCTGTTTTTCAACTAGCAATCGTTTTTTTTTTCATTTTTCAATTTGTAAATAAATAAAATTTAGCCCGATCCCGTTTCAGGGGTCATGAATGTCCTTTTATGGGGTGGGAGGGTATCACATCTCTTTATGAAAATTTTTTATATTGAAAGATATTCTCAAATCCAAACTAACTACTTTTCTGATACTTTCGCGAAGTCATTTTCATTCGTAAATACAAAAAAATTAGCATTAATATTCTAAAAATACAAAATGTACCGACATTGTTCAGATACCAAGAAATTAAAGAGTTTCCCCTTTTCTTACAAAGGCAAAGATTCATTTAGAAAATGTTATCAAAGTTAACATTTTTAGCCCCGTTTTAGGAGTTGACAGCCGCAGAAATGTCGTCAAAAGGAAAAAGTCCTTCCGGCCAGTGCCGGGAGGAAGAGGTAGCTTACATATTCCTTATTTTAAAAAAGCCAACTTATATCATTCAAACACACGAAGCTCAATTTGGTGGAAACCGAATGTAGGAGATTCAATACTAATTTTTATCAATATAATGAATGAGAATTTCGCGAAATTAGTCAGCTTTATCCAGGCTCCTTTTTTTAAAGTAACTTATATTTGGCTGCCAAATTCAGCGATTTCTTAAAGTGCCTGCCATTTTAAGACAACATGGTGGATGAAGCTAACCAGTGAACTTGGTCGAGACCTTAGTAATTGCTGTGCACAATCTCACTCACATCGGAATCGGTTGATATATAAGAGTGCTGTCGCATGCAAAAAATCAGATTTTTCAAAATGTCACCCACAATAGAAATTGAAACTGCTATATCTGAGCCATTTTTTACGGTAAAGACAAACAAAAAATGCTCCTGAATCCTTATATCAAGGTCAAACACTTAAGAAAGAAACCTTTTTCAATTTCTAATTTTTTTGCACCTCACTTTAAATATATATATATTTTTTTAATTTAATGGCCGCCATTTTGAAACAAGATGGCTGATAAATCTGGCCAGCGAACTTGGTCGAGGTATTGATGTATACTATCCACATGCCTTCTTACATCGAAATAGGCGAATACGTGTGTTATCGCGTGACAAATACAAGATCGTTTCAAAATGTTAGCCATGCTAGAAATTCAAAGTGCTATAAATCAACCATTTTTTAAGATATAAACAAAAGAACAAATTTTCAGAAACAAAAACTGCTCCGGAATCTTTGTATCAAGGCCAATCACATAAAAAAAATCTTTCATTTTCCAATTTTTTAATACCTCATTTTAAATTTTAAATTTAATTTTTTGAAATGGCAACCCTTTTGAAACAAGATGGCGAATGAAGCTGGCCAACGAACTCGGTCGAGACATTGGTATGTACTATGTACAGACTAAGTTACATCCAAATCGGTGAATAAATACCCCTGTTATCGCGTGACAAAAATCAGGTCGTTTTAAAATATCAGCCACAATAGAAATTCAAAATGCGATTACTCAGCCATTTTTTTAGATATAGACGAAACAAAAACTGTTCCGGAATCTTTGTATTAATGTCAAACACATACGTAAAAAATCTTTTTAATTTTCCAATTTTTTGGTATCTCATTTTAATTTTTTTATTTTTAAAATTTTTTTAAATGGCCGCCATTTTGAAATAAGATGGCGGATGAAGCTGGCCAACGAGCTCGGTCGAGATATTTGTATGTACTATGTACACACCAAGGTACATCCAAATCGGTTCATAAATACGCCTGTTATTACGTGACAAACATCAGGACGTTTCAAAATGTCATCCACGCTAGAAATTCAAAAAAGTCCTTCCGGCCAGTGCCGGGAGGAAGAGGTAGCTTTCATAATCCTTATTTAAAAAAAGCCAACTTATATCATGCAAACACACGAAGCTCAATTTAGTGGAAACCGAATATAGGAGATTCAATACTAATTTTTATCAATATAATGAATGAGAATTTCGCGAAATTAGTCAGCTTTATCCCAGCTGCTTTTCTTTAAAGTAACTTATATTTGGCTGCCAAATTCGGCAATTTCTTAAAGTGCCTGTCATTTTAAGACAACATGGTGGATGAGGCTAAGCAGTGAACTTGGTCGAGACCTTAGTAATTGCTGTGCACATGCTCACTCACGTCGGAATCGGTTAATATATAGGAGTGCTGTCGCATGCAAAAAATCAGATTTTTCAAAATGTCACCCACAATAGAAATTGAAACTGCTATATCTGAGCCATTTTTCAAAGTAAAGACAAACAAAAAATGCTCCTGAATCCTTATATCAAGATCAAATACTTAAGAAAGAAACCTTTTTCAATTTCTAATTTTTTTGCACCTCACTTTAAATATATATATATATTTTAATTTAATGGCCGCCATTTTGAAACAAGATGGCTGATGAATCTGGCCAGCGAACTTGGTCGAGGTGTTGATGTATACTATCCACATGCCTTCTTACATCGAAATAGGCGAATACGTGTGTTATCGCGTGACAAATACAAGATCGTTTCAAAATGTTAGCCATGCTAGAAATTCAAAGTGCTATAAATCAACCATTTTTTAAGATATCAACGAAAAAACAAATTTTCAGAAACAAAAACTTCTCCGGAATCTTTGTATCAAGGCCAAACACATAAAAAAATCTTTTTCATTTTCCAATTTTTTAATACCTTATTTTGAATTTTAAATTTAATTTTCTTTAAATGGCAACCCTTTTGAAACAAGATGGCGAATGAAGCTGGCCAACGAACTCGGTCGAGACATTGGTATGTACTATGTACAGACCAAGTTACATCCAAATAGGTTCATAAATACGCCTGTTATTGCGTGACAAAAATCAGGTCGTTTTAAAATGTCAGCCACAAGAGAAATTCAAAATGCTATTACTCAGCCATATTTTTTTTAGATATAGACGAAAGAAAAACTGTTCCGGAATCTTTGTATTAAGGTCAAACACATACAAAAAAAATCTTTTTCATTTTCCAATTTTTTGGTATCTCATTTAAATTTTTTTATTTTTTAATTTTTTTAAATGGCCGCCATTTTGAAACAAGATGGCGGGTGAAACTGGCCAACGAACCCGGTCGAGACATTGGTATGTACTATGTATAAACGAAGTTACATCCAAATCGGTTTATAAGTACGCCTTTTATCGCGTGACAAAATTCAGGACGTTTCAAAATGTCAGCCACGCTAGAAATTCAAAATGCTATAACTCAGCCATTTTTTAAGATATAGACGAAACAAAAACTGCTCCGAAATCTTTGTATAAAGGTCAAATACATAAGAAAAAAATATTTTTCCATTTTCAATTTTTTGGTACCACATTTCAAATTTTAAATTTTTTAAAAATATTTAAATGGCCGCCATTTTGAAACAAAATGGCGGATGAAGCTGGTCAACGAACTCGGTCGAGAGATTGGTATGTACTATGTACACACTGAATTACACCCAAATCGGTTCATAAATACGTCTTTTATCGCGTGACAAAATTCAGGACGTTTCAAAATGTCAGCCACGCTAGAAATTCAAAATGCTATAACTCGGCCATTTTTTAAGATATAGACGAAACAAAAACTGCTCCGGAATCTTTGTATAAAGGTCAAATACATAAGAAAAAAATATTTTTCCATTTTTAATTTTTTGGTACCACATTTCAAGTTTTAAATTTTTTTAAAAATTTTAAAAGGCCGCCATTTTGAAACAAAACGGCGGATGAAGCTGGCCAACGAACTCGGTCGAGACATTGGTATGTACTATGTACAAACCGAATTACATCGAAATCGGTTCATAATTACGGGAGTTACAGTATGACATAGGTCAGATATATATGTATATATATATATATATATATCAATTTTGAACGGAGGGTGGTTTCGGGGTCTGGGGGTCATGATCGATGAAAATATACCAAAATTTTTTGAAATCGCTTTCCTCCGAACGGCTGCAATAGGTAGCTTTTTTGTAAAGAAAGCTACCTAATGCTATAACTCAGCCATTTCTTAAGATATAGACGAAACAAAAACTGCTCCCGATCTTTTTATCAAGGTCAAACACATAAGAAGAAAATATTTTTTCAATTTTCAATTTTTTGGTACCACATTTCAAATTTAGTTTTTTCTTAAAAATTTAAATGGCCGCCATTTTTAAACAACATGGCGGATGAAGCTGGCCAACGAACCCGGTTGAGACATTGGTATGTACTATGTATAAACGAAGTTACATCCAAATCGGTTCATAAATACGCCTTTTATCGCGTGACAAAATTCAGGACGTTTCAAAATGTCAGCCACGCTAGAAATTCAAAATGCTGCAACTCAGCCATTTTTTAAGATATAGGCGAAACAAATCTTTGGCTCCGAAATCTTTGTATAAAGGTCAAATACATAAGAAGAAAATATTTTTCCATTTTCGATTTTTTGGTACCACATTTCAAATTTTAATTTTTTTTTTTTTAATTTTAAATGGCCGCCATTTTGAAACAAAATAGCGGATGAAGCTGGCCAACAAACTCGGTCGAGACATTGGTGTGTACTATGTACACACCGAATTACATCGAAATCGGTTCATAAATACGCCTTTTATCGCGTGACAAAATTCAGGACGTTTCAAAATGTCAGCCACGCTAGAAATTCAAAATGCTATAACTCAGCCATTTTGTAAGATATAGACGAAACAAAAACTGCTCCAGAATCTTTGTATTATGTATTTGACCTTTGTCAAATACATAAGAAAAACATATGTTTCCATTTTTAATTTTTTGATACCACATTTCAAATTTTTTTTTTTTTTTTTTTTTTTAGAATTTTAAATGGCCGCCATTTTGAAACAAAACGGCGGATGAAGCTGGCCAACGAACTTGGTCGAGACATTGGTATGTTCTATGTACACACCGAATTACATCGAAATCGGTTCATAATTACGAGAGTTACAGTGTGACATAGGTCAGATATATATATATATATATATATCAATTTTGAACGGAGGGTGGTTTCGGGGTCTGGAGGTCATGATCGATGAAAATATACCAAAATTTTTTGAAATCGCTTTCCTCCGAACGGCTGCATAGGTAGCTTTTTGTAATGAAAGCTACCTAAAATTGGCAGTCACTTCCAGAAACTCAGTTTCAAAAGTCAAATTTTACAGAATTTTTTGTAAGATTTTTTCCTTTTATCGAAAAATGTAAAACACTATTTAATAACATACGGCGTCCTACTGGCCCACCGGACAGCGAGGCATCATATAATTATTGGCAGCTATGTGATTCTTTTAGTGTCATGAAAATTGCAGGTGTAGCCTCTTCTTTCAGCTCAAAGTATTAAATAGTTTTTTCAATCGAACTTGTACCTTTGGAATGGATCATTTTCTTCTGATGGACTGATGGCATCCATTATTATGAAACAACCGTTATAAATGAAGTGTTAGGTGTAGATGGAAGAGCAGTCGTATTTGATTTTCTGGTCAGAATAGGAAAAAAAATCGCCATTTTTTTTTTTTTTTTCAAAAAAAAACTCCGAAAATCAGGCTTCTAACTTTTTACGACAGCTCATTCATCTTCATCTAACACTCCACTTATAACGGCTGTTTCATAATTAATAATGGAAGCCATCAGTCTATCAGAAGAAAGTAACTCGGTTAAAGTGGAAACTCGGTTAATCGGGACTCTACTGTATATTTAATTTTTTAAATGATCTTTAGAATATTTTTGTTGGTGTTCAGAGTGGGGCCATGACCCCCGTGACCGCCCCTTGGATCCGCCATTGCAGCCCCCCCCCCCCCGTACCTTCTGTATTGTAGGGAATACATAATTTTAAATTATCAAAATAACTTTCAAAGGAGGTAAATTTTACGCATAAAAAGGTAAAAAAGCTCAAAGACACTCAGATTCTTCAATTTTAAAGGTTAGTGGAATTTTTAAATAAATTTGATAAATTTATTCTTTAAGAAATATATAAACCAAGCGGATTTAATTTTGTATTACTTCTGATGGCCGCTATAATCTGGAATCTTTAAAGAAGGGGAGGTTCTCCTAGCTCTCTTAAATTGCACCCGAGTGCTAACAATATATAAAAACTTCTTTTATGTCACACAGAGTTCAAAAGTTGTTGCGGTAATACAGAAGTGTTTAACCATTTGTTTACCAAATTAAGGAATATTCAATAGCAATATTTTGCAGTTTTATTTAATTTTACATTTAGATTATAATAAGTTTTGTTTAACAAAAATTCTGTCAGTGCATGGAACAGGATTAAAATGTGAGCCTCGGAGCACTCAATTTATGAAATTCATGAATTTATAGAGACCGTTTACAACCTGTAGGATTAGTAATAAGATATATTTAATGTTTAATGATTTGGAAATGACAATATAAAAAAAAGAAAGAGAGAGATTGCAGATTTGCGAAAAAATTTCATGGATGAGTTTCCATTAACATAGACATGTCGATTCCACTGGCAAAATCGGGCTACCGAACTCAATGAAGAACTCTGATTTAAAGTATTTTTAATTAATTACATAATAATATAAAATAAAACATATACATTCAAATATTACCCGAATATGCGAAAAGCTAATTTTACATTAAATGAATGCATAAAATATGAACTGAAATTCGATTAATCAGTATTTTAAATATCAAAATTTTATTTTACCCATAAACACTAAGTCAATTTCAGTAAGCAATCGTAATTGCCAACAGGAAACAAAAAAGTACGCGTTCTGCGACAATTTGGATCCGAGTTATAAGCGTTTATATTCATTGGGCCCTTATATTTGCCTTATAGTAAGAGTTTTGGTCTTCTGTTAAAAACACCGACAATGTCCCTTTCCCCTTTATAAAAATTACGTTTACCATACAAAATATTGCAAACAGAACCCCACCTCACACACAAAAAACTTCCTCTTCCTTTAAAACGATTGCGTGTAAAATATAAAATTTGTCTTACAGAATAATAAAAACAATAGAAAAATATTCAAATATTACCAAAACACGTAAAATATAAATTTTCATAAAAAAAATGCATTAGCATATAAACAAAATTTCGATGTATTTTGATTTTATGTATTAAACTTTACTTTTCTTATCAACTTTCAATCGTAATTGCTAATCAATTTCAGAAAAATAATGGCAATTGCAAAAAGGACAACAAAAAAATCTATGCTATTTGCGGCACTATCAGAATACCTGATAGACTATATGACTGTACTTCAACGGGTATTAACTAATTACAGAATATTAGAAAATAAAATAAACTATTCAAGTATTACCCAGACATGGGAAAAATTAATTTTTCATCAGAAAAATGCACTAGTATTAAACTTTAAACCGACAATGAACTTTAAACTGAGAAATAATAATAATAAAGATAATGTCTCCCCTTTCTAAAGATTACGTTTACCTTACAAAATATGAGTGCTCTACAATAACTACAGCTCCAGTTATAACTGTTTTATGCTGTCAGCACTCCATGCACTAAAATACGGAAGAACTGCTATAGAAAATACCCCCCCCCCCTCTTAAAACGATAGAATTAACTTAAGAAATTAAACGAAATTTGTGTGAGATGCGATTTGACAAGTTGAATTTTGAATTCGAGTTACACGTATTTATCGTTATCGAGACCTAATATTCGCACTATACAAAAATTTCGAAATCTGGGGTTAAAAACGCCAACACTGTTTTCCCTTTATAAAGATTTAGTTTACAAAATATAAGTGTTCTACGAAGATTACAGTTCGAGTTATAACTGTTTTAAGTTGTCAGCAACTTATATTTATAATATACTAAAATATGGTGGGCTTCTGTAAAAAATCGACAAAGCCCCCTTTAAAACTATTGCGTTTACCATACCGATTTTGTCTAGATTACGACAATTTAAATCAGAGTTACAAGATCTTTTGGTTTTCAGGCCCTTATGTTTGCGCTATTCTAAAATTTACTAATCTCCGGTAAAAAAATGCACCCCCCCCCTCTTCCTAAAGATTACTTTTACCATACAAAATATGAGTGTCCTACGATAATTACAGTTTGAGTGTTAAGTGTTTTAAGTTACCACCCCTTTTATTTATGACACACTAAAATATTGGGTGGGGAAGGGCTTCAGTAAAAAATTGGTAGATTATCCAAGTTTGAAATTTTTCCGTTATTGTTAAAATACTAACTGTAATGTATAACTTCAAATTTCACCCTTATTATAATGTCACTGTAACTGAATTTTTTAAATTCTCATCAAAAGAATATATAATCATTGATATATACAGTATCAAATACAGTTGGAATAAAATCTAATTGGAAATTTTACTTTTTCCATTACATGTAATTGTAACTAAAATTTATTTATTACCATTACAACAACGTAATGGTAATTATAATCATCTCAAATACATTTGAAATCAAATCAATAATCTAAATTTACCATTCACATTACAAGTAATTGTAACTAAAATTTTACAGTTATAGCACTACCGCACCGTAATGAAAATCATAACCTTCTGAATTACAGTTACAATTCTATCTTAATAAAAAAATTGCCATTGAAATTACACGTAATTGTAATTATAAGTTCTCAATTATAATTACAATTATATAATAATAATCATAGCATTTATAGTTACGATTACAAAATGCTAATTCAATTTCAAATTTAAATTATAAATCCACATAATTTTAATTATATTTTTCTCAATTGTAATTACAATTATGTAATGATAATTATAGCATTTATTGTTACGATTACAATGCTAATTGAATTTACAATTCAAATTACAATTACTTGTAATCGTAATTATAGTTTTATCAATTATAATTGCAATTATATAATGATAATCATAGCATTTATAGTTACGGTTACAATGTTAATTAAACTTTAAATTCAGATTATAATTACACGTAATCTTAATTATATTTTTCTCAATTATAATTACAATTATATAAAGATAATCATAGCATTTATAGTTACGATTACAATGCTAATTGAATCTCCAATTCAGATTTTAATTAACATGTAATTGAAATTATAATTCCTTACATGCCAATTACATTGTAATGAGATTACAAATTAATCAGATTGCGAATTTGCCCAACTCTGGATTCAGCTCAACAGAATAAATCGCAGGTAATGAAATTCCAAAAATCGCTGGATACGTAATTACACTATATTAAATAATGTAATTACGTTATTAACTGGTGCGTAATTACACTAGATTAGGTAATGAATCTCCCTATTTAAAATTTTCTAATTGATTTACACAGCATTTCTCTCTCTATATATATATTTTTTTATTTTTATTTATTTATTTATTTATTTATTTTTTAGGGGTGGGGGGTGGCCGCTGTTTCATAGACAGTTCTTTCTTGATTAAATCATCAGAATTCCCATTTCCATGTTAACGATTCTGAAATCTCTCTCCAAACTGAATATGTAAACGCCTGCTTCAATCTTCCGAATTTTTTAGAAAACAAAAGTACCACTTTACCCATAAATCAATTCACATTTATAAAATAAAAAAATGTCGTATCAGAGATATATCGCATCAGATCGTAAGATATAATTATCGTATCGTATCGCATGACGAGGCTTGTCAAAGTGTTGGTTGTATGGGGCAAAATAAATAATGTATATATATATATAATTTTGATAATTTTGTAGCTATGAAATAAGCCTGAAAAGTTGAATTTTAATTGCATGAATTTTTACATTGCTAACAAGTAGTAAATCCAACAGAATGAAAAGGTGTCCAATCCAGGGCTCCAACACGGGTCTTTATAATAGCACACCAAAGCTCTACAACTGAGCTACTTGGACTATTCCCAGCCTTGCACCCCTCACACTTATATGTTGGCAAAGCTACAACTGCAGCACAATTTGGGATATCTTCATGAGCCACAACCCGGTATTAAACATGAGATGAAATTAAACCCAGCATCGGTGAAATGATATATAGATATAAATTTGCAGCTATGAAATACGCCGGAAGATGCAGTCTTACTAACATATAAGAGTAGGGATTGCCAGACTGAGTATAAGTCCGTGTATCTCTGTTGGTAGAGCTTTGGTACGCGATGTCGAAGACCCGGATTCGAGTTCTGGCTTGGACACCTTTTGACTCTGTTTATTTTAGGCCTTGTTAGAAATGAAAAATTTCATGCATTGAAAAAAATATATAAAATAACTCATACTGGACAGTTGCACCATAAAATATAATAAATAAAGACACAATCTTGCTTAATGGTACACAAAACGCGAACTTTAATAAGCAAAAAGTTAAATTCTACGTTTCGAGCTGTTTCTACAGCCGTCTTCGGGAAAAATATGATGGTTAAATGGCTAAAAAGCTCAGAGATGAAGGTTTCCTGTGCGAGAGATAATTTGTCGAACACTGACTAAAGATATGAAAACAAAAATGCAGTGGTGCCATCCAGTGAAAATAAATACTTATCAATGAAATGAGTTCAAATAAATCAAAAGTTTGGATGAAGAAACCACGAGTGTCGCCATATACGCATGAGGGTCAGAACCTCATTCAACAAAGTTTTCATTCAAGATTTTGGTAACATGACTCAAGTTTAAATTGAAATATTGCAATTAGATTAAGAATTATGACTTTATGATATTATGCCAGATTTTTGGAATATTATAGGATAAATTATCGTTACAAGGCTTTTTCTCACGTGCAATGATTTCAACTGATTCTCTAATTGTACTTTCAAAGGGGTTATTGCACGGAGCTATTAATTTTGCCTCATCAAAGTTAATATGGCAGACTTCATTAGCTAAGTAGAACCTAGAAAGAGCTGTATTCTGTTTCCGTTGTTTAATGTCTCTGCGATGCTCCATAATCCTTAGTGATAACTTACGTTTTGTCATGCCGATGTAGACTTTTTCAACATTATTAGATAAATTGATAGGGATTTCATATATACCAGATTTTTCATCGATTGGGATCCTATCGATCACTGACGATATCAATGAGGTAAGGAAGTCGAATAGCGACCAACTTTATATTATATTTCTGTATGATCTTTTTTAGCTTTTCGAAAATAGTGGGAATGTAGTGAAATTTTCTGTAGACCACAAGTTGATTATTATCCTGTCGTTGGCTTAAAGGAGGGGGAATGTTGTACTTCTGAATTATCTTATCTATATATTTTGCTGGAAAACCATGATCAAATGCTATTTTCTGTATAAACTCGATTTCTTCATTTAATTGGCCATCTGAGCAAATCATAAATGCTCTTTTAATGAATGACTGAAATGCAGAGATTTTATATTGAAAAGGTACGTTTGCTGAAAAAGGGATAACAGTGTTTTCTTTAATAGGTTTTCTATAAACTGAAAAGTTTAATCCAGATCTACATCTATTAATTTGAACATCTAAAAATGGAAGAGAAGCATTTTCTTCTATTTTAAGGGTGAATTTTATACAGTTACTCAATTTATTAATATCTTGAAGAAAATGAGTTAAATCAGATAAACTGTAGTTCCATAAGACGAAAACATCATCAACATATCTTAACCAACATTCGGGTCTCAAATTAAACGTATCAAAGATCTTATGTTCTAGAGGCCCTAAAGCAAACTCTGCAAATAAACCGGAAACTGGTAATCCCATTGGTGCACCATGTAGCTGTCTGTAATTATTCTTATTAAAAATAAAATTGTTATTGTAAACTATGAGGTTAAGTCCAGATTTTAGTGAGGTTTTGATATCTTGAGATATATTTGAATTGTTATCTATGATCATTTTAATGTATTGTATGACTTCATGCATATTGATGGAAGGATATAGAGATACTACATCTAGATGTAAACTAATAGACGAGAATCAGTTGAAATCATTGCACGTGAGAATAAGTCTTGTAACGATAATTTATCCTATAATATTCCAAAAATCTGGCATAATATCATAAAGTCATAATTCTTAATCTAATTGCAATATTTCAATTTAAACTTGAGTCATGTTGCCAAAACTTTGTTGAATGAGGATCCGACACTCATGAGTATATGGCGACACTCGTGGTTTCTTCATCCAAACTTTTGATTTATTTGAACTCATTTCATTAATAAGTATTTATTTTCACTGGATGGCACCACTACATTTTTGTTTTCATATCTTTAGTCAGTGTTCGACAAATTATCTCTCGCACAGGAAACCTTCTTCTCTGAGCTTTTTAGCCATTTAATCATCATATTTTTCCTGAAGACTGCTGTAAAAACAGCTCGAAACGTAGAATTTAACTTTTAGCTTATTAAAGTTCGTCAACATTAAGCAAGATTGTGTCTTTATTTATAAATAAAATAGTTCCCTATTTCACCAATAGGTGGCACTATTGAGGTTTTCGTTATTACACAATTTTATTTTTCAAGTTATATAACAGGGATTTACATGAACGCGTGCAAATAATGACTTTTCTCAAATGAAAATGAAAGCCCTTTTATATAAGCTCTGTATTTTAACAACGTGGACCTTAATATTGACACCTACCGTTGAAATATTTGCCACAAAAAACACGAACTTTGACAAGCATTACGGTGCAAACTGTATTCCCAAAGGACGATTTTAAAATAATTAACATTAAATGAGTAATTAGTAGGTTGCTATCTTTATAATGAACTGTAGTTTTCATTTATCGGAGGTATTACTGAACGCATAAATCAAAATAGCTTCATAAGTAGAATTAGCAAATACACGAAATAATTAATTTTTTTTTCTGAAGATGTTATTTAAATATCATGGGTACTTAGTTCAAGGTGACTTTCATAAAACTCTGAAAGAAATAGAAATTAATATCTGGTTATTTAATTGTGTTTCAAATTCGGTAGCCATATTTTTTTTCCCTTTAAAATTACCCTCACTGGAATAAAAAATTAGCTTTAAATTTAAAAGAAGGAAGAGTGAGAGTGAGTTTAAATTAAATCTTGATTGAAAAAAAGGAGGAATTTAAATGTTAAAAGTCTATTGTAAAAGAGAAAAATAAATTTTAATCAATTTTGTTAGATTTTTTTTTTTTTTTTAATTTTCTCATTTTTAAATATCTGTAAATGCAGAAGAATAATTTTGAAAAAAAAATCTAGTTTTAATCTGTTAAAAACTATTAATTGAATATATTCTCAAATAAATTATTTAGTAATTGGGAACTGCTAGTCGATAAAATATTACTTTTAAAAACATTTTGAACTATAATAATAATAAAAAAAAACCTTTATGAAAAATCAAAAGCCACAGAAAACATTGAATAAGTATTGAAATTAAGATGATTTAAAATAAGACGAAATAAAAAATGGTTTTGTTGAATTGAATCCTATATAATGATACTATTAAAATTAGATTTAAAGCTTAAGTAAAGTGTTTTGCACATTAAAATATTACAAGCGACATTATTAAATAATATAGTTAGATATATAATGAGTGTAAAATACATGTACTGAAATTTTAAAAAAGAAACAATTTAACAAAATAAGAATTCAGCAAATAATATCAGTTACTTTAACATTCTCAAAAACAATTTAGATCAGTCAGTTTATTGTTTATGTCTAAACCTGGAAAAATAAAAGTACTTGCGTTTGCAATGAGCATTAAAGTGAAAATGCAAGATGATTGGTTGAAAAATAATTTACTTCATTGTTCAAAGTTCTAAATTTAATACAGAAGGGGATAAATATATAGATTGTGCGAAAATTCCTGGAAACATCATAAAATTCAATATAAAATCAAATAATTCTCGTACAGGAGTACGGTTTAAACTAAAATGTTTCTCAGGTTGAAAAGTTTTCTTGAAGCTAATGAAAATAATTAGTTTCAAATTTCGATAATAGTTGGTGCCACCATATAGCGTCCGTATGTTTGCTTTTAAACATGCGTTTTTTCTGATTTTCAGATTAATTTTGTCGCTATGACACAGAAATGCAGACTATACAATTGGAGCCGTCCTTTCTATATTACAGTGTCAAAATTAATATGAAAATAAGAAACACGCATGTTTGAAAGCAAGCATATGGACACCATTAGTGGCACCATCTGTGATGGAAATTTGGAACTAATTATTTTCATCACGATAACAAAACTTTTCAACGTGAGAAGCATTTTAGTCCAAACCGCACTGCTGTACGACAATTACTTGATTTAATATTGAATTTTAAAATGTGTCTAGGAATTTTCGGTCACCCTGTGCTGCATTAACAACTTTTAAAGGCCCCACCAGTGGCCGAGAAGATCTGCTCTTGAAACTGGTAGACAGGAGGTGCTGGGTTCGATCCCAATCACGCCTGTCGGCCTAATCGTTCGGAGTTTTTGTGGTTTTCTTCGAGCCTTGGATTTCCAAGCGTAAATACGGGTTAGGTTCCCTTAGAAAGACCCCCACGAAGGGCACTCCACCCCCCAGGGCTTATATCCCTCGATCAGATAATTGGCCGTCAAAAATCAACCAACCAACAACTTTTAAAGTGGTTAAGATATTTTAGCGGTAATATTAGTGGTAAACATTTATCTATTCTCATACCAATTTTCATTATAAATGAAAAAGCACAATTTTGCAAAACACTATTTATAATCTATTATGTGAAAATTTTCTCAACGAAATTAATTAATAAGTATGAGCCGCTAATAAAAAAAAAGGATAACTTTATAAAAATTTAGAACAATATAAAGTGTATCCCACCCTACCTTACCCAGTTTCAAATCTTTGTTTGAAATTTGAGAATTTTTCCTTTGATTTAATTAAAATTTTTTTAATATTGCTGTATACATCCCACCTTAGTGAAAATTGAAAAGCATAGAAAATTTTGAATAAGTATTGAAATTATTATGAATTAAAAAATGAATCCTTTTAATGGATACCACTAAAATTAGATTTAAATTCCTACTTCGATTTAATTAAATAATTACGTTCTTTAAAATATGAAAAGCAACATTTTAAAATAGAATATTTAAGCGTATTGAGAATGTAAAATAGATATACAGGAACTAAAATTTAATAAAATGAATGCTTTGAAATATTTGAATGTCGCTATTATTGTAATTTAATTTAATATTCTTAGAAACACTTAAGTTCCATATTTTATAGTCAGCTTTATCTGGACTTGGAAAATTATTCGATATTCTTTTTCTTTGCTATATAATGGGACTAATATTTTGCATTACTTACTGAAATTATTTTTATTAACTGAAATATAAAATTAATAATCGCCTATTTTTGCTTTATTTTAAAATAAGTAAACATAATATATATATATATATATATATGCATATTTAATCACTTGAATATAAATTAGATTTTAACATAAAAGACATTTTAAAATTAAAATGTTTTATATGCTTTAAAATATTTGTAAATTTCATGGAATAGAATTGCATTTAAATAAAATTTATACTCTTTTTTTTCGTTTAAATTTACCATCAAATGAATGAAAATTATTTGAAAATTTAAAATATGCAACAGTTCAGATTAGTTTATATTAAAGAATGGTAGGAAAACACCATTTTAAAACTAAAAGTATATTGTAAAAGAGAACAATCAATTTTAATCAATTTGTCGAAAAAAGATTTTTTTAAACTATTCTTAGTTTTTAAATATCTATAAATGAAAAAGAATGTATTTTTTAAAAAAATTGCAGTTTTAATATTTTAAAAGCTATCAATTAAAGAATTTCTGAAAGAACATAATTAGTAATAGTGAGTCACTAATCGATCAAAATTTGACTTTTAAAATATTTCAAATCACAATAAAGAGCAATTTCAATACCCCTTCCTTCTATCGATTTCAATTCCTTCTTTGAAATTTAAGAATTTGCTCTTTCGTTTCATTAAAATTTTCCTAATATCTATGTATAACAGACCGCCTTATTAAATATTGAAAAGTGCAAAAATTTTCGAATACTTATTGAATAGAAATAACTTAAAAATTTGAGAGAATAATTTGAGAATATTATTGAGATTTATTAAGAATAATATTGAATTAATAATTTGGAATAAACTCTGAATAGAAAATTTTTCTTATGCACAAAAAAATAGGTTTTAAAAGTTTAATTTAAGATGCGATTTAAATTATCAGAACTATATTTAGAAAATGTAAAGATGGCTACTTACCCCCAACTCTCATTAACAAGCAGGCACACACAACTAAATAATAAAGCTTGATACGAACACCGCATTTTTTATTTATCACAATCATAGACGAATCACGAAATATGTAGTAGACATATGTATTTCTCCGAATGAGTTATAACTATAAAATAAACGTAATGCCGAAATGGGTTTGTCATTTTAACCCCAAAACGCAGAATAGCTTTGTTAAATCATGAATTAAAACAGATATGAATTCACATATCTCTTTCTCCTTACGAGAATACTTCTATGATAAAAATGACGAATAAACAAATCCACTACTTTGACTCGAATATTTAACACCGATTATGATGATTCAGTCTAAATTAGACTAAAATATGCCAACATTGTTGACCACGTCAAAATACACTAGCTGATCCTCACTATAAACGGTTCAAAATAGAATAATATAAGAAATAGAATAGAATGACTTTCATTGTCAAAACTTCACAATTAATACTTCGAAAACAATGATATTTTTTTGTTCCGAACTCTGGCATAAGCCCTGAAGTCACGTACCTCGAAATGGCGCTTTACGCGACGTGCCTGGAAACCGCTCTGAGGTTGCCGCTTTTTTCTTAAATAACATCCGAGGGGCTGGCATGGACTTGAGGTAAAGCAGAAATGTTTGAATGGGACGCTGGAATTTACCCTCGTTGGTATAGATAGTCAGGACTAGTGTTGCCAGGTGTCCTGCGTAAATCGGGTCTCCTAATGCTCTGGACGCCAGTATTTTAAAGTAATTTTCTTCGCAGTATGGCAGAATTATCTGCGATTAAAGTTGACGAAATAAACTGTAAGGAATTAATGATGGCCAGAGTATTTGGAGCCCTGATTTACGCGGGGCATCTGGCAATATTAGTTACGACTCTAATTGCATCGTCAGATACAGTGTGGACTTGTTCGATGACTGCTAACTTCGAATCAGTTGGATGAATCGAGGTTTCTTTCACTAATTGACCAATCTTGATAATTTGGTTGCCCTTTTTCCACTTTTGCCTTAAGGACAATGTTTGGAGATAATTTTAAGTCCAGTGCTGCCAAAAATTATCCCGAATCTTGTTACACTGCTTCCACCTGGAACAGAGACTAATACATGGATTATTATCAGACGAAATGTCAGGTAAAGCAAGTAATGGAGCACAAATGAGTAAATCTACTGGAGTTAACTCAGGCAAGTAATTGGTATCTATTGATAAGAGAATAAGTGGACGAAAACTTATACATGCTTCAATCAGGCACAGGGTGGTGGAGAGTTCCTCGAATGTCATGAGAGTACATTCGCATGCTTTAGTTAGATGCCATTTGGCTACCTTTATGGATGACTACCATAATCTTCGAAAATGTCGACCATAAGGAGGTATAAAATGAATGAAGAATTTGGCATTGTGCACAAAAGTCTTGGACTTTTGATTTTTTGAGAAGTAGGAACAATCTTTTAAGATAAGAAGCTTCACCAACGAATGTTTTTCCATTGTCAGAATAAATGTCTGTTGGACATCCTCGACGTAATGTGAAAGGCCGTAAAGTGAAAATAAGTGTTTCCGTGGTTAGTTCTGATACTTACTCGACGTGTACAGCTTTTGTACATGTGCATATGAAAAGACAAATATATTATTTAAAGGTAGTAGTCTTCCGTTTACGTTGGCATTTTGTGTTGATGGGGCGCGCAAAACCAATCCTTGTTTTCTGGAAGGCTCTGCAAGGTTTAACTCATGAGGAGGGCAAATCACCCTAGTCTTGAGTAAGTGGTTAAGCATATAGGCTAATATAACGAGTATATTTTTTTAGCAACTTCTTCACTGTTGATCTGCCATCTGGAATCCAAACTTTTTGGCGTGAACTTGATTAGGACTAGCATGCAAACTATAAAGATGGCAATAACGAATACTAGCTTCTGTTAAGAGGTGATTTTTAGGAATAAGCATTGGATTTTTGCAATCGAATGACATGTTTTTTTTTGTTTGTTGAGGCGTCCACAAACATGCAAAATCATATCAGAATCGAAGAAGATGTTTAAGGAAAGCAGCTTACCAGATGTTGCTAATTATTTATACTGTTTAAAAAGATTAATTTCAGAAGAAAAGGCTGAATTTTGTAAGCACTTGACGACAGATTTAAAGCGCTGTTAAGTTCATTGGCATTTAATGAGCCTTTCACTTTCAAGGGGAGTCAAGTGTTGTTGGCAAATCTTTGTATCCAAGCAACTATTCGGATTAATTCCGTAAATGACGAGAATCTTATAAGAATGTCTACGTCATTATCGAATTGATTGATTGATTAAACAAGAGCTTTCGGAGTGTAAAAACTCAACAAGAATGTTTGAAATTGAAGATGGTCCAGCTACGAAAGGATCAGAAGATTCGTAGATCGATGTAGACCCAGACAACTCGTGTTTATTATCTTTTAATTGATAGTGATATATACCTCAAGTTGCACAGTCTGCTGGGTTATATTTTCCAGAAATGTGGTGCCAAATTTCGGTCGATGTCAAATCTCTCATGTTATTTGCACGATGGAGTACACAGTGATTACCTTTGGTTGGAGGTTTCAAAATCTTCTCAATCCAATGGTAGAATCTGTCCACATGAATGTTTCGTAGACACTATTTTGTACCACATGAATGAGTTCTGATAAAAGAAAAGCTGAAAAAAGTTTTAACCAAGGCAATGTTATTGCAGTGGCGGGAGCAATTCTCTGTTTTTGCAGCAACTAGCATTACAGAACCTATGAAGTTCAAAAATTGATGATGCGCTGAAATTCATGATTCGTGGAATGCGCACAGATTTAAAAGCACTTATTTCTGAATAGAATTTATTCCATGTTTCTAGAGGATTTGACGGCAGAATTTCATCCTTATTAAAGTTTACCTTTCACATATCTTGCAATAAGATTTTCAAATTCACAGTGGAAGGTGACAGAACACCAAAAGAGTAAAAAATACGAGTAATTGTGGAAAATAAACGACGTTTAGTATTTACAACTGTTTTTTCTGCAACTTGGAGTCTCAGGGAATCTGTTTCACGGTTCCACTCTAGACCTAGAATTCTGTCGAAGGAATCTTGATTGAATGAATATGTTAACGCTCCTGTCCCTTCTGGCGAAGGCGCTCACGAGCTAATGTTAATTCTATGGGGAGGGATTTTTCTAATATCTCCTTTGCATTTCGACTTTTTAAATAATTTTTTTTGCGTTGGATAGTCGAGATCCGTCTCTAAATCGCACCTTTTTTGCTTTTTCGATTTTGGTTGCAGATCTTTTTTAGATGACACTTTTATTTTCCGAACCGGTTTTGGAAGTGAAAGTAATTTTATAAAAAATATCTACGACCAAAATCGAAAAAGTAAAAAAGGCGCGATGTAGAGACGGATCTCGACTATCCAATGCAAAAAAAAAAAAAAAAAAAAAAAAAAAATTTAAAAAGGTCGAAATGCAAACGAGATATTAGAAAAATCCCTTCCCATAGGATAAGCATTAGCTCGTGAGTGTCTTCGCCGGCAGGGACAGGAGCCTTAAGCTACTTGCGTTTAAAGAATCTCGCGAACTTTCAATCGAAAGAGGTGCATTTGCGGCCCATAAAAACCACTACATTTCAATAATTTTTTTATATCACCAATTAGTGTTTGAGGTGATTCATCAGAGTCTGAACCACGTAAAAAGTCATCAACGTACAGATGACTTTTTCTTACACTGGCAGCGACAGGAAAATTATTTCACTCATCATCGCAAACATTATATAGTGTGCTGAATTGAATTTTGAAACAGTTTCAGCTTCACCCGATTTACTAAGTTCGTTAGCATGAGGAACAGATTCTAAATGAAAAAAAATCAGTCATTATCTGCTGAATGGCAGACAAACGGTGGTGGCCGATTTTGACGAGTAAAGTACTGGACCGCATAGAATGTATCCCAATTTAGTTGGGATTGCAACGGGTTCACCAGCGTGTTCATAAACGAGTGACACTAATAAGAGACCTGAAAAACCATTGTTGACCATGTCAAAAGAGACTAGCTGAATTTCACTATAAAACGGTTTAAAACAGAATAATATAAGAAATAGACTAGAATGACTTTCTTTGTCAAAGCTTCACAAACAAAACTTCGAATCGAATGATATTTTTTTTTGCTCCGAACTCTTGCACAAGCCCATATGACACGCACCTCGTGAACCTCGGGCATCACGTGACGTTACAGCAAACCTTTCTAAGGTTGCCACTTTTTCTTTCACTTATTGAAAGTATGATACATTAAAACATAGTTTTGTTAATCTGATTTTTTTTTAATGGATACCACTAAAATTAGATTTATACTTCTCCTTCGATTTAATGAATGAATTGCGTACTTTAAAATATGACAAGCAAAAATATTAAATAATATATGCAAATACATAAGGATTGTAAACTATACATACAGAAATTAAATTTAATAAAATGATTGCTTTGAAAAATTAGAATGTAGCAATAATTATAATTTAATTTAATATTCTTATCCATTTAGGTCAGATATTGTGTAATTAATTTTATCTCGACCTGGCGAAATTATTTTATATTATTTTTTTCCACTACATAACGAACGTACTGCATTCCTAACTCTAAAATTGGTTGAAATGGTTAAAATATTTTTATTAAATCAAATATAAAGTTAATATCTGCCTTTTTTTGCTCTATTTTAAAATACGTAATCACAAGATATATATTTTTTAAATTACCTTCACTTGAATGAGAATTAGTTTTAAAATTAAAAGTTGGAATAGCGCATATAAGTTTAAATTAAGATCGTTTTTTTTCTTTCTCAAGAGATTTAAATGTTAAGAGTCTAATGCAAAAAAGAACAATATATTTTAAACAATTTGTTAATAGATTTTTTTTTTTTTTTTTTTTTTTTTTTTTTACATATCTGTAAATGAAATATTATAGTTTTTAAAAAACTACCCCGTATTAATCTGTTAATCATTTAATTGAATAATTTCTCGAGGAAATTAATTAGTACGCGTGAGTCAACTAGTCTAATAAATCTCGACTTTAAAAAAATTGGAATTACAATATAAAATGTATCCTCTCCTCTGCCCTGATTTCGTCCACCATTTTTTTTTTTGTTAACATACGAATTTTTCCTTTGATTTAATAAAACTTTTTACTAATATCGAGGCAGAAAATACACCTTATTGAAAATTAAAATATATAAAAGTTTTGAATAGTTTTAAAATTGCGATGAATTACAAAACGGTAATATAAAAATGGTTTTGTTAAAGGGAATCCTTTTAATGGATTCTATTGAAATCAGATTTGAACTTTCATTCCGATTTATTTAAAGTGTTTTGTGCATTAAAATATGGCAAACTACATTATTAAATAATATAGATAAACTGAAATACAGAAAAAAAAATCGCAAAACTAGATATGCAGAAATTAATATAATCTTACATAATTTTTAAATAAGCATTTAAGTCAAGTATTTTATCGTTAAATATACCTGGCACTGGCCAAAATATTATCTTTTATTTTACTCACGATTAAAGTGTAAAAATGTAACATGAATGTTAGAAAAATATTTCATATTATTCTTAAATGTACAAAATTTAAGAGTAAGCTAATGACATTGAACTATATCTTATTATTGCGGAAAAATCTCGCGCGAAACACGAAAAATATCTAAAAATTGCATAAAAAACTTGGCAAAAATTGCTATATGAATTCCGAATAAATTTTATTGAAAAAAAAGGAGAAAATTTAATATGTTGTGTTAAAAGATTGAAACCGCATTCCTTTTACTAACGTAGAAAAATCGCTGTCAAACGTGAAAAAATGCTAAAAGTCACACAAAACTTTTAATTAAAAAACATCCAATCAAAAAATCCACAATAGGGCTTCGAGGTGCATAAAAGAATAAATTAATTAAATGAATAAGTGAATTTTAGTACATAAGGGAACTAATAAACAATATACAAAGCTCTTAAACTAATAAAGATGCTGAAGTCCTTTTTAGGTTGATTTCGTAAGAAATAGTACTTATTTAAAAAGTGGGGAAGGATTGTACTTTGTGCCGATATATTAAGAAAGAGAAACAACGTATAAACACACAAATAAAATATGTTTAAAAACATACAGCTGTTTCAAAACCTCTAAGGTTTCATCATCAGTGCTTAAAATAAAAAGTAAAATTAAAACACTGTAAAAAAAGGTGGGAGGGACAGAGAGTCAGAAAGGCGTACCTTTCAGCTCTACTTCCAACGGGGAAATGCGACATACGGCTGACAAACAGCTACGGAGTCGATATCACGAGCGTACTCAGGGAGACGAAATCGCCCAATTACTCCGGAAGAGTTCAAACTTGGAGGAGAAAAAAAGGGGGGGGGGAGTGAAGAGAACGAATTATAGAAATTTAAACGATACCTTTGAATAATTGGGCGTACTGGATAAATCGTTAACTAAACTGTTTGAATTTTTCCATATGTGATAAGCCTCCCAGAAGTCAAGATCGTAAATTGATGAGCATTTCTGTGTTATGGAGGGTTAGGAAAATTTAAAATTACGGTTGTTGGACCAGCAGTGGTTGGCAATAGTGGAACGTTTGATATCACAATTTTTAACACAAGTTTTATGCTCCCCCAAACGGATCTTAAAGGCTCGCTTCGTTTGACCAATGTACATTTTGTTGCATTCGCAAGATATCCTGTAAATACCCCAATTTGAAAAACTATCAATTGGATGTTTCAGATTTGTGAATTGAATTTTGTTAAAAGGAGTATAAACTACCTTAAAGTCAAATTTTAACAAGATTTTAGAAATTTGATGGCTTATTTTCGAAAAATATGGAAGTATAATTAAATTTTCATTACCGACAGTATTAACCCTGGATTGAGTACGTTTACTCAGTTTATTATGAATGGAATCGACGATTTCTGCTGTAAAACCTCGATCAATGGCAATGGATTTAATGTAATCTAATTCTGTTTTTAGTAAACTGTCGGAAGAACAAATATTTAAAGCCCTGTAGACATAACTGTTAAAGGCAGCCAACTTTTGATTAAATGGATGGGATGAAAGGCGATGTGGGGGTAAGGATACTGCGAATGGTTTACGGTAAACAGTAGTGTGAAACAAGTTATTTTCGCGAAAACCATAACATCAAGGAAGGGTAAACGACTGTTATTTTCGAGTTCGGAAGTGAACTGAATATGTTCATATATAGAATTCATAATATCGAGAATATCAGTAAGATTAAGATCATCAGAGTTTAATAATGCAAAGCAGTCGTCGACATAGCGGATGTAAAATGGAAAGGATAATTTCTTGAAAAGGTTTGATTCGTTCCGCTACATCCGCTATGTCGACGACTGCTTTGCATTATTGAACTCTGATGATCTTAATCTTACTGATATTCTCGATATTATGAATTCTATATATGAACATATTCAGTTCACTTCCGAACTCGAAAATAACAATCGTTTGCCCTTCCTTGATGTTATGGTTTTCCGCGAAAATAACTTGTTTCATTCTACTGTTTACCGAAAACCATTCGCAGTATCCTTACCCCCACATCGCCTTTCATCCCATCCACCTAATCAAAAGTTGGCTGCCTTTAACAGTTATGTCTACAGGGCTTTAAATATTTGTTCTTCCGACAGTTTACTAAAAACAGAATTAGATTACATTAAATCCATTGCCATTGATCGAGGTTTTACAGCAGAAATCGTCGATTCCATTCATAATAAACTAAGTAAACGTACTCAATCCAGGGTTAATACTGTCGGTAATAAAAATTTGATTATACTTCCATATTTTCCGAAAATAAGCCATGAAATTTCTAAAATCTTGTTAAAATTTGACTTTAAGGTAGTTTATACTCCTTTAAAAAAAATTCAATTCACAAATCTGAAACATCCAATTGATAGTTTTTCAAATTGGGGTATTTACAGGATATCTTGCGAATGCAACAAAATGTACATTGGTCAAACGAAGCGAGCCTTTAAGATCCGTTTGGGGGAGCATAAAACTTGTGTTAAAAATTGTGATATCAAACGTTCCACTATTGCCAACCACTGCTGGTCCAACAACTGTAATTTTAAATTTTCCTAAGCCTCCATAACACAGAAATGCTCATCAATTTACGATCTTGACTTCTGGGAGGCTTATCACATATGGAAAAATTCAAACAGTTTAGTTAACGATTTATGCAGTACGCCAAATTTTTCAAAGGTATGGTTTAAATTTCTGTAATTCGTTCCCTTCACTCCCCCCCCCTTTTTTTGTCCAAGTTTGAACTCTTCCGCAGCAATTGGGAGATTTCGATTGGTCTCCCTGAGTACGCGCGTGAGATCGACTCCTTAGCTGTTTGTCAGCCGTATGTCGCATTTCACCGTTGGCAGTAGAGCTGAAAGGTAAGTCTTTCTGACTCTCTGTCCCCCCCCCCCTTTTTTTACACAGTGTTTTAATTTACTTGTTATTTTAAGCACTGATGCTGAAACCTTAGAGGTTTTGAAACAGCTGTATGCTTTTTAAACATATTTTATTTAACATATTTTATTTATTACATATTACGTTGTTTCTCTTTCTTAACAGTACTTATTACATTCACCCCTATGTTGGAATTTCTAAAACATTTTCACAGATCTACAGCGATGATTGCCCCTAGAACACAAAACCACCCCCAGGTAAAAACGTTTTCTATCTATCTATCGATACACATATATATAATAAAGATGAAATCACAAATATACGAACAAATTGGTAAAAATCTAAAAATGAACAAGGTATGAACATTGGAAACCAGTATGTAAAATAAGAAACTATGAATAACCCAATGAATCATTATATATATATATATATATATCACTTTTTACGGACACGATAACTTTTATAATTTTGTACAAATCTCTTCCAAACTGACACAGTGACACATAAAATCTCGGTCAAGTTCGTTACTGGGCAAAATCGGTCCAAGGTGGTGGAAATAGGGAGGGATTTTGTGAAAACCGAAAAATTCCCATAACTTCGTAATTATAATGCATATCAAATCAGTTTAATGTTATTATTACTTCTAGGAAAAGGGCCAAAAATTTATGTATCACAGATTTTTGATAAAATTTAAAATGGACTCAAGGGGAGGGGGGGGGGGGATAGGGTTTTAGGGAGAAAAAAATTCATAACTTCGACAATTCTCAAGATATCAAATTCACTTAAATGTATTATAAATCTTCTTAATGCTATCTACAACTTTCATATTGACAAGTTTTTGATAAGGCCAACTCTTATAGCAAATAAATAAATAAATAAAAACGAAAAAAAGGGAAGAGTTGAAAAAAAAATTATAACTTCGTCAATTCGCAAGATATCCAATCCGCTTGAATTTATTATACATCTTCTAAATATTATCTACAACTTTTATACTGACAAGTTTTTGATAGGACCAACTCTTACAGCAAAAGAAATTAAACAAAAGTAGGGGTTGAAGAAAAAATGATCGCGTTAAAGTTATACTCAAATCCAAACTGCTTATTTTCTGATTCATTTATATGTTCATTTTTGCTTCCAAACGCATCCAGGTAGCAGGTCCTCTTATTCAGAAACTATATAATGTGAAATATTGGACGATTTTTTGATAAAGGCAGAATATATTTTTAAAAATGCTGTCAAAGTGAGCATTTTGAACCGAATTTTCCGAAGCTATAGTGCTGGAAACAATATAAAATTATCGTACTGAGAAAATAATTGTTTGTAAATGAAGTTCTAATCAATTCAACGAAAAATGAAAACACAGATTGCTCATAAATCTCTTCAAAAATTGCGTCAGTAAGTTTCATGTTTTTATTTTTTAAAAATGAGTCTGAAAATTTGTCAGAAAATTTCGAGATGAAGAGCGTGGAAAAATATTTTTTTGGATACCGTCTTAACATGATTCTGATAAAACCAGCTTTTACAGAAAAATGAAATTAAAAGCTTGTCAAAAGCGGCCAGATAAAAATGTTAAACTGGAATTTTCGCTAATCTTGATTTAATTTTTGTTGATAAAAATAGTACTTAATTTCGAAATCTACCCCCGCCTGTAGGCCGAGTCGGCAGGGATTTTTTTTTTATTCAATGATAGACAAAAAACTTCTTTTATATCCAGCAAAATATCAGTAAATGTCATGGAATAAAACCGCAGAACTAAAATAAAATCGATACCTTTAAAATATTTTTTCCCAATTAAAATTACCATGATATGAATAAAAATTATTTTTAAATTTAAAATAAGGAATATTGCAAATAAGTTTAAATTAAAGAATGTTTGAATAATAGGAGTGCACAGTAATAAAGAAGAAAAATGTTGATCAGTTTGTGGGGAAAAGTTATTTTTACTTTTCTCAATTATAAATAGCTGTAGAGGAGACTGGGGAGAGTTGACCCATTTTTTAGAAAATTATTTTCATTTTTTAAATATTGAACCTCGAATAAAGTTTCATATTTCATTTTATTCGTTATACATCAGTTTTCAAAATAACATTCAGACATAAGGGCACTATATAAATAACTTGGAAAATGATTGATTTTAAACATGAGAAAATAATGGGTCAAGGCTTCCAACAATGGAGTTACGAATAAAGAGGAGGAGACATACTCTCCACCAGTTCGAGTGAAGTAACTGAAGAGGTTGTCACAAGATGGCGGCTGTGCTTTTAAATCGGGTCAACAGTTTCTGATTACTGCATGGCAAACTTCCCACCAGTAAATTTCAATAGAAAATTTCGTCTTAGTTAAGCGCGTTATTCATGGAAATATTTTCGCACAAACATGCGAAATATTCTACTTGTTTTTACTGGTGTTAGCTTGACCAGGTATTATATTCTTTTTCACTGGCACAGACAATAGATTGTCACAATATGGCGGATACGCAGTGCCTGAATTAAGAAAGTAAGCTTTCACCAGTAAAAATGAATATATGCTTCTGTCATTATTTATCACTGAAATTTTGCATTTATAAAATTTTTAAATAAGGAGAAAATTTCTATTTAAATTTACTGGTGAAGGTCCCCCCTCCCCTCGGTAGTAATGAATCAAAGCGGTATAAGTAAGCGACCTATCTTAAATGGGAGAGGTAACCGCAAGATTAAAGACGAGATCACATCAATCAAGGTCGCACGCCACGTAGCGGACGGGGTTAAACTACAGGAAGATGCCTAACTGTTTTTTTACTTCACACCACTAAAATCGTAAAGTTTTTTTTTCACCTTGATTAATAGCTGAAATGTCTCTGACAAGGCGAAGAAAACTTCGTGGTTTACCTCTCGCTACGCCATTATTTTTCAATAAATGTGGTAAACATAATTCGGTTCCATGAGTGACTAAAGATTTAGAAAATATGCGCAGATGGTAGATATCCTGTCATATATGATGTCACACTAAAAGCCCGCGTATGTGGATTATCACCCCGTCCACAAGATGGCGCAACTGTGTTAATTTACGCCCGATTCCAGTATTAAGTTTGTACGCTTACTTATATCGCTTTGGTAATCAACCCCTGCGAAAGCAGTTACAGTTGAAGCTTCACTATTTTAAGGATATGCCAGTTGCTCTATATTAATAGTTCCATGCTCCCCACATATAGGAGGCTTGACCCATTTTATTTTATGTTAAAATATTTGCTAAGGGAAATAAAATCAGAAATAAAATAACATTTCTTAAGGTTGCTGCTTTCATCCTTTTTAGTCTTTTCCATTCTTTTTATTTACCTACTATGGGTACCATTTAAACGATATAAAAGTTCCTATAAACTTTCAAATTTATATTTCATTAAATTTTTTTCTTGTTTGTATAGCAATTTTTCTCATTTTCATTTAATCAGTTTTAAGCAATTGCCTTTCTAACAATCACTCCATTTTACTGTAGTTTTACAGAATAAATTTACATTACTTTAGAAATATAACCATGAACCCTTCATTATGTACAGTGTGTAAAAAAAGGATTTCCAAAAACAATCAAAGAGCTTTGACTATCTGCTGAAGCCTCCTCACATAGCAACTTTTTAAAGTATGGCACATGGTTATGTTTAACCTAATTTACTGCAAAATTTTTGTGCCTGGAATGCAAGCTCAATATTTCTACGTTACTTAAAACCTAATTACTTAATTTTCTATGATGTATTTTATCTGAGAAAATCTTACAATTTTTTTCTAAAAAATGCACATTTTAGGCTGAAAACTCTTCAAAATTGATTTTTCCACACCTGTTTAAATTATCTTCATAAAACAAAGGCTATTGTTTGAGCATTTCAGTAGCTTTGGTTGCTACCTATTGGAAAAACTCTGAAATTCTTTTAAATATGAAAACTGAAGAGTGGGTCAAGCTTCCCCCATGGTCAACTCTCCCCAGTCTGCCCTACATGAAAAAGAATAACTAAAATATATCTATATCTAGTTTCAACCTGTTAAAATCTATTAATTTAACATTTTCTTATTAATTAGTAAGTGCGATGCATTAATCTAATAAAATATGACTTTTAAAATATTTCGAATAATAATATAAAGTGTATTCCTACCCTCCTTCCCTACCCCGCTTCCAATTCTGTTTTTGAAATTTAAGAATTTTTCCTTTGATTTAATAAAAATTTTCCTAATATTCTAGTATAATAAACCACCTTATTAAAAATCGAAAAGAATAAGAAATTTCGAATACGTATTGAAATTATGATGAATTAAAAAATGGTTTTGTTAAGCTGGATCCTTTTAATGGATACCACGGAAAATTTATTTAATATTCTACTTCGGTTTAATTAAAGAATTACGTGCTTAAAAATATGATAAGCAGTATTAATAAATAATATAATCAAACGTATAGGAAGTGCAAAACAGATATAGAGAAATTAAACAAAGATTGGTTTGAACAATTAGAATGTAGAAATTACTGTCTTTTAATGTAATATTCTTAAAAACAATTAGGTCAGATATTTTACAGTCAAATGTATTTCTGCCTAGCCAAATTCTTATATATTCTTTACCTTCAATACATAATGGGATTAATGTACTGCATTCCCATCTTTTAAATTGGTGGCGATGTTAAAATTATTTTTAACAACTGAAATTTCAAATTAACATTTGTCAATTTTTGCCCTATTTTAAAATAGGTAATCATAAAATAATTTTTTTAATTTAAATTACCGTCACTTGAATCAGAAATTAGTTTTAAAATCAAAAGATGAAGTAGTGTATATAGATTTACTTTAACCCTTTAAGGCTCCGCTGCACTGAAACTCCCCGATCGCGAAATCCCATGTTATGCCTGCGGGAAAACTTTGAAGCGCGATATAATTATTAAAATATCGCTTTCACCATCAGAAAGTAGACGTCAGATGCCGATGACATGCGTTTTTAAAAATTATTTCCGTAAAGTTTAAGTACATAAAAAAATCCTATAAACTTTGAAATTTCCATTTGATTAAAATTTATCATGTTCTTAAAAATACTTAAAATTTATGTGGACAATTTTTAAAAACGCACATCATCGGCATCTGATGTCTACTTTTCGATGTCGAAAACGGTATTTTAGTAATTATATTAGGTAACTAGCTGTTACCCGTGACGTCGTTCACGTAACATAAAAAGAAGAAATGAATTAATTAAGCAAAGCATTTCCCTTCCGATAATTAAAAACATATATAATAAACCAATTCTTTATCACATTTTATAAAAGAGAATCTCTCTATATATATTACGCTATCGGACATGGCACAGAAAGCGCAATTATTTGTTAATTGTTTAAAGCCAGCGCCCATATGAAACGCATCTTATTGGATATTGAACAGCATTTAAGCATCTCCATACCTATAAACGGGTTACCATAGGGCACCCTGTTCTGTCACCAAATGCATCCAAGTTTGTCACCAAAAGTGACGCCAACTTGGCGATATCTCTAATATTTCGCCAAATTCCCATAGACTTCCATTGTAAACCAATAGGGTTTACTTGCTTACAGAAAATCAAAAAATTGAGATATTTTAATGCAAAAAAAACTAATATTAGCTTAAGGGATTATATTAATTATATTTAACCCTCTCGCTGCGTATTTTTTTTTTTTTTTTAATCAAAATCGGTTAAAAAATTGAGCATTTTTTTATTACATGTTTCAAATCTATATATAGCATAGAAGAAGCTTAGCGTTTAAATATGTAAACATTTTTTGTA
This sequence comes from Maratus speciosus, assembly GCA_963932465.1. Classification (NCBI taxonomy): domain Eukaryota; kingdom Metazoa; phylum Arthropoda; class Arachnida; order Araneae; family Salticidae; genus Maratus; species Maratus speciosus. The sequence continues at coordinate 538,879,824 of OZ010796.1, forward strand.
AAAGAGTTCAGGATCTTAGATGGGATAGGATATTAGATATTAGGCAAAATCAGGGTTGTCGCTGGAGACTATTTTTATAGTCTCGCACCACTATTTTAAGAAAACCAATTTTGTAGTATAGTTATCTTGTAGATGCTGTTGTAGTCTATATGGAATTTTAGTATTTAAAAAGTGGTCCCAGTTGAATTAAAAAATAGTCGCCAGTGGAAAAAATGAATCCCCGAGGAAATCTCGGATTGCGCAAATTTTGCTACTTTTACGTTTCCCGAGGAAATCTCGGGTTGCGCAGCGAGAGGGTTAAGGGAGTCCAAGTAAATTAAATTATGAATAAAAGTAACACGATGCAATGCTTGGCATGCTTTCCCAAACATAAATCTTAAGGGAGACCAAGCTGGTCACCAAGGGCGGCTAGTATGAGTAATTTAAGGTATTTCTTATTATAGGATCATTGACATAAATGAGGTTTATACGCTGAATCAGGATGTCTGTTTATATCATGAAGTAATAAGAAAATGTCACAGATGTCATATACGCGCCGGGGTACCTAATTGTTGCAAAAATAGATTATTTTGCTTGACATGGTAACCCGGCTATTGTTGTTTATTTATTAATAAATTGTTTATTTACTTTAATTTTCTTTTAAAATTATATAAATTAAGGAAACTTTTTATTTATTTATTGTTATTTCCTTTTTTAAGTAATAGAACATAATTTAAAAATATACATGTAACTGGTATTCGAAAACAATGTTTTCGCCAAATTGGCGTCAAAAACAGATCGCGCCAAACCAGGTGTGTATATGGCATCTGTGGCAAGAAAATTATCGGATAATACTTTTTTATATGTTTTACAATCATACTTGGCATCAAAGGTGGGCGAAGAAATGATCATCTAGAATATTATTAAGTCTTTACCGCACAAAAGACAAACCTGTTTACAACAATGTATTTATTTTTGCACCAAATTTCTTTCTCTAAAAAAAGCAAAATGACTACGAACCCGATTACAGAACATAACCTTTCTATCGAGTTCATTTTTTACTTATTAAGAATGAAAATACATATTTCCTGCTAATCATTACGTAATTTTCGACATTGATAATTTTACTGTGCATATTATTGACATTTGCTATCCATTTACTCTTCAAAAGTATTTTTTTTAATGTTAAATTTAAATTTAAACCTTTATGTTAACCGTACGCAGACGATAAACCGTAAGTATTGATAACAATTTTCTTTAAATAATAAGAATTAATATAATAACACAATCTCATTTTATTTTAATATCAAAGCATATCAGTTTTATTTTGCATATATGACGTCACATTTACCTTCATTCCGCACTTACTCAAAATTCATGCACCTTGTATTATTAAAAATACTTGAAAATTTCCGTTTTAATCTCTCAATTGGAAATTAAATTATTTTTCTATGTTTTTATTTTGTGGCAACGAAAAAGGGAAGATGGTTAAATTTTATCGGAAAAATGTCAATTCATTGTGTATGAAAAAAAAAATGAAATTTTGGATTATTAAGCAAAATATTTGAATAAAATAAATTAAACATAGCCTATGTTCATTTCCGAGTTGTAATTCATCTATATCCAAAAATACACAAGCATTAATTGATCCACTTAGACGTAGAGTTCATTCAAACTTTCGGACACACATTGAGATTTATAATATTACTAGCTGTTACCCGTGACTGCGTTCACGTAACATTTAAAGAAGAAGAAATTCACCAATTAAGCAGAAAATTTCAATAATTAAAAGCATTTATAGCGAAACAGCACCGAAAACTGGCGATATGAAGCAATTAAAATAATAAAACTTTGTAAAAAATCACCATAAAATATTAATGATACCATATGAAATACCATAAAAATAATTTTATGGTGATTTTTTACAAAGTTTTATTATTTTAATTTTAAAAGCATATATAATTAACCTTTTATCACATTTTATAGTAGAAGCGCTTCTGATGATCCCAATTTGCTTATTTTTATTTATATATATAGGATCATTTAAATTTTTTTCGTGAGCATGAAATTTCATACACCTTTTCTATAATTAAATGAGATATAAATTTATATTCTATTTTATTATTTATATTTATTCTATTTTATATTTATTCCGCTCAAGGATATTGATTTAATTTATGTTTTCGAGACAACGAAAATTATTTAAAGAAATATATTAGTAAATATTTTTAAAGGAAAGTGGTTATTAACAGGTCACTTCAGACGTGACTTCGATAAGATTAGAATAATCGAAAAATCAACATGCAACATTATGTTTATATTCCAAAAAATCACATCTTGGAAGAAAGAAAAGATAAATGGTATTAAAAAATAATAATCAAACGTGGTGAAGCATCAAAGTTCAAAAATAAATAATAAGACTACGAGAAATATATTTAACATTCAAATATTTATTACACTTTAATTTCACGGTACCACACTTTTATCAACTGTAGATCAACCAATAATATCAAAATATTTATCATGCTCTGAAGACTCTTGAGCCTAAATACTTATTATTTAAGCAATAGAGTTGCTTATTGCTTTCGCGGAATAAATCTATTTATGGAAAAGCACCCCAATCATGAATAAACATTTTCATACTTAACGTTGTGCTGTAATTTTGGCTTTTGAAAGCTTTGAAATTTGTGATTTGTTTGTTGGAATGATAATTGTCGAAATAAAAATATATATATTCTTTCACTTCATGAATCATTTAAAATTATGCATTTCAATTTGTTTAAAACATAGAATCGATTAATGAAATCCAATATTATTGTACATTTAGAAAAACATTGAAACACTATTTTTATTAAATATACTAAATTTCAAGTAAGAAAATATATTTAAAATGTAAGCTAAAATTTCATTTTGAAATAATGCGACTTTTAGTGCAAAATTTTATTTCTAAATGGTATATTATTATTTTAAGCTTTCGTTTTAACTTTCGAAGCTGGTGTAATGAAAACGACATCGCTTTGACGAAATTGAAATAAATATATGTTAATGTTTTCGTATTAAAATTAATGCTTTCCATGAAAAAAATATTACATCATTTTTACCCGATAAAGCTTTTACTAAAATCGCCTTTGTGACATGTTTTAACTGCCATCTTTAAAAATAATTAATTAAAATAGTACAGTCGAACCCGGTTAAGACGCTCACGGTTAATACGCGATCCCGCTTAATACGCGGATTTTTTCCGATCCCTTGAACACCGCCTATAAGGCTAATGCAAAAGTATCACGTTTAATACGCGAACGGTTATTACGCGATCCGGCTTAATATGCGATAAATTTTCGGTCCTTTAAGAGAAAAAAAATCACGCTTAAGACGCGAATTCATTGGTCAAGATACAAATTCCTTCTCTCTTCTCGAGTTTTGCTAATTTAGTGGATTTTTTTTTCATTCAGAAAAAAGCACTGTTTCCGAATAATATTATTTACTTTATTTAACAACAAATTAATTAAGTAGAAAATTACTAATCGGAAATAATGGAAGATATTTCAATAAAACAAAACCCTGCTAAATTAGAAAAACTGCAATACTTCTTTGATTCCGCCTCCTCACATTCTTTGTCTCTCGCTTCGTGCATATGTCCCACCAGTGGCCGAGAGGTTCTGCTCTCGAAACTGGTAGACGGGAGGTACTGTGTTCGATCCCAATCGCGCGCGTCGGCCTAACCGTTCGGAGTTTTCGTGGTTTTCTTCGAACCTTGGATTTCCAAGCGTTAATACGGGTTAGGTTCCCTTAGAAAGACCCCCACGAAGGGCAATCCCCCCTCCCCCCCCATTAGGGCCTATAACCCTCGAGCTGATAATTGGCCGTCAAAAATCAACAATCAACAAACCGCTTCGTGCATGTTTTTACGGTAGTAGAGAGATTCAGGAGATGAATTCAGTTTACGCAGTTACGTCATAAAAATTATTATAGTTAGAGATGACCATGCATGTTGTTAGTGAGGTTTTAAACGTACGTTATATCAGTACTATGTTTTATAATACATATTATGGGCAACAAAAATGAGTCTCGTAAAGATTAAACTCATACGACTGCGGTTGGATAATTTTTTTATGTTTTCATTACTGTTTGCTATGCTAACAATATTTTTTTTACACAAAAATTAATAAGGATTGTTTTTCCTATATTTAAAAGATGGATAGATTATAATGGTACTCATTATTACAAGTACTAAATATGATTTTAAAAACTGATAATTTTAAAAAAAGTGAAAAAAAATGAACATTCCTATCTTTGTTTTTAAAAATTACTCTAGTAGAAAAAATATTTTTGTTGTTTTATTTTTGGTTGCAACGTATTAATCGAAAATAAAGCCATGTTGGGATCCATATTTATTTTCCATTATGATTTCAGTCGGTCCTATAAAAACAAACAATGAGTTAAAGTGGAATACAATTAAATTTTAATTTAAATGTACGTAAAAGACACAATGATTGACCATTAACATTAATATGAAAGCTCTAAAGTTTATTTAGACTATTAGATATGTAAATAAGTTCAGTTCCTGCAACATTATACTATCACGTTTAATACGCGATTCCGCTCAATACGCGAATTTTGTCCACTCCCTTGAAACGCTTCTTAACCGGGTTCCACTGTATATGATTTTTTTTAACTTAATTCTTATAAATAATGGGCAATAACTATCATTTAAATGTACAGAAGATATATTTACATCCTTGGTTCTAAATATCAGTATGTTCGCAGACGATTTTAGCTTCTGTGGAATAAATTCATTCATGAAGTTTCGATGTGTGTAAATATGTTTTCAGTTTTGGGAAATTTACTTTAATCATGTTTTTGTACCATTTATACGAATTGAAATTCAATTCTTTTTAATTTTAATGAGGAAATAGCGACAAAAAATATATTAATCCGTTTTAATTCCCCTTTTCTTCCACCAAAAATATCTTCTCCTTATAATCATAGCGTGAATTTTGAAAGAAAACTCTCATTTGTTTGTAACTTATATTCAAACTCTTTAATCAGTATGGACAGTATTCCTTTGACGTCACAATTAGTAAAATGGTTGTTTTATAGCCTCGAACTGAAAGCGAGAATAGAGTCCATTAGTAAAAAATATTTCTGTTATTCGTTTTAATATGACGTCATTATTTATCTATTTTCATTATTTACTGATATTCATGTCCCTTGCATTTTTAACGAATACGTGGAAATATCTGTTTTATTTCAAATATGACGTCATATTTTCCAAGCGAATAACTTTATTAATAATATGATTCTTTTTCATTCTTTTCCCTTCTAATTATGACTCCAATTTTGGCAGAAAACCCCTTATTAACGTAACCGATATTCATCCTTCATGTATAATAAAAAATACCCCATTTTTCGTTTCAAATATGACGTCATAATTATTTTCTTTTGAATTCTTTTTCTTTCAATTTTTAATTAATTGTAGAGGAAAAATTATTATTCCAGATTTAGAATTTCTTGGCAACGGGAAAGAAAAATGGTCAAATTTTATTGGGAAAATATCAGTTGATTCTGTATGAAAAACTATGAAATTTTGAATTATTAAGTGAAATATTTGGATAAAATAAATAAAACATAGCCTATGTTCTTTTCCGTTTCATAATCCATCTATATGCAAAGATACAAAAGCATTAATTCATCCGTTTTTTTGTTCACTCCATTCAAACTTTCGGACACACATTGACATTTATAATATTATAAGGATAAGGATAAGGATAAGGATGAGTAATCGCGCTTCGAAGTTTTCCCATAGGTTAACATGGGATTTTGCGATCGGGGAGCTTCAGTGCAGCGGCCCCTTAAGACCTGACCTACACAACTGCGTAGGTGATCCTAAGGAAAAAGTAAAAAAAAAAAAAAAACGCAATTTAACTAATTACAACGACCATTTGGAAAATGATTTTTTCAAAGACTAAAATTTAAGACATAAAAAAATGCACGGAGTTGATCATACATTACGTACGCCATGAATTAAACATTAATAGTGTTATTGCACGTAAAAATTGCAAGCGACAAAAATCGCCTGCGACTTGTCAGATTTCCGGAAAGTTACGTATTATCCACCTGAAACTTACGTATTATTCAAGCATTTCATTGGCTGTTCGGGAAAAGGCTTTTCCATCGTAGAAATCTGAAGACCCATTTTAAATGAAATTTCATTCTTAAACTTCTAAACATCCCACATAATATTACTTTTTACACCATCGTATAGAGAAAAAATGTACTTTTAAATGCAATTTGTTTGAAAGCTGTATCTCAATTTGTTTCTGAGTTATTATTTTTTTGGTAGTTTTTATTTCTTTTTTGTCATAGTGGCAACAGAAGTATCCACCTCTGTTGAAAGTAAAGGGAAAGTACAGATTACTGTATAGACCAATCAGAAAACGAATAAAATGCTGATTAAACAAATAAAAAGCTTCAGATATGTTTTTGATTTCCTACCCTGACGAGAACAATAACCATTTTTCCAAATGGTTAAAAAACAATTTAATATTTTTCTGTGATTTAAAGCTAGCCTGCACCACACAGTTTTGTGGATCGTCTCTTGACTTAACCTGACATCGGAAATTTTTTCGAATGCTTTTTTTCAATCAAATATGGTCCTATTAGAGTTAAAAACCTTTACTTTTAATGCTTACCAAAACTCCTCAGGTCTTAAAAGGTTAAGATCGTATTAAAAATATCAATTTAAAAGTTGAAAGTAAAAATACAATGTATTTAATCAATTTGTTGATAAAATATTCTTTTACCTTTTCTTATTTTCACATATCTGTAGATGAAAAAGAATAGTTTTCAAAAACTATCGTGTTTTAATCAGTTAATCAGTTAATTAAATATTTTCTCGAGGGAGATAGTCAGTAAGTGTGAGCTACCAATGTAATAAAATATGATGTATATAAAGTGTTATTATATAAAGTGAACCCCTCCCCCCCAGTTTAGATTTTTTTTTTTTTAATTTAAGAATTCTTTCATTTGAATTAATAAAAAATGACTAGTATTGAGGAATAAAACCCACCTTATTAAAAATGAGAGATAGAGAAAGTTTTGAATACTTTTTAAATTTGCCATGAATTAACAAAATGGTTTTGTTAAGCTGAATCCTTTTAATGGATTCTGTTAAATTTGTATTGTAACTTTCACTTCGATTTAATTAAAGTATTTTGTATATTAAAATATGAGAAACGACATCATTAAATGCTATATATGTGTACGGTGTAAAATAGATATACTCCATTACACGAAAAAAAGAAATAAGTTTCAAAACTAGAATGTAGATAATATATATCAGCTTATATAATTTTAAAAAAAAGCACTTAGGTCAGTTATTTTATAGTTAAATATATCTGGCACATAAAAATATAATTTTGTTTTCGCTGATGATTAGATTAAAGTATAAAAAATGTAACATGAATGATAGAAAAATATATTATTGTTAAGTTTTCAAAATTTAAGGATAAGCTAATGCCATTGAACTGTATTCTACTACATAAGAAAACATATACCGGGTGAGCAAAAAGTCTGTATAAACTTTAAAAATTCATAAAAACCGAAAAAATAATCCAAATGAAAAACTGTTTGCAGGATTAGTATCTATAGATCACGGGAATTTTTTTAAGACAGAAATAAAAAATAACTCAAAAAACAGCCGGCAGATGGCGCTGGTTCATGCGATTTCGGTCGAAATATGCAAATGAAACGGTTATAAAAAACTTGCGCTCTTAATCCAGAACTGATTCACGGTTGTGAGCCGTGTACTTGATCAAGGATGCTGAGTATGAAGGATAAAAGCTTTGTTGGTGAAGTTATTTTACGTGAACTAGTTCTGGATTAGGAACGCAAGTTCTTTTAGCAGTTTCATTTACATACTTCCACCAAAATCGCACGAACCAGCGCCATCTGTCGACTGTTTTTTGAGTTATTTTTTATTTCTGTCTTAAAAAATTTCCCGTGACCTATAGATGCTAATCCTGCAAACAGTTTTTCATTAGGATTATTTTTTCGGTTTTTATGAATTTTTAAAGTTTATACGGACTTTTTGCTCACCCGGTATTACTATATACAAAAATCTTAAACTGATAAATATGTTGAAGTTCCTTTTATTCACTCAATATCAGAAAAAACCTTCTTTTATATGTTTAAAAAATATCTGTAAATATCATGGAACAAAACTGCAATAATAAAATAAAATGGGTACCCTTAAAATATTACTTTCACATAGCTCCCAACTTTTACGCTTTCTTGGTACCACTAAAATTTAATAGAGATTTTCGCCTTGTTTAATCGTGAGATTTCGACGATTAAATAAAACAATATTTACTGTAAAATTTTTAGTGGTTGGAAGAAAGCGTAAAAGTTGGTAGCTATGCTTTCATTTAAAATCACCATTGTTTGAAAGAGAGATGGCGCCATTCTGCGTTTTCCAGACGCATGTTTTTTTTACTTACTTTTTCGTTCTATGTTTTCTGTAGTCTGTCTTGTGTTGTCATCCAATAAATACGTTAAAATGTGAGCTCGTGTTTTCTGCTTCCAAAATTTCAGCGGAGTCGGATCATGGTGTCAGGACTGTGGTATTGTTGTGTTAGTGTTAGTTTTCCTGCTGTTTGTGGAAGTTGAAAGTATAGTGATTTAAAAAAAAGAGATGTATTCGGCGTTAGGATTACGTAATTCATGTCGGAACATTTTGTGGATAACAGAGGTGAGTGTTAGTTTCGTTTCGATTTTGGTATTGTAGTAATGTTTGTGAGAAATAAGTAGGGAGAATAAAGTTTTTATTTGACTTCGTATAGAGATGTTTAGGTTTTGGGGTAATTTAAGTTTAAGAAATGATATTGTCGTTTGAAAGCTGTGTAGTAGAGAAGGAAAATTTCTTATTTTGTTGATTTTTGTTTATTGTATTTTATGTTGTATGTTGAAAGAAAATTTGTTTATTGTGTAATTGTTGTTGTTTAAGTAGTATTGTTGAATTTAGCGAAATGTCTGATCTAGAAAAAAGTAAGAGTAAACGGAAAGCAGTTAGAACCGCGACCACAAAATTGTTAAACAGCATCGAAGAATTGTTTAAAGAAATAGATTCTGTTAGTGTAGATATTTTAAATGAAAAATTAATGTTAATTGTAGATAAGGAAAATGCGTTAAATGAATTAAATAAAGAAATTGAAGCTTTGCTTCCCGTTAAAGATATTGAAAGTGAGGTAGCGAACTCAATTGAGTATTGTGAGAATATTTGCTTATGGAAACAGCGAATAAAAATTCAAATTGGAAAATTGAAAGGTCCCGAAGTAGTTGAACTGAAACCCTCAATAAATGAAATAACTGTTAAATTGCCAAAATTAAATATTAAACCATTTTATGGTGATTCTGCTTATTGGTTGGAATTTTATGGTCAATTTGAATCTGCTATTGATAAAAATCCTAATCTTACGAAAATAGATAAACTGAATTATCTGAAATCTTATTTAAATGGTCAGGCTGCGAGTTCGATTGCTGGGCTAGCAATTACAGAACAAAATTATGACGCGGCACTCAACATTCTTAAGAATAGGTTTGGTAATACAAATACATTAATACAAACACACATGAACGGTTTATTGAGAATTCCTGCTGTTCATAATTCGCAAGATACGATTGGCTTAAGAAAATTATTTGATAGAATTGAGAATCAAATTAGAAATTTAGAAGCCTTGGGCGTTAGAAAGGAAACATTTAGCAGTTTGTTAGCACCCATAATTTTAGATAGGATTCCAAAAGACCTCGTTCTAGAGTTTAATAGAAAATATCCGATTAATTATACATTTGGGGATATACATGCTTATCTAGAAAACGAAATTCAATCGAGAGAAAAAAACGTATTTAGTTCCATCAAAATCTGATCCTTTCAAGATAAAATATGAGAGTAGTAATAATGAATACAAAGGCAATTTTAGAAAGTTTAATAATAGAAGATTCGATCAGATACGACCAACCGCAACCGGGAATTACGTGTCCAACGTAAAAAAGAGCTGTGTGTTTTGTGACAGTACGGAGCATGAATTTTGTGAGTATAAAACAGTAGAAGATAGGAAAAACAAATTAAGATCAGAAAATAGATGCTTCAAATGCTTTTCTAAAGCTCATTATAGCCGCTCGTGTAGATTAAAATTTGAATGCAAATACTGTAAAAGCAAATTTCATAATTATATTTTGTGTAGTAAGAATAATGTTCAAAAGGAAACGCCGAATGTAGATACTAGTAATACTGAATAGGATAGCTCTGTTACTATACAATGTAATTCTTCTGTTTCAAAGTCAAATATTTTGTTATTAACATGCTCAGTGATTGTTAGTCCCATTAATGAAACAGAAAATGTTAAAATCGCCCGCCTTTTAATGGATAATGGTTCGGAACGCTCGTGGTGCACGCGATCCCTAGCGAATTTTTTAAAGTTAAAACCAATTCGAAAAGAAAGATTATCAGTTTATTGCTTTGGTTCTGAAAAAGCAAAAGAAAAAATTTATGACGTTGTTAAATTGAAATTAACAAGCAGAACTGACAGTCAGCAATTTATTGAGATAGAAACAATAATTACTGATACAATAACTGCGGCTCCAGTCAGCGTACCAGATGTAGAAATTCAGGATGTTTTGTAAAGCAATGGGATAATTTTAGCTGATCACTGTAAAAATTCTGATCATTCAATAAACATTCTAATTGGAGGGGATATGTTTTGGAACATTATTAAGAACTGTGGCTTTCAGAAAGTAAATAAAACGCTTACTTGTGTACCGACGATATTTGGATATACTCTTCAAGGCTGTCAGCAGACGGATAATAAATCTAGTTGTGTAAATATAGTATCTGTTAATTTAAGTTTGGGAACAGATGTTCAGATGTTATGGGATTTAGAGAATTTGGGTATAAGAGATAAGGATGAATTATCTATTGCTGAGAAATGTCTTATTGAACAGTTTGAAAATAATCTAAAGTTTAATGACGGTCGTTATGAGACACGATTATTGTGGAAAGACTCGCCCGTTGCGTTGCAGAGTAATTTCACGTTAGCTAAAAAGAGATTTGATGATTTAAGGAAATGTTTTGATAAGAATGAGTGGATCGCGAATGAGTATAAACAAATAATAAATGAGCAGATGAGTAAGGAAATAATTGAAGAATGTGGCAGGGATGATAATGAGTATTTTATGCCGCATCGAGCTGTTGTAAATACAAATAAAGAGACGACTAAAGTTCGCGTTGTGTATAATTGTAGCTCTAAATCGAAAGAAAATCTGTCATTAAATGACTGTTTGGAAACTTGCCCGAATTTAAATCCAAATGTACTAGATATTATATTGAATTTTAGAAAATTTAAGATCGCATTTAACGGTGATATTGAAAAGGCATTTTTAATGATAAAAATAGCGGAAGAAGATCGCAAATTCTTAAAATTTCTTTGGTTTGCTGACAATAATGAAACAGATTATAAAATTATGCATATGAATAGATTGCCATTCGGGTGTAAAATTTCATCTTTTATTCTGAGTGGAACTATTAAGAATCACATTCGAAAGTATGAAATGGATAAACCAAGATCGGTGCATATGTTAAATACATCATTATATGTCGACGATTTATTTTCCGGTGCTAAAAGTATAGATGAGGCATATAATTTATCTCATGATGCTGTTTCAATTTTGGGGGAAGGTGGTTTCAACTTGCGAAAATTAAGGTCAAACTCTTCAGATTTGGAAAAATTATGGGAACAAAATGGATTAAACGTTGGTAAAAAGGGTCAGTTGAAAGTATTAGGGTTGAACTGGAATCCTGAGGATGATGTTTTATCGTTAGAGGTTAGATTGTTGACAGATAGCTTGGGGTCAATAAAAAATACAAAACGAGGTGTGTTAAGAGTGGCTGCAATGATTTTTGATCCGACTGGTGTTGCCGGTCCCTTTATTGTGAGAATAAAGCGCTTGTTGCAAGAATTTGGGAAAGAGGTATTAATTGGGATCAAGAGTTGCCTGATGATCTGAAGAAGAAGTGGTTAGCGTGGTGTTCAGAAATTGAGGGGCTAGAGGAAATAAAAATCGGTAGGAATTGTTTGTTAGGACATATTAATGATAAAGTTACGGGTATTGAATTGCATGTTTTTTGTGATGCTTCGCCAATTGCATATGGAGTTGTTGCTTATTTTCGTTATCGGGATGAATTTGGTAGAGTAAAAGTATCATTTGTCATGTCAAAAAATAGAGTCGCTCCTCTAAAGAAACTCACGTTGCCCCGATTGGAGTTAATGGCGGTATTGATTGGTGCTCGAATTGGAAAATATATTTGTAGTATTTTTGACGATCTGATAACTAAAACGGTATATTGGACAGATTCGGAGATAGCTTTGTATCGGGTCAAAGGATGTGCGAAGCGTTGGAAACAGTTTGTATCCAATAGAGTTATGGAAGTACAAGAGAAAACGGATCCGAAATGTTGGTTTCACTGCAGGTCTGAGGATAACCCAGCAGATTTAATAACTAGAGGGATATCTGTCGTAAGTTTAATTGGCAACGAAAAGTGGTTTTACGGACCGCATTGGTTACGGGAAAGTGAGGAAAATTGGCCTAAACAATTAAAAGTGAAACAGGTGGATAGGAATTCTATAGAAAATGAGGAGAAGGCGGTTTTGGTCACAAGTATGGTTGTCAAATCGAATATAGTTGAGGAACTTTGGAGTAGATTTTCTAGTTGGAATAAATTGCTCAGAGTGGTTGCTTGGTGTTTAAGGTTTGTTGGCAACTGTAGAAAATCAAAGGTTTTGACACCATATCTGGAAGTGAACGAATTAAATAAAGCTCATAACGCAATTATGCGATCAGTTCAAAGTAGCGAGTTCTATAATGAGATAGAACAGTTAAAAAGGCAGAAGTGTCTTCAACCATCGAATAAGTTAAGCCAGTTGAGCTTATTTTTGGACAGTGAAGGACTAATTAGAATAGGTGGCCGAATAAAGCATTCGAATTTGAGCGACACTGTGAAACATCCGATTCTCCTACCAAAAGACCACATTATTACTAAGCTTTTAATCACCTACTTTCATTTGAAATACCTACATTGTGGACTGCAGTTGACCCATTCATTCTTGCGGCAAAAGTACTGGATTATTAGAGCCCGTGTCGCTATTCGTCGAATAATCCGAAGTTGTGTTATTTGCATACTCCATCGCGCAGAACTTTCAAAGCAAATGATGGCAGATTTACCTTATTCAAGAGTGAATCCAGGCAAACCGTTTTCGAAAACCGGAACTGACTATGCCGGTCCTTTTCATGTTAGTGCTAGACGTGGCAGAGGTATGCGTCCTACAAAAATATATGTGTGCGTCTTTGTTTGCTTTATCACCAAAGCTGTGCACCTGGAATCCGTATATGATTTAACTGCGTACTCTTTTATTTCTACGTTAAAAAGATTTGTAGCACGCAGAGGAAGACCCGAAGAGTTATTCAGCGATTGTGGAAAAAACTATATTGGAGCGCGACACATATTGAAAGCATGGGTATCTCAAAATGTTGGACAATATCTTACTGATGAAGGTATCCAGTGGAGAACAAACGCTGCTTCCGCACCTCATTTCGGTGGACTTTGGGAGGCCGCCGTAAAAACTATGAAATATCACATGAGAAGGGTGATCGGTCAGCAAATTCTGAGTTATGAAGAATTCAATACATATTTAACGGAAATTGAGGCGGTAATGAATTCTCGTCCATTAATTCCAGTCACGGACGATCCTACGGATTTGTCAGCCCTTACCCCTGGACATTTCCTAATAGGAACTGAACTAAAAGCATTACCGAGCCTAACATACGGTCTGAAAGGATTACCCTTAGAGAACGTTACAAACTGTTTACGCAATTATCATAATCCTTTTGGAAAAGGTGGCAAAAGGACTATCTAACTCAATTACAAATACGAAGCAAATGGAGAAAAAATTATCCAAATATGCAAATTAATGATCTGGTTATTATAAAAGAGGAAAATTTCCCCCCATTAAAATGGAAAATGGGTCGAGTTTTGCAAGTTTACCAGGGCAGTCATGAAAGAGTTCGTGTTGTAAAATTAAGAACTGCTCATGGTGAAATAACCAGACCTATTCATAAATTGGTGCTATTAATGAGTGAAAATTTAAATGAGTAATTTGTTTATTCCATTATTATCTGTTATTGTATAAAGGTTAAAGTTAATCAAGTTTTCCTCTTATGTGTAAGTATTATGTTTAATAACTTCTATATAACTGTAAGGTATGTATTACGTTCTGTTTAAGTGATATTCTGTATAAATAACCTGTGTTGTATTCTGAAAAAAAAATGATATTATGTAATTGATGTCTTAAAAGCCATCGGGCCCCAGTATGTTTGAAAGAGAGATGGCGCCATTCTGCGTTTTCCAGACGCATGTTTTTTTTACTTACTTTTTCGTTCTGTGTTTTCTGTAGTCTGTCTTGTGTTGTCATCCAATAAATACGTTAAAATGTGAGCTCGTGCTTTCTGCTTCCAAAATTTCAGCGGAGTCGGATCAACCATCATATGAAGGAAAATTATTGTTTAATTTAAAATACGGAATAGTGCAAATAAGTTTAAATTAAAGAATGGTTGAAAGAAATCAGATTTAAACGCCAAAACAGTAGTATAAAAGAGAAAAATCAACATTAATCAATTTGTTTAAAAAAGTACTTTTTACTTTTTGTAATTTTAAATATCTATAAACCAAAAAGAATAAGTTAAAAAAATATATATTCAGTTTTAATGTGTTAAATTCTATTAAATGAACATTTTCTCGAGGAACTTAATAAAGTGTGAGGCACTAATCTAATAAAATATGACTTTTAAAATATTTCGAATAATAATATAAAGTGTATTACTCCCTCTTCTTCCCTCAGTTTAAAAACTTTCATTAAAGTTTAAGAATTTTTCCTCTGATATATTTAAAATTTTCCTAATATTGACGTATAACAAACCACTTTAGTATATCTGTAAATATCCTTTAATAAAACTGCATTATTAAAAAAAAATTGATACCCTTAAAGCATTTTTTTCAATTAAAATTACCATTATATAAATAAAAATTATTTTTAAATTTAAAATAACAATTAGGGCAAATAAATTTAAGTTAAAGAATGGTTCAATAATAGGAATTTAAATGCTAAAAAGGTACTGTTATAGAAAAAGTTCATTTTACTTTTCTCAATTAAAAATAGCTATAAATGTAAAAAAGAATATTTAATATATATATACACATATATCTAGTTGCGATCTGTTAAAATATATTAATTAAACAGTTTCTCTAGAAAATTAATTAGTAATATTTCGAAATATAATATAAAGTGTATTTATACCCCCTCCCCACCACCAATTCCATTTCTGTCTTTGAAATTTAAAAATGTTTCCTTTTATTTAACGAAAATTTTCTTAATATTGAAGTATAATAAATCATTTTATTAAAAATTGAAAAACATAGCAAATTTTGCATACGTATTGAATTTATGATAAATTAAAAAGTGGTTTTATTAAGCTCAACCCTTTCATTGAATATCACGGAAATTAGATTTAAACTTCTGCTTTGGTTTAATTAAAGAATTGCATAATTTAAAATATGACAAGCAACATTATTAAATAATATAATCAAACGTGTACAAAATGTAAATATATATACAGAAATTAAAATTTAAATGAAAAAATGGCTTTGAAAAATTGGAATGAAGCAATTAATAGCATTAATTTAATATTCTCAAAAACACTTACGTCAGATATTTTATAGTTAAATATAACTGGACGTGGCAAAATGATTTTATATAATTTATCTTTATCAGATAATGAGAATATAAAATACTTCATTCAAAATTCTAAAATTGGTCGAGATGTTGAAATTATTTTTATTAACTCAAATTGAATATTAATATCAGGCTATTTTTGCTCTATTTTAAAGTAGGTAATCTTAAAATATATTTTTGAATTTAAATTACCGTCACTTGAATCAAAATTAGTTTTGAAATTAAAAGATTGAATAGTGCATGCAATTTTAAATTAATATTGTTAAGAAATATATCGATTTAAATGATAAAAGTATATTGAAAAAAACAACAATAACAACAATATATTTCTATCAATTTGTTGATAAAAAAAATTCTTTTTACCTTTCTCATTTTCAAATATCTGTAAATGAAAACGAGTATTTTTCAAAAAACTATCCAGATTTAATTTGTTAATCACTTAATTGAATATTTTCTCTGCGAAATTAATTAGTAAGTGTGAGGTACTAATCTAATAAGATATTACTTTAAAAATCCAAAATACAATACAACGTGTATCATTTCTTATCACATAATTTCGGTAATATTTTTTAATTTAAGAAATTTTCCCTTGATTTAATAAAAAATTTATAAATACTCAGGTACATAAAAAAATCTTATTAAAAATTAAAATGTATAAGAAGTTTTGGATACATTTTAAAATTGCGATGAATTAGGGTAATTCCGGGATTTATGCCGCACATTTTTTTGAATTTGTGTATAAAGTTCCATGGTGGACATAAAATAAAAAAAATCATGCTGTGCTATTTAATGGTAAATATACAACGTGTGTAGTGCGACAAAAAATTCAAAACAAATTTTTAATATTTTTTAACAATTTTTTTCTAAAACATTACACTGTGGCGCGTCACCCGTACATTCAGGCTGAGACGCCGCACTTGTGCGGTAGTTATACCGCGCTTGTAATAAGAACAGAAGGAAATTATAAATAACAATATTTAAAAAAAAAATTGATATCTGGACTATCATTAACGATGTAATAACAAAATGAAACTAAATGAGTACAATGAAACGTATTAGTAGATTCAAATTAATAATTGCTGCCTACTTTCATTATTAAACTTTTTTTTACATTAAATTTTAATTGTTATTTCAGCAACAATGTAACATCAATGTATTAGAAAGGGAAAAGGAAAAAAAAGGAAAATTGTGTTTACATAATTTATTTGTTAACACTTTCGGGACCGGTGGCTTTTACACACATTTCATTCGGTTGGTACCACTTTTTTAAAAGAAGTTACCTTTACTTAAATAATCATGAAAATACTCTAATTAAGCAAAGCAAATATTACTTTTCTTTTTTACAGGTGCCAGAAACAAATTTTGTAAGCTCTTTATGAAGGTGCTTATATGCACCTATGGTCCCGAATGGGTTAAGTGACCTGTTTTTTCGACTACAATCTACAGAAAAAGTGTCGAAAAAGTACATTCTTTATGTAACTACATTTAAACACATGATGCAACGAAGCCAATTACACTTCCTCTTTTTTGGAGTAGTTTGCAAAGAACGTCTGCGTTACGCGTAATCCAATTTTTCATTCTTATCATCTTGACTTGCATCTTTTTTGCCCTTCTTACTTTTTATTTTCCTCTTATTCTCCTTTGGTTTTAGTAAACTTGATAACATGCCTAACATTGTTAGTCTGTGCAAAAAGAAAAGGAAAAGTTAATAACACTTAATCATCCCGTACAAAAGAAACTGCGGCATGTATACTGGAATAGCAGTGCGGCATGTATCGCATTTTGCATGGTGCAGACGTCGGCCATCACAGTTACCTGCCATCGCTAAGGGGAATGGCGTAAACATACACACATTACTCTATACAAACGCTACACTTAGTTTTGACTTCGAAATCATGCATGCATTTAGTAATTAGTGTATGAAAAGTGTTTAAACATAACGTGTTTAAAAGTTTGGACAGTGAAATCATGCACTTACGTCAGATTAAGGATTGTACCTCTACAAGTAAACATCGAAATGGTATTCACGCTATACACTGGTTAAAATAATCTCATTGCGCACCTATACTGTGCGTTTGACGACCATCTATCGATAATTACAAGAAATACAAGGAGTGCGGCATCCATCCCGTATGCGCCGACTCTCCCGGAGTTAACCTATAATACGAAAAATTGAAAAATAATTCTCTTAAACTGTGTCATTTTAATGGATTCTATTGAAATTAGATTTGAACTTTCACTGTGATTTAATTAAAGCATTGTAGGTAGATTTTGTAAGAAATACTACAGATTACATTCTCCCCTATGTTGGAATTTTTGAAAAAAACATTTGCAGATCTACACCGATCATGACACCTAGGGCCCAAAATTACCCCCAGTTCGAAACTTTATATAGCTGTATATCTATCTATCTATCTATGTATTTATATCACTTTTTTATGGACACGATAACTTCCATAATACTGCACAAATCTCTTCCAAACTGATACATAAAATCAAACAGCAGAAAATATTGGTCAAGTTCGTTAATGGGCAAAATCGGACGATGGGGTTGGAAACGGGGAGGGTTTTTGTGAAACCTGAAAAAAACCCATAAGTTCTAAATTATGATACATATCGAATCTTTTTAAAGTTATTATTACTTCTAGGAAAAGGGCAAAAAACTAGGACAGATTTTTGATATCATTAAAAGTGGCTTCAAGAGGCGCAAAAATAGGGTTTTAAGAAGAATTCGCCAATTCATAAGATATCAAATCCGCTTTTATTTATTATAAATCTTCTTATTACATTTATTATAAATCTTCTACAACTTTTATATTAACAAGTTTTTTATAGGACCAACTCTTACAGCAAAACAAAACAAAAAATTAAAAACAAAATGGGGGTTGAAGAAAAAATTATCATATTAGCATGATTCGGATAAAACCAACTTTTTCAGGAAAATGAAATTAAAAACTCGTGAAATGCGGCCAGATAAAATTGTTAAATTGGGTTTATATCTAATCTTGATCTATTTTTGTGTTCGTGAAATCAGTACTTAACTTCAAAATCTACCTGTGCCTGTTAGGCCAAGCCGCCAGGGATTTTTCTACATTAAAATATGACAAAGGACATCGTTATTTTATATATGTATACACACATAGACACACACGCACGCACACACACACACACACTCACACACACACACACACACACACATATATATATATATATATAAATTACAAAAAACTAAAAATAAACAAAAAACATTAAAAATACAAAATATATATAAAAATTTTAAATAGATTGGCTGGGTGGTTAGATGTTAAATAAAGGAGGAGGGCGGAGTTGTCTGATAACTTATACGCAAACGTTGATCTAATATAAATTTATATATATATATATATATATACGAGTTTCTATGTTTATTTTGGTCTTTGTGACGTTGCTGTCCTTTGTACTGTATAACAATATTTAAATTAAATTAATTTACATCAATTTAATTTACTTTTATTGATTTATTTCAGTATATTTTGCTTTGTAATAATAGACGCTTATACAGTTTATGATATATGCATTTGTAAGTTTGTAGAAATGTTGTAATCTGTTGGTATTTTACACCCCTTCCCTCAATCAGCAAAGATACATTAATTTTATTAAGTGATTAATATAAACAAACTTTTATATTATTAATATAGTAACTTATTTGAAATTATTATTAATTTGCTTAATTTTAATGTAAATAATAAAAAATAAAAATAATTATAACCAATCATAACATAATTTATTAAAGATGTTAAATGATTATTATGAATATTGTGATGTGCTGTTTTAGAATGATATAGCTCAGCCGTCTTAAAGTGATATTATAGGTTCAAATTTTAGCAATTTAAAAAATGCAAATTTTCTACTGTTATATTCTGTAATCTACAATAGATGGCAGCACAAAACAATATAACTTCTGATTTTAGATGTGAACTTATTCATATATAGACAATCTTAATTTTAATTTCATGTAGTACCGCTAGATGGTAGCATTAAATAATTATTTATTTAGTTCTCATATAATAAGGTTACCATGGACTATTAAATTAGACATTGTCTCTTAATTATTAATTGTTTAACTTTAAACAAATACTTCTTAATGTACTTTTAGTGTTAATTTATTTCTGGATCATTTTAATAGCATGTAACAATAATTATTAGATGGACTATATGTTAATTATAATTGTTATATTTTATGATTGTGAATATTTCCTGCATCAAACGTGAGCATACGCTTTTAACTGTGAAGCTATTAGGGCGGGATTTTTGCTATGCCAAAATTCGTTAAATGTTTGTGTCATGGTCAATACGTCATGGCTGTTCTCTTGCTGGGTATTTCTTTGATTTAATTTGTTTCATTTTTTAATTGTTGCGGATATTACATTGAGTAATGATTTTATTTTTAATTCAATTTATTTTACATGGTGGATTTATAAATTCCGGTGATTAGTCGATCGGGTACATAATGGAATTAAATTTTTGTTTATTGCTCGATTCCATTACAGAAATCGACTATGTTTTTTTGTTTATATATGTATTTTATGTACCCTTGAAAAAGTGAAATACTATATAAGCTTCCGGCTTCATTCATCCATTTGATCTATTGTATGTTTATGATACGACTTTTTTTGGTTCACCATTATTTAGATGGATAATTGTATCTTTTGTCTTTAATAGGATATTTTATCAAAATGTGGAGGTTTTCTTTCATATGTTTTATATGGATTTATTTCCCGCAATGTGCTAGTGAATTTGTGGAATTTAGCATGATTCTGTATTACTAGTTACAGGTTCCATCTTTATTTTTTATAATGTCAGTGTTATGAATTGTAGCTAAATTTATTAATTTAATTTTAGTAATTGGAAATCGATGATGATTTGTAATTATATAATGATTATATATATATATATATATACAGAGAGAGAGAGAGGAATTTTTTTGCGAAACAAAAAATTTGAGAATAATATCTATTTATATATTTTTAAAGAAGGACTTAGGTTATGTATTTTATAGTTAAACAATTCTGGCACTTCCAAAAATATGTTTTTTTCTTTTTTGCTGATGATTAAAATGTAAAAATGTGACATGAATGGCAGAAAAGTATTTCATATTAGCTGAACCACCCGGCGTTGTCCGGTCCGTGAAAAAATAACACGAAATGCGAAAAAAAAACTCTAAAAACCACAATTGAAAATAGCTACAAGAATTCCGAATAAACAGTATTGAAAAGAGAACAAAATTTAATACATTGGGCGTGAAGATTGGAACCGGATTCCTTTTTCAAATGTGGAAAAACCGCAGTACATCGCGAAAAAATACTAAAATTTGCGAAAATTTATTTGAAACGTCACAGAGGGCATAATTTATTGCATTGGGCTAAAATATTAAAACAGGGTATCTTTTCAGAATGTTGAAATGTCACCGCGTAACGCGAAAAAAAGTGGAAAAAATGAAAAATTGCTGTAAAAATCTCGAACAAACTTTATTGAAAAAAACCCACACTTTACAATATTGTGCTAAAAGATTAAAACCCGATTATTTTCACTACTGTGGAAAAAACATGAAATCTAACGGAAACCCGCTAAAAATCGCATAAATATAGCTAAAAATTCCATAATTGCACTGGAAAAAGTTTACTACAGTGGTCGTTAAAAACTACAGAAAATCGCGGAGGATAAAATTTACAATATTAGGCTAAAGGTGTGAATGGTTTGAAAGGTTTGTCTAATATGATTTATTTACCAATTAGTATAATTGTGTTAAAATTAATCTAGTTTAATTACGTATCCAGCGATTTCTGGAGTTCCATTACCTGAGATTTATTGTGTTGAGCTGAACCAGGTTTCAGACCAGATTCTATAATCATTAAGGTTAGCTGGGTGAGAAAGTTCCACCAGATTTGTCCGGGATAGCTCAAAGGGTAGAGCACTGGCGACTTCAACCAGGAGATCTCTAGTTCGAATCCTGGTCCGGACATTTTTCGCCCAGTTGGAAACTTACATCTAATATAAAGATTTAAAATCGAATTCTTTAATCAAAGGTCAAAAAAGAAAAAAAAAAAAAAAAAAAAAAAAACGAAATGTGAAAAAATGCATTAAAAATCGCTAAAAATTCAAATATTGCGGGCGACAAAATTATTATGCTTTATTATTATAGACTGTTGTTAACTGGCCAAAATTTACGGATAAGTTAATAACACTGAAATGTATTTTACTACATAAGGGAACTAATGTACTACATATAAATCTCTTAAACTGATAAATATATTGTATTTATTATTATTTTTTTATTATTATTTACTCAATTTTAGACGAAAACTTCATTTATATTTAGTAAAAATATGTGTAAATTTCATGCAATAAAACTGCACTATTAAAATAAAATCGGCTCTCTGTAAACTCTCTTAAAATATTTTTTTTCCCATTTAAAATTACTATCATAAGAATCAAAATTATTTCCAAATTTAAAATTCGGAATAGTGCAAATAAATTTAATTTAAAGAAAGTTTGAATAATACTAATTTAAATGCTCAAAGTGTACTATAGAAAAGAACAATACACTTTTCACCAATTTCTGGAAAAAAAAATTATTTCTACTTCTCTCAGTTTTTAATTTTCTATATAAAAATGAAAAATGATATTTTTAAATAAAACTATCCAGTTTTAATCCGTTAAAAAGTACTAAAAATTATTAATTAAACATTTTTTCCTGGTAATTAATTAGTAAGGCTAAGCTACTATTCTAAAAAAATGATGTCTTTTTAAATGTTTCGAATTACAATATTAAATGTATTGCCTCCAATTCTTTGGATTAAATTAAAGAAATTTTCTTTGATTAAACTGAATTTTTTCTACTATTGAGATATAACAAAACCACCTTATTAAGAATTAAAAGGCACAGAAAATTTTAAATGTGTGTTGAAATTAGGATGAATTACAGAATGGTTCTGTTATACTGAATCCTAATAATGAAAACCATTGAAATTATATTTAAACTTTTACAGGGTGGTCGTAAAGGAACTTCCCCGATGTATGTACCCCTAGCAACCTAATCGCTCAACAAATAGAAAGAGAATTTCAGATTTAGTTATTTGAAGGTATGCGATCGAGATCTTGATGATTTTAAACAATAGATCTCTCGCGGTTACGGTTACAGTGAAAATAATTCGAAATTTTCGAATGGCAGCTCCCTTTTTCCTATGCAAATTCATCGTGGCACTCAATTCTCATCAGTTCCTATGCAATATAATATTCAGCACTCTAAAACAAATGATTACATTTTTATTTTCAATATGTGTACCCAAACACAGCTCAAAAACACATTTTGAAACAAATCTTACAACATTACTCAGTTCACGAGTGAAAAAAAAAAATCGGCTGCTGAAAAACCTGTTTTGTAGCCACTCTTTCGTTCCTCGCAATGGTCTTTTTTGCAACTGTTTTATGCCGGCAGTTTTCATCGTACGTGTATTATTCCAACGCCCTTTATGGTTTTTCAATGCGCTGATGAATTTGCGCATGAAAAAAATGGGTGTAGCCATTCGAAAATTTCGATTTTTTTTTACTGTAACCGCAACCGTGAAATCTCTATTGTTTTAAATGATCACGATCTGGAACGCATGCCTTGAAATAAGTATATCTGAAATTTCTTTTCGATTGGTTGAGTGGTTAGGCCGCTAGGGGTTCATATATCGGGTGTGTTTTTTTATGACCACCCTGTACTTCGATTTAATTAATGTATTTTATAAAATAAATTATGACAAATATGATTATTAAAATATACAGGGTGTTCCAAAGTTCGATCGACAAATTAAGAGGGGTGATAGAAGACATCAAATTGATGAAAATTTACCATGGAAATTCGGGTCACAAAATACGTATTTAATCAAAAATATAGGGTGTTCTGCCCTAATTTAATTTGTGTTGACGGACTTCAGTTTAAGAATTTCAAAAAGCTCTTTGACAATAATCGAAAAATTGTTGTTATCCTTAAATCGGGGACTACATTAGCTAAATCACAATTGCATCAAAGTTGATTATTAATCTTTGAAAAAGTTATTTATGAATGGTATTTATATAGTTTTACATTTCATAGAATTTAATATATATATATGAAACTTCTGTGACGCTCCTGCATATCTTCGTAAAGTAGTATAACGAACACACACTTTAAACTTTACCAACCATTAGTTATTGATTGCTGAGAATAACCGCATTGCAGTCGTAGGTGGCGAAGTGGAAGACAGGACTTAGTAAACATTGGTAAGAATTTCGCTTTCAATGAAATAACAGAGACAGCATAATCTTTATGAAATTTATTGGAATACCATCTCGTAACAGTTCCACCAGTAAATCAATTGGTTCTTGCTGTACCACTTCATATTGAGCTCTATGATGTTAAAAGGCATTGGAAACTCACAATTCAAAATCCATTCCACCAATGATATGTTTTTATTAACAAACAAAAAATGTACAAAATTTTCTTTTCCAGGCCAGTGTAAGCTATTAAATACTAAAAGTAATGCGCAAAGCTACACGAATTTCTTCTACGCTCTAAACAACCCAGAGAAGCAATGGGGGAAAGGGAGAAGGGGGCGCGATAAGTGGTAGGACGAAAACAAGGAATGGGGCGGGGAAACTGTGACGTAGAAACAGGATTCTTTACTACAAGTGGAACTTTAAAAGGGAGAAAAATTAGAAGCGCGAAATACTCACAAGGGACTGTGGGAAATCGAATGACAATTTAATAAAAGATAAAATGGTATTAAGAAATCGTCGAAAGAAATAAGAATTTAATATCGCAAAATATGAAGGAATAAAATAAATTAGTGGGTTTTACAAAGAAGTGTAACTATTAACAGATTTAGAATAAGGAATAAAAGAATGCGCTAAATGAAAGGCACGGGGATTAAAGTACAAAGGATATTTAAGATATTATTAAAAGACAGGTAAAAAGGTAGATATTATAAGAATTTGGAATAAAGTAACTAAAGTAAAATGTTGAAGTTTTTTTTTTTATTATTGCATAAATATACAGAGTGTTCTAAAATTCAGCAAATAAATTCAGAGGGGTGATAGTAGGCATCAAGAGGATGAAAAATTACCATAGAACATGAGGCCACAAACCACGTTTTTAATCAAAAATACAGGGTGTTTGATTCTATCTTAATTTGAGTTGACTGCAGTAACTTTCAGAACACTGAAGTATCTTATAATAAAATATTTGACAGACATTTTCACCTTTGTTATAAATGTGATAACATCAAACAAAAGTGGTAGAAGTTTGCATTATATGTGCCAGCAAGGTGCACTTAACGCACCACATTTCGGACTGTGATTATCAGTTCATACCATGTATTTCCAGATCTTTTTGCGATGTTATCACATTTCACACAAAACAAGGTACATATCGTTGCATTTTCATTGCAATGTTTTTATTTTTCTCGAAATTATGACCGCCAACCCGAGTTCAAGTTAGGATGAAACACCCTGTATTTGTGACTAAATACGTGGTTTGCGATCCCACGTTCTATGTTAATTTTTCCTCTTCTTGATACCTTCTAACACCCTCTTAATTTGTCGGTCGAATTTTGGAACACACTGTACAGCGAAATACATAGCATGTGACAAACAGAAAAACTGAAATTATTATTTTTTTTAATAAAAGAAACAGTTTGCCATAATAGAATGTAGCATATAATGTCATTCAGTTTAATATTCCCCTAAACAATTAAGTCGGATATTTTATATTAAAATTTATCTGGACCTGAAAAAATTAATCTGTGTTCCTTTTCTTTTGCTGAATATTAAAATAAAAATGTAATATAAAAGACAGAAAACGATTTTAATTTTTTGTTGATTTTTTTAAATTGAAAGATAAGTTCGTGGCAGTGAACTGTATGTTTCTACGTAAGGGGCTAATATGCTGCAGGATTTTAGTTCTTGAATTAAATTACTTCCATATTCATTCAACAACTGAGGACTATAAATGGAAAACGCTGGAAGTACCAAAAAATTGAAATTTTTTTTTCTTTTACAAAAAAATGTCTTAAATGCCAAGCTTGACAAACAGGAGAAGCCCTAGTAAAACTAGTTCAAAAAAGAGTAGAAAATGTCTGGTTTGAACGTGCCACACGAACTGAAGTGGATAGCACTGAATGCGTCACACGAAGAGAAGTGGAGGACGCTGAAAGTTCCAGTGATAAGATGCAAGTCGAAAGGCGGCCATTACACAGCTTGATCATGCTGTTATTGTTTACATCAATGGTTTACTTATAAGCAATGTGAAAAAATATTAAATAAATACATAAAATAAATGTTTACAAATGATAATACAAGGTATTTAAACACTAAACGAAAATGATCTAGGTACCTACGTTTTAAAGTGTTAAACTAAGAGTCGAAATCGAGTGATGTGGAAAACGCTGGAAGCACCAGATGTAAGAGTTTTTCTTTTTATCGCTCTCTTGAAAAATTTCCTGTTTTGTACTTTCAGCGTTTTCCATTTTTCGACCGGAACTCATTTTACTATAATAAAAAATGAAAGTACGAATTACTGTTTCACACCTCTCAAGTTACTTCCTGTACTTACCTGTTTCAAATAATATATTGTAAATATGTGCAGTCAACTATAAAAATTCATTGCAGTACTTTGAATTACGAGGCAATGAAAAATTTATAAAATTTTAATAAAAAATCAACAAAAATCATACCCAGAACATGAAACGTTATTGGTATATCTTTGGATATCTTGAGATTGAAGAGATGGAGGAGGATTTCTTTCTTCTTCTTCTAAGATTTTTCATTTGCGTTCTTTTATCTGAACTGCAGCTAACTATGCGGCAGCTAAATCTTGTTATACATTTTTCACCCACTTCCTGCTGACATAGAGCTTTGAAATTTGGGATATATATGTATTCCTGAGCGCAATACAGGAATTACACATTCATATATTTTTTTAATTTGTTCACTATGGGGTCAACGGGGGGGGGGGGGGGGATTTGCACTTTAAAAAAAATCCCGAAATCTCATAAACTAATTTAAATATTTCAATTATGTATAATTTAAACAAATTTAAGATTTATTTTTTATTTCTTAGTATGCAAACGTTTTAAAAGTCTAACATCACTCGCCAACAATATATTTCAGATTATAGAGTCTGGCAATAATTAATCTGTATATGAACATAAAAATATTTTTATTTCACGAAAAATCTTAACTTTTACGTTTTTTCTTTAAAAAAAAAACAAAAAAAAAAACGATGTAATGCATTTAACTTTTTAAAAAGGTAAATTTCATAAATAAAAGCAAATGTTAAAAAAAAAGAGAAATGATTTTACAACTGTAATAATAAACTTCTTTACAGCGTGATTTACAGCTGCAAGTGCTCAGTATAGCTACTGCAACAATCAAATATTGAGCACTGTCGCAGTATTGCGCCTGATACAGCGTCAAACAAAAGATAAACGAAAATAACTACTTAGTGACGTATTGTGTTTATTTACGTAGCCTTACAACCAGAAATCACACCATGTGTTTTGGTGTTATCCTAATTTTGCGTTGCTCATGCTTAACCCTTTGCACTCCAACGGTGAGTCTCGCTCACCATCTTAATTTACATGAACAATATACATGATTTCCAATCTTGATTCTTACTTACTGTTCTATTATTTACATTAATGAAGTTATCTATTTGGAATCTGTACAGATTTGTTAAAAGGAAGTATCCAAAATGTATTTTATAACAATTTTTTTATGAAGATAAAACTAACTGATATGTATAATAAACAAAATTTAGCATTATAAAAAACGACACTGTTCTTCGATGTGCTCTCTTTTGACAAAGTAATGTTATAACAATATAAGAAAAATAAAACTAGTACTCACTCAGTATAATATATTAGTGGCATTAGAACGTACTGATTAATTAATAAATTTTATTTAAAGAAAAATCACGTGGAGACATATTTTTTGAATAGATAATAATTTTCTTTGTTGAGTATAAACTTGTAAAACAGCAGAAAAATGAGCATCCACTCAGCCATTTAAAATACGTGAAACTATTGATTTATCAATTGAAAGGAGATTTTCAAGAAAGCCGTGGGGCTTCAACATCCACTGATACCCACACAAGTGTTCGATTAAATAGAGGGCTCCATGTAATGCTAACAGATAGAATCATAGAATGTCGAGTCTGCTCTCACAGAACAGGAAAAGGTAAGAGACATCAAACGACATACTTTTGTGACACTTGTCCCAAAAAGCCTGCAATGCACCTTGGTGAGTGCTTTATAAAATACCGCACCCAAGAGAACTATAAAGCATAAGATTTAAATATTATATTTCTAACATGTAAAAATACATAAAACATTCAAATTAAAAAATTATTGTCAATTTGACTATATAAGACCATATTTTATTTTCTTTAAAAATGTCGCGGAGTTGTTAGTTGCGCCATAGAAAAAAAGCTTTGAGTGCAAAGGGTTAAATGCACAATACACCCATCTTATTACTTGCTCTTGCGCCCTTTACTGTCAATTTTTTAAACTACTTCTTCTTCATCCATAAAAAATCCTTTATAACGATGAATATTAATCTGCAAACTACAAGTCTCTCCAAACCCTTAGGTCTTTTTTAATTGCATTTTATTTTTACTCCTGATTTTTGAAAAATCCCGTATAATTTTTACCCACAATGTCTTATTATTATATTTTGCACTAACTCTCTTAAATAAATTATTTATTCATTATTCACACCTTTATATTACCATTTTTGTTCTCATAACAAGCATTTCCATGAATAATGTAAAATAAAATGTCTAACTAATATTAAAAAATTGTTAAGGAAAATTTTCGTACTCGTGTATTATGAATAAATTATTAAGATTGCTAATCCCTAAATGCAGCCAAGATTTTTTAAATAATTATCTTAGGCGTTGTTTCGTAAATATTTACGCAATAAGTTTTAAATTAACATTTTAAACCATCATATGTATATTTGAGTAATCCTCATTATTTAAAATATTGGTTAATAAAAACTACATGCTTTTGAAATAAATTTATAAAGAAAAATAATATTCAAGGCTTATTTATTTTATTATCTTTTATCCACTTCAACGTTTTGTAATATAAAAAGCGTGAATTTTTTATATGAAACCAATTATATGGTTAAAGAAAATTTACGTTTCGCTGGAAATTACGTAATTTTCTATAGTACAATTTGTATCTACAATTAATCCTTATGCGCCGATGGTACTTTAAAATATCATAAAAGTGACTTGTTATAAAATTAATTTAACACATCGATTAGTTGTACGATAATTTTGGATACTTTATGATGTTCCAAAAGCATTATTCGTTTCAGAATCTTAAAAATAAGTGATACTAGGTAGGGACATTATTTATATCTGCCGAACTATCCACTTTGCCGAAAATCATCGTATAAAAATGTACCTGATACCGATCAATGAGTAATTAACGTCGAATAAATCGGAAATTGTACGCGAAACATAGCAAATGATCTGCGTTTGTACTATGACTAGTTTTATAAATATTCAGATCTTGGTGCAATAGTTGTCGCACTCTTATGCAAAAATGCATAAATACAAAATTTATTACGATTATATATATATTCAATTCAGTAATACGGAAATAATGTGACTCCATCTTAAACAGGAAGTAATCACAATGGCAACCTAGAATCAATACCTATCATGGGATACCATTGAATTAATTACGTCTGATAGGATTTAGTAGAATGAAGAAAACTTTTATTAATATTTTTTTAAGTTTTGGTTCAATTTTCATAACATTTGAAATAACTCGACAGAATTCTGCAACGATTATATATATTAAATTTTAAACCGTTCGGTTGAGTAGCTTATGCGCTGCTGTATACGGACAGACCGACGACGAATTTAGGTGCTACGTATTTATATAATTATGAAGGAATCCAAAAATTAATGTTATATTTCAACTTTGATTAGTTGGGGGGGGGGGGGGGTTACAGATAGAGATAGTAATATTTTTTTTAATTTTTAATATTAACATCTAAACTTGACATTAGTTTTAGATATTTTGGTAAATTATAACTTTGGACACCAGACAGGTTATATTATAGGTTTGGATACCAGACAAGTCATTCGGTTTAGTAGTTTAGGAATTAGAAGGTTTCGAACGTCTAGTGTTAAATTTATTTTTGATCGTTTCAAAATAAATTGCATTGAGGGTAGTTTTTTAAGCACCACTTAAAAGCTACTTGTTATATAGAGCTCTAATTTTGAATTCACATACTTGTAGCATTTAGGAATCAATTTCTGTGAAAAAATTCATAGGTTACAATTCATATTCTTGAAAATTAATTTCATAAATAATTTTCCATCGGATATGCAGAAAGTATGAAAAATCACCTGAAGTTTTAACACAGGAGTAGAGGGGAATATGCACTTGCAAACTAACAGCATATTGTTTCATCTTCATCTATACTCTATGTAATTTCAATTGAATTCTTAGGGTCAGTTTCCCGGTCCCTATCTTAGGCCAGTAACTATGGCAATACCACATTTGGTTGGCTAACAACACTACTTTTACCATGGCAACTAAGGGTTGAAGTGAGGAGGAGGCATGACCTTGAGAAGCCTTCTTGCTAAACAAGAAAAATATGATATCAATTTATATAAGATACATTACACAAAATGCAAAAGTTCACAGATATATTTCTCCCACCATTATTATTTCAGGCAAGAATGTCTTTACTATATGTTGTTCCATTTAATGATGTCGATAGAATTAAATATAAATATGTTTATAACTGAAATCTTCTAAACTTTTTAAACCGGATGAGGTCGTAAAACAGTTTATACGAAACATTTCTTTATCAAAAGTTGCATTATAAACAAGAACTGAGTTTATTATAATAAATATGTTTTTTTTTTTTTTTTTTTTTTTTTTTAAGAAAACAATATTCAACAAAATATTGTTAGTCTTATTTACTCAATAATTACTTTTTAAAATTATGCGATAAATTACTGTAATTTGTCTGTTTTATTTATTTATTTTTACTTAATGTGCACTAATAAAGTAAACATATTCTAATATAAGATATTGTAAATTAAAAATATTGTAATAATTAAAAAAAATAGAAAAATATATTCTAGTATTTTTTCCTGTACATACGAGTAGTAGAAAAATAATTCGATCACTTAGTAGCTTTCAATAGAAAACCGTCTAAGCTCTTATCTTTCAATAGTGATTGGAAAACAATTTTTACGGAAGTAGATCTCTTAAATGGACCATTTAATTCTTCTGCAATTTGAAATGCGGCTGTTTTAGATTTATTTTGAAAAATCATTGGATCATTCTTTGATTTCCGACATTTATCTTTACTTTTTACTTCAGCCTGTATTGTCTTCAAGTAATTTTCTGGTTCTCGCATACAAAGACTTTATCAAAGATACAACAGACCCTGATACTCTTACTGTTTAAGATATATAGGTTCCAATGGTGCCAAATAAACCCCCAATAATAACCCTTATTTTTTGGAAGATCGCCATGTTAAACTTATATTGTCTGAATTACAAACGATTATGTGTTTTAAAAGTTAATACTCCCATTTGAACTTATCAAGAATAATGTCAACTACGAATTGAAATTAAGGGCGGCAATAAATCTTGAAATAAAATCAAAAGGACTTCTTAAAAACACGATAAAAATGTAGAAATGCGTAAGGCTTGTCGAAAAAACTTTATATTTTTTCATCAGGTGCAAAGAACACGTGCTACAACTTTGGAAAAAGATGCTTGCTTTCTTGCTCCTACTTTCAAAGTTGTAGCACGTATTATTTGCACCTGATGAAGAAAATAAAGTTTTTTCGACAAGTGTTGCGCATTTCTTTACTTTTAGGGTATTTTTAAGAAGTTCTGTTGATTTTATTATATCACACTCGCTTATATCAATATTAAATGAAATCTTGAAATATTTATCTCCCAATAAATTAAAATTAGATGTATAAGATGAACAATGTTCGAATTACATGCTGAGGGAAAATCTCTTTGGACGACATTTTTTTTATCGAAACGGAAAAAAGGATATAGGGGAGACTAGGGAGGGTTGGCCATAGGGGAGTGTTGTCCCACCTTCAGTTTTCATATTTAAAAGAATTTCATAATTTTGCCAATATGTTGAAACCAAAGCCACCGAAATGCTTATACAATAATCTTTGTTTCATGCATGGTGTTAAAAACTCAAATATGAAGAGTTTTCATCTTAAAAGTGTATTTTTTAGAAACATTTTGTAAGATTTTCCTAGATAAAATATATCATACAAATTTAACTAAGTCGGTTTTAAGTAATGCCGAAATTTTGAGCTTTCATTCCAGGCATTAAGATTGTATAGTACATTCGCCTAAACGTAACCATGTGCTATATTTTTAAAAGTGGCTATGTGGGGAGGGTTGACGAGATGGTCAAAGCGTCTTTAATTAAGAGTTTTTGGAAATCTTTGTTTTATAGACCGTACATAATGCAGGGTTAATTTTTGTATTTCGAAAATAATGTAAATTTATTCTGTAAAGCTACAGTAAAATGGGGTGATAGAAAGTAAATTGTTTAAAATTGATTAAAGGAGGCTGTGAAAAATTTCCTTGAAGAAAGAAAAAATTTAATGAAATATAAATTGGAAAATTGATAGGAACTTTTATTTCATTTAAATAGTACCCATCGTATGTTAATAGAAAGAGTGGAAAAGACTAGAAAGGATGAATGCAGCAGCCTTAAGAAGTGCTAAGTGTTCATGTCTCTGCAAAAGAACATAACATTGATCAAAACACTTCAGGCAGGTATGTAGACAGATCTCACCAACATGAACACAATGAGATGAAACCAACCTACACTGCGTGTAAAAACTTTAAGGACAGCAAAAAATTGTAAAATTTTGATAAATTGAAAATGCGACAAGTGAAATGGTAATAAAATGTTGATGATAAAGTGGAAATACTAATATAAAAGTCAACAGAATATGTCTGTGTCCTTTTTATTGCGAAAAAATCATAATTATGCAAAAAACCATTTTTTATTGACTGTGTAAAAACTTTAAGGACACCAGTATTTTTTTTATAGAAATGTTATTTATAATTATTATTAAGGATCGAACAAAACAGGTTTTTAAGGCAGCAACTGAAACCGAAGCCGAATTTTTGCGATCTTCCTATTTTCAGCCAAAAAGAAAACGAAAATGTTCAAAAACTTTTTAAAGTACTTAAATTGTATGTATTAAAGTAATTAATACATACATAAATATATTATTAATTAATTATAGGCATCTATTAAATATGCATAATAAATAATTAATTATGCGTATTTATGAAGTATGCATAATTATACGCATAGTATAATAGTTAGTAGTAGATAGTTAAAATAGTTAGTAGTAGTTAGTAGTAGTAGATAGTTTTCACCGAAAACGAAATATCGGCGAAACTCAGATTTTGGACCGAAACTACCAGTATTCGAAAAATCTCGTTTCTTCCTTCGGAAATTTTTAACACTTCTGATCAATTTAAGCTTTATTGGCCGGCTCAAATGAGACGATTTATTGCTACGAACTTCGTTGTTTTTAATTATCAGTCATGACTGACTCAAGATGTGAATGCAAATTATAAACCAAGCAATGCATATATATCTAAACTTTTTCACGTCCTCATTAAAAGCTGCAGACATAAAAGTAATAGAAAATTTTCAGTTTGAAACCGCAGAAGAGTTTCGAATACTCTTTGAGAAAGTTTTAGTATAACAGATGATCATTTACGGAAAACATTTTAAAAGATAAATCGAGGTGTGTATACATAAAACTAAAATATATTTTTTTAATTAAATCAAATTCGTATAGTTAGAAAATCTTTCTATGTCGTTGATGAATTAATTACGTTTTATTTTATATGAAAAAAAAAAAAGTTTTGGATCTAAGGCACAGAGAGACAATTTGGGCCACACGTATAATTAATTAATAATTATGTATATTTAATAAATACGCATAATTAATTATTTATTAATTATTTATTATGCATATTTAATAAACACGTATAATGTATTAATAATATATTTATGTATGTATGAATTACTTTAATACATACAATTTAATTACTTTAAAAAAGGACATATTTGCTTTCGTTTTTGGCCGAAAATAGGAAGATCGCCGAAATTCGGTTTCAGTTTCGGCCTTATAAACCTGTTTCCGTCGATCCTTAATAATAATTATATGTAACATTTCTATAAAAAATTATTGGTGTCCTTAAAGGTTTTACACAGTCAAAAATTGCATTTTTGCATAATTATGATTTTTTCGCAATTAAAAAGGACACAGATACATTCTGCTGACTTTTATCTTTGTATTTCATCTTTATGATCAATATTAAATTACCATTTCACTTACCACATTTCAAATTTATCAAAATTTTTAGAATTTTTTGCTGTCCTTAAAGTTTTTGCACGCACTATATGTGGCAACTAGTATTGTAAGTCAATCACAAAAAGTGGGTGTTTAAGACGGAATTTTAATCCTGTGCCTTGAATTCCGTCTAAGCAGGTTTGTTTATACATTAAATCTTCCAAAATATTTTTAAATAATTATTAAACCATGTAGCTCTTCACTCTGCCTTTTTAAAAACTGATTTTATTTCCCTTAACAAATATTTCAATATAAAATAAAGTAGGTCCAGCCTCCCATTTGTGGGGAGCCTTGACCCATTATTTTCTCATGGTTAAAGTCAATCATTTTTTAAGTTTCTTATATAGTACACTTGTGTCGCAATTTTATTACGATAACTGATTGTATAACGAATAAAATGATATATGAAACTTTGTTCTAGGTTCAGTATTTAAAAAACGAAAAAAAATTGCCAAAAATGGGTCAACCGTCCCCAGTTTCCTCTATATCTTTTAGACTAGACTATGTCTGGAGCATGGTCACAATCTCTAGATCTGCCACATTGGATGAAAGTGAAATTTTTCAATATTGAGCTACGCTGATGTGGTAACAAATATCTGTGGCACAGTGATGTTCTCAGAAATTGTTTGAAAAAAAAAAAAAAAAAAAAAAAAAAAAAAAAAAGAAAGAAAAGAAAAAGAGGTTTGTATATTTACAGTCGCTTAAAAATTATGAACATAGAAAGTTAACAAATTCATTTGTTCCAAATTTTTTATCATTGGCAAGTTGAACAGTCAGAAACACAAGCATTGGGTTGAATGTAACATTTATTGCAACCCTTCATCAAAAGTGGTCTATGGACCTGCAAATTCTTTTAAGAGGTAACTTGTAAGTATCATTGTTGCTATTCGAGATTTTCCGCTGCAGAACTTTCAATATCCCGGTTTTGACATACACATCCATGGCATATACAAGGCAATATTTGAACGGCCGTTTTCCGAACAAAAGCCAAGAATGCTTTAGTCATTATTTGTCACAAATGCTGGCACCAGCAGACACCGCCATCCACACATGCAAATATCTTTATGCAGTTCTCCGACAGAAATTAACATAAATGAAGCCCAATTATTTTCCAAAATTGCTATACTAGGTGCCTTAATGCTGTTCCGAAATTCAAACTGGCTAATTTCTGGTACATTCCTGAGTTCATTTATATTCCTAAATTCAAAAAATATCAGATGTTGTTATTCATAAACTATGGAATCAAACAGCTTTTTCTTTTTTCTGATAAAGGCAATCAGAAAATGCTGAAGTTTTGAAGCAAAAATCTAGACATGATAGCCCGAGAAAAATCGTCATGAAAAGCAATCGCTTATTATTCAAGATTTAATGATGTATAATACGTTTAACAATTCTGAAGTAGTTATTCCTGCAAATTTCATGCTCTTACGTTTAAAATGACTCCATGGATATGTCATAGTTACCAGTTGTTGAGTGGGCGAAATTTTTTTTTATTTAGGACTGTCTTAAAAGTTTCTCATTGTGAAAAAAAAAAGCCTCAAGAAGACGTTTGTGTGGGCTCAGTTTAATTTCTTTTTAACAATTTAATACGTTGGCGATTAAACATTTGGCCCCTACAAACATATATTCCGTGCTAAAATTCCGTACTTTCAGTAAAAATAAGTTATCTGTTTGATTTTACATCCCGTATTTTGACATTTTTTTTCTAAGTGTATTCTCCGCGCACAAGTAAATATAGTATGTCATACTGAACTAATTATGCATTTCTAAAATAATTCTAAAGGCAATAATAAATATTTTGTGTGGTACTTTAAACTAAAAAGTATAGCTTTTATTAGTAATACTCATTTTAAATAATAAAAATCAAGAAAAGACAACTAAGTTTATTTTCTTCTGAAACATCTCATCCTCCCCCTCCCCCTCCAGTTATAATGATGCAAATTCTATGGGATAATTCTTTTTGAAATTTTGTTTTCATTCTGATTTTTTTAAAGGAGCTTTGAGCAAGGAATCTTGTTAGATTATCACAAAATACATGATTAAATATGTTAAGTTTAGAATTTTAAAGAAACCAAAATTGCTACTTATTCTAAAAAAATTTTGAAACAGACTTCCTTTAAGTATAACTCATAATTGAATATCTAATATAATTTTCATGAAAAAAGAAGTTTAAAAATAAATTTGTCACAAAACACTGTATATTCTTTTATGTTTTTTTTTCTTAGAAAATGATTTCAAATAAAAATGATAAAATTTCGGAGAAACTTTTATAATTGGCCTCCAAGCGGGTAAAATTTTTATTGAAACCTTAGAACAAATACTAATCATCGGTTAAAGGCTGATTTTTTTCTTCTGTAACGCAAAATAATTTTATATTGATTTTCTACGAAAAATGTTAAAACTTCCAATATTTTTCTTAACAAGATTAATTGAAATTTGAGTTTTATTTTATTTTCAGAAAACGCAAAGTAATTCTTTCGATACAGGTATTTTTTGCGAAATATTGTCGGTGTGTAGGAAATTATTCAATAAATTTTGCATGGTGTCTCAATTTGTATTTCGCCACTTTTGGATAGTAGTACTTATATAATATACATTATAAAATAAGTGGCTATTTAAAATAAATTCAATGTAAGAGTAAAGTAAAGGAGACTAAGGAGGAATAACCCATTTTTTACAAAGTGATTTTTTATTTTTTAAATATTGAATCTAGAATAAAGTTTAATATATCATTTTATTCTACAATCAGTTATCAAAATAAAATTGCGACATATGTGTAATATATAAGAAACTCGAAAATCATGAGAAAATAATGGGTCAAGGATCCCCACATATGGGAGGCTTGACCCGCATTATTTCATATTGAAATATTTGTGAAGGGAAATAAAATGAGTTTGAAAAAACGTAGAATAACTTTATGCTGCATGGTTTAATTATTATTAAAAAATATTTGGGAATATTAGTTGTGTAAACGAACCTGCTTAGACAAAATTCAACGCACAGGAGAAAAAATCCGTATTAAACACCCAATTTTTGTTACACTCTAACTGGAAACACTAGTTACCATATAGTTTGGCTTCATCTCACTGTGTTCATCTTGTTGAAATTTGTCTGTATACCTTCCTAAAGCGTTTTGATCAATGTTATGCTATTTTGCAGGGACACACTTAACATTTCGTAAGGCTGCTACGTTCATCCTTTCTAGTCTATTCCATTCTATATATTTACGTACTATAGGCACTTTTTAAATGAAATAAAAGTTCCTATCAACTTTCCCATTTATATTTCATTAAATATTTTCTTGATTCTATAGCAATTTTTCACATCTCCCTTTAATCAATTTTTTACATCTTCTTTTCTATCACCCCAATTCTACTGTAGCTTTACAGAATAAATTTAGATTATTTTAGAAATATAACCCTTAACCCTTCATTATGTGCAGTGTATAATAATTTTTCCCCCCAAAACACTTAATTAACTGAGCTTTGACCACGGTCATCCCTCCCTCAAATTGATTGGGTCAAGCTTCCCCACATAGCAACTTTCTAAAGTACAGCATATGTTTAGCCTAATTTACTGTACAATCTTTATGCCTGGAATGAAAGCTCAATATTTCTTCATTGATTAAAACCTACTTACTTAAATTTATATGATATGTTTTATTTGGGAAAATCTTACAAAATTTTTCTAATTAATACACTTTTTAAGTTCAAATCACTTCATAATTGATTTTTCCATACCAGTTTCAATTATCTGCATGAAACAAAGACTATTGCTTGAACATTTAAGTAGTTTTAGTTGTCACCTATTGGAAAACTCTGAAATTCTTTTAAATATGAAAACTGAAGGGTGGGGAAGGGTGGTTCAAGCCTCACCTATGGTCAACCCTGCCCAGTCTACCCCAAGTGATTTAATGGAATGGATAAGATATCGTTAGAAACAAATTCTATACTACAGATTAATTAGCATTGGATGTAGAAAAAAATGTTATTCTAAATCTGTTAAATGAAACAATAAATGAAAATTTCGCAAGAACTTTTTAACACTTTCAATTCGGAAACCTAAAAGGCGTTTATAGATACTGTTTAATTATAAAGCTAGTTATAGCTTTTATCATTTCCTTATTGGCACCGTGAGTTAAATATTACCGAAATGTAAAAGAAACTGTGACCCAATTGAAATTTTTACTTCCCCGACATTGCCTTCATGCGACGTGGAAAATGCCTTATATCCACGTTTCTGTAAAGTCGATATGACTCATTTTGTGAAGACCTGCAAATGACTCGAAAATCGCTCACAGTGACTTCACATTTGAATCACGAATTGATCATACACTTAGAGTCAAAATGTCATGAAAAAACATACCATATTTTAGTAATCGTTGTGACTGTAACCATTTGTGGCAATTGTGATGTCAGAGAGAGTACAAAATTTTGAAAGCTGTCGAAAAATTCTAAATAAAGTGATATTCAAACGTTATTTACGAAATAAAGCAGGGTAAAGCATAATGATACTCCTAAGTACAACCATTTTCTTCCAAAGCAAAGCAGAATAATACTCCTAATTAGAGATGCTGCAACGAGAATTTTGAAAAATGATTTGTATTATTTTAAAAAAAAATTGCCGTCCTATTCTTAAAACTTTAACAATAATAATTAAAAAAAATAATTCATTAGAAACGTGTAATTCATTCTGAAAATATTATTGATAATTTTAACTTTTAGGGTTCCGTACTTAAAAAGTAAAAACGGAACCATTATAAGATCATTCCTGGATCTGTCTGTCCGTCTGTCACAGCCATTTTACTCGTAAACTATGAAACGTGGGAAGTTCAAATTGGGGGAAGTAATAAGGACTATTGACTCACATATTTCCAGATTATAAAACATTCCCAAACATATTTAGGAAAAATGTAGAGAGGCTAATCAAGTTACTTGAAAAAAAAAAATCTTTTCTTTGTATATCGTGGGAGTATCGAGTTAAAGCTTTCGTAACGCTGAATTCAAAAATACATTTATTTTAATTTTAGGCATAATATGTGCAGAGATATCGTCGAAAATGTAGTGCAAAAATATGTTTCCCCTCTTCTATTTCCGAATCTACTCAAACTAAAATCATGAAAAAATTAGATGTAGTAGACGTTAACTCAAACCTTGCAGGAAAATTATAGCGATTACCCTAGGTTACATAGTTTTTGAGAAAAGCGCATTTTTCTATTACACACAAACTTCGATTTGCAGGCATTCAGCAAAAGTGCTGAAGAGCGCTGGTGATACCTTTCGTAGAAGAAGTATAAAAGCATTGTTGGTAATGATTTTCGAAAAAAATCGTCGGTAATTAGCCGAGATGTTAACCCATAAAAACATGAACGGTTTGGACACATAATGACAGGGGCGGCGTGCTCTATATGCTATCGCTTTTAAAGCGTAGATAACAACATTTAATGATAAATTTTTGTTATTCAATGCCCAGTAGCAGTATAAAAGCAATAAACGTCAAATTGCTAAAAATGGGCTAATTCAATTAGAATTATTCACATAAATACTGTGGGATTCGCGACTAGTTTGCATTGGGTGGATATCTCTATATGCCTCCCGTGTCGCTAACAGTTCATTAAAATCTATCAGGAAAAACACGGCAAACCAAGGCGGCGTTGCAACTTTACGACCTCCTTTCGAAGCGCGCTTACCCCAATTCCAAGTTTAAAATTTGAAAAAGGTTTTTATTTTAGATACACTGTAAAAAGAAAAGATTATTACTACGCTGAATTTAGTTTTATGAAATGCCAAATGAAGTTAAATATGCACTACTTTTATTTTTAGTACCGAATTAAGTTCATCATAAACAGATTTGTATAGAATTAAGAAAAGAGTTATACAGAATAGCAATATTTGATATTATTTGGCTTTATATCTCTTTGAACATGTAAGGTAACCCATTCATACTTTTCTAGTATATACAGCTATACCCAACACTACGCTGTATAATTTTTTACAGTCTTATTATTCTTTTACCAACAATTTTTATAATAATACAATTAATAATTCACATTTATTGTACGAAACCCTCCTACCGCGAGTAATATTCGCACTTGACCGTTTATTTCATTTTCTTTTAGCTATTTAAATCTCAAAGCGTACATATGGTTAAAATACAACTGAATGAATTTTGTACTTATATAGTAAACATTCTTGTATAATATAGAATGAGAACAATTAATCTTTTTTTAAATTAAAAACTTCTGCATCCACCTGAAAATATCATCAACCATTTTGATGTTCTCACGTGTCCATAATTTGGGATTCCATTCTCACGGATTAGAACTATTTAGAATAAAATTGGACATATTTTGCTATTACATCGTGCTTAATTCTATCCTGGTGGATAATGTATACGTTTGATACTTACATTATATGAAAATCTAAATATCCACCTAATTTCCACCATTTCTCATCTTTCAATTCCCTTTCCTTTCTCACTTAATTAAGAGATAGCAAGCTTACATTATACTTGGCATTAGGGAGCTCACAAGTGCAACTGAATATCCGACAAAGAAGCTAATAATCATGGCTAAGAGTATCCTACGCTTAGTGCGTTTTCTGGCCTCATAAGTTTCGTCAAAAGGATAGGTGCAATATGATATCAAGAGGAAAGGTATTGCATTAAAAGCTAGTTTACTGTACACGCATCTTAAATTCATTATTTTACATTGCATTGTCGATTTGGAATGTGAATGTCATAATGTTACCTAAGGAATAATTTGGTAAAGTGTGATCAGTTAACTCTTTCAGGGACAAAGTACTTCTGTTGCTAAAATGTTGAATTAATTTAATAACATTGGAATTTACAAACTAATTTATTCGAAAAGAAAAAAAAAAAAGCTTTCTTCTCGTACTTAAATAAAAGCAAAATTTTGGTGTCATTGTGGCATTTGGTGATTATAATTAAGTGGTATAAAAATGTACCACCGTCCTTCAAGGGGTTAAATATTTTAAGGATATAAATAACTTCAAACGTGGCACTGTATTGCCTTCTACACGCTATTTTCTCCCTTATTGTATTTGCAATTTTCATTTTATTGCACTCCATTTATTAAGACAACATCTGTTATTCACTTATCATTTATTTTATAATTTTTATCTTATGTTCAATACATGTATATACAGGGTACGTAATAAGTTCGTGCATACTTAAAAAATTCATAATAAAAGAAATAATACTCGGAAAAAATTTCGGTTAGCGCGAATATGATCAGAGGGACATTGAACCGAATTTTTTTCCGAAAATTATTTCTTTTATTATGAATTTTTTAACTTATGACACCCCTTGTATATATTTTTTTTTTCACACCTCTTTTTATATTATTATTATACTTTTTGTCTACCGCTGATTCTTCTTTAAGTAATTAAAATAATTAAGCATACATTATCAGATATACATTACACTTGGCATTAGGGATAGCGCAAGTACTACTGAATATCCAACAAAGAAACCAATAATCATGGTTAAGAGTATCGTACGCTTAGCACATTTTATCCCCTTAAAACTTTCGCCAAAAGGATAGGTGCAGTATGATATCAAAGAGAAAGATGTTACATTAAATGATAGTTTACTTTCTATGCCCCTTAAATTTCTAATTTTCCATTCCATGTCAATTAAGTTAGAATCTGAAAATCATAATATTATCTAAAGGAACACCGTAATTCCCTCTTGCCCCACCCGCGTTCCTCTTTTATTACAGATGAGATCTTAATTTTATTTTAGTCCATTTACTAGCAGACCCGCCCGGCGTTGCCCGGGGTTTGTAAATAATAACCTTAAACAAAACTCAAGTTTGTATGATTTTATATCGTTTCAAATTCTTTTAAATGAACCAAATTCGGAGTCCACATTGCCTTCCGCAGCGTCTAGTGCGTTCCCAACAAATTTCTTTCTGAACGAACCTGTAACCTGAGTCTCCGCTAGGTTTGGCAGCAGTTACCGGAAGTGCCCCGCACGTGCCGGAGACAATCGAAAACCAAGTTGAGTGAGCGAAACCTCGTAGTATTCTAGCCGGTAGAATCCAAGAAAAGAATGCACCATTAATCATTAAGGTTAGAAATTGTTGGTAACTGAAGTCTAAGGATAAAATTTCATAATACAGAGAATAGCTGAATTGTAATCTAAGTTCAATGAAGACAAATCCCGTTGAAATTGGCCCCATAGAACCCGAGGAAAGAATGCATCCCCAAGCGGTGGAAGATGCCTTATCACATTGTAAATTTCATGAATTACTGTTAGCATTAACACGATATTTAATAAACGGATGAAATTCATTATCTAAAATTACCTTTAGGGTAACGCGAATTTTAATTTACGGCTGTAGTGAGTAGACGTAAATTATGCTGAAAAAGGAAATTAATATTCGAAAAAGGTTGTAGCTGAGGTATGTAGAAAGAGCGGGCCTTGGGGGCCAGGGTCTTAACTCGAATGTAATTGGGTATAAGAAAAATTTTTGGGGTTT
Source organism: Maratus speciosus (assembly GCA_963932465.1). NCBI lineage: Eukaryota > Metazoa > Arthropoda > Arachnida > Araneae > Salticidae > Maratus > Maratus speciosus. Next base: position 538,922,607 of record OZ010796.1, read on the forward strand.
TTTAAAATAGCTGGAAGACGCTAAAACTATGTTAAAGAAAATTGCAATAGAATAGGATATTTTTTAAAGGAGATGCAACAAAGGCCTCAAGATGACGATTAATATTAAAAATTGGTGGTAGCTGAAGTCTGCAAATTTTTTTGGTCGTTCGTGTAGTAGCTGGAGAACCTAAGAAGTTGTTAGAAAAAAAAGTTTGTGAATCTGACCATTTTTAAGATAGCTAAAACATGGGGCCCAAAAGGGAACTGATAGTTGAGAGCAGGACCCTAACATAAAAATATGTTTAAATGTGTTAGTACTTAGCGTTTTAGATCTGCAATTAGTTAAAATTAATCATAGGGTGTAAAATAATCATTAGAATAATATTTTAAAGAAATGCACAAAAATGGGGTAAATGCTTAAAAAGGGGCCCTAGAGCCCCAATAAAAATATGAAGGAAGAGTCCAAGACTCAATTTAAAAATTATGCAATGAGAAGGCGAGAAAATTAGGGTGTAAAAAATGCATAGCACACAAAAAGTTGAAGGGGATCGGGCCCTAAAAGGCCCTAAGGTGCCGCAGGATATTAACTGGAATATAGAAACCGGAGAATAACTAAATGGAAAATAGTTCCAAAAATGAAGATCGGATTAAGAGGGGCAATTTATTAATATTTTGTGGTGCAAAAGCTTCAAGGGGCCTTGTACCGGGCCCCAAGGAAGAAGGGATTTAAGTGGCTTGTAGTTTGGTATAAATACAATTTTTAGTAGTTTTTAATGTAATCAGAGGATGCTAGAACTATGGTAAAGAAAATTGCAAGGAATTCTGATCAAAGAAGATACACCAAGGGCCCCAAGAAGATGATTTATATTCAAAATTGGTGGTAGTTGAAGTCTGAAATATTTTTTTGTCGTTCATGTAACAGCTTGAGAACCTAAGATGTTGTTAGAAAAAAAAAGCTAGTGAATCGGACTATTTTTAAGGGAGTTATAATAGGGGGCCCAAAAGGGGCCATCTGATGGTTGAGAACAGGGCCCTAACATGAAAACATGTTAAAAAGTTTTACTTAGCGTTTCAGATCTTCTATTAGAAAAGATTAAGCATAGGGTATGAATTAATCATTAGAATATAATTTGAAAGAAAAGTGCAAAAAATTGGAAAAATGCTTAAAAAAGGGCCCTAGGGTCTCTATAAAAATATCTGAGTTTTGGTCTAAGGAGAAGAGATCAAGACTCAACTTTAAAATTACGCACTGCGAAATTGAGAAAATTAGGGTGTGAAAAACGCATGGCACACAAAAAACGTAAGCGGCCCTGGACCGGGCCCAACGGGACCCTAGACGGGCCTATGGTCTTAACTCGAATGTAGAAACGGGAGAATAACTAAATGGAGAAAGTATCCCAAAAATGAAGATCGGATAAAAAAGAAGCAATTTATTAACAATTTAGTACACTAAAACTTCAAGGGGCCTTGTACCGGGCCCCTTGCAAGGGTGCCAGGATCTTAACTGAAATGTAGAAATGAGGCAGAAACTGAAAGGAGAATGTTGAAATAAATAAAAGGCAGACATAAAGGCGTGGATCGAATTGAGTATATTTGATATTAACAAGACAATTACACAAACATACTGAAAGAAAACAGAAAATTTACAGGTATTTATAGATTTTGCAAGGCCCATGTCGGGGAATTGGCGGCCGTGAAAGAAAGCTACATTAAACAACCAATCACAATAAACGTAGTTGTACAAAAAGAAATTAATAAGAATTTAATGTAATGCTATGATTATTTTCAACAGGGAATTCACCCCAAAAACGAAGATCATGTAGAAAAGAGGCTGTTAGAATGTCATTAATAGAATGAGAGAATGTTATTAATAATTGAGTGCACTAAAACTTCAAGGGGTCCTGTACTGGGCCCCTTGCAAGGGAGCCAGGGTCTTAACTGGAATGTAAAAATGGGGCAGAAACTGAAAGGAAAACTCACCCCAAAAACGATGAAGATTGGATAGAAAAGAGCCATATTATTAACATTTAGTGCACTAAAACTTCAAGGGGCCCTATTGTTATTAATAATTAAGTGCACTAAAACTTCAAGGGGCCCTGTACTGAGCCCCTTGCAAGGGAGCCAGGGTCTTAACTGCAATGTCAAAATGGGGCAGAAACTGAAAGGAAAACTCACCCCAAAAACGATGAAGATCGGATAGAAAAGAGGCATGTTATTAACATTTAGTGCATTAAAACTTCAAGAGGCCCTATACTGGGTCCCTTGCAAGGGTTCCAGGGTCCTAACTGAAATGCAGAAATATGTCAGAAACTGAAAGGAGAATTCACCCCAAAAACGAAGAAGATTGGGTAGAAAAGAGGAACGTTATTAACAATTTAGCGCACTAAAACATCAAGGGGCCCTATACCGGGCCCTTCTCAAGGGTTCCAGGCTTCTTAACTGAAATGTTGAAATGGAGTAGAAACTAAGAGGAGTATTCACCCCCAAAACGAAGAAGATAGGATAGAAAAGAGGCATGTTATTACAATTTAGTGCACTAAAACATCAAGGGGCCCTATACCGGCCCCTTGCAAGGGTGCTAGAGCCTTAACTGAAATGTAAAAATGGAGCAGAAACTGAAAGGAGAATTTGCCCCAAAAACGAAGAAGATCGAAGGGAAAAAAGCATGTTATTAACAATTTAGTGCACAAAATTTTCAAGGGGCACTGTACTGGGCCCCTTGCAAGGGTACCAGGGTCTTAACTGAAATGCAGAAATGGAGCAGAAACTGAAAGGAGAATTCACCCCCAAAACGAAGAAGTTCGGATTAAAAAGGTGCATGTTATTAACAATTTAGTGCTCTAAAACTTCAAGGGGCCCTGTACCGGGCCCCTTGCATGTGTGCCAGGGTCTTAACTGAAATGCTGAAATGGGGTAGAAACTGAAAGGTGAATTCACCCCAAAAACGAAGAAGATCGGATAGAAAAGAGGCTTGTTATTAACAATTTAGTGCACTAAAACTTCAAGGGGCCCTGTACCGGGCCCCTTGCAATGGTGCCAGGGTCTTAACTTAAATGTAGAATTGGGGTAGAAACCGAAAGGAGAATTTACCTCAAAAATGAAGGAGATCGGATACAAAAGAGGTATGTTATTAACAATTTAGTGAACAAAAACTTAAAGGGCCCCAGGGGCCCTGACCCTTAAAAAATCAAAAATGTGAGCCTATGGTGCATCAGGGCCTGTCTTGGGGTAACCTCACCTGAATTTTCAGATTTCTACGTGCGGTAGATTTCGCTAGCCATCGCACACAGACAGACATACATACAGACAGACAGAGCGATTTGTTATTTTATTAGTATAGATTAAGAAAATATTTCATATTCCCATCTTTTTACTTTCTTCTATGTATACAAGAAGATAGTATTGGATTCGTGAAAAAATTCGAATTTCGGTTTTCGACGTATTTATACGTTTTAGAGGGAATTGAATTCGGTTTCACATTTTTTTATAAAATGTCTGTCCCAGAGTCTGTGTGTCTGTTTATGTGTGAAACAAATTTTGTGGATGCTCTCACAAACGAACTTCTCACAGAATTTAATCGAACTTAAGCTTCAGTTAGATCTTAACCTTCCGTCTACCAGACGGGTCCATTGGACCCGACAGCAATATTTAATGTAAATTTTTCTCATGAAAAATGGCATTCAAAGTTTCGCGATTACATGACTTTTCCTGCAATTGTCTCCTCTATGTATATGCAATTGCGATTAAAATTTTGTTCGAAATTTTTTACCTATTTTTAATTTGTTTCATTGTTTACCACGCGGGTCCATTGGACCCAACATTAAAACAAACGTAATATTCTGTTGCTTTCTTTTTCTAGGGTTGCCATAAATCATGAGGTGGAACAGGGTTACCATAATTGGCTGTTTATCGCCCATTTGGCGATGGATTTTTAGCGCCAATCTCGCCAAATTTGGCGACTTTATAATGAAGTTTTGAGAACATTCTAGACTGATCTAGTAAACTTCGTGCTCTATATATAAAAGGTTACTTCTGGTTCAGAGAGTCATTTATCAACAGACACAGTTAGTGAGCGAATGGTGTCTATTGACGTTTTTGAGTCTTTTCATTGAAAATAGGACTTGATATTTGAAGCAAGTAATAAGTGTAGTTTGTACGTGCTTTGTTATTTTACAAATATTCATCATTTTCTTATTTCCTAACTTATTTTTTGTTAAAAACTGAATTGAAGATGAACAGAAAAAAAGTATTGACTCAAGAGGAAATTCAAAAAATTATGGAAAATCCGGACGATATAGAATTCGACACCGATGATGAAAATCTGTCGTCTGATGAAGGTGAAGTAGATTATGTTGAAATACATAATGAAATTTCTGATTCCTACTCAGAATCTGATAATGATTCCAATGAAGTAAATGTAGCAACCACAAGTACTTCAAATTCTACTTTTGTTTCCAAAAATAATTCACAGATCTGGTATAAGAATGAAGTTGCCAGACCACAAGGAAGACGTATTGAAATCAATATTTTACGTGAAAAATCTGGACCTTCAAGATTTGCAAATCGTGAAGTGGATTCCATATCATCCTCATTTCTTATCTATTTCCGAAAAAGACTTTTGGAAATTATAGTAAAATGGACAAACGCGGAAGGCAATAGAGTATTCGATAAAGAGTGGAAACCTATAGATATTATAGAACTTAAAAAATTCATCGGACTTTTATTACTTATTGGAGTATATAAATCGAAAAATGAAACAGTAAGCGAACTTTGGAGCATAAAAAATGGAAGACAAATATTTCGGGACATTATGAGTCGCAATAGATTCACAAGTATATTACGTGTCATAAGATTTGATGATGCTGCTGAGAGGCGTAAAAGAAGATCAACTGATAAATTAGAGCCAATAAGAGAATGCTTTGAATTGTGGAATAGCTATTTACAAGACCCTTATATTCCTAATTGGTCTATGACTGTCGATGAGCAATTAGTTTCTTTTCGTGGAAAATGTCCTTTCCGTCAGTATATGCCATCTAAACCTGGAAAGTATGGATTGAAGTTCTGGGTTATTTGTGACAACGTAACATCGTATGCTTGGAAACTGGAACTATATACAGGCAAAAATGAAGTAAGAGAATCTCATCAGGGAGAAAATGTAGTTAAAAGATTGACGAAGGAAATTGAAAATTCTGGTCGTAATATTACATGTGATAACTTTTTTACGTCATATGCATTAGCAACACATCTTACTTCAAAAAAATTATCTGTTATTGGAACAATTCGAAAAAATAAACCTGAATTACCCGCTGTGTTCACAAATCCAAAACATCGTTCTGTATATTCTACTTTATTTGGGTTTCAAGAGAAGGCGACCATCATCTCTTACTGTCCCAGAAAAGGTAGAATTGTTACTTTGCTAAGCACAATGCATAACACTTATGATATTGACAACAGCTTAGAAAAAAAGCCACAAATAATCCTAGATTATAATAAAACCAAAGGCGGAGTAGATACGATGGACAAAATGGTAAGAGCATATAGTGTGAAGCGCATGACACGTCGGTGGCCTTTGATTGTATTTTATAATATGATCGATATAAGTGCGATGAATGCATACATAATATGGTTGTCACTGAATGCTGAATGTGATCCGAAAATGAAAAAAAGGCGGAATTTCATTATTCAACTTGCAGAAGAATTAGTAGGTGAAGGAGGTATCGCCGTCTCAACATCTACTTCAGAACAACTTTACGCAAATAGTTTTGAACCGCCACGAAAAAAATCAAGATGTCATATTTGTCCCTCTAAAAAAGATCGAAAAACACGAACATTATGCAAGAAGTGTACGAAAAATGTTTGCGGAGAACATTCCGTCGTTATTTGTACTTCATGTACAGAATAATTTTATTATGATGAAAAACGTTTTGTAGTCATTATAATATACTATATATATTACTTTCTTACTGTATGTGTTACTTTCTTACTCTATTACTATATATATCACTTTTATATATTGTATAAGGTGCATTAATAACAAATATATTCATTGTAGATAAATGGGTGTTTTGTATATTTTGAAATCCTATATATTTTACATATGGGTCCAATGGACCCGAATGGTAGTTCTTGCATATACTTTTTTTTGGTAGTCTGAAGGTTAACACAAATTGGTGCTGATAAGATTTAGATGCATGTCGCCCAAGACGTTTCACTGATATCCTGCATTTTTTGCAAGTATATATTTTTTTCATGGTAGCTCTATCTCAAGAACTAATGCACGGAATGTCATCAAACTTCATATTCTGTTAGACGACATAAAGAGATTCTTATTAAATTTGGGTGTATATCTCCCGTACTCGCTACTGTGTTGTATTTTTCACGATTTTTGCGATTTTATCTATGTATGTGAAAAAACTTTTGTAGGCGTTTTAACTACCGAACTACTGCATGGAATTTAAACAAACTTACAAACTTCGGATTCAGTTAGACCTTAACTCAAATTGCATTTGATTAGGTTTGGGTGTATATCGATTAACAGGCCTAGCTTCCTTGATGCATTTTTCACGATTTCCGTAATAACCCTCTATCTCAAGAACTGACGCACGAAATTTCATGAAAAATCATATTCTGTTACACCTTGACAATACTAAATTCTGGATAGATCTGATCTTACTTCTCCATGAAATGGTGCTGTTATACTGCGTTTTTAACAAACTCCGCGATAGCTATATCTCGAGAAATAATGCACGGAATTTCATTCAACTGCATATTCTGTTAGACCTTGACAAAAATATATGTTGAAACAATTTTGACTTTCTTCACTCAACAGCGGGTGCTGCTACCTTATCCTTTGTTAAATATTCCTAATCGGATTTTCAATAAATGGATGGAATTTAGCGAGAGTGGGCTGCCAGTATTATTAATTATATTCTTGTAACTTTGATGCACTTTTAACTACATTTTTAAGGGGACGGTAGAGCTTAAAATCCTTAAAAATAATTTTTTTTTATTTTTGTAAATTTCAACTTAAATATTATTCAGGGATACATTATATACATTATAACATGCATTTATCACAAAAAAAATTTTAAAAAAAATTTATTTTTGAGAAAAAAATGGAATTTTACGCGTCGTCTTAGAAATCTTCGAAACGCCCCATGCGTCTTCAATATCAATGAAAATCCTCAATATTTTTTTATAAAAGTTTGGTTTATATATAGAAATAAAATAGAGCATCGAATTTTACATATTTGAATTTAAAGGTAAAAAAAAAAATTCAAAATTTCAAAATTTTTCAATTTTTTTTTTTTTTTTTTTTTTAACCTTTAAATTCAAATATGTGAAATTCGATGCTATTTTTTATTTCTATATATAAATCAAACTTTTATAAAAAATATTGGGGATTTTCATTGATATGGAACGCGCAGGGGGCACTTCGAAGATTTCTAAGACAACGCGTAAAGATCCATTTTTTTCTCAAAAATAATTTTTTTTTGTGATAAATGCATGCTATAATGCATATAATGTACCCTTGAATAATATTTAAGATAAAATTTACAAAAAATAAAAAAAAATTGAAAAAATTTGAAATTTTGAAATTTTTTCGAAAAAATTTCAAATTTTTTCAAATTTTTTTTAACCTTTAAATTCAAATATGTAAAATTCGATGCCCTATTTTATTTCTATATATAAACCAAACTTTTATAAAAAATATTGGGGATTTTCATTGATATTGAAGACGCATGGGGCATTTCGAAGATTTCTAACATGACGCGTAAAATTCCATTTTTTTCTCAAAAATAATTTTTTTTTTAAATTTTTTTGGAATAAATGCATGTTATAATGTATATAATGTACCCCTGAATAATATTTAAGTTGAAATTTACAAAAATAAAAAAAAATATTTTTAAGGATTTTAAGCTCCACCGTCCCCTTAACAGAATCGATCCTTTCTTAAGTCAATTTTTTTTTCTGAACCCGAATATGAAATATTGGCTCTATGCTTTTTGCGTTGAACGTTATAGCTGTATCTTATTTTTTATGGTGTAGAAATGCACCAATTTTTATATTTGAATTTAATGATAAAAAATGTATATGTTGATCTAATTTTAAATTTTAATACGCACCATACGGGATGTTGCTCTGTTCTTCTTTCAGTTCATTTATCGCTGTAACTCAGAGTTAAATTCTAATAAATGCACCATGCTTTACATTCGTATTCGTCGATAGTATTATAAATTAATATATTAGTGTAGAGAAGAAAGTTTTGTGGTGGCCACAAAATATTTGTTTTTAATTAATTTTATCTTATGTATTTTATACATAATATATTTCTCCTCTTTTTTCACTTTATCGTTACTGTCGTTTCTCTACCGTTGACTGTTCTTTAAATAATTAATTATTTAAGAGATAACAAGCATGCATTACACTCTGCGTAATGGAACTCACGTGTGCAACTGAATATACTGGCTATCCAACAGCGAATCTAAGACTAAGAGCTGCAGAATTCTGCGTTGGAATAAGGCAACGATTACTATTTGTAAATAGTGGTGCTCAAAAATAATCACCTCTACGAACCCTATAAATAAACTAATAAAACGAATAATCATAAACGTTGTTGCGCATCGCAACTAAGGTTTTATATCCTTACCAGTATATCTGAATCAAATCATGGTTTGGTAATAATCGCAGAAATTATTTTTAATTAAATTAAAGTTATTGCATAAAAAAGGTATATTTCAAGAAAAGGTACAACTGTAAATGCAATTAAAATTTCTCGTTTGTCAAATATATTTATTTCAAATTATTTCTTCAGGCAAAAATATTGATTAACGAAGAAATTAAACAATAGCACAGCATTTTTTTTTTTTTTTTTTTTTTAGAAGTTCAAATATTCATTTAAATTAGTATCTGACGTCAAATTTGTTAAAGTTCATAAGAAGATATTTTAATTGATGTTTTATTATATTTATATTCTTTGAAATAATCATTTGTTAAAGGTCATATTTATCTTTTAATTTTGAGATACTATACGCGGCATTTTAAAAATAAATCATCTGGACTACATTATGTTAATAAAAAAATTGCACATAGTATTTTCGGGTAACATTAACAATGAACATGTTAACCGGACACAATCCATATCAATTTTAAGTCTCTAGAGACAGATTATAACTTCTATAAAGGAGACTGACTATTACACATGCACATTTAATATCTACAAAAGTGGATCAGAAGAAAAGCTTACAATGGCAATAAAAAATTATTTATTAACAATAGAGAGAAAATATAAAATGTAATTTAGAGTGATATTTACCGAACACTTTTCCACATTATCACCAAATCTCTTTAGGAATTTACATGAGCACAGGACCAATATGTTTAACCCAGCTTGGTAGAAATCATGTCCCTGCCCACTGAGCCAGTTCTTTGCAGCTGTTTTTACATCACTGTTTGACGAAAACCTTGTTCCAGATAAGTGTTTTCTTCCATTTCGGAATCAGTCTATGGATGTGAATCTATGGGTGTGAAAAAGTGGTTATTTTGGGTGGGGGGGGGGGGATAAACATCCCACTTAAACTTTTGCAGCAATTCTTGAGTTTGGTGACCAGTATGGAGCTGGTGATATCGTGCAGGAGGATGACACCACCATTTAGCATTCAGGGCGTTTGCGTTGGATGGCTTCACATAACCTTGTCAAACTGGCACAAGCGAGACCACTTTTCTAAACATCTTGCCCATTCATTCGCTCTGTCGAGTTTCCGAGCTTACACTACGTACCCGTACAACCGCTGGAAGATAACTAGAACCATCTATCTTCACTCTGGGGAAAGCTATTCACTCCACAATAATTACTTTTCGAATGCTGCTGCTTGTAACCTTTTTTTTTTCTGATCCATCTTCGTAATAGTATAAACAGCAATGTATCTTATGATGGTCTCTTCAAATCGCAGTAATTACCTAAATTTAATATTTAAGAAAGCCTCGTATTATTTTATTTTGAAGAATATGGTATATGATTCATTATTTATATTTTCCACCCATAACTATATTCCTACATTTAAAAATTATTGAGAAAAATAGAACAACATATCGTTATTTGAATAGTTAATTCTTCAGTAGTAAGTAAAAAGTAAATGAGCACCGTTAACCGTTAGCTTACCAGACCGGTCTTACGGACCCAACAGGTGCATTCAAAATATATATTTAAACCAGAAATTTCTTTAAAATAAACTAAATATATAAACCAGGCAGTAATAGGTTAAATAAATAAGTTAAATAGTTTTAAATAAAACTCTGATGTAGAATATTTTTTATAAAACTTGAGTAAAATCTCTGGTAGTTTTAGGGTTAAAAATATGCAGCAAGCTATCCCGTCATTCGACCGATTTTATAGTTAACGGTTACTTAACCGTAATTTTAATCGCTCCTGACCATAATATGGCCAATTATATGGTCATAACACCTTCATACTAAGGTCAAGTAACCGTTGTTTACGAAAACGGTCAAATGACTGAACAGTTTTGCTGCAGATTTTTAACAGTGTAGCTCAAAATTTAAAAACGCATAAATGATTCAGAAAAATAATGTGAATTGTTTATTTTACATTAATTGCCTCTATAACTGCGTATCTGCGTTTTTAAAAAAACGCAGATATTTTTATTAATATTATTATAAACTTATTTAAGATAATTTAATAAAATCGTGTCTTTATAGGACATATGTCGTGAGAGGATAACATGCTTTGGGTAAAACAATGTACAAATTGACAATTTTTAATTTAACCCCTTATCAGCGCCGGCCGAACCCAGTTTGGGAACAGTATGTTTCTCAATTGAGCAATATTTGCTATTCATGAAATGCAATTTCATTTATGTACTATATGATTCTTTTATTTGAATACTAAACTTACTTCACATTAGAATAGCCATTCAAATATATAATTAATTATTTTCGTGTTATTCTTGCTATAATTGGGAAGGGTGACTAATCTTTTTAGACTTTTGAGGGTTAAAAAAGGTGTAATTTCTCACTCTTTTAATGATTGATTAAGGTTACAAAGAGGGTTTGTAAGTGTTTCAATTTGAGTATTGCTATTCCCAAATTGTAATCTTTACTTCAATTCCAGAAATAATAGTGACATTGCCTATCCTGTTTAACAGAAGCTTTAGAAATTTATTTTCTTTTAATAAAATATAGAGAAATATTTTTACAATATACTCTGTTTTTGAGATATTTATGATCTTCTGTAATATATAGTTTTCTGTCTAAAATGCATTATGTTTTAATGAATCTTCATATATCGCTTATCCACAAGAAAACTGAATGCATTCCATTCATTTTGTTTATTATCACACTGATAAATCTGCTTAAGGTGCGTTTTGCAACTGGAAAAATGTTATAAATCTAGTTATCTGGCAAACAGCTAGATTACACTAAATGTCACTTTGCCGTCACTGAAAAGAGCAAATTGTGTAAGGGGATAAGTTTATTCAATCATCCCTATCTCTTCAGCGTCTGGATTCTTTATGTACGCTTTTATAGCTAAATAAAAAGAAGTGCTATAGTTTTAGGTTACAATAAAAAAAATGCAAATCTTCTTTTGCCTCTCTTGTGAAATGTAATATATTATGGAGTTGTCACTTTTCTTGCATATGAGCTATATGTAATTATCTGAGTGATTACTTTTATATTATTTATCACTCAGTATTCATGGTTTGCCGACATATAAACTGAAAAAGGCTTTACATTAAAATTTTTAAATAAAAATGTATGCATTATTTTTTTTTTTTTCAAAGGACTTTAATTGCTGGACTATTTTAAATACGATATATTGCGATTTTCTGTAGAAATTGAGTTGAGTAGGTTCAGACTTAAATTTATTGATTTTTTAGCTCACCAGGGCCATAAATTAAGACAAAATAAACTGGTCGGGATTATCTTTTTACCTCTTACCGTGATAGGCCCGAAACTGAAAATTTCGGTTTGTGTGAATCTCCAATTAAAAAAGAAATATAGAACAATCGCGTATTTTTATGATTTTAGAATTGCTTACTTAGAAATCACAGATAAAATTAGCTCTTTAATATATTTTTCTAAATAGAAACTGCACCTTGGTGTGTATTACACATTTTTTGAAAAATGTGTTCATCTTAATTTTTTTCTTTTCCACAGCAATGGAATTTTTCTTTCCGTATACACATTTCTGTCAAATATGTCAAATATATAAATAGATTCTTTATGCAAATTCTAAATTTGCTTTCATTGTTAAATGAGCCGGCCTATCTTTCAATTAACATACAATGAAGCTTACTTTCGAAGCTTTATTTATAGTGTTTAAAAAATTCTATTATCGCAAATCTTGTTACGCTTAGACGGCAATCTGCACATTCAGTAACCGAACTTCGAATTTTTATAACGGAATCCTTTCATACTTTTTAATATTTCCATGTCAGAATTTAAATTAAAAATATAATTACATCCAGTTCACTTTTAAGCATTTCAAGGGTATTTGATTTTTGCAACTTTCATAAACTAAATAGATACTTAAGTATTTTCATTCAAACTTATTTATGGATATAATTAAAGGCGAAATTCTCATAAAATCTCTGTAAACACGGTATAGAGGAAACTGAAAAAGAATTATTTATTACGCTCGGCAAACTCATCAAAACCTCTTACTTCAAAAAATGTTAAAAATTGAAAAGTGGTAATGATTTTGTAGCGCCTTTTAGAAAAAAAGTGAATAAAATTCCTAGCCTGGAATATTTTGTGTCGCCTTGAATTTATAAAATACCTTTCCTTGACGACTTTTTGTCCAGCCGCAGCAATGGGTTAAAAAATGTTTTAATTTATGGAAGAGCGAAAGTGTGTGAGGGGTAGAGGAGGTGGATCTTCCAATTACTCTAGATTTAATGAGAAATTAGAGGCTGGATATTGGATGCAGGAGGGGTGTGGAGGGATTAAATGGAATTTCCAGCTAGTCGTATGTCCAAAAGCAGATGCCCTAGGGGAACGCAAAAGGTTTTTCTTCAAAGTGTATGGGGGTAGTAAGAACTTGATTAATGACATCGGCGATTAATGTCATTGTACTGGAATCCAAATTGTATTCGATGACTTTTTAGTTTCTCATTAATAGAGTATGAGAGATCAGGAGTGAAGGAACGCGTTGTAGCTGGAAAACGGTCTTAGGATTTTGCGTTAATAACAGCATTAAGTAACGCAATGAGGCGGATAGTGCTTGTTATTGCATGAAAATCATTAAAATTAAAAGAAGAAGAAAAAGAGAGAAATGGAAGGTGAGAATAAATTAGGAATTTAGAAGAGGGAGCAGAAGCTTCTGAAGGATTTAAATGAGAAAATCAATAAGCTATCATCTGCTTCTGTGACTATAATTATTTTGGGTGTAATATTGTTAATCTTTGCAGTAAATGAGAAAATGGAAAGTCAATTCCATATAATTTCTTCATTATCTTTCTATCTAGAGGTCCTCCGATATTTCGATGATAAAAACTAATAATTACTTAGCTAACCTACAAAGCAAAACACATTGCCATTATTGTGTGGCGTTGGTTGTACAAATTGGCCTTAGTGATCTTTGTTTAAGTAATGTGTTAAAAGAAAATAAAAAAAAAAGAAAATGAATTAAAAATTTCTAAAATTGTTTTCTAAAATTTCCCAAATATTTTAAAATAAATGATAAATTTCGAAACAATAAAAATCTGTTTAGCTCGCTTTTACAAAAATAAATCTGCTCGATAATATAGATATTCGACAAAGAAAGCATCCCCTAATAGCTAGATATAAAACAAAATCATATTTAAAATCTGAAAAAATGACGCAATACTGCAAATAGAATGCAACAGATGTAATACCTTTTTTTTTTTTTTTTTCAAGATAACAATAATTTAAATTTAAAAAAGTAAGAAGAGAGGAGAAGAAATGATAAATGAAATAAGTGAAATAAATTGGATTTTATGGAATCTCTTTTAATAAGAGGTGTTATTTTTAATAATCGCTATCGAATTTTTCAGTAATTTTAACAGTAAACTTATGTGTATACATGTATTCGTCCAATACTGGACATCACACTTGTAAGATGAACATGATTTTTGTGTTCTTATGATAACATGCTTCTAATTTTCTGGGGGAGAAAACCCTAATGATTCTAAAAAATCGGAACATTTGGACAGTCCGCATACGTTGTCTATAAGTCTCATTCATGGTTTCTTCAGTCTACATCACAGATGACCAAGGCCGTAACCTTAATATTGTTATATTGAACCAACTGTATAAATCACCTGATGACTTGACCTCCTTTCAGACATATAGTGACCAGCATATGTCTTTTCGAGTACAGGTAAGACGCCGAATTGATGAAGTGTTGTAAGATGAAAGTACCAGAAATGTTCTTGAACTGCCATATCACATCTACTTACCTCATTACACGAACATTTACTAACACGTCTTTATGTTATCCCTCATTAAATGTGGTGTTTATTCCTCGTTGAGTGTAAATTAGTTTGCATGTTTCGTCCGGCTGTTAACAGTGATGATTTTATTCTGACGTCATTAGTCTCGATTTTTAGCAGATGTAAATAACAAATGCATTGATCTTTATAGGGAGTAATCTCTTCAATGAGGTAGTGTCTGTTGGGGTAATTGGAAACAGAGGGTAAATGAAAACAAATGCCACAGAGAACTCTAGTAATCACCTATAGAAATAAGATTCCATTAAAAATGGACAAGACAGAATAAGGAGTCTTACACGTTCCCACCATTTTTAGCGTTATTTGATTAGCTTTTTTGTCGTTTGATAAAAGTGTTATCACAAAAATCGGACAAACGAAGCTTTGACTTCTGTTATTTCCTTTACTGTGCGCTCACATTGGATGAAAGTGTCAATAGTTTTTATGACTTGCACAATGATTTATAATTGTGATGCTTTTTTATGTTGTAAGGGTAGAATATGCCGTGAACTTGTGTGAGGAAACATAGTAGCCACGGCTACTTATTTGAGGACTTGCGCAGTGTTGTTTATGGTGATTTAAGAATCACAATATTATATGCAGACAAACTCAAAACTTGAAGAGTTGTTGAAAACATTAAAAAAGTTTGAGGAAGCAAAAGTTAATAAGAGAACTGGAGAGAAAAGGGATAAATTTGCTGTAAAGAACAAAGAGCGTTTAAAACCTACAAAGAAAAATCATAACTGTGAGGCAGAATCGAATGAAAGAAAAATAATATTCAGTGGTTGAGGAAGCCGAGAGGCAGAGAGAATTTGTCAATGTAGAAGTCGATTAACTTATCACATAAGTAAGTTGTAGGTATAAAAGCGCGAACGTCAGTCAACAGCAAAAACAAATGAATACCTTTTAAGAAATGTATGGATGGAAAAGAGCAGTAAGACAATGAAAAAGAAGATCTAGAAAGTTTCAAGAGATACCAAATAAAGTCGGCGGACGATTTTGACTCTGTGGATTTTGAACATGTCTCAGGATAAGACACGTGTCTCAGGAAGATGTGTCATGAACATGTTTCAGGATAATGAAGAAAGGACGAATCCAGAACCTGCACTTGATGTCTTTACGGCTAATACGTTTATATTGGTTGACATTATTAGAGGTCCATAGTTCAAAACACATTATGCTTACGTTTGAAAGATCTACTAAGTTGGCGGAAATCATTTAAAAGTCGCTAAGCTCATAATTGTCAATTCCGTCAAATGAAAATATTTTATAGGGTAACTCTAGGATAGATGGCCATAGAGGAGAGATGGTCAGTCTAAATATCTCCAAAACTTGATCATAGAGTGCAATATAAACATTGTTCGTATGAAATAGTTCAACGGGTTTATTTACTGCGACGTGTAGTTGTATGTTTCGATTATAAAAAGTAAGTGTAATTTTAATGTAAATTAAATAGGTGGTTGAATATTATTTTTGACTTAGGTATCTGAATGTTTTGCAGTACGTACGTTATATATATTTTTTTCTATATGGACTTTTAAGGGACGTATATAATCTAATCTTTATTTCTAAGACTAAAAAAAAGATATACAATGGCTATTAATGCTTTAAATTGGGCGACCATCAGTCCTTCAATTTCAGGAGAGATGGCCACCCTTAATCAATATTTCAAAATTATATTTAGTGATGATTTTAACTAAATATAATTAAATTTAAAATAAATATATAACGTTTACGTTTATAAATATATTAATTGATATAATTATTTAAATTTTAACTAACCATGAAACGTGTACAAATAATCAAGACCTTTGCCAAGCATGTGGTAAGATTTTACGAAAAGTAAAGTATTGAAATTGTACTTCAAATTTTGTTTATTCGAGTCTTTTCACTCATTTTCCATCATATAACGGCATCTTTACAAATTGCTATATGTTTTTCATGATTAATTATATGAAATGTGTTACTCTTTTGCTATTTAAATTAACTTTTTCCTTCTTGTATTGGATGGCCATCTCTCCTTAAGGAGAGATGACCATCTGCCATTTAAATTTCAATTTTGTTTAACATTTTTTGTTTTCAATATTTAATTATTTTTTGCATAAAATATTATAAGTATATGTATAAGAATTTTAAATATGCATCAACATTTCTTGTATTTGCGTTCTAAGAATTTTTATTCCAATCTTTAAAAACTATGGCCATCTATCCTAGAGTTACCCTAATTTATTTCAATATAAAAAAAAGCAAGTCTAATCCATCCTTCCTAATTACGAAAAGAATAAAAAAGGAAGGGAGCGTGTTTGTTGATTTTCTGGTGGTATAAATGTTATAAAGGAAAGAGAAAAATTTCTTTTAATTATGCTTTCCAAGTTTTTATGCATTAACAGTTTTTAACTTGCTAACATAAAATGATGAAGCAAAATCTTTTAGCTCTTTTATATATTTCAGAATTTTGGTTAAAGTTAATCCGTGCAGTATTGTTTACATTAATTAAATTGTTCTTTATTGAAAATAGCACAGATTTTACTGGCGTCCACTATTACTAAAAAAATGCTTATGAAAAGTTAGCATTGGGATGATAAAAAACACCTCTATGGCGTAACTGTGAACATGCTCCTAAAAATACAACCACAAGGTAGCAAAGAAGTTTCCACTTATCCCAGTTTTGGGGGGCAATTGAATCCGGGCAATGCAGTTCCTTCAGGGTCAACCAGGCGAGGAGGCCTACCAAAAGGCTAAAGCACTCACTAGCCCCGCCCGATGCAGTTCCTCAAAAAAAAAAAAAAAAGGTAACAATTTGTCAAAAGGTAATGAAAAGTACGTATTCCGAGTAACATACTAGTTCTACTCTCAGAAAAATACACGCATTATAGATGTAGCTCTGATAGTAGGACAATCACAAAAATATACAATTTGTTTTCAATTGCTATGACTGACTCTTGCACATTTGAGACCGTGGAGCAATGAACAAGAATCTAAATAATACAAACACTGTGCCACATCCTAGAGCGTCAAATATCGCTTAATTCTCGCTGCATTTTTATTTTCACTTTAATACAAGTGTTTTTTAATTTTAACACTATGCGAATAACAGCTATAACTTCGCACCTATAATTAACCTATAACTAACGACTCTCTTGTGACTTTTGCGATCTTCGTATATTTTCATTATGTCATAAAAAGACCCACTAAACTTGAGAAACAATAACATTTCATTTTATGTTTCATAACTTAAATTCAATGTAATAAATACTTCGCATTTGAAAATATTAAAAATATTTTACTTTGTCCAAATATAAATTTCTAAAGAAAACAGAATTTTTCTCAATAATACGTTTAAACAGTTACACGGAAAATTCAATAATTTCACTTTATTTATTTGTTTGTTTTAAATGTAGATATAAAAAATACATATTCATTCAAAATTCACATTTTATAAGACAAAATAGAAAATATGTTTTGGAAACATTTTATAATTGTCAAAAAACTTTCTCATATAAAATGCTATTCACGACAGCTGAAATGATAAAACTTTGCTTACCAAAATGAAAGAAAACGTTTCAAATTTCTGGAGAATTAAAATATTAAATCGTTGAGACTTCAAAGTAAATATGAACTAAAGTCTGAAACGGCAAATAGTTTCTATTTTATTCCGAAAAGATACAGTTTATTTAATGATGTATCTAAAATATTTAAGTTGTTTTGTAACGTTTAAATTTATTCAGATAACATGAAAGTGTTGTTTATATGTATACAGGTTGTCTAAAACAGGACAATCAAACTTTAAAATTGAACAATTCCTTAACTATAATAAATAAAACAATTAAATAAGTGATTTGTTTATAAGGTAGCTCATATGTTTTGTATACAGTAATTCAGAAAATTACAATTTAGTGAATAAATATTCAGTCTATAGTTGCGCTGTGTCTACCTGTCAGAATGCTTAAATGAACTTCAGAATTCAAGATCTTTTTTCGCGTTTCATTAGTTTAAGGCTCCTGTCCCTGCCTGTGAAGACACTCACGAGCTAATGCTAATCCTATGGGGAGGGGTTTTACTAATATCTCGTTTGCATTACGACATTTTCAAATAACTTTTTTGCATTGGATAGCCGAGGTCTGTCTCTATATCGCACCTTTTTCACTTTTTCGATTTTGGTTGCACATATTTTTTAGAATGACACTTTCATTTTTAGAACCGGCTTTGAAAGTGAAAGTAACTTTATAAAAAATATATGCGACCAAAATCGAAAAAGTAAAAAAGGTGCGATGTAGAGAGGGACCTCGGTTGTCCAATGCAAAAAAAATTATTTAAAAATGTCGAAATGCAAACGAGATATTAGAAAAATCCCTCCTCATAGGATTAGCATTAGCTCGTGAGTGTCTTCACAGGCAGCCTTAACAGATTGAAGAGTAAAAACTGGTTGATCCTCGATTCAGTCTCACACTTTTGTTTTAGCATATTCTCAAGTTGAGATATCGTAGCTCCATCTATTGATGAAAAATTGAACTATGTTTTAAATATCCAAAGTGTATGAGCTTCCTTTACATCTTTGCGACGAGTGTCCCTGCAGATCTTTAGTCTTTCAGAACAAGTAATTACAAACAGAAATCTTTGCCTAATTTAATCGCAAACGTTCTTAGATAAAATAAGACGAAATTTACAATAAAAAATACTAGTAGGCAAAATTGAGGATTGTACGCCGTTTACGCGTAATATATACGTGAAGCTAGTCGGTGCTGAACCTAGGTGAAACGGTTAAGAAGTCACTAAATGTATTTTAAATTTATATTTGTTAAAAAGATTATTAAAATTTGAATGTCCCGCATCCTTTTTTGAACACTCTATGTTTTTAATTTAAAGTTCTCCCTCGAGAATGCTGTCTATGAATATCTTGTTATATTTTGTTGGGGGGGGGGGGGATTCTAAAAATCGTTTAAAAATTTAACAATAACGTTTCTATAAGAAGACTTCATTAAACTGTATATATTTTTAAAATACTATTTACATTATTATAGAACGTGACTTTTAGCTTTCTTTTGAATACATAAAGTACCGTAATTTCGCGCCTATCCGCCGCGGCTTAGTTAAGTCTTTTTCAAACCGGAAATTTTATGGAAAAAAAAAGTCAAATACGTGCTAATCAGAAGGAAGTCACATTTTATTTAAAATAAATTCTGGTAGGAAATTGAGTTATCTGAGGTGCGGCGGATACGCGCGAAATTACGGTAGTTCAAAAAATATTCTGATACATATGTTGCATATTTTAACCCTTTGACTAAGTACCGGGCATATAAATAGCAGTGCTGATTTGATATTGGTCACTCGGATGTATATGTCACGGTCTGTAGTCAAATTGTGTCTTTTTGATAGTACGCTCTAAACATACGCATTTATAACACATATAATTAATTTTTTACATAAGTTTCTGCACATGAATATAACCCTTCCACAGAATTTGTTTTTATTTATTAAAATAATACAAAAATGTTAACCATTCATTTGTATTTCATTTATAAAATGTTAAGTCTTTTGCCTTAATCCGTTCACTACCAATGCTGTCGAAATGAAGCATTCCACTGGCACTGGAGCTGCTGAGTGCTGTGGTACATTGATTCATATGCTCTTTGTTTATGTCTACCGACTTATGTCATCTACACTCAAAAAACTACCCTGTAGATTTTACAGAAAAATCCTGTCAGCCATGCTGTCAATTTTCCCTTGTAATTTCTACACAGAAATCCGGTTAATTTTGTACAGAATTGCACTGTATAAAACAGAATTTCTCCACGTTACCGAGAGGTTAATCCTGTTAAAAAGAAAGAGTGTTTCTTTGGATGCAATAAAATTTATTCATCCAATAGAAAACGCAATGATGCTCATTATGAAGGGAGTTCCAAAGAATTAAACATATTTAATCAACAGGAGTAACATGAATTTCATTTAATAAATGCCACAGTTTGGATAGGAGATTATTTTCCTTTCCCTTTATAAAATTTCTGGTATTCAAAAAATCATTAAAGTATTGTATTTGTTTGAATGAATCCATTTTTTTTCTTAACAATAGTTTTTGGTGTTTACGTATTCGTTTTTACTCAAAAGTGGAAAATCTAATGAGTTTTAAAGCATCCGCTAGATAATACAGAATATCTTTACTTTACATGAAATGGCGATATCCTGTTAAAAATAATGTAAAATATCTGTTAAAACAACAAATATTTTTTAACATTATACTTTATCGCAGATCCATTATATACAGGGTGTCTACAAATTAGTTGGTCAAAAATAATGATTTATTGAATAGAATTGACTGGTAAAAATTTAAAGTACATAGTGTTATAAGATAGAAAAATAGTTCAAGTTTACCATTTCGAACAAAATTTCCTCGTACTTGCACAGCAGAATGAGATTCATGAAACCAAAGACAACATCTCGCTTTTTCAGCACCGTTGTACGTCTCCATTATCGTAATGTCGAACAAGAATGATTGCTGCTCGCTAAGCGATAACGTCAGTTATGACACCTAACGCCATCTATGAATAAACTTCGGCAATATTACTATTAGTCTGATTTTCAACTCGTTAATTTCCTTTAATATTTCAGGAGTTCTTAACTTACAAATTGCCCAACTAAATTGTAGACAGCCTGTATAGTGATATATTATCTAATGGGTTATAGGAAAAAAGTAGTACAAATTTAATCCAAAAAACTTTTACCAACAAAAAACCCGGAAACGCTAAGAAGGTTTTTTTTTTCTACTTGGTAAACATGTAAGGTATACCTATGCCTTGCTTTCTATTATACTTATGGAAGATATATAACAGCGAAAAACGTGCTGGGCAAAAGTTTGAATACAAAACCGAGCAATATATATATGTATACAGTAGGGTGGTGTGAAAAAAGTCAAGTTGATAATTCCGAGTCGCTATAGTGCGGAAAACTTGCGATTGGTCAATACAAGAAAAACAAAAAAAAATTCTTTAAATCGGACTTTATCTTCCGATCCCGCAAACCGCCTAAAAATTCAAAAAAATTGAAAATTTCCGATTTTTTCAGAATTTTTTTGTTACGTATATATATATATTTTTACCGTTATAGTTTAAAATATTTGCAGATTATAATGCTTAATAAGAATAATAAGAATAAACAGTTACTTTTAAAGAATTTCTTCCGATCGCGCAAGCTCAATAAAAATCGGGAAAAATTGAATTTTCAGTGAATTTAATGAATAAAGAAAATAATCACCTGAGATCACTTTGCGTTCCAATGTTAACATTTACATATAAATTGTACAATTTTTTGCTTGTTTAGATATTTGATAATATTTAAACAAATCAGAACTCACAACGGGAATGTAGCTGCACTTCGAGTTCAATCCACACCTTTCCTTTCATCCAACCAATGAGGGTGTTTGCTATTTACATTAATTAAATACATAATTTGTTATAATCGAGTCAAAACACTGTATTAAAAAACAAGTGTCGTGACAGTATAAGATATGTAATTTGTTTTTTCATTTGTTTAAGTGTGACTTTTAGACGTAATTTTGTACCGAAAATTGGTGGTAATGTCTGGTATCACGGACATTGATTTCAGTGTGGCCCTGATGAACCCATCTCTTGATTGGGGCCACACCTTAAACGATGCTTCCGTTACCACCGTTTGACGCACAGCTTGACAGCTTGCTTGTGGCAGGGAAATTTTTTATCATCCCAGCCTGAGATATCATCTGATTGAACGAAGAAATTTATTTCTTCATTTGTTATTCTCCGAAAAAGAGGAGGAGATGATAATTTTGCTACATTCCAATCAATTAATTCTGTATAGTCTGCCGCATCGAAGTTTAAAGTAGGAGGGATAAATATTCAGATGCCTTTACTCTTTGAAACATTCTGCCTGATTTTTAACAC
The DNA here is from genome assembly GCA_963932465.1 of Maratus speciosus. Classification (NCBI taxonomy): domain Eukaryota; kingdom Metazoa; phylum Arthropoda; class Arachnida; order Araneae; family Salticidae; genus Maratus; species Maratus speciosus. The sequence goes on from OZ010796.1 coordinate 538,944,969, forward strand.
TCGTCTTAACCCTAGCTCTCTTATGTGCCTCCTCTTACCAAAGACCATTGCCATCAATTATGTTTTCCGGATGAGCAAAGAACCAGTTTCCTTCAATATCAGGGACTAAACTTTCTTCAGGTTGTCACGCAAGTATCGAGATGTTTCTATTGCTCTGTACAGATGAATAGGGCCTTCTGTACTTACTGCATTTTATTTCAAACCAAACTGGCATGTAGGATTTTAAAATAAATGTCAATATGGCTTTTAAGGCATCCGATGGGTTTTCCACGCTCACGTAAAGTCGAAGGACACTATTTGCACAAGTGAGCCATCTGGCATGTGAAATTGGGTTGGGGTTACACTTTGATAAGTCATTTGGAAAGTTGCCACTTTTTATTGCTTGACTTACGTCACTAAGATATCTTTAGTCCTTGCTCAATAGTTGTCTGTTCACGTCTGGAATTTCACAATCGGTCAATTAAAAATTTATGACCGAGAGCTTTACACAACAATGAGATTCTGCCCAATTGGTCTACTAAATGATCTAGGGCCAGTTGTTTCACCATCCAAATGTTGAAAAAGATGGCGGAAAGGTAATTCAACAAAATGGAATAAATAAAAAACCCACTGCAGCGGTCGTCCGAGATGCATTTCAAGCTGTGTAATAGCAACACCTTTTCTGTCCAGTATTGGTATTTGTACCACCACAGTCTAGCACCACAGTTCAGTAAGACATGATACTATGAAAGCTACAATGTCTTTTGCAGACCTGGAGGTTGGAGACACATGGCCTAAATAAACTGAGTCTCGTTCTTTTATGATAGAATAGTGTCCCTCTTTAATACTTCGACGAACCTGTTTAGATCCAATATTGGATCTAAGGATATCCTTTCTTTAACTAGGGTATTTTCTTCCGTCAAAATATATGCCATGTAGTTCATCTGAATCCAATTGACTTTGCTGCAAATTTTATGGAGTTAGGTGAGACTAGGTGGGAGTGCGTACGCCGACTTCAGCGCTGTTTTGCAACGTGGCAAACAGCAGTTGGGTGAACTACTAAACTTTTCAGACCTAGAACGAACTCTTCGTAGTAAGTTCTGGGTTGTTTAAAAATAACTTAATATGCTCAATAGTACGAATTAACGTTAAATCTTAACCTGAGACCGAAAACTGACCTCAGTTGATTATATTCTTAATGCATGAAAATCACTGAAAAAGTGAAATTTTGCCGATTTTTATTGAGCTTGCGCGATCGGAAGATATTCTCTAAACACAATTTTTATTATTATAATTATTAAACAGTACAATCTGCAAATATTTGTCACTATAGCGATAAAAAATATACAAACGTAAAAAAAAAAAAATAATTCTGAAAAAATCGGAAATTTTCAATTTTTCTGAATTTTTAGGCGGTTTGCGGGATGGGAAGATAAAGTCCGATTTGAAGAAATTTTTTTTCGTTTTTCTTGTATTTACCAATCGCAACTTTTCCGCACTATAGCGACTCGGAAATATCAACTTGACTTTTTTCGCACCACCCTAGTATACAGGGTGATTCATAAATATCGAAACAATAGGCTATTTCCTTAAATATTGCCCCTAGACCCATACTTCCAACTGCAAAGTTTCATAAAAAAAGGTGCAAAATTTAATTACACAAGTTTCAACTTCATGGGGGGTCTATTTGAAAAAATACGAAAATTACATTTGTATACGGCCCCCGTAGTGTAAAAATTCCAATCAGGAGAACTTTCCTTATCCATTCCTGAATTAAACACAAAAAATTGCATATTCATATCTGAGAAACTCGCAGAGTTATGGCCGTTTAAATAATTCATCAGGTTTTAAAGGATTAGACACAAATTGAAATGCGTGCAATCCAAGAAACAATGTTACTTTAACAGTTCTAGGAAACATGTACAAAATATATTTTTTGAGTTAGAATTTTGATTTTTTTTTCTTTTTCTGATGGTTAACCATGTAATTTGCAAACAAAATCACATCCTAATATTTCTCATAAAGTTTTTAAAAAATTTAAATGATTAGTAGTATTTTTTTAAGCGGATTTAATTTAAAATCTTTATAACTCGAAACATTATTCATCGGATTTCAAATTTTTTTCATTTAATTAAAGAGGAAAGTATAATTTTAGTTTTGTTTCAGGATTTTTTTAAATATTAATTTTAAAAATATTAAAAATATTTATTTAAAAAAATATGTAACTTAAAAATTCATATTTTCAAAAGTAAATTTTTTTCAAATTTGCCGAAACAAAATTAATGAAAAATAATCAAAAAAGACATGTTGCAAGTTTGCACCTTTTTTATTTACGATTCTCGACTTATAATGATTTAAAGACGAGAAATGGTCAAAAGAAAAAAAATACATCTTGCAGAAAAACGCATTTAAAGATTTAAACATTGATTGGCTCCTAATAAAATGTTTAAATGCTTTTTAAAAAATTGCACGTGAAAAAGTAACTTCTTTCTGCAGCTTAAACTTCCTATTCAGTTTAACTTTTGCCGTTTCCACCTCCTTTTTCTACTTTTTAAATGTCCATAAACAAATGTTAAATGTATAATTTCAAACATGCCGATTAAGAGTTAATCGGCATAATCGGTTAAGATCATAATTTTAGCCTTCACAAATTCAGGTTTTTTATCATCCCGGCGAGGCCGTTAAAAAAGACTGTACTCTGGGGCCGGGCCAGGTCAGACCCGGGATTGGCGACTTTTTTCTGAAGACTCGGCCAGGCCGGGCCTAGCGTGTTTTTTCATATCGAACCGGGTTTTGGTGTGATTTATGACGGCCAATTATCTACACGAGGGATATGGGCCCGAATGAGGGGGGGGGGGCTTCCGTGGAGGTCTTTCTGAGGGAACCTAACCCGTATTTGCGCAAGGATAGCCAAGGTTCGAAGAAAACCACTGAAAACTCCGAACGACTAGGGCGAAGGGCGCGATTGGGTTCGAACCCAGAACCTCCCGTTTACCAGCTTTGACAGCAGAACCTCTCGGCCACTGGTTATACCGAACCGAGACTGGTTTCCTTGTTCCTAGGTCTCCCCTGGGCTAAATTGTAAGTCCCGATCTCGGGAGACAACCCGTATTAAAATCATTATCTCTGACTGACCTAATCCGTGCAAAAATAACTAAAATTTGGCTCAGTCAAAAATATTTATAACAAATGCATATATTTTTACATGGCCATTACTTTACAATAAAACTTTAAAATTCATATTTTTTAAAGGATAGTAGATTTTAAGGTAAAACAATTAAAATACACTAAAACTAGTGAAAAAAATCTACCTATGACGGAATTCGTTCTTAAACGGAAAAATCTGTTGATCCATGGAAAATGAATATAATAATACCTGAGAAAAATAGACTACATTTACAACTCCTAAGAAGGAATTTGTCTATATCGCTTTTTTTTTCTTTCCTATGTGATTCCATCTTAAAAGATTTTACTTTATAGCATTTTTCAATGTTTCCAGCACATGGAATATGGATTAACGATATTAAAGGAGAAGTGAATCATTTACATATAAATAGAGATTCATTAATAAAACAAATAATCACAGCTTTTGACGCTTCTTTAAAAATAATAATTATAAACATGAAAAAAGAAAAGATTAATAAGTATTTTTGGTCAGAGCTCCTCCATATGAAACAACTTTTAACCATATCGATGTAAAAAACTATGTAGAAATTCAGTCAGGCCGAGCCAGGCTACGATTTGAACTTTTTTCTAGGCAGGGCCGACCTTTTTTTTCCTGTGGGTCGGTTCGGGACCGGATCTAGATATTTCGACCCGTGCAGACCACCAGCATACTTTGAAAACAAGTTTAACGTAAAATCTATACTTTGCTTATTTTATGTCCAAAGGAGAGGCACTGTCTTATATCGACTTTTAATAATGTACAATTTGTGGATGATCCCTGACTTGCATTCAAAATGAGTCAAAAACTCGTCACTGAGAGGCATGGATAAATGGTGTAAGTCACAAATTTTGGATTTTGATATCTCTGCTAATTTTGAAGATATCGAGATGAATTTTTTTGTGTTTAATTCAGTAATGGATAAGGAAAATTTTCCAAATTGGGAATTTTACTCTACGGGGGCCGTATAAAAAGTTAATTTTTGTATTTTCTCATATAGACCCCCATGGAGTTTAAACGTATCTCATCAAATTTTGCACCTTTTTTTATGAAACTTTGCAATTGGGAGTATGTGCCTAGGGGCAATATTTAAGGAGATAGCCTATTGTTTCGATATTTATGAATCACCCTGTATATATATATATATATATATATATATATATATATATATTTAAGCGATTCGAATTGTTTTTTGAGCAGTAAAGAATATCCTTTGATTCAAGAGATAGGTATTAAGTTGTTTAATGTGTCAGTAAAAAGTAGTATTCCAAGGACAATTTTTCAAGAAGAAATAGAACCTATTTTATAGCTATTACACAAGGGTCTCGCTGCCGCTCGCCATTGTGCCAAATCGCAACAAAATGCTTCATTTGGCGAGTAAACGAACAATCAGACTTGCCAAATTGCGTGTGCTCAATTTTTGTTCTTATTTTGTGTGTGTGCCAATACAGTCGAGATTCTTATCCGCGTTGCTGAACGATTGGTGTCGCATTAAATGTTCAATAGCAAAGTTACATTGCTCTATTTATACAGAGACACAGGAATAATTATGCGATAGGTATTTCTCTATTGTCAGTTAAACACTATCTATGCGTTGGCTTCGGGCCGCGTCGGTTTGGTTTTGGTTTTGTTTATGACGGCCAATTATCTACACGAGGGATATGGGCCCGAAGGGGGAGTGCCCTCCGTGGGGGTCTTTCTAAGGGAACCTAAACCGTATTTACGCAAAGAAATCCAAGGTTCGGAGAAAACAACGGAAAACTCCGAACGATTAGTCCGACGGACGCGATTGGATTCGAACGCAGCACCTCCCGTCTACCAGCTTCGAGAGCAGAACTTCTCGGCCACTGGTGGGGTCCGGGCCGCGCCTGTAAAAACACAAACAAAATTAATTGTATCAAGCGCTAAATAGAGAAAGGTTTTGCTGGAATGCGATATTAAAATTAGCCATTTACCATACTATTTATTAGTTCTGTGCAAAGAATCATTGGCCGGTCACTTTTTTCTATCAGTTAGAGTCGAAATATCATAGAAATGTTTAGTGTATATTTTCACAATGGTGAATCAAAGATAGCTGTTTTGAATTTTTATTTAGATTGACAGAAGGATGTCTGAAACATTAACACATTTAGGAGATATTTATCATGCGCTTATTTTTAATAGTAACTTTATTTAGACTGATAAAATGATGTCTGAAACATTTACACATTTAGGAGACATTTAGAATATACTTATTTTTAATAGTTTATGTAGCGGATAATCGAATTTCTATTTTATAAGCAAATACAAAAACAAATAGTTTATTTTAGAACATATTGAAAAAAAGGGATACAATAAGGTTCTAAAGATAGATTTTTCAGTGTTTCACGCCGAATCTATTTTGCTAACACTTTTTTTTCATTTGACTACTGTTTTTTATTTCTTATTCGTCAAATCGCTATTGGTCAAAAGCCAGCAAGAACCCTGGCTATAAGCTGTAATAATGTACCAGGTGTCCCAAAAATGACTGATGAATTTTAAAATTCAATAACTTGTAAACTGTGACAGATATTTAAAAAATTCATGCAGGAGTTTTATGCAAGATGTCAGGAGTTTTTATGCTGCGATTCTCAGTTTTAGTTACAAATAGCATCGACAGATGGCGCTGCAAGCAATAACCGCTAAATCCAGGCTCGATTTTTCAGCCTCTCTCTTCTTCTACGCGAAAAAAGGAGGTTAAAATGCATTGAAAGGATCCCGAAGTACCAAAAATCGGGTCTGGACTGAGCACCTATTGCTTTCAGCGCCATCTATTCATTGAAATTCGAACTAAAATCAAGAATCACTATAAAAAAACTCCAGACATCATACATAACACTCCTGCAAGAGTATTTTTAATATCTGTCACCGTTTGCAAGTTATTGAATTTTAAAATCCATCAGTCATTTTTGGGACTCCCGGTACGTTATGCATTGTAATTATGCTAAAACTGAACAATTGCAAGTTATTTATAGATGAGCATATCACAAAGCAATAAAATTCTTATCGTTGATTACGAATTAATTAATATGAAGTACATAGGCCCGAGGCGGGAGGTGTTTCATCCGTGGGGGTCTTTATACTAGAACCTAACCCGTATCTACTCAAGGTTCGAAGAAAACCACGAACAGCTCCCATCGATTTGGCAGCCGCGATTGGATCCGAACCTATAACCGAACCGATACTTCATTTTTTCTTTAGGGACGCTTGACCTTCACAGTCATCCTCGCTAGTTGAGAGGGAAATAGCATTTGCTACCGTCTTATCTCGTTTTTCCCACTTCATTCCCGCTTTGAGACTTATCTTTTATCGACCTGTACTGAGAGCTGAAACAATCCTCAAATGCAGTATGAAAAACGGTAAGCAATTGGAAAATCTACCACGTGTTACCATAGAAACATCCTTCCAAGCTGTGATGGTCAATGAAAGTCAAGCGTCTCTCTTACCGAAAAAAACTTATAGTACCTCTCGTCTACCAACTTTCAGAAAAGAACATCTCAGTCACTCGTGTAGGAATTAATATTAAGATTTCCAGAAGTATTCGCTAAAATCAGAAGTTTATAATTTTTATAGACTTAATTATGTGATTTAAATATTAAGCCTAATATTTGATAAATATTACTACAAAATCATGTTTCCATTTGATTACTTTGATTCCGGTATGTGGTAATACCTGCTTTTTAACACTTTCCAACATAGCTGAAAAGTGTTTATGAATTCGGTTTGTCTGTCTGTCTGTCCGTGCTCCAAGTCGCGTAAATATATTCCGATTGACATGAAATGGATATATGTTTTTGGAGTTGACTATGGCATGTTCGGTATTGAAAATGAAGTGTGTAGCATTTTCGGTTCATTTACACAGCTACTTAAAAGAATTCCGTCGCATTACGGTCTATGATGAAAAATCGTTTGCCGTGTATTTTAATGATATTACAGTATTTTAAACATATTTAAATGGATATACATCGCTGAGGGGTACTACAAGGGTCTTACTGTAGAATATGGTGTGCATAGAACTTACCAATTTTTTACAGGGACACACAAAAGTATTTGGCTATAGAAGAAAATGACTTATAACTGAACTATTGAAGCCTATGAACAATAACTGCTGGAAGCGGGTTTTCAGTTATGGTACGCGTTTTTTAAATTGTACTATTTTAAAAATAATACTTGGTGTGTACAAATTCTATTGATCATTTATAGAGTCGCGCAAAAGTTCTCAACAATATCCGTTTATTGGCTGACATGGCTAAGTGGAAATATTCAATTGTGCTATGCGATTAACTGAACTAACCTTTAGTGTACAATGTAGTATGCATACATATCTATAGATCATTTACAGGGCTGCAAAACAACATTGTATATTTTATCAACTATTCATGGTAATAGTATAAATCGGGTTTTCAAATGGCTTCTGCGTTTTCCAAATTGTTCATTTAGACGTTATCTTTCACCTTTGTAACCTGGGAAGTTTTGTTATAATATTCTGAATGTGTTGAAAAATGTTTCATAATCTATGCTGTACGCATGATTTTTTGATCATGTTTAATCTTTATAGCAAAAAGATTAATCAAAGACCAATAAAGGCACTTTTTGATCATTACTAAGATGCATCGCTGGTCATAGGAGAGACATCCCAGTCGTTGCGAAGTCGTTAAGAAACATTTGGAGCAAAGGGGTAAAATATATGATTGAAACGCTTCCATGTTATTCAGAATTTTTTGATAAAAGTAATATAAAACTTTTCTAAACAAATTCTTATGATAAAGAAACGGTGAACTGATATTTAAAATATGTTAATTTATCTGTAACTCAAATTCTATATTCAGATAAAAAAATTAACATGAGTAAATAATGATAAATTTTATTTAAATGTAATTTCTGCTCCACCCAAAGAAATGTTCTGATTAGATAAAGATTAAATTTTTGAAAATGTTTTTTTTATTTTTATTTCAATGATATTTAAATTACAACTACAATTTTTCTATTATCTATCCTGAGCATAACTTATTTAATAGATTCCAAAAGTATTTGTATCCCACAAAATTGCAAAAGCACACAGATAATATAGCAGACATTAAATAATAACATTCAATTTTCTGGACACGTTTTCATCTAATTCCTCCGCGTTACTAAATAGCTAACTACAATTATAAATAACGAAGCTACTGCCTTTTATGTGTTGTTCTCATCTGCATATTTCATTCGTGCGGAAATCTGCTCTACGGTTTATGAACATGGTATTTTTAGGCAAACTTGACATCAGTGCATTTCGAGGTGCCTGTTATATATTTGAACTATCTAGTACAGGATTGTTAAATTAATATAGTGCCATGAATCAAAGGGTGTTAATTAATTTGGTTAATGAAATATGTATAGGTATTTCTGACATCGGTATTCTGTACTACGCTTCTATGGTGATTAAATAGAGATTATTAAATATAATACAAAAATTTATGACTAAAATATGATAAAAATATAAATCATAATTTTAGAAAAGGTTTCCTAGATAGAATGCCAATATTAATCCAGCATTATGTCATTCTAAATATTTTATATGAATTTTTGGTATTAGTTAAGTATTAATGTTTCGTTGCAATTATTTACAATAAAAATCCCAATATTGCAAAAACATAAGAAATGAAATGCCAATGATGCAGAAATATTTTTTTTTGTTGAAAATATTAACAATGTAATGCCGATGTTACAGAAATACTGATTATAATAAAGAAATATATACTATGAAATGCCGCTATTTCAGAAACATTTATACGTTGGAAATATTTTTAATAAAATGCAATACTGCAGAAATAGGCTTTGAAATATATGTAATAAAGTTCCAATATTATAGAAACTTTGACTATGCGTTGGAAATATGCGATATGATATGCCGATGATGCAGAAATATTGGCTTTATATTAGAATTAGTTACATCAAAATACTAATATTGCTGAAATATTAGTTTTATTAACTTTACATTGTCAAATAGTTTTGTCAACATTAGTACAATAATGTATAAATATAAATACCCAAATATTTGAGCAATATTTGATGATATATACATCATAACACCAATGTTGTTTTGCTACTAGGGTTTCTGATTTTCTACAAGCTATAAGTACATGTAAAATCAGTGTGTTGGATAAATATTATTCCCTTTTTATATGACATATATACTTTTATTAAGATTTGTGTTTATTTGCTAAGTATAATGTAATAAAAATCAGATTGATAAAACAGATATATTCATTAAAATTTCTAAGAAAAGTTTCGTTTATAAAAAATATTAAAATTGGCGCATTTATATTTTACTTTGATTACAAAGATACACGGGATGCTAAATACAAAGTTTTAATGGTTGAAAGCGATAGTATTATTCAAAATATTGTATGATTGGAAATTTGTACTTGAGACTTACTTGCAAAACTGGACTAACTTGTTAAAATTTTCCGAGAAAGAGTAAGTGTTGAAAATAAAATTTTATATCAACGTCGGTAGCGTTTTTCCTAATTTAAAATACAATAAATTTAGAAACATTTAAAATTCATATAAAATCATTTTTACCAATACTTAAAGTATTTGCGAAAAATATTGTCCCTAAGTAGGAAATTAAAACACTTGCCCTGTCATTTTTCATACTTTCTCAAAATGTGATGTAAAAATTATGAATTGTATGTGACATCTGCAACACATAAAAAAGTATTTAAGGGTGTATTTCGATCCAAACTGCTTATTTTCTGATTCCTTTTAAAATTCATTTTTGCTCTCAAACGCATCAAACTGGAAAATTCTCTTATTTAGACACTATATAATGTGCCGTGCTTCTTAAGTTTTTGATAAATGCAGAAAATACTGTAAAAAACGCTGTCAAAGTTAGCGTTTTGAACCGAATTTTCCGAAGCGGGCGATCTGGGAATGAAAAAATTGGTCATAGTGAGAAAATAATTGTTTAAAAATCAAATTCTAATTAATTGAGCAGAAAATGAAATCACACGGCATGTTAAACATGTCTTCAGAAATCACCCCATCAAGTTTCATGTTTTTACTTTTAAAAATGAGTTTGAAAATGTCTCAGAAAATTTCGAGCTGTTGGGGGTAGAAAAATATTTTTTCGAATACACCCTTAAATATGAAATTAATGTTTTTAGGTGCGTTCGTAATTATATAAATACGTAGAATCTATAGTCGTCGTTTGGTCCGACCGCTTGACCGCATATAACAACGCAAAAATTACCCAACCGAATGGTTTGAAATTTAATATATATAATCGTTGCAGAATTTTGTCGAGACTTTTCAAATTTTATGAAAATCGAATCAAATCTTAAAAGGATATTAATAAATGTTTTCTTCGTTCTATTAAATCCTGTCATACGTAATTAATTCAATAATATCCCATGATAGATTAATGATTCTAGGCTGCCATGGTGATTACGTCCTATTTAAGATGGAGTTATATTATTTCCGTGTTACTGCACTTAATATACATATAATAGTAATAAATTTTGTAAGTAATGTTTTTATAATCCTGAAGAGAAATTAACCAGAAACCTAGAGTAAAGAGAAATGAAATCGGGAAAGTTGTTCATGAATTATATAAAAAAATAACTAAGTTTCAAATTTTAATTTTCAAAAAAAAATTTACATTTTTCAAAACTTTTTTACCAGGACACATTTCAGGAAAAAAAGTCATTAAAAATTGCCTGCAAATAAAGAAAATAATATTTTGACCAACGGACCCTTTTAAAATGGTAATTAAACTAAAGGGTCATATCTGAAACTAAATTTATTTTAATTTGATTGTGAACGGAACGCTAATAATTATGCTCAACAAACATGTTTTAATGACAAGCATGATAAATTAACAGAATTAACAGCATTAATATTAATATTAATATTATACTGTTACTCTTGCATGTACAAGTTCAATTACACGTTTGAAAATGCTTCACTGAGAATTAATAGCATCCTTGAAAAAGCTGATTAATAACGGTATAAAATCTACTCGGAAACATTTCAAAAAATGAGTGGCAGCAGAAGGAACTTCGTTTTTATAAATGATACTTTAAATATTGAAAATGCATTAGTTTCTGTGGTTTCTAATTATAAAGAATACTTTTCGAAATCATGGGTAACTCGAAAGACATTATTTTATATTTTCCTTCGTGGATATATTTTATTTTTGTATATGAACCCTCTCACGGAGAAGCCCGTGTTAGTACGTTCACTAAGCTCCAGGTTTCTCAGCAATATAAGCATTATTTGAAGTAATATAATTCTATTGATTTAATGCATTTTTAATTCATTAAATAGTGATTATTACTATCAAGGTTTTATTTATGATGGCCGATTATCTGCACAAGGTATATAGGCCCTAGGGGGGGGGGGGGTGACCTCCGTGGGGCGTTTTCTAAGGGAACCTAACCCGTATTTACGCAAAGTTTTCCAAAGTTCGAAGAAAACCACGAAAACTCCAAATGGTTAGGCCGGCGGGCGCACGAGCACAGCACCTCCCGTCTACCAGCTTCGAGAGCAGAACCTCTTAGCCACTGGTGGGGCTAATACTCTTAAGGATTACATTCATTTTCGAAAATAATTTTTTTTATATAATGCTTAATCAATCATTTTCTTTTTTAGCATTTAAAAGAAAATATAGAGACAACATCATTACTATATTGCCCTTTTGGTAGGCTGTCAGAGGGTAAGGAATATCTGTGTTTTATTACAGTGTGAGAAATGTACGACGTTTTTATTATCGCTTCACATCGAAAAAAATAAATCAAATTGTTATGTTTGAAATATGGTAAAATTTGCTAAATAAACCCATGTTTCTGATCTAGGATAATGTATTTAAATCATCTTCGAACAAAAATCAACCAATATAACATAGCCAATAAATGGTGGGTTGTCCGGAAAGTTCATTCTCATTGTTAACTATTTTTATATTCCATTCGTACCACTATTTTCAAAAATACGTTTTATAGTATGTTTCTTTTGCAGATGTTGTCAAAGTATATGTGACAAATTTTATTTTCAAAAAGTGGTGCGAGATGAATTTAAAAATATCACTTGAGTTGAGAAACAAAGTTTTATCACTTGAGTTGAGAAACAAAGTTTTAGGACAAACTTTGACTGTCTGAAACAAACTCCTTGCATTCGTTTGAGACATTTCTAACCCTCCCTTCCTACTCTCCGGACATTGCTCCGCCGAAATACTCTGTTTCTTTTTCTCAAAAATTCTCTTCGCGAAAAAAAAATTTACTCTTTGAATGATATAAAAAAGCAGCTTGATAAGTATTTTGCCATCAAATCACAAATGTTTTGGAAAGACGCCATTATGAGATTCTGGACATATGAAAAAAGGTTGTAGAACAGAATGGCACCTATTAATAAATGTACACTAAAATTTAAATCTTCTGCTTTTCAATTTTCCTTCAAAATCGGCACGAACTTTACGGAGAACACAATATTTATCCTAAATTTTCCTAAAACACTCAAAGTATTTTAGAAAATGTGAAAAAATGATAATATTGGGGGTGGGGGAAAATGAACGCTTATCTATCTATCTCCTTTCTTCATGTTCTTATACGTTAACCTTCCTACCCTGTTGAAATTTTACTCAACGTGGAATAAAAAGCATTTCACACCAGAATTGTTATTAAAAACTTATTAATATATTCATTTATCGTAGTTTTCGGTGGCTTTTATTTAGCTTACTTTATGAAAACTATATGGTTCAGATCGAATGAAATGAATTATAGAAATGGGTCGATTAGACCTAATCAGGATAGGAATGTTAAAAACAACATAAATATTTTTCATAGATGATTTGAATGTAAATAAAATGAAGATATTCCCTTACTTTATATTTTCATTTAATATTGCAATAAAATATATATTCGTTTAGATTCCTAAGAAGCTTCTATATTACATACCTATATTTCATATGTGTTGAAGCACCTGAATTATTTTCCATTTTCGCAGATTATACCCTCCACTTTCTGCTGTGATAAAAATATTTCCAGGCCATAACTGTTATTTATACTACTTGCTTCAAATATAAGGCCTAGTACGTGATAAAAACCTAAGTTGAAATAGTCGATCTTAGATTCAGCACGTAACTGCAGTACTTTAGCTTCAATTGCCGAGCAGTACCTAATAAAAATATCAACGACATTTCTTGTAGTCAGTAATCAAATAATAATGTTATAGAGACAGACATGCAGTATTCTACCACAGACTCTGAAAACAATGAAATAAAAGTAATACCGTAGTCATACAGGGGTAGTTCGAACGGAAATGTGGGATTTTCTTAATGGTTAAAGCCAGCTGGTCTCCCCTGAGGGTGTAAATATGAATAAATTGTAAATTTTATGACCTATTCAAGACCACTTATAGAAGCGAATTACTTTGAGAATAAATTGTCATCCCAGATAAAGAACATTAAACTCTTTCAGATCTTTTTTTAGAGATGAATTAAACATTTTATGTACTGTAATATATTTTATGAGCTGAGTAATTTTGTTTTGTTATTTTTGCTATTCAAACTGTTAAAGGGACGATGGGTTCCAACACTGGCTTTCCGTGTTACAGAAAATGCTGTTCAGTGTAAACAACATAGTTACATTTTTGAACCCTTAAATACATGATTTTTTATTTTGTTTCGAAAAAATTATACGAGGGTTACTCTGAAATTATTGAGATACGCGCAGATGAGAATTTACAAAATAAAAATAACGGTTTAATTTTAAAATACAATGTATTTTAACCCAGCAGACGATTTTTTACTTACTTCAACTTGTTTAGCGTAGAATAAATTTTAAACAGAAGAGAAAATGGAGTTGACGCGAGAACATTTTCGCGCTATGATTTTCTACGATTTTAAAGCAGGATTAAATCAAGAAGAATGCGTTCAACGGTTGAAATTAACATTTGGTGATGAATCTCCAGCTCGTGCTGCTGTATTCAGATGGTTTAAAGAATTTAGCAGAGGTCGCAATTTTCTTCAGGATGAAGAACACACAGGAAGGCCGCCGTCGGCAGTAATCCCGGATAATGTGTCTGCCAAACGAAAAATGTTAATGGATGATAATCGCTGTACCTATCAAATGATACAGAAGGAACTTAACATTGGATCCGCAGCCATACACAAAATTATTCATGCATATGAAAAAAGTAGTTTGCCGTTGGGTTCTCCATAATCTAACTGAGCACCAAAAAGCGGAGCGTGTCAGAATCAGTAAAGAAACTCTTAAATTGCTAAATGATGGTGGCCACCGCATCATTTCTAAAATTGTAACGGGTGATGAAACGTACATACTATTTTTGACGTTCCAACACGTCAAGAAAGCAAAGTATGGGTCTTTGAAGATGATCCCACGCCGACAATGGTGAAAAAACCACGCGCACTGAAAAAAGTGATGTATGCCTTTTTCTTCAGACGTACGGGATTGGTCAAAGCCATCAAGTTGGAAGGACAGAAGACAGTAACAGCAAACTGGTATACCACTAGATTTCTTCCAGAAATTCTACAAGAAGTGAATGTTAAGGGACTAATGCTTCACCATGACAATGCATTTTCATATACAGCCGGATTAACAGTTGAGTTTCTTAAACAAGAACGAATTAAAGTGATAGAACATCTGCTGTATTCACCTGATCTAGCAATGTGTGACTTTTGGTTATTCTTTAATCTAAAAAAGAACTTATGTGGACGTCGTTTTCATTCAGAAGAAGAGATTGGTGTGGCTATAAATGCATTTTTTCATCTATTCCAAGAAATGAATGGCATGAGGCATTTAATCTGTGGAAAATTCGTCTACAAAAGTGCATTGATGCTGGGGGAGACTACTTTGAACACACTTAAAATTTTGTAAGTATAACTTTAAAAACCTAGTTGTATCTCAAAAATTTCAGAGTGACCCTCGTATATGATTCTCAGAAAGGTTTATTACACAGAAAAAATAATGAAAAAAAATCAGAGATACATTTTTTGTATAATACGTTAACCTTTTCAAATATTGCACGTCTGCAATACCAGTGAAATCTAAGATATTGCAAATTAGTAAATATTTTAATAAGTATGAATATAAATGTCTTACTTTATATCATTTTTTATTTTTAAAACTTAACCCTTAAATTCATGAATTATTTATAATAGTTTTTTCTTTATTCTTATATTAAAGATTAGACACCAGAAATTTTAAGACAGGTTTTTAACTTTATTTAGTAGCATATTTTTGTAATTTATAGAGGATTAATATTTTTATATAAATATAGTGGTTGCTAAGATTTAAATAAAAAGTGATGCAGATATGCATCACTATATATTTAAGGGGACCGGGTAAGCAAAATTCAACCAAAAAATCGATTTTTCTTTTTTATATCATTAAGTTGTTTAAAATTTTATTTTTTGAACGATGTTTACACATGTTTACATATAAAAGAAAAGTGTTGGATTTTTTTCATTCTTTTTAAGAGAACTGAAAATTAATTATTAATTATTTATTGAAAGGCATTTTTAAATTAGCATTTTTGGTAAGATTTCACTGCCTAAAATAAATAATTCTCAACTCTCAATAAATAATTCTCACAGCAGTGGGCAACTTTTTTAAAATTCAGATTTCTTGATTGGCACCACTTTTCTGAAGTAGTAAAATTCCGATAGTTTTCGCCTTCATTAATATGTTATTAAATAAGGCGAATTTTACTACTTCAAAAAAGTGGTGTCGATCAAGAAATCAGAATTTTAAAAAAGTAGTCCACTGGCAACACTGCTTCACAGCTTTAATTGACTTTTTCACAAAACTTCGATTTTTCAGCTTTGTGTTCCTTTTTTTCAATATCTATTAAACTTAAGAATTCAGATTTTACTAAATACCTATATTAAGTTATAGTGCATACTTTAACACAGGAATTTAATGATTTGTTGAGAATTATTTATTTTAGGTAGTGAAATCTTACCAAAAATGCTAATTTAAAAATGCCTTTCAATAAATAATTAATAATTAATTTTCAGTTTCACTTAGAAAGAAAATGGTCCGTTAAAATACATAAAGCATGTTATTAAAACTACTATAAAAAATCTAGACCTCTATCTTTCACCATTTCTGAGAAAAAGGTACATAAATTTGGTGTATTTTAACATGGTCGAGATAGAGCTTACCCGGTCCCCTTAAGGGTTAAATAATAAGATGTAATATACTTTTTATATTTAATATATTTTTTCTTACTAAAAACACCATAAAGCATTTTCATCTAAAAAATATGACGATATGGTCAAATAAAATTTTGAAATTTATTAAATGGGTACTTCCGTATTAGCTGTACTAGCAGTCAGTAGCTAATTACATCGTTAAAGATATCGCTATTTAAAAAATAAAAACGTTTTGATTCTGATTATTTCAATGTTTAAGCACATAGTTTGATTCTATATCTAGTAAAATTGTTGTTTCTTTATGTTATTCTTTTAATTATTTATGGATGGAGTTTTACTTTCGTTATCGAATATCAGCCGGAAATAAATACTAAAAAATTTATATTGTATTAAGTGCAAATCCTGTTTTGTGGATAGTTGATCCGCGTGGTAGATAGATTAAAAAAATTATGCTTGGAAAACATTTTATGACTGGTAAATTAGTAGTAAATTGGAATAGTTTTCAGACAAACTGCATTTGAAAGCGCCCCATTCCCCACCCCCCTCGACGTTGTAAAAATTGAAATTGTGAGATGTTTAGAAGTCAATAAGTTTGCAGAAAAAGCGCAATTTGTTATTCAGGTTGTTGTCATTGTCAATATGAAGTCAGTATTACTCACGAACATGCTTTTAATTTTAATATAGATAGTTGAACAATAAATAAACGATTTTTAATTAAACTACAGTATAAAAGAAAAGGAAAAACATATTTTTTTTCCGCTAAAACTGATTTCATAAATGTGTTAGAAATTAGTAAATACGGATTTGAGAATATTCTTGACACATAATAATGACGCAGTTAAATTGTCATTTTCACGAAAGCTGTAGTATTTTCTGTCTTTTTACACCAATTTTTACAGTGTAAAAATAAAATTATATCCTACAGCTTCAGTGGAAATTACAACTAGACTTTTACAGGGTTGCCACAGGTGGCTAATTTTTAATTCTATTTCGAACCACTTTTTCAAAACAAAAATATTTTAGACATGCTTTGACAACATTTGCAAGAGAAATATACTACAATCTGTATTTTTTAAAAATAGTGGTGCGAACAGAATATAAAAAACAGACACCTGTGGCAGCCCTGCTTTTGGCAAAATTATCAGTCAATAGTATTCTTAAATCCAGATTCGCTACTCTCTGACCTGTATTGCATATATTTGCAAAATGTTTATCAATTGCACTGGCAAGTATGGAAATTATGCTGGCAAATAACGGATTTTTGGGCGAGCATATTTAACAAGAAATTTCCCTGACTGTTTTTAAATAACAGGATTCAGATGTAGTAGATAGATTTAATAGCTATTTAAGTATGGTATAATATTATTATTCATAGCTACCCAACGTGGATAGGTAGACCCAACGTAGGTAGACATTTATTGCAACGAAATACAAATTTTGTACGCCGGCATAAAAAAGGTGACCACATGGGAGTTTAATCATTGTGCAACGGCAGCTTTTAATTCGTTATCATCATCAAAATCCTAACAGGTTCAGCTAGGAGGGGAAGCCTAGCAAATGGCTTAAGCACAACAAGCTCCACCCAATCAAAATCCTAACAGCAAAGAATTTCTTCAAGTACAAAAAAGTTGAAAGACTGAAAGCTGAACCAGTTCATCATTCTTCACCAGTTTATCATCAGAACCGGTGTTAATGAACCAGTTCATCATTCTTCACAGATTAACGGCCTTCCTCATCGTGTATGTTCATCATGCCTTACCCCGGGATCACACACGCTGGGTATGACATAACCAAGGTGGTCACGGTTATTACATTTCTCACCACTAATTTTCGAAAAGTAATCTTCAAATTATTTTAGCGAAGAATTTGCGGGAATGTCAACGATTAAATAAAATGACGATTTTTGCTTGGATTTATTGGTAGCCAAGTATAAATCGTACATACCCTTGATATGCACGAGCATTTCCGGGTTAATAAATAAAACCCATCTTCTAACCACCATTCCAAAACTCATAAGTGTATTAAGGCTGTTCTTAACTACTCTGCTCAACAAGCGCAAAACGTTCTGACACATTTACAAATTCAGTTTTTACCGGAAAGATATAAAATTGGAAAGCCTGGCCATTGAAGATATTTGTAATTGAACTGTTTTTTCCATTTTTTGATCAATCAATTACCCATTGAGTTATAAGCAATTTCGATCACGTGACAAACCTGTTTTTCGCCCGTTCTTGAGTGATTTTTCTACTTCCGCGCGGAAATTCGGTTCGAAACGTCCACTTTGACACTATTTTCTGAAAGATCTATTGCGTTTGCAAAAAAATGGAAAAAACAGCTCGAATACATAGTTTCTGAACAACAACTCCAACTAGTTTCACGCATTTTCGAACAAAAATAAATTAAAACTTATGTCAGGAATTTGCCCTTTTGGATTTGAGAACACCCTTAACATACACCTCACAGATTTATCTATGGATTTCTACTGGCCGCATATTCCTTGCATTCAAAAAGCGAATTAGATAATGAATTTTATAATCGCCAGGAATTTGTATAAATATAAAAATTATTAGCACATGATTAGGTGTGTCAGCTTTATTCCCATACGTATTCTGTTGTTATGATACATTCTTTAGCCATTGAGGATTTGATACCGCGGGTGCAGTGTAGGTACATCATTTGAATTTCTGAATTATATTACGTTATGAATCTTATTTTCCTGACAACCATCCTAATATGCAAGAAACTTCATTACAGAGCATTCCACTTCTCTTCAGCGAAAAGTGAACAAGGCGCAATTTCTTTAATAAATACAAGGCTCCCACTCGGTCCACTTTTTGAACACCACTTTTTAAAAAAATGTTCTATATAATTCTCCTCGAAACCAGCGGGAGCCCTGTATATGTTATTTATTAATATATGGTTTGATTTTCTTTTATCATTGAGTATGGGACAGAAAAACAAATTTCTAAATTTACAAAGAACTACAATACAGGGTGTCCTCAAAAGATTGAAACGCGTTAATGTTTTTCGTGTTGGAGATAAGTAAGGAATGTAAATTGCAGAAGTGTTCAAAATAGGGTATTATTAACAAGATTTGAATAAAATGATATCAATGAAATAATCTTACTATTAATTTTCAAAATGTCATATTTTTTACACCCTTTTCCTAGGCAACCAATTCTTACTACTTTTGCGTAAAAGGTTCTCACATTGTTATTTCCAAAAGGTAATTTTCGCTTTATTTAATGACAGGAATTTTGCTATTATATAATTTAAAGAATTTTTTAAATTGCTAAATATACCACCCAAGGGACGCGTAGTGAATACCGCTGCACTAGAGAACGTTAGTAAATTAGAACATTTCCATTTAGTTCCAACAAGACCATTAAAAAAGCCTGCATAACTGTATTTTTGAAATTAACTGAATTATGAAGAGAAAAAAGCTGACTTTTGTCACTTTTTTGTAGTACTTCAAAGGCTATTTTAGCAATAAAAATAAGAACATTTCGCAAATTGATGATAGCTTTACTCAGATCAAAAATATACTAACAAAAGAGAGAAAAAACCGCGTCCCAAATATATCTAAATGAAGAATTATACAGGCATATTTTTTTTAAAAATTCAATTTTAAATCCCAGAAAAAAAGCCCAATTCACACAACATTTATTCCCTGGTCAAGTGCTTCTTTCACCTTCAATACATAACCGAGCTTTTCCAATAATTCTTCTGAAATTATTTTGAGTTCTTCGCCGCTAAATTTTTTGCTTGTATTATCTTTTATAATGCCAACTGCATATTTATTAATGTCCGCGTTTCATTTTTGTTAATATACGAGTATTATATTTTAATTACATTTACAATTTTATATATGGTCCTCATTTAAAAAGGGCCATTTTTTAATTAAGTACAATTTTTTCAATATTAAAGATACGAACATGCCGTTTTTTGTATTGATCATCTTGGAAGGGGTAAAAACCTAATTGAACAATTTTGTCGGGAGCGGTCTTGTAAAAATTTGAAAAAAAAAAAAATACTTTTCAAAAAATAGTGGGGGGTGTATTTCATTAAAATTTTATTTTCTTTAGTACTGAATTTGAATGGGAATTTAAAACAATTAGTCATCTATTGCACAGTTAGTTTCATTTATTGCGACCTATTTTTGTCGCCAAATTTAGTGATACTTCACCAAGTGACGCCACACTTTGCGAGAATTATACTCTGGCGAAAATGACTGCGTAGTTTCAAGGGTATTAGAGTAGAAACAACGGTTACAACAATCAAAGAAAATTTGCCAGAAACGACGTATTGTAAAGTTCATAAATGAAACCTGACTATAAAAAGAGAACCACCCTATAATTCAAAACTACTATATCTCATCCATTTTCTAAGATAAAGACAAAAAACAAAATCCTCCCGAATCCTTGTATCAAGGCCAAACACTTAAGGATAAAAATGTTTTTGATTTCTGATTTTCTTGTGGATCATTTTGAATTTTAAGTTTCAAGTGCCCGCCGTTTTGAAACAAGTTGGCGTGTGAAGCTGGCAAACGAACTTGTAGAGACAAATGGTAAGTCATGTTCAACTGCTCAGTTATATCCAAATCGGTTCATAAATACGAGTGCTATCGCATAACATAAAAATGACATAGAAATATATATATATATATATATATATATATATTTCTACATATATAGATTATTATTCAACATTTTACCAGTCCTTGGTGCAACATATATGAGGTCGTAGTTCAACATTTCACCTGAAGATAGTTCAATATTGTTTGGGATTTTATTCGGTATGTTGTGTAATATTTCTATTTTTTATGCTATAAATTAAATATTTAAAGGTTGTATTGTTTTTTTCCATTTCATGCCATTTGATATTATTCTGTTTTCATTTTGAAACTATTCTCTTGGTCATATTGGTTGTTTGAGTACAGGAGGAAAAAAAAAATCAGCTTTTAGCTTTTTTCTCACAGAAAACAACCGATTTGCTTATATCATTGAATTCTGTACTCGTGAAAACGTAATTCAATATATAAGCTTTTCAATTATTTTTTTCGGTATCCATTTTCTTCTTTTTTTCTTTCATATTAATTCTTATAATTAAGTATAAGGCACTTTATTTAAAACACACAGTTGTATATTATAGATTTGTGGTAGCCATTTTTATTGTCATTTCATTCATAATATTGCGGTTTTTGATGATGGTCGGTAATGTTTAATTAATGGTTATATATATATATTAATATTTTTACTGAGGTTGGTTTACTTGTCTGGGTATCACGATCGGTAAAAGTATACCGAAATTTTCCGGTATTTCTTCTCTTCGAACGTCTTTAATAATATTTTGTAATGGAAACTACCTAAAATTCAAGCATACTTCAGTCTTTTTCAGATACCATTACTATTTTCAATCAATGATAAATGCACAGTGATTTTTTATATATATATATAGGGGAGATGGGGGCACATGTGAACACGGGGCACATGTGAACATCGCAATTTTTCGATAGTTATTGTAAGTTTTTTTATTTGAAAAAAATTACTAAAGATGATAGCAGCTGTAGACATATGGTAAAAATTTTTTGAAGCTCTATGACATTTTGTTTGTCCTCTGCAGACAAAACACTGTTTTTAGATCTCAAAAGTAAAATCTTTGTTCCAAGTTAATAAGCGAATAACTTTATTTATTCATTCATTTATTTGAATTTGAGTGTTTTAACATATACTATGAATACTAATAAACATTTTTGATACAGTCCTTTTTGTTCTAAAATTGAGAAATGTTAATGATTTATCAATTTAACAGAAGCAGCAATGTGGGGCACTTGTGAACAGACTAGTTGGGGCAGATATGAACAGTTCATAAGTGCCCCAATAATCATTCTGTGATGCTGTTTCTTTCAGTTAACTTAATGAAAAATAATGTCAGTTCCATTATCTACAATTTCCTGAAATAGAAGATATTTTCCTCACACAAAGTTGATTTTGTATTGAAACTTCCACAAACACATCTTTTAGCAAATGCATAAAGAGCAACAAGCTCGTTTACGTTCAATTGTATATTAAATAAATTTAATGTTTTCTAAAATGCAATAAGTGTTATATATTATTTTACTAAACGGTTTACAACAATATTTTTTATGCATTGTTAATACAAAAGTATTACCTTGAACAACTTTGCAAATTTTTCTATTACATTTGTTCTAACCTTGCAATGATGGCTTATTTCCATCTGTAAAACAGATATGTATATGATGCTTTGAATGGAGATAGATACCAGTAATATTTTAAAAATGTAAAATTTTTAAACTGAAACTACCGTAAAATCCCGATTGTAACCCCCCCCCCCTTTCAAAAGCAAAAGAAGTTGTGTGTGTGTGTGTGTGGGGGGGAGTTATAGTCGAGATTTTTTAACCCTTCTTTATCTATAATTTACAAGTAAATAAGGCAAATACAGGAGTGAGAATCTTTCGTATTTCGCAGATTTCCGATAAATAGTATGTAAATGCCCCCTCCCTAAAATCCCCCCCCCCCAAAAAAAAACCGTTTAGCAAAATTTAAAAGTTTTAATTTCAATTCCTTCTTTATTTTTTTATTTTATTGCAACAATACTTAATGAATCATCTAAGCCTCTTCCCACCAAATCTACTTATTTTCATTTTATAATCTTTTGCTTAAACATATCACCCAGAAACTAAAGAAATGTATACATATTTTTTTCTTTGTGGTGAATTTAAAAGGTAATATAACTAATGATCACGATTACAAATGAATAACAGAATAAAAAGCATGTTAAAGGATATTTTTTCCTTGTGTTCACATGTGCCCCGCGTGTGTTCACAACTACCCCGCTGATGGGGCACATGTGAACAATTTTTTGAATTTATAAAACTATTAAAATATGTAAGAAAACTATACAAGTGATTTTAAAAAAATTACCATGTGTAAAAGAAAGTTCTGTTTACTATATTAAGTAGTTTTTGTTTATAGAAATTAATCCAGTTATGAGAAAAAGCTATATTTATGCGAACTGTTCACATGTGCCCCCATCTCCCCTATACGAAATACATTTTGTGGACTCCAAATTTTAATAGTGGTACAGAATCCCAATACTAAATTTCTATTCCTTTAAATTTTTTATAACAGTTTTGGATCTAGTGTTATTTGATGAAGTAGTATAAAAACCAACCAATGAATTCACTTCTGTAATATGAAGAACCGTGTAGATATTTCTGATTCTTTTGGTGCCTATTGTAATATTTGTCTGTGTGAATTGTAATGCTCTATTAAAAATTTCTGTTCAACGTTGAACATTTTGATGGTGAAAAAATGCATCAGAACCAAAACTGCTTCACATGAATTTTCAGAATGGTTCAAGTTTTAAATATTCTGTGGCAATATGTAAATGCCAATCAGTGCAATTCATTATATGGACTGTCAACTTTTGGTTGGAAAGAATAACTTAGGTTACATTTCGGTTCACTATTTATGCAATATTTGGTTTAATTTTTACCAGATCATTATTCAACATTTTACCAGTTCTCAGTGGAACATATATGAGGTGTAGTTCAACATTTCGCCTTATGATAGTTCAATGTTTCTCAAGATAATAAGTTCAACATATTTACTAGATGATAGTTCAATGTTTCAATAGATGATAATTCGACATTTCATCATATGATAGTTAATATTTTACCATATTTTTGTTCAACCCAAACAAGATTTTACCATCTTATGGTGGCAAATTTTGTGGAATCATGTTCAGATGAAATGGTGAAACAAATTTGAACAGTGCATATCGGCCATATTAAAGGTTGTTTGAAATTATCAGAATAATCTGAGTCTAATGTTTGGTTATTTATCTTCCCTTTCTTGCAGTTCTAATGATTAATACATATCTTCCTGGAATCATCTTCTGCATCATACTTTATGTGCAAAAGTTTCATCATTGCAACGACGTAAACAAAATGCTACCGAAACCATTCTGCAATTTTAATAGATTTTTTGGTACTTTAAACATGTTACAAATACTGCAGTAGATTCAAAGCCAAGATTCATCTCATTTTTCAATATTTATTGATATACAAGATGTTCGTAAATTGTTACAACAAAATAAAGAAAATAATAATAACAAAATAAACAAAATAAATAAACAAAATAAGGCGGATTACACATTATAATGAACAAATTATGCCCAGGAAACCACGCAATCCCCTTATTCAGTCAAACATATAGAGTGTCTCACTACCTGCCGAACTCCTAGGTTTCGTCATAATTTTGCCGATAATGAAGATATTACAACACTATTTAAGACAAATTTATTCTGCAAAATGTAAAACGGGAAAAGTTCCAAATAGCTACTATTAACAACATGCAACTACACGCTGCATAATTCAGAATGTTACTCAAAATATATACGGAGCCACTGACTGAATTAGAATGCACTTTTACTACCTTTCTTGATGTTGTCACATTTCACCCACAGCAAATGTTGCTAAGTTAATTAGTTAATTAGTTTAGAAAATGTTGCTAAACTATTTTCATTTTTGTTAAAGTTAAGAAAATTTGGGTTAAACTTGGAGTGATACACGTTGCATTTCTAATTGACTAACACCGACCTTTCGAGTCCAAACAACTCTGTGTTATAGAATCCATAATTTAGCATGTAGCTGACTGTGAATATAGATTGTTACTGACCAAATTACTATTCACAACTAGCATTTTACATGTTTCTATTAACTGTAACACAAAACAAAGTTAGTCTCGAAAATTTTCAAAAAAATATCTTTATTATTTTAAGGTATATATGAAAATTCCAGCGTTACTTCGATTGAAATTATGCTGTGTATTGTTGATTGCGTTCGTGGTTTTCTACACAAAAGTTGTTCTCGATATTCATTGCTTCATAAGTTAACAATCGTATTAGGAATTGCAATAAAAATTAAATATATTTTTTAAATATCGAAAAATTGTAAAAAACTATATAAAATATTAAAAAAACAGAAAATTTGTTTTTTAAAGATTTTGCATGATCATCACATTTAGGAAACAAAATTAATGTTATCGTCTTTCTAAAAGAACATATATACAAATACTGAAATATATATTTATTATTGATCTAAGAGATCGAAAATTTAATAAAAATACTTTGAAACTGTATTGATTACTGAGAAAGAGGAAAACCGTGTAGATTAAAGATTAAAGAGTAAAATATTTCTAACACAGTTATTTATTTATTTAACTTTCCATGTTATAAATACAGCTAGTATCTTTCTCAAGACTTATTTCCTATTTTTTTCCTTTTACTTCTGAAAATATCGATGTCTCTCTAAAGTTGTGGGCCATCGGAGAAGAACGCTCTTTCTATTTTAGATTTTTACTTTAGGATAAGATTATTTATGTTCAGGAGTAGTTAGTTAAGTAGTTTTTTAAATCCCCCAGCAAATGCATTTAACCAAATAACCGAAGTGTTTAAATTCCTGGTATATTTTTCTTTCTCGTTTTCATTGATTTCTTGTATATTTCTTTATCGGAATACTTTAGATAGTTGGAAAAATACGAAATCCCGTGAAACGTTGCTGCGAGAATTTTTAAAATGTTTATTTTTAAGCATAATTTAACAAACAATTTACAAGGTTAGCCATAATTTAACTCCTGCATTTTAAAATTCAATACAGTGCGTTAGAAATTATAAGACCGCTTTGATTTTGAAAATTATGAAGTAAAAAAAGGTTCTAATTATAGTTTAAACACATGAGATATCAAAATACAGCATATTTATTAAAATTAGTTCGCAATAATTTTAAATAATGCAATAAATATTTATGTTAACAAAAATATAAGCAATGATTGAAAAATACACTTAACAAAATATAAGACTACTTGTCTGAAATCAAAAATAATATGTAAATTAATACGATATTGGTCCTCTGTTTTTCCTTATAATCTCAAACACTCTGTTTTTCATAGAAATGACCAGGTGATTAAGTACAGATTAAGAAATATTGTGCCATTCTTTTACGATGGCTAATTCTAGTTCATTGGCAGATAAAAACTGTTTATTATTAGCATAAACTTTGTGATTTAATACACCCCAAAGATTTTCCATAGGGCTCAAGTTTGGACTTCGACTTGGCCATGATAAAACATGTATTATTTCTTTTTTAAACTATTGCTGGGTGGATTTAGACACATGGCAATAAGCATTGTCCTGCTGAAACACGCGGTTAACACCACCTAAAAAAAGGTCCAAACGGTATCAAATTATATTATAACATAGCCTGCTGTTGCGCAGAATTCATACGTTCCGAAAATTCGGGTTAAATCGCATAATCCATCATGACTAACAACTCCCCAAACCACTATTGATACTCTTCCCATTTGTCGACTGAAGCATGTTTCGGTTCTTTCCTCAAATCATGCCAATAGTGTTTATAACCATCCGGACCGTCAAGATTTTTTTTTTTTTTTTTTTTTTTTTTTTTTTTTTTTTTTGTCATCTGAAAATATCACTTGTTTCAATTTCTTACGCCACGACATTACATTTTTAGCCCAATTCATTCTTTCTTCTTTATTATGTTTCACTAATCTCGGTTTTTTTTCCACAGTTTCATACATTTTGCATTAGTATTTGATTTCAGACTCTTCCAAACTGTTACGTGTGAGGTTCTTTTGCTGAAACGGTTCGAAATTTTCCGAGTTGAAAAATCTTTTTGAGTTGATAATCGAAATATTTGTCGATCATCGCGTGCTGTAAAAATCCTTTTTCTATCAGATAGTTTAGTTTTATTTGAATCCTTTTTTCTAATTATTTCATTGTGAATGGCAGTTTTAGAACGCTTCATTAACTGAGCTATTTCTCGCTGAGATTTACCAACACCCTTACAAAACCAAATTTTTCTTACTTCGGTCGCAGTACAACTCTTTACCCGGCGGCATCTTCAAATATATCGTAAAGAACACTATCTAAACCTGCACCTTTGCTTCTCCGGAATACTTTCACGATATACGCACGTTTTATAATGATTCTGATGTGACGTGTAATATGCTAATTTTCTCAGATAGTCTTATAATTTCTTAACAGTCACCCTATTTACGTTTTAAAAAAATTAGAATGTTTTAATAAAATGTAACTTAAATTTTAATGTAGCAATTGTTGCAAAAAACATTCTACGATTAGTTCTGAATACGTACGTTAAAAATTTGCATATTGTGTCTTCTTCTTCAGAAGTGCACCAATTCGTTAGTGGTCTTATAATTTCTTAACGTTTTGTATAAAATCAAGTAATTGACGTACAAGCGTCCGATTGGACAGATAGGCTTCGTTTAATAAGAATTTTTGTTTCAGTAAACAGATAGGGGAACGTCCATTTGTTACTCTTGTGATAATTAGAGCAAATTTTTATATATAATTCCAATTGTTTTACTACAAAATATAATTAAGATAAAAATTGATGCAACCAGCTAAATTCCACTGTGTTCCACACACAAACATATATCTAATTTCTAACACAAAGCCTTTTACTTGTGTATATATTAAATGATTCTTGTGACACTCTGGTCACAAGAGTAACAAAATTTTGATTGATTATATAGACAAGGGAAATGTTTTTTGTTACAAATTAGATATATTTTATGCGAGTGGAATACAGTTGTATTTAACTGGTTATATCAATTTTTGTTTTAATTATATTTTGTAATAAAATAATTGGAAGTATTTGTGAAAATTTGCTCTAATGGTCACAAGAGTAACAATGGACGTTCCCATAGTTTTAATTCCAGACTTTGCCGATAAATTTTGATATGCATAAGAAAAGGAGAAGAAAGCATGAAAAACACAAATCAAGCATATAAAGCGTTTATTTTAACACAGGAAGCTGCGGAGCACTTTCATTTTGCATTTCCAACCAGCCATATTTCAGCAGTTGTTCATACTTTTACTCTGCCTTCATAGATATAACGTTATCTATCGCAAAATTTGGAATCAAACCTTTTATTTTTTGAATGATTTTTTTTTTTTACAGTAGGAAACACTTTAGCCCAAACCGCTCATTTAAACGTCAATTATTTTATTTTATATTGAAATTTGAAGTGTATCAGTTAATTTATGGTCATCATGCGTAATGATGTAACCAAAATGGAAAGCTCAATGGGCGTAGTATGAAGGTAAAGTAATTAAGCTTTACCGATCCGTGCAGGTCTGTAATTGTTGAACTGGTCAGAACGAGAGAAGCCTCAAGCTGATGTTCATTCGGTAGTTTACGCACGGCCCGAGTGCGAAGACTGCGTAAGATTTGAAAGTTTTTCTTTGAAGGAATTAGGGAATTCGGCCATTTCTCTTAACCTTTTCAAGGGCTGTGGTCACACGGCGTGACCACATAATCCTAATTACACACTGACAAACAGCACCAAGAATATTTTAATAAAATTTTTCTTTTATAATGAAAGTTTAGAATTTTTTTCTGAGAAATTCGTTTGTAAATGCTGGTGTCAGTCAATCATTTCTTCATTTTGCGAACATAAATTTTCTGCGCATGAAACAGTGAAAGTACGGGGTGTTTCTAAATGAATATCGGAGTGTTAAAGCTTGGTAGTATTTATTACATAAAACTTAAAATTATAATTAATTCATAAAATTAAAGAGCAACTCAAACAGTTTTACCTACAAGCTTACAAGTGTTCAATGTGAGCAGCTTTCGTCACGCGGTACACATCAACTCGATAGCTCAGTTCTTCCCAAACGTTGATTAGCAAAGAAGTTCTGTTCAGACGCTTACCCGATCTGGCACCATGTGATTTCTACCTGTGGGGGTTCATAAAGGATCGCGTGTATGTGCCTCCACTACCAGCTGACCATTGCAGCTGTTGCAACAACGACCCTACAAACACTAATCAATGTTTGGGAAGAACTAAGCTATCGACTTGATGTGAGCCGTGTGAAGAAAGTTGCTCACATTGAACAGTTGTAAGCTTGTAGGTAAAACTGTTTGAGTTGCTCTTTCATTCCATGTATTAATTATAATTTTAATTTTATGTAATAAATACTACCAGGTGTTAAAACCCCGATATCCAATTAGAAACACCCCGTATTATTACAGGAGGCATTGTCCAGCGCATTGAGAACTCGTGAGTTGAGATAACAATTGCCGCTTGAGCTTGAACTGCTACATTACATAAATATGAAATTTTTTCTCAAGACGATCAATCAAATATAAAGAGGAGTATATATTTTTATATTTATGGAAATAAGTTATAAAACTGGTCTGTAAATATTTTTTTTTTTTTTACGTAATCCCCTAGCTTCAAAACGCTTTTTCTTAGTGGGTTGGTCATCATATTTGGTTGTCCAGAAATTTCGTGCCGATTTTGAAGGAAAATGGAAACGCAGAAGACTTAAATTTTAGTATACATTTATTAAATTATATATATACCAGTCTGTTCTACAACCTTCTCCCATCTGTCCAGAAGTCTCATGATGCACTCTTTATTGGAAAATTCTGATTTGATGGCAAAATATTTATCGGGATGCTTTTTTGTGTCATTCAAAGAACCTTTTTTTTTTCTTTGCGAAGAGAATTTTTGAGAACAACTAACAAAGAGTTGTCGGGCGGAGTAATACCCGAAGAGTAGGGAGGGAGTTTCAGAAAGTGTCAAACGAATGCAAGGAGTTTGTTTATAACAGTCAAAATTTGTCCCAAAAGATTGTTTCTCAATTCACCTGATATTTTAAAATTCATCCCGCACCACTTTTTGAAAATAAAAATCTTTCACATATACTTTGACAACATCTGCAAAATAAACATATCATAAAAGTATTTTTTAAAATAGTGGTACGAATAGAATATAAAAATAGTTACCAGCGGGCGCCCTGCCCATTACCTGACGTAACGCAACATTCCAGACCGCATTTCCATCTGCGAAAAAGATCCTTTTTTGAAAAGATTGGTTACCGTGGACGAAAGTTGGATACTTTATAACAAACTTTGACGCAAACAATCCTGATCCAGCCGAGACATAGGTCCCATTACTGTCGCTAAAGCCAGATTCTACAAGAAGAAAGGGCTGCTGTCCATTTGATGGGATTAGTTCTAATACACGCCACTTCCACCAAACCATACCATCAACTCTGAAAACTACTGCTCGCAACTCGACGAACTGAAGGCAGCAATAGCCAGAAAACACACCGAATTAGCAAACAGACGAAGTGTTGTCTTCCATTATGACAACATCAGACCACTCGTATCTTTGACTGTCAGAAATAAACTCCTTGCATTCGATTGCTTCCCGCTACTCTCCGGGCATTGCTCCATCCGACTACTATTTGTTTCAAAAATTCCTTTCGCACGAAAAGAATTGACACTTTGAATAACGTTAAAAATACCCTCGATAAGTATTTTGACAGAAGATCACAAATGTTTTGCAAAGAAGATATTATGTGACTTTTGAACTGATGGAAGAAGGTTGTAGAATAGAATGGCACCCATATAATTTAATAAATGTACTAGCTGACCCGCCCGGCGTTGCCAGGGCCCATAATAATATTCTTAAATGAATCTGAAATTTTTATAGCAGGTCCGTACACAGGGGTGTGTGTGTGGGGGGGGGGGGGGAGACGATGCAAATTATCAGGGCCCGTCTCTTGTTCAGTTCCAAAATTGTGTAAAGTCACAAGTTAAGTTTTTTAATTTTATATGTCTCATACTTTAAACTTTTTTATTCCAAATTAAGATTACTATATAGATTTTTTTTTTTAAGTACCATCCAGCAAATGTATTTCCTAATAGAGTAAAGCCTGTTTATAACGGAATCCTGCAATAAACGAAAAAGAAAGTTCTAGCTCCCCCCTCCCTCAAAAAATGCTATTATGCTTTCTTCCATTTAAATAATCTTCATAAAACGGAATTTATCACTGGTCGTTTTCGTTTCCGTCTAAGCAGGATTTATTGTATCTTACTTCTTGTGGGACCGTGATAATATTCTTAAATGAACCTGAAATTTGTATCGCAGGTCCGTACAGTCAAATCTTCCCGTCCGTACAAACCAGTCCGTACACAATTACTTTAACGTTATGACAACATTTTGTAAATTTGCTGCTGTTTAATTCACATTTCCAATACAGTGCTTTGCAGAAATTGCACGTTTCACTCAAAGTCCCACAGTTATGACCCGGAATGTTTAAATCCGAAATTTGGATTTCAGAAGCAAAGCGTGCATGCTACGGTAATTAAGCCTATTTTGGCGATCGCTTAATGGCGTTCACGATCCAATCTATTTCGATTTCAAATCTATTTCGATTCGATTCGAATTCGGCTTGTTCTTCACTTTCAAGCATTCACCGATACCTTTTACGGGCATTTCAAATGATATTCGAAGCTCCATAATTGCAGCGAACCATATTGCAGCGAAAGAGCGAAACGTAAATAAACCCGATCGCCCTAAATCCTGCCAAAGGACTTTTACACAATAACAAATGAGATGCGTTTCTCGGGAGTTGCCATTAAACAATAACAAATAATCTCGATTTCTGTGCCACGTACGTTAGCGCAATATATGTATATATATATATATATATAGGTACTAAATTTTAAATCTTCTGCGCTTCATTTTTCCTTCAAAATCGGCACGACCCAGTAGAATGAAGGTGCTGATTGTCAAGGTGACTGCGGATGGTAACAACACCATTATGGGTTCGAAATTTCGAATTTTGGATGCAGCTTAACGTATTTTTTATAAAAAAGAAAACTTGCTTTGTTAGTAATCGATATTAAAAGTAAAATTGCAATTTTTAAATCACAGAAATAGAGCACTCCATAGCAAGTAGACAATAACAAAAACTTAAGATTTTTTTTTTTTTTTTTTTTTTTTTTTTTTTTTTTTTTTCAGAATACTATTTTTAAAATCGAGGAACATTCTACCTCCCCCAATCTTTAATTAATCAACTTTTTGAAAATCAATCATCACCTTTAAATTTAAGTGAAATATGTAGAGTTTTCTCGAAGTGTTGAAATCTCGCTTTTTCGTGTCTTTCAAGTAATAATATTTTTTGGTTGGAAATTTACATTTTACTTTCAATTGATGCCATTTCACTAAAGATGAATATTTTTTAAAACTGCTACTTATTTCACAAGCTCTTGAGCCAAAAAAAAAACTTCAGTAAAATATTTTACGAATTATGAATGTCTGAAATTTGGAATTCCCAATGTTAAATTTATTTGCCATAATAAATTTAACAATAAATAATTTGCGAAATAATTTTAAATGTGAATAGTTTTTTAAGCATATCTAGTAAACAACTTGGTCTAATTAGACCAAGTTGAATGGTCTAATTAGACCATCGAATTTTATGACAATCAAAGGTACGAGCTCATTAATTAGCTCATTAATGAGCGAAATTTTTGGATTCTCATATTTGAAGCTGCTAGAAATCGATTTCTGTTCTATTAATAGCTTACTATTAATATAGTTTTCAAAAATTAAATTGAAAATAAATTTTTGAAAACATGTTTGAACGTCGATATGTGTAAACAACAGTTTTGTTTTTCGATTGATATTTGTACTGACGAGGAGCTTCTATAAACCTTGAAACGTTTACTGTAATTGATATTAATATGTTTTCTAGTTTTATTAAATGTCTGATTTTAAATGTCCTTAATTTTGAAATTACAATTCAGGCGTAATATGTTTTGTTATTTTAGATTATAAATGAATTTTAAATAAAAAATTTCAAATTTTAAACCTTCATAATTCCGAAACTTTAGGAACCGAAGGTCTTACGTTTTGGTATCCTAAGGTAAAAGTTACGTAAAAATCCAAACATGATGGGAAAATTAGGTGTCCTTATTATTGAAAACTTCAGAGTTTGGTACAATTTTAGTTTGAATATGACCACTGACGCTTATTTTTTAAAACCTAAATCGAAAGAAGTCCCATCCAGTCGAATGATCATTTTCGTTTTTTTCTGCGAATATTTAGTGATCACAATGTAAAGTGTTTATATTTTCGGTTTGTCTGTATGCCGCCTACCCATGTTCTAACTCCCGTAAATATACTCGGAATGCCATATAATCTATGTGTTATCAATGCTGTAGCAGAGTCGCTTTGAACGTGAAGTGTGTCGCATTTATAGTTTGCATACAGGGTCACTCAAAACGATTTTGTTACATTATTTTATATGAGAAAAACCGTTTGCAGTGTGTTTTAATGATATTACACTGTTAAAAACATAATGAAAGATATGAATTTCTTAACACATTAAAACATGCTTCTGTAGAATATGGAGTGCAAAGCATTCCTAATTTAATTACAGGATCCCACAAAATTAATACAGAGCTGTATAAAATAATTCGAGTACATATCCATAGTTTGACAGAATTTTCTATTGCTGAATATTCGATTGTATTATGCTTTTTCTAACTAAACTAAAATATAGCATACTATGTAGAGTAATGCTAAAAATGTGCTAAATTTTGGTTATTGTTAAGTATACATATTTAACAATGCAGTTGATACTTCGTTTAAAACAATGTGAAGTATGCGAGCAACTATTTAGTGTTGTGTTAATTACGCAAATAAGTAACGACTATCGAT
The DNA here is from genome assembly GCA_963932465.1 of Maratus speciosus. Classification (NCBI taxonomy): domain Eukaryota; kingdom Metazoa; phylum Arthropoda; class Arachnida; order Araneae; family Salticidae; genus Maratus; species Maratus speciosus. Next base: position 538,978,873 of record OZ010796.1, read on the forward strand.
CAATGTTAAACTTCTTCAAAATAACTACGCGAACGCAATTTTAATTCCACACATAGTTTTTATCCGTTCTCCACTTTTAATTAGTTTTTCTTCACTTTTTAGTTTGGTTTAATTCTTGCACGTTAATTTTTTTAGGTACATGCAGGATTAAAAAAATAGTGAAGTTTATTACAGCTCCCATAGTATCAATTTTATCAATAAAAATTATTAGTTTACCCAGCTCTTTCTTAAGTTTATCAGTTTACTCAGCTGTAGCTTAAACGCAAATATATTGAGTAAATTTCAAAAAAGAAAGAGAAAGTAAAAACAAATATTTTCTTATTTAACTATGAAATATTTTATCAATATCCACTTGGGGACATAAATATTGCTTGGCATTACTTAAAAAATATTAGGAGAAATGATTTTTTAGTGGTGTAAGTACACTGTTAAGATAACTTCTAGAGTCTAACTTGACTCTTTAATTAATGGTTTTTTAATTAAATTCTTTAAAAAATGGCTTATTGTGATCACTTCGTTTATATAGGGGTAGCTCCGGACACATAAACTAAACTCATGAAATTTTAAAAATGAACAGAATTAAACTTTTATTTTGAAACTAGAAATTAAATACAACATATATCCTATAATTTTAATTAAGTAACAATCAGATAGTTTCCTTATTTTAGCTTAAATCAATTAATCTTTAATTTTTGACAAATATTTTTTGGCGGGTAGCCCCGGACATACATAATTAATAATAACCAAGCCGATCTTTGCCCTTACACACGTCGCAATTAGTAGTACGGCTGCGTAAGTAGATAAATAGTAATAAGTAGTAAGGATGTCTACACATGCTTCATGCACCCAGTCTTTACATTTATGACATTGTATCCAGTATTCTTCAAAAGTTTCTCCACAAATGATGCATTCTATTTCCTGCTCCTTTGTCAAATTCTGAATTAAAGATGGGAAATAGAGTTACTTTTGGTTAACAGGTTGCATCGTTCCACGCTTGCACACGTCACAGGTTCCAACAACCTGTTATTTTTTTAACGTATAATTAATGGCTGTGTATGATGTCAACGGGTGTTTTAATTAGAAGGCATTTAAACAAAATGTTTGAAATAATTTTGGGACGTACGTATAGTCACTTTTTGTGTTAAGGTGAATCCACACCATTAAAATCAGTTTTTGTTTAAAAACTTAATTTTTACAGGACAAAACTTACCTAATTATGATACTTTTAATTTTATGCATTTTCAACATTTCTGGCACTAAAAACACGTTTTTTGTTTACGTTGACAAAAACGTCGAAAATTCATGAAGTTCTAAGTATTATAACTCAATAAGTTTTAGCTGTAGGTAAATACAATTTTTACTGTTTAAGTGGTTAGAACATGGAGAAACTTTTTCTGAATGAAGCTTATAGGACCCAGACGTTGTGAAAAAATTTTAATTTGTTAACTAGCGCAAATTGGATTTTAAATTATGCATAACAAAATCTGAAACATTTTTGGAATCGGAACAATACCACTAAAACTAAAGATTTAGAAATTAGCTTTGGTAAACGATAAGAAGAGATACCCTGTATAAAAATAAACACAGTTTTAACAACATCATTTGTAATAAAAAAAAATAAAAAAAAATTCCCGATTTCGTTGCTACCATTGTGTATTAGCGCATATGCATAGCGAAAACCACAAGAACATGAAAATATTATTTATACATTTTTAGTCAGATGCAATTTATCAATGTAATAATAAAAACGTATTTTTCCATATTTGGTGACTAAAAATCACAAAATTCATTAAATTGCAAGTATTTTAACTCAGTTAGTTTTGGCCATAGAAGAATAAATTTTTAGTCTTTTACATCATAAAACATAGAGAAGCTTATAAGCCCCAGATACTGTAAAAAAAATTTAATTTCTTAAGTATTTAAAAATCAGCTGTTTTAACGTAAATCGATTTTTATATGATACAGAACAAAATTTGAAACACTTTTGCAATTAGAACTACACCTCTAAAACTAATGGTTTAGAAATTAGCTTTTGGCAAACGATAAGAAAAGACATACTATATAAAAATAAACACTTCTTTAACATCATGATTTATAAAAAAATAAATTTGATCCCCGACTTCCTTGCAGCCATATTTATCAACGTCTATCCCAAGATGATGCACAAAAACCGTAAAATGTTATTTATACACTTTTAATTAAAAGCAATTTATCCGAAGAGATTTTTATTACGTTTTTCCAATTAGTTACAATTGTATTAAAATTAAAAGCTCGCACAAATAATGCGATGCTATTGTCTTTCTTTTATTTACAGTGAAATAAAATCACAGAAATAAAAATGTTTCTAGCTCTTATTTTCTAAAAACACAGTATTGAGAAACTAATAAATAAATAATAAAAACACACGCCCCCCATTCTAAAAAAAAATCCACTGTCAAATAAAAAAAGAAAAAACCTGTCGAACTCCATGAGCAATATTCCTTTTAAACATTCAAATTCAAAGAAACCACTAGCCCGATCAAAAATGGCTACCGCAATAACTGTGTCAAAAATGCAACGAAATCAAAATCATTCCCATCCTCTAATCCTTTTTAAACATTTTAACCCAAATAAACCACTACCTGGTCAAAAATGGCTAACGAGCTAACTCTGCAATGCAACGAATTCGGAATTATCCCCATTCTCTGATATCCTTTATTAAAAAACACGTTTTACTTTTCATTCCAATAAATCTCATCAACTAAAATGATGTTATTCACTACTATTTATCTGTACAACAAATTACAACAGTTTAACGTATATCAGTGTGATGTGTTAAAAAATATTTTGTCTTCGTATTGAGTTAAAACAGTTACAGTATTAGAAGATAGATAGATTTTAAGATTTTTAATATCTTCCCAGATATGACGAGTAATGTTTACTACGAGGATCTATATATATATATTACGTTATCGTACGTGGCACAGAAATCGCGATTATTTGTTAATTGTTTAATGGCAATGGCTGAATGAAACGCATCTCATTGGTTATTGAATTTATTAATACATCTCCATTCCTATAAGGGGTTTACCATAGGGGGGTGGGGGGGTCCCTGTTGTGTTGCCACATTCCGCCAAGTTTGCCGCCAACTTGGCGATATATTGCCAAATTCTTTGCTAAATTCATAGACTTCCATTGTAAACCCATGGAGAAAAGAGATAGATGGTGATGCAGTAAGGTGGGTGGGGGTGACGCCAAAAAAGTAGCCCTAAAATCAGCTACAGCCGGCCCAAACACAAGCATGTTCTTTCACGAAAAAAAGAAGAAAACTTTTAGTAATACAGTTTTTAATTCATAATACAATGGAATGCTGCTTTAGAATGTTTAAAAATAAGCAGATCACTTTCACTTAGAGAAAAAAAATGCACGGTTGATGTCAAAAAATTCGGTCCCTATTCCTGTTGTTTGTTTTATTTGGGCCGAGTGAGATTATTTAAATTTGAGCGAAACTCGCATCATATTGCAAATCGTTTTTACGGCATACTACATCTCCATATATCTCTCTCCTCCATGTTGTAAACCAATAGGGTTTACTTGCTTACAGAAAATCATCAAATTTAGATATTTTAATGCAACAAAAACTAACATTAGCTTAAGGGTTTATATTAATTATATTTAAGGGTGTCCAAATAAATTAAATTATGAATAAAAGTAACATGATACAATGATTAGCATTCTTTACCAAACATAAAATTTAAGGGAGACCAAACTGGTTGCCAAGGGCGGCTAGTTTTTTTTATTCCCTTGTTGCTCGTATGAACCGAGTTCGACAGCATATATATATACAGGGTGATTCATAAATATCGAAACAATAGGCTATCTCCTTAAATATTGCCCCTAGGCACACACTTCCAATTGCAAAGTTTCATAAAAAAAGGTGCAAAATTTGATGAGATACGTTTCAACTCCATGGGGGGTCTATATGGGAAAATACAAAAATTAAATTTTTATACAGCCCCCGTAGAGTAAAATTCCCAATTCGGAAAATTTTCCTTATCCATTACTGAATTAAACACAAAAAAAATCATCTCGATATCTTCAAAATTCGCATAGATATCAAAATCCAAAATTTGTGACTTACACCATTTATCCATGCCTCTGAGTGACGAGTTTTTGACTCATTTTGAATGCAAGTCAGGGATCATCCACAAATTGTACATTATTAAAAGTCGATATAAGACAGTGCCTCTCCTTTGGACATAAAATAGGCAAAGTATAGATTTTACGTTAAACCTGTTTTCAAAGTATGCTGGTGGTCTGCACGGGTCGAAATAACTAGATCCGGTCCCGAACCGACCCATAGGAAAAAAAAGTTCGGCCCTGCCTAGAAAAAAGTTCAAATCGTAGCCTGGCTCGGCCTGACTGAATTTCTACATAGTTTTTTACATCGATATGGTTAAAAGTTGTTTCATATGGAGGAGCTCTGACCAAAAATACTTATTATATCTTTTCTTTTTTCATGTTTATAATTATTATTTTTAAAGAAGCGTCGAAAGCTGTGATTATTTGTTTTATTAATGAATCTCTATTTATATGTAAATGATTCACTTCTCCTTTAATATCGTTAATCCATATTCCATGTGCTGGAAACATTGAAAAATGCTATAAAGTAAAATCTTTTAAGATGGAATCACATAGGAAAGAAAAAAAAGCGTTATAGACAAGTTCCTTCTTAGGAGTTGTAAATGTAGTCTATTTTTCTCAGATATTATTATATTCATTTTCCATGGATCAACAGATTTTTCCTTTTAAGAAAGAATTTCGTCATAGGGAGGTTTTTTTCACTACTTTTAGTGTATTTTAATTGTTTTGCCTTAAAATCTACTATCCTTTAAAAAATATGAATTTTAAAGTTTTATTGTAAAGTAATGGCCATTTAAAAATATATGCATTTGTTATAAATATTTTTGACTGAGCCAAATTTTAGTTATTTTTGCACGGATTAGGGCAGTCAGAGATAATGATTTTAATACGGGTTGTCTCCCGAGATCGGGACTTACAATTTAGCCCAGGGGAGACCTAGGAACAAGGAAACCAGTCTTGGTTCGGTATAACCAGTGGCCGAGAAGTTCTGCTGTCAAAGCTGGTAGACGGGAGGTTCTGGGTTCGAACCCAATCGCGCCCTTCGCCCTAGTCGTTCGGAGTTTTCAGTGGTTTTCTTCGAACCTTGGCTATCCTTGCGCAAATACGGGTTAGGTTCCCTCAGAAAGACCTCCACGGAAGGCCCTCTCCCCTCATTCGGGCCCATATCCCTCGTGTAGATAATTGGCCGTCATAAATCACACCAACACCCGGTTCGATATGAAAAAAATCTCTTCAGAAAAAAGTCGCCAATCCCGGGTCTGACCTGTCCCGGCCCCAGAATACAGACTTTTTTAACGGCCTCACCGGGATGATAGAAAACCTGAATTTGTGAAGGCTAAAATTATGATCTTAACCGATTAGGCCGATTAACTCTTAATCGGCACGTTTGAAATTATACTTTTAACATTTGTTTATGGACATTTAAATAGTAGAAAAAGGAGGTGGAAACGGCAAAAGTTAAACTGAATAGGAAGTTTAAGCTGCAGAAACAAGTTACTTTTTCACGTGCAATTTTTTAAAAAGCATTTAAACATTTTATTAGGAGCCAATCAATTTTTAAAACTTTAAATGCGTTTTTCTGCATGATGTATTTTTTTCTTTTTACCATTTCACGTCTTTAAATCATTATAAGTCGAGAATCGTAAATAAAAAAGGTGCAAACTTGCAACATGTCTTTTTTGATTATTTTTCATTAATTTTGTTTCGGCAAATTTGAAAAAAATTTACTTTTGAAAATATGAATTTTTAAGTTACATATTTTTTTTAAATAAATATTTTTAATATTTTTAAAATTAATATTTAAAAAAATCCTGAAACAAAACTAAAATTATACTTTCCTCTTTAATTAAATGAAAAAAAATTTGAAATCCGATGAATAATGTTTCGAGTTATAAAGATTTTAAATTAAATCCGCTTAAAAAAATACTACTAATCATTTAAATTTTTTAAAAACTTTATGAGAAATATTAGGATGTGATTTTGTTTGCAAATTACATGGTTAACCATCACAAAAAAGAAAAAAAAAAATCAAAATTCTAACTCAAAAAATATATTTTGTACATGTTTCCTAGAACTGTTAAAGTAACATTGTTTCTTGGACTGCGCGCATTTCAATTTGTGTCTAATCCCTTAAAACCTGATGAATTATTTAAACGGCCATAACTCTGCGAGTTTTTCAGATATGAATATGCAATTTTTTGTGTTTAATTCAGGAATGGATAAGGAAAGTTCTCCTGATTGGAATTTTTACACTACGGGGGCCGTATAAAAATTTAATTTTCGTATTTTTTCAAATAGACCCCCCATGAAGCTGAAACTTATGTAATTAAATTTTGCACCTTTTTTATGAAACTTTGCAATTGGAAGTATGGGTCTAGGGGCAATATTTAAGGAAATAACCTATTGTTTCGATATTTATGAATCACCCTCTATATAATAATGGAAAACCTTGTCATCACGACAACGCCCGAAATACTGAACCAATTCGAACCTAAAGGGAACAATGTATTGATATTGCAAGTATCTTGAATGTGTTCGTTAATCAAGTATATAGCTCTTACAGGTCGATTATAGGGATACACAAAAGCAAAATATGCAAAACTTGTCATGACGATAACATCAGAAAAATTGTACCAATATAACGCAATTGTGATAGTGTATTGACCTTGCAAGTATCTTAGATGAGTTTGTTTATCAAGTATGCAATTATTATAGTTCGTTATAGGAACACACAGAAGCGAACTATACAATACATTACATCACGATATCGTCCAAAATATTGATCCAATTTGAACCTCATTAGAACTAGTTGGATGTGCCAATCTCAAAACTTTCTTCTATCTCATATATTTTAATATTTCAAAATGTTGTTACAAATGTCAATATTTCATTTTTATTAGTTCAACACTATATCAACTTTGACTTTCATCTTAAATTTCTGCGTCAGTCAATTAATCGGTGTAACAAGTAAAATTTAATTTAAAAAATAAAAAAAACAGACTGAGTAAAAAGTGAACAAATTGATTATTTCTCATCAATGTGAAACTATTTTTTATATTACTTACGTATTTTTTTTTTATTATTTACTTGTATTGATGAATTTTAAGTTTTGTTTAATTGTTAGTTCCTATCTCTAAACACTGTTTTGATGAGGTCTATAGATGTCTATGAAGATTAGAGTTGCCGTAAAGCTAGAGATCCTACCCACACAATTTCCAAGTTGTATATTTTTTAAACGGAGTTTCTTACTGAAAAATAGTCAATGAAACATCGTCTTCATTTTGAAAGACCTATCCAATGATACGCCACTCAATATCGAGCGTAAAAAATTTTTTCGTCTCTACCGCCATTTTGAATTTATAAAAACGAAACCTAGCCTATAACCATCGGACGGTTAAGACGAATCGATTGAGACCTCATTCATTAAAATCCATACAGCCGTTGGGATATTTCGAGGGTATAAAGAAATCCACGTACCCATATACGCGTGAAACACATAACCCTTCTTGGTAGTCGGGTAAAAAGAGTTAATTTCTATTATGATATTTATTAAAAGCAATATTTTTTCGTTATTCTGTTGTATATCAGCTGTTCGCAAATAGTCGGCGTATCAGGATGGGAAGTTCGAGTCGATTCACGAGACACCGGTGTACGATAAGACCATAAAAAATCAAGAACATTAGACAAAAATTGCTATTATAGTGCCCCCTTTTGGCGGAATATTTTCAAATTCAGGGAGGACCTTCTTGCCATTTCCGGAAATGTACACAAAAAATTTGGTTCAATTCTAAGCATAACTTCATACAATTTTCGATGGTACAATACTCAAAATGCACAAAAAGCGGACAAAAATCGCTATTACAGCGCCACCTACCGGCGGATATTTTCGAAATTCAGGGAGGACCTTCTTGCCATGGTCAAAAACATACACAGAAAATTTGGTTCAATACTATGCATAACTTCATACACTTCTTGGTGGTACAATATTCAAAATGCGCAAAATTCGCTATTACAGCGCCCCCTACCGGCGGCTTTTTTCCAAATTAAGGGAGGACCTTCTTGCCGTAGCCAAAAACTTAAAAAAAAAAAATTGGTTGAATTCTATACTTAACTTCATACACTTTTTGATGGTACAATGGTGACACACGGACAGACAGACATTTTGTATAAACATGTTTTTTGTGATCGCTAACCCCTAAAACGTGTAAATCCGTTGAAAACCGGAAGTCGAAAAAAATTTCGATTACAATACTTTCTTCTATTGAAGATAAAAGAAAGCAATAATGTACTGATCTTGCAATCATCTTGGATGAGTTCATTAATCAAGCATGTAGCTTTTTATAGTTCATTTTCAGGGACACACAATGTTTTCAATGATGGAATTTACTGAAAGATTTGAGTTCGAACCTCGTTTGAATGTCGGAAATATATTACAGTTCATGGGCGATTTTTAAAGTATGTTTTCAACATATTTTTAGCATTTTTTGTGTAAGTGCCAGAAATTCATTCAATTATATTTGGTAAGCTAAATTTTAAATTTACCTGTAATTTACCTTCCTCATCAAAATAGTGAAATTAGACCGATTTCTTTAATTACGCGGAATTAAATCAATTTCATTAATTTGTATTAAATCTCATGTATGTGCCTTTAAATGTAAAAACAAAGAAATCAATCTATTCTTCCGACTGAACAGGAAGGACTTTTTTAAAAACACTTTTGTATCATATACGAATACATTGCATGCACAGATGGATAACTCTAAAGAAAGCGTTACTTTTGGGGTTTGTGGTAGTTAAATTTTGAGAGAATTTTTTCCTTTAAAAATATTTAGATATTTTACATGATTGAAAATTATTATAAATACACATTATTTTTTTAAAAGGACGAATGAACATTTGTGGATTTGTAATTTTATTAATTTTTTTAATGAACCCACGGATACTTGTATACCTCCGTTACTTATCACAATTTTTTTCTATTGACATTTTCACTTACTTTTTGAATGTGACAAATGTATTATTCTCCCAATAAAATAATTCACACAGTTTAAAGAAAATATTGAAATCATGATTCGTGTGTGTGCGTGACAATGAACACGATAACACCCAAACGGTACTTCCTATTGAAATCCCATTGGGCAAATATATTATAGACTACGGTTGTTAGAACTGTATAGATTTTCGCAAAAATCGGTCGACTGATTAGATAGTATTTATTCCATTTTAGACCATTATCAAACCATTCTATCAGGAAAATCACCTAAGAAATGTAATAGAGTGTAACTGATACTTATCACAGCGAAGCTACCAGGTATTACGGGCGCTGAGGTTACCCTCCATTTCCAAAAGGTCCAGTGTTCGAATACACCCCATTTCATTGTATGAGACATTTATAAACCCCTCTTTTTTTACTTACTGTGCACGTACATCCTTATTTAATAAATCTTTCAAATTTTAATCTTTGAAAAATATTCGCCAATCATGTTTATCATTGTCAATGGTCAATCGCGTTCAAAGCAGTAATTTAATATACATTTATTAATTATATATACCATCCTTAAAAAATGGTAAATATTATAAAATCAAACTAAAATAATACAAAACAATAGTTTTCTATATCTTTATTAAACACATAACATTAAATTGACGGTTTTTAGCTGTGAAAGATATTTACGATGTTAGTTTTATTTTTGGCTGTATGCTATATCCTCCGAAATGAATATGATATATGAGGGACTCACAACCATAGTAAACCAAGTCCATTTTGAAAAAAAAAAATGAGATAGTCCATTTAGAAGAGGCATAAAATCTGTTTCATCCACTCCGACAGTAAACCAAGTCAGTAAACAGACATATATCAGGAAGTATTTGAAAGCAGACTTGGCGCACTGTGGGAGTGGATAAAACAGATTTTATGCACCTTCTAAATGGATTACCTCATTTTTTTTTTCAAAATGGACTTCGTGTACCATGGTTGTGAGCCCCTCATAAATATCCCGGGATAGTATTGGTACAATTATACGTTCCTCACGTGTCGGGTGGCTAGCATAGTACAGGTACTATACGCGTTCTGATCATGTTAAATATTTATTTTTTATTGCATAATATTACCGCAGTTTTTTTCTACATCTTATATTTCCCATTTTGTATGTACCATAACTTTTCATCATGGTGCATAAAAGTAAAATATATTTCACATATTTTTACCTAATTACCTATCTTATGCAAAAAAAAAAAAAAAAAAAAAAAAAAAAAAAAAAAAAAAAAAAAAAAAAAAATAATAATAATAATAATAATAATAATAATAATAATAAAATAAAAAAAAATTAATAAAATGATAAGACAATTACTTAATCGTGAAGTTTTTATATAATTATGATTTCCTTTCAATCTTATTTCCACATTAACGGAATAAGTTTTTATCTGTTAGCAACAACACAAGAACTTTAAGTGCTATAAGATTAACAATACATAATACTCCCATTTTCAGGGAAAAAGAAAAAGCCTACATATCCTCAAAATCTCATTATTTCGCAGTTCGCTCTCCTAAACTTGCAGCTATAAGAGGATTTGTTATCTATAGTAATATGCGAAAATAATCCATTATTTATTGATTCGAAACAAAAGGTACTCTCGGATTATTTCGAACGTTCCCAATCGCACAGAAACGTTATATGAATGAAAATAACGAAAAAAAAAAATCGCACCCGACTGAAGTCTGTCTCCGGATTATTTGCCATCTCTTCATTCGGGTGGGGCATCGAATGCAAATGAGATTGGCAATACAAAATTCCCCATGATGTAATACAAAATTCCCATGAAATCGTGGAAACCAAATACAGTACTGCACTTTGTATCCATAAAAGGAAAAAGTGTTTGATCGAGCATGGTGCATATATAAGCACACAAACTTACACATACAGCACGTGCAAACCAAAATAGCTTTGAAGTAATTTCTTGCAACGGGCCGAGTACAATTCTTCGCTTATTTCGTACGAAGGCGAAGATCTCTTTCCTTGTGTAAACTGAAAGCGTTCAATCTCGTGGGGGCTAGAAGTGGAAAAGCTCTTTCAATCGAGTAGTAGTCAAAGAAGGATATGGTGGAAGAAAGAGAATAAAAGCAAAAACAGTCCAAATCCTTCTCAGGAAGTGAGATGAAGGTACTTAGTGGTTGGGAGCTGTTTCATTGGGAGGAGCGCTAAGATCTTACAGGAAATAAATTTTCAAATAAAATTACTTTTTAAGGTTGAATTGAAATTAAAAGAGATTTCCTTCTGTTTCCTGATAAACATTTTTCCCTTTTAAGAAGAGTCTGGAAATCACTTGAAATCCATTGAAATCCGAGCACATCATGGACGAAAATAGCATTCATTACCATTATTTGAATAAACACTCCTAAGATGTTAGTCATAAAAAAAAGCTCTTATTCGTACATGTCTGCTTTTTACCCTAAGCTTTTGTGGATGTAAGTAATAAAATTTTGTTTCAGTATTTTGTGAAATTTACTCTATCACCTTAAATGTTCAGATATTTTAATGCGTCATCCTAAAAATACGGAAAAGAGCTAAATTTACTTTAATTAGGTACAGTTTTTGAAAGTGAATAATGTGTTAGTTTTTTAATTGCTGTTTGATCAGTTATTATTAGTGTCATCCTCACTATACATTTTTATGCCTAAAATTTCGGATCAAAGTTAAATTTACTTTGATTAGGTATTGTATTAGATACTGAGGCTAAGTAAAGTGTCAGTTTTTGACTGTCCTTAGGGAAGGAAATGAAAGTACTTAGTGGTTGTGTGCTGTTTTATGGGGAAGAGTGCTAAGATATTACGGGAAATAAAGTTTCCATTAAAATTACATCTTAAGGTAGAATTGAAATTAAAAGAGATTGCATTCTGTTTCCTGATAAATTTTTCTGTTTTTAAGAATAGGATGAATGTCTCTCGCAATCCCAGCACATCATTGACGGAATGAGTAATTATAACCCTTGTTTGAATAAACACTCTTAAATGTTAGCCATAAAAAAGCATATAAGTTGTAAATTTCCAAAAGGGCGAAAAAAGTGCGGGACACGATTCGAACCAGGGATGTCTTGGCATAAGCCGCCAATGCTCTACCAACTGAGCCATCCTGGACGAATCTGGAGGATTAATTCGCCCAGCTAACCTTTAACGATCACAGCATCTTGTCTGATATCTGAATCAGCTCAACTGTTATGGAAGTTCAGTAAACGCTGCATGCGTAATTATTAGATTAATTTTTAACACAATTATTCAACTGGTAAATAAATCATAACAGTTGTAAATTTCCAAATGGATGAAAAATGTCGGGCCAGGATTCGAACCAGGGATGTTTTGGAATAAGCCGCCAATGCTCTACCAACTGAGCCATCCCGGACGAATCTGGAGGATTAATTCGCCCAGCAAACCTTTAACGATCACAGCATCTGCTCTGAAATCTGAATCAGCTCAACAGAATAAATCGTAGGTTTGTTATGGAAGTGCAGTAAACTCACCATGCGTAATTATTAGATTAATTTTTAACACAATTACTCAACTGGTAAATAAATCATAACAGATGTATATTTCCAAATGGGTGAAAAAAATCCGGTGCAGAATACGAACCAGAGATGTCTTGGCAGGAGCCGCCAATGCTGTACCAACTGAGCCATCCCGGACAAATCTGGAGGACTAATTCACACAGCTAATCATTAATGATCACAGCACCTGGTCTGCATTAATTGCATGGTATAATTACGTATGCAGCGTTTACTGCAGTTCCGTAAAAAAAAAAAAAAACTCCGATTTATTCCGATGAGCTGATTCAGATATCAGACCAGATGCTGTGATTGTTAAAGGTTAGCTGGGTGAATTAGTCCTCCAGAATCGTTTGGGATGGCTCAGTTGGTAAAGCATTGTCGGCTTCTACCAAGACATATTTACAACTGATATGATTTATTTACCAATTTAATAATTGTGTTAAAAATTATTCTACCATAAAAACAAGCTCTCATTCTTATATGCCTGTTTTTTATTCTAAACTTTTATGGATGTAAGTAATATTATTAATTTTCAATTTTTCGTGAAATTTATCTACAGTATATCTCTATCAGCTTAAATGTTCAGGTGATATTTTAATGTGTTATCTTAACCTTTAAATGCCCGATTTTTCAAAAATCATTGTAATAATGTTTTTCGGCTTTCATTTTTTTAAATAAATTACGGGAAAAATACTTAAAAAAATCATATTTTGTTTTAAGTATGGTTTACGGCTAAAAAACAGTTTGTTACTAATCGGCAATACTGGTCTTTAATTGAAAAAATATTTTTTCTTGATAAAATTCTATAATATTAAACACACAAGAATTTTAGGAACTATAATAAGAAATAAATTTTACTTGCTCACAGCAGAACAAAATAGGGTATTTCGCAAGCTTCCAAACAAAACAAAAAGAGCAAGTAGCAACAATTGAAAATAATAAATCTATTTTTATTCTTAAACAGCACAAGTGTTGCCATCTACATGTTGAAAATCGATTTAATAATATTTTCAGAATGTATTTTACTGGCAACATTCGGCATTATAGCTTCAATATTATTCTAATAGTATTTTAGAGCCTAAATTGGGTGTGTTGCCGAAAAGTAACACCCGGCATTTAAGTGTTAAATATACTTTTTTATTACTAACATTTCGGAAAAGAGCTAAATTTACTTTAATTACGTGCTGTTTTCGAGTGTGGAGTCTAATAAAGTGTCAGTTTTTTAATTGGTGTTTTGTCAGTTATTATTCGTGTCATCCTCAATATACATTTTTCTTCCTAACATTTTGGATCAAAGCTAAACATACTTCGTTAGGATGCTGTTTAGGATAATGGAGTGTTAATTTTTTAATTGACCTCAGGAAGGAGATGAAACTCCTTAGTAGTTGGGTGCTGTTTTATGACGTTGAGCTCCAAGATCTTCCGGGAAACAAAGTTTTCAACAAAACTTCATTTTTTCAGTAAAGTTGAAAGTAATAGAGATATCCTTCTGTTTCCAGAAAAACACATTTTGCCTTTAAGAATAGTATGAAAATCTTTCAAACTTGTAGTACATCATCGACCAAATCAGAAATTTTCACTTTGTTTAAATAAAGACTACTACAGTGTTGCCAGTGGGCTACTTTTTTTTAAATTCAGATTTTTGGATTGGCAACACTTTTTTGAAATTGTAAAATTCCCACTGTTTTTGCCTTAATTAACATGTCGTTGAATAATGCGAATTTTACGATTTTGAAAAAGCGGTGCCAATCGAGAAATCTTAATTTAAAAAAAGGGGAGCCCACTAGACTCCTAACATGTTAGCCATAAAAACAAGCTCTCATATTAAGATGACAGCTTTTATTATGTTCTATTTTGTATGTAATAAAAGTTTTAGTTTTTTTAATTGCTACTTTATCATAGTATTATTGCAATCTTAAATATCGAAAATTTTGGATAAAAGCTAACTAGAAATTTACTTTAATTAGATGCTTTTTGAGAGTGAATTCTCCGTTGAAATTTAATTCATTTTTATTTAATGAGAGAAATTTGATTGATCTTAATTATTGTGGAATTGTAGGGCACTCATCCGTTTAAAACTTCAAAAAATTGATTTTTTTTGTTTTTCATATTCTTTAAAAATATATACAATTCGAACAAAACAATCAGCATGAAAATATTCAAATTAGAACCAGTTCATTTTGGAATTTATATGTGTACACAGACTCCAACAGATTTTTAAAATTTGTATGCAATTTTTGAAAACTGTGTTTTTGCTACTTGTGCATGTAATTATCTACCCGCAAAATGTTTCCGGATACTAATTTACACTCATGTCCAAAATTAAGGTCACAAACAAAAAAAACACCTCTGAGCCACGAAATTTGGCTCAGAGGTATATCACAATAGGAGAAAGAATGTAGCAAAATAACAATATGGAAAACAGTTTAATTGTGAATTAAGAAACAGGGTATATCAAAAAGTGTTAAATCATGAATTAGAGATAAAGCATTTATCTCGGGGAAAGTCTGTCTAATATGCTGTGTGACCACTGTGCATCGCTATACAAGCCTCGCAGCGAGCTCTCATACTGTTTATGAGGGTGTCAATAAATGTTTGTAACCACAAAGTTCTTCCAAAAGCGCGGCTTTTAACACAGGGAGGGTCCTGGGAGGGGGGTTACGCTGTTCAATGGCTTTTCCTGGACCATCCCCAAACATGTTCAATAGGATTGAGGCCCGGAGACACCGAGGTCCAATTCATACGGCGAATATCCTCTTCATGAAGAAAATCATCAACAATGTGAGCTCTGTGTGGCTTCCCATTACCGTCCATAATTATGAAGGCCGGGCCTACAGTTCCCCGGAACAACCTCACATAGGCTTCAAGGACCTCATCCCTATAGCGGTGTGTGTTGACAGTACCCGCATCAAAGACGTGCAGTGGCGTATGACCGCCCAACTTTATGCCGCCCCAGACAAGGATTCCTTTGCCACCAAATCTGTCGATTTCTTTTACTTAGGGGAGATGATAGCGAGCTCCACGTTCTCTCCAGATGAAGATTTGACAAGAATCACTCTGCGTGGTGAATTTCGACTCATCACTCGAAAGAATACGTCCACATTCTTGTTGTGTCCAAGACTGATGTCTTCGGCTCCACAACAATGGGGCTCTCCTGTTGGATGCAGTGAAAGGGACACACACGACTGGACGCCGGGCTATAGGAAAGGGGTCCTTGAAGCCTATGTAAAGTTGTTCCCGGTTGCTGTGGGCCTGGACTTCTTGTTTATGAACGATAATGCGAAACCACAGAGAGCTCACATTGTTGATGATTTTCTTGAAGAAGAGGATAATCGCCGTATCCGGAACTCAATCCTATTGATCACGTTTGGGATGGTCTAGGAAGAGACACTGCACAGCGTAACCCCCCCCCCCCCCTAGGAATTCCAGGAGTTAAAAGCCGCGCTTTTGGAAGAATGGGTTTTGTTATCACAAACATTTATTGACACCCTAATAAATAGTATGAGAACTCGTTGTGAGTCTTCTATAGAAGTGCACAGTGGTCACACTCCATATTAGACAGATTTTTTCCGTGATAAATGCTTTATCTCTGATTCATGATTTAACATTTTTTGATATACGCTGTTTCTTAATTCACATTAAAATATTTTCCATAGTGTTATGTTTCTATATTCTTTCTCCTATTATAATATACCACTGTGCCACATTTTTTTGTTAATTGACGACTCTCTGTTTCTTTTTTTACCCGTTACAGGAGGTAAAATATACGTCAATTGAAGAAAATGGGGATAAAATAAACGTTGCTGACTTTGGAGTGGAACCAGTTACCTTAGTGCCACGAGACCAGTACTCTAACCGCTTTGCTACAGTTTATCACAAGTGAAATTTTTTGAAGTAAATATGTTTGCCTCAGATGGGTCTTTATTAATTTCTTTAAAAAGCTGTGAACTTTGAAGTTAATTTCGGGACGATTTCATCTTTAAATGAGAATGTGGCGGGGGTTTTAATACTTTAGTATTAAAATAGGATAAAAATATCAATTATGAATAATTTTATGTAGATTGCTAGATGCAAAATATGAATATTATACTTTTATGCGAGAATTTTTTTAGAGTAAAATCGATATTTTTTCTTTTAATATTTTAATTAAAATATTTATTTAAATGTGTTCATTTAATATATATTTTAAATGCGAATATTTTTTATAACTTTAAAGAATAAATTGTGAATGCTTTTACATGAATGATAAAATTAATTGTTACTTATTTTTAAATTCGAAAACGTTTCCTTTCTTTGTTGTTGGTTTAGTTATTTTTTTCTAATTAAATTAGAAATCTTAATTTATAGAATTTTTGGTGCTTTGTTTTTAAAACGCATTCTGATTTTAGTATTAATACAGCCAATACGTATGCGTGCTATGAACGAACTGAATTTCTCTTTCTTTTTCAGACTTTCGGGAAGAATTCACGGATAAAACATGTTTTCTAGGAGTATGAGAATTATCTGTTAAAAAATGAGGAATAGTGTATAGTGTATATAGACAAGTTTTTCAGGCAGTGACGTAGCTACAACAGTGGATTAAAGTAGATATATTAATGTATATTTAACCGGTTCTAATTTGAAAATTTTCATACGGTTTGTTTTGTTCGATTTAGAATTGTATAGTTTTTGAAAAATGTGAAAAAGAAAATATCGGTTTTTTAAAGATTTAAAACTGATGAGACCAAATAATAAGTTAATAAAATCGATTGTAAACGAGGTGACGTTATTTCTCATAGCACTGTGATCCTAAGATGACCATAATAGGTATGCACCGTTTCCCAATATTCAATCATTTTGTCTGAAAGTCGTTTGCTACAAAAAAATTTCGAAATGCAATGTTCATCTTATATAATTGCAAAGTTTCTTTTATTATAATTTTAATTAATTTTTCAACTAATTTTCAGCAGTAAAATTACGCTCGAAATTATTGAATATTTTAATACGTGATTTATCACATTGCTAACTAAGCGTAGAACCAACAGAATGGAAAATGTCTAAGCCGGGAATCGAAACCGGAACCCTTGGAATAGCACTCCAAGTGCTCTATCAATTAAGCTACGGGGAAAATAACCATCTTAGCATCCCTCACTCACATATGTTAGTAAGGTTGCTAATATTCCATCTTGTGCTGCACTTGCAGCCTTAACAACATATCTGAGTGAGGGATGCTAAGCTGGGTAATGTCCTCGTACCTTTAATGGTAGAGCACTTGGAGCTCTATTTCAACCAGGGCTGCGGAGTCGGAGGGAAAAATGGACGACTCCGACACCGACTCCGGGAATTTTAACAGATCCGACTCTGACTCTTTCGCTCAAAAATGGGCTGACTACGATTCCGACTCCGACCCCGACAACGCAGACCTACTCGTAAAATGGGCGACTCCTACTACGGGAATTTTAACAGATCCGACTCCTACTCTTTCGCTCAAAAATGGGCCCGACTCCGACACTTTCGCTCAAAAATGGGCCCGACTCAGACTCCGCAGCCCTGATCAAAAGGGATCCGCGTTCGATTCCTGGCTTGGGTATCTTGCACTCTGTTGGTTCCACGCTTAATTAGCAATGTGATAAATCACGTATTAGAATATTTCTTTCATTAGAAAGGCAAATTTGAAAATAATTCGATTGTAAAATAAGCGGTAGTTCAGAGGGTAGAAGGCAACAGGTTGAAGACCCCTACCCTTAAAAGAAAAAAAGTATGTTTTTATTAAAACGGATATTAGAGTATTTTTTTATATTTTTCCCCTTATACAGTTTAATAAGCATGAGACCAACCGCTCCAAAAGTTTCTTTTCAAATTTTATCAAAATTTAATATTTGTAAAGATTTAAAAAATTATAATAAAAAGAAGAAAAATTCGTATTGCCAAATATTTTGAAATAATAAATTATAAATTGATTTGCTGTTAAACTTAAACCTCTTTTGTAGCAGATGCATATATCGACGTATTTATAACATAAAATTAAATGAAACATTTTGAGATTTCAATTAAATTTTTAGTCTATTGAAACAAATCAGTAGAACTTTGAAGTTCTGGAAAGTTAATCCGTTTTGAAAGTGTTTGCTATAGTTTCCACAAAAGACACTATTTTACTTAAATTGATCTTTGTAAGTAAATATTTAACAAGTTGACCGCCACAAATTGCAACGAAATGGCTTCTTTGACAGACATTTACAGAGCGGTTTTCAATGTTTATCGAGTCGGTTCAAAATTCCCAATTGCGGCAATGTTTGTTAATTTTATTCAAAGTTTTAATTTTATTCATTTTTAATTCAAAATTATCAACTTTTAGTTATTTTTACACGTTGAACGCCAAACATGCCTGGGGGGGGGGGATGAGGGACAACGTGGTTACCTTTAAATACATGATAATAAATTATAATTTATTGCCACGGGCTATTGATAATTATCAACTGTCAAATCTTCACGGGTACCATCTAGTCGGCTTTTCAAGCCCAGATAACGACTTTTAATGATATATTTGTGTAATTCAATGCCCAGAAACAGTATAAAAGCAATAAACTTCAAATTGTTAAAAACAGACTAATTTAATTAGAATTAATCACATAAATACTATGGGATTCGAGACCAGTTTGCATTGAGTAGATCTCTCAATACGACTCCCGTGTCTTTAAAAGTTAATTAAAAACCTATCTGGAACAAAGCGGTACAGACCAAGGCGGCGTTGCAACATTGCGACCTCCTTTCGAAGCATGCTTAGCGGAATGCGAAGTTTAAACTTTGAACAAGAGTTTTGTTTTAGCTACACTATAAAAAAAAAGATTATTACTACACTGAATTTAGTTCAATGAAATGCCAAATGAAGTTTAAATATGCGCTACTTTTATTGTCAGTACCAAATTAAGTTCGTTATAAAAGAGATTAGCATTATTAAAAAAAAGAGTTATACAGAGTATCAATACTTAATATTATTTGTTTCATATCTCTTTGAACATTTCTAGTATATCCATTCATACTTTACTATACAGCTATACCCAATCCTACGTTGTATAGTTTTTTATCAAGTCATATCTTTTAGCAACGATTGTTTTGTAATAATACAGTTTTTATTGTAAGTCGAGTAATACTCGCACTTGACCGTTTATTATTGCTTTAATTGCATTGCATTTGCAAAATTTACATAATCCAAATATGGGCTTTTTCACTCGACCTTAAACTTTTTTCTACGTTACTAGCTCCTTTCCGAAATAGGCCCTACCAGTGGCCAAGAGGTTCTGCTCTCGAAGTTGGTAGACGGGAGGTGCTGGGTTCGAACCCAATCGCGCCCGTCGGCCTAATCGTTCGGAGTTTTCCGTGGTTTTCTTCGAACCTTGGATTTCCTTGCGTTAATACGGGTTAGGTTCCCTTAGAAAGACACCCACGGAGGGCACCCCACCCCCCTTAGGGCCTATATCTCTCGTGTTTATAACTGGCCGTCATAAACACAGCCAACCAACCATTCCGTAATAGTAGTACTACAAAATTGGAAGATTTAGCAGCTACGATTGATATACAGGGTGTCCCAAAAATCTTTGACACATTTTAAAATTCTATATAAAATCAAGTAATTGTCGTACAGGAGTGGGGTTTCTCAAGATTAAAAGTTTTCTTCAAGCGAATGAAAATATTTAGTTCCAAATTTCGATAACAGATAACGCCGCTTGTCCACATGCTTGGTTTAAATGTTTTCAAACTTTTTTTCTGATTTTCAGATTGAATTTGACGTTGTAACACAGAAATGAGGACTCCCAGCGAAAAAGGACAAAATGTATGCTTCTGCTGTGGCTGAAATTGAAATACTGAAGACGAGAATCACGCATGTGATCCAGTCAATTCCACAAGCAATCCTAGCGAACACGTGGATTGAACTGGAGTTCCATTTGAATGTGGCTCGAGCTACAAAAAGTGCGCTCATCGAACTATACTAAAGGATTGCACAAATTATTACCCTTTAACTGACTTTGACAAAATAAAATAACCTGTAACTGATTATCTTGAGTTTTTTATGCTTCTTTCTGATTAATTTAAGGTACAGCGCTATTTATGGGAGACGATAGGAACTAATTTTTTTTTTATACTCTTGAAAAAAACTTGAGAAGCATTTTAGTCCAAACCGTACTCCTGTAAGAAAATTATTTGATTTTTTATTGAATTTTAAAATGTGTCAAGGACGTTTGGGACACCCTGTATATTTATGTATGTATATACAGGGAGTTGTAAAACGATTTAAGCGGACCTTTATTTTAATTGTTGGAGATAAGTAGGAAATGGAAATTGCAAAAGTGTTATTGAATTAGTCCTCCCATTAATTTTCAAAATGTTACTCTATACAAAAATGATCAATTAAATTTTTTTCTTTGTGCTCCAATAATATCATTATAAAACACCGCATATCTGTATCTTTAAAATTTACTGAGTCGTTATAAATGAGAAAAATCTTACTTATGCTTTTTTCTTTACCACTTACAACACGAGTTGTACCAGTAAAAAAAGTAATCATTTACAAATTGCCGATGCCATACTTTATATTAAAAATACCTTGAAATGAAGCAAATAGCGCAGATCATGTTAAGAGACAATTGTAGTTTCAAGTGTTAGAAACTTAAATATGCTTAATTCTCAAATCATTTTTAAAATATTTTGTATCGTCGCCAATTCATATCTGACGTGCTAAAATAACGCTTCTCTAGCTATTTGCGAGTCCTTCACTACTATTGTCGTTACAAGCATATATTATATTTTGTAGAATATCAAATACATGTTATCGTCAGTGTTTTCTTCTGTTTTTTGCAATATTTCACAGATTTATATTTCTAATCTTATATATGGTGTTATTCAAAATGCTCAATTTTTAATTAAGCTTAACGCATTTAAATTTAAAGATATAGGTATGCAGTTACTTGTAATGATAAAGTAAAGCAAGGAGAATCTGCGCACAATTCCACAGAATGATAATAAAAAATCTAATTATTAATTTTTTACTAAAGTCTCCATGAATAATTTTGGCTTCATTTGTTTTTTATGCATTTCCATTGCTATTTTGTTGTTATGCTGTTTAATAAAACAGCTGTAATAAAACCAAAAAGGCTATTTTGCGCAATCTGTCCTTACAGGGTTGGTATGATTGTGCACATGGGTAGTAGAGATTGTTATTAATAATAACTGCAATTAAATTGTTAACAATAATAATTAATTACACTTAAATACATTGTTGTAAGATTCTAGTGATCAAATATTATTGTATTAGGAGTCAATATTTCAACCTATTGATTAAGGAATCAGAAAAGGGAAATAATTTTAAGAACAACTAAAGAATTTTAATTAAAGATTAAAAAATAACAATAAAGAATCAGAAAAAGCAAGCCCAGAGAAGCTTGGAAAACAACATTAAGTTACTTTATAACATGTTTAACTTAAAATTAGTTCAATTTAATCTCCAAAGTTTAACGTTTTCTTGTTTGCTGACCGAAGTTGTCGTCGTCCACAATCGATGCACTTACCGTTGTAAATGGTGAAGGTTTCGTAAAATCACTTTCTACAAGTAATACATTGAATCTAGTCATTGGTCAAAGTTGTGTTCTGGTACAGTTCGAAACATTCAATTCAATCATTCTCATTGCCCTTCGTTTTCTTTCCTTTAGGTTTTTTATCCATCTGCTCTAGCTCTGCAAATAACTTGAGCTTTCCTTACACTTAACTCAGGACGTCTTCGCATAAACGAGGAAAACCAAACTTTTCTTACTAACTTATAAGCAAAAACAAAAGAGTTCATGTATTAGAAAATTAACTTTAGTTAACAAAATTAATTTATTAGCAATGTAATTATTCGTAAATTAACAAAAATATATATAATTAATTTACTAATAAATGTATTATTAATTTATCAAAAAAAATATTTATATGAAATTAAATTAATAAAAAATGTATTATTAATTTATTAACAAATGTTTTTATCTGAGAAAGTATTTTTTTAGCGAATTAATTTATTGCCAAATTTAGTTTATATAATTATTAGTTTTTAAAAATTATTTTTAAATGAATTCAGTCATACGTTTTACATGTAATTTGCAAATTACGTAAATTTACCAATAAGCTGCATAACCTCTCCTTGCATGTAAACTCATGGAGACAATGCGCCATCTCTCCCAAGTAAAAGATGTGCAAACTTTCCAATTTCGGTAGGCGAGATTGCGCGTCCTTTTATTTAAAACATAGCAGCTTCTAAAACTAACCGGTGGTGTTCACACCGGTTAGTAGGTTAGGAGAAGTTTAACCTCTTCAGACCCCAGGGTTTATTTTCATATATTTTCTTACTTCACTTATGAATTTATATTCGCAAAGTGATAACTAAGAAAGATCGAAAAGCAAAAAAAAAAATTAATTTAATTTCTGTACATAAAATTTGATATATCATATATGACACATGGGACACAATATATACATTTTTTGATAATTTTTTAGGATATTTTCTTTTGTTTTGAATGGAAAAAATAATGAAAAATATTAAATAATCATGCATTTAATAAATGTTTATTTTTAATGGGCTCTCCGTGTGGTATTTTAACTAATAAAAAAATTATTTACTTTTCGTTTTTGTATATTTCCCTCATTTTTGCTGCAAGTCATTTTTAAATCCCATTTTATGGCAGAAAAAAGCACTATAAGAAACAATTTGCTATTTTGCTTTAGTTTGGCTATCTTTGAAGATTCCATTCACACCATTTTCATTTTATTAATCATTATTTATATACAGGGAAAAAAATTGTAAAGATGTGTATCCTATAGGATACTCCAGGTCCGAAGAGGTTAAAAGTGTTAAGAAGTTTAAATATAGGTTAGGGTAAGTTTAAAATATTTTGTACTACTGACATTGTACAGAAATTCTTATGAATAATTATGAAAATTCAAGCACGTACCTTGTGAAAATAAAACAAAATTGCAATGCTTTATCCTAGACGTTCGTATTAATCAACCCGCACATTTAAATAGGCACCCCCCCTACTGATGTTGTATAACTACCTGGAGTCACTGTGGGAGCACTCTACTCCTTCCTCCCGAACCTCTTTGAGAGCAATCTCTCCTGGAAATTTAAAAAGTGTAACTTTTTAAACATTAACGGAAAATTATGTCATTAGTATAATCATACGTCCTACATTAACTTGAACAATTTTGCAATTCACATTGCCTGTTTATTTCCAACAGGCAAAAAATTAAAGCGCGTTTCAATATTTTAAGTACACGCTGTGTGTAGTATACACACACACACTTTTATATATATACGTTGTTGTGCACGAGAGAGTGTCTTCAAGTTCTTTATTTGAAACTTGTGAGTTTGAATCACTTTCTACAAAATTCTACAGGTTGATTCACTTTTATCAAAGCGAGCAAGAGATTTGAATTAGACTCTAAAAATCCCTGAGTTTATATCAAAATTACAACTAAAACTCATTCAATTTTATGAATATGGCTGTCGTCCTAATCCATACTTGAAAAAGCATTAAAGAAATTTATTTATTTTTTGTTCAAAAATTATGGTTTAGCTTCATAAAAGGGCAAGGAAATACATAAAATTGAAAAAGTTAGCAAGATTTTATCATCTTCAAGTTTACAGGCTGTCCTACATATATGAAGAAAATAGCCAAACCCATTGCTATGACACAATTATTATTATTATTATTATTTTCCTACTCAGACATCTTCTTTCATATGAAATGATAAGAAACAGTTCAAACAGAGTCAAATATCACATTTTTTTTTGTAGAGAGTTGTTGGTTTTTTTGTACAAATATGTAGTTGACAATGACGTTGTCTTCACTTCTATCAAAATTTACACATTTTGTGTCACTTTCTTCAAGTTTTAGCTGCGTTTGATTAACTTTTATCAAAGCGAGCATGAGATTTGAATCAGACTCTAAAAATCCTTGCGTTTATGTCAAAATTGCAACTAAAACTCATTCAATTTTATGAATATGGCTCTCGTTCTAATCCATATTTGATCAAGTATTAAAGAAAAATATTTCTTTCTTCAAAAATTATGGTTTAGCTTCATAAAGAGGCAAGGAAAGACATAAAATTAAAAAACTTACCAAAATTTTATTATCTTCAAGTTTATAGGCTGCCCTATGTGTATGAGGAAAATAGAATCCATTGCTATAACACAATTTTTTTTTTTATTATTCGTACTCTAACATCTTTTTTATATGAAATGATAAGAAACAGTTTAGATGCCAACATCACATTTTGATTTTCTTGCAGATAGTTGTTGGTTTTTTTGTACAATTATGTAGTTGACAACGACGTTGTCTTCCCTTCTCTCAAAATTTGCATATTTTGAAAATTCATTATAAATAATTTTAAATTTTTGTATTAAGATTTTGTTTTGTTATATATCAAAACAAATTATAAAAAAATATCTGTATTATAGAAAATAATATAGAAAGCTTACATATTTTGTTCAAATCTCTTTAAAATATTTTTAGAATCTTTTTTGATGTGATAGAAATGTAATATAATTAGTCCCAAAATACGAAAGACGTGACAGCACATTACAGATAAAAAGTTAATAATAAAAATATATACTTCATTGATGTTCTTAATGGTATGTCACATTTTGGCGAGAAAATTGCCTTGAAAATTTAACACTAAAAACCACTCAAGTAATTTAAGAATTTAATGTTAATTGATAGAAATTAATTATATTAATTACAATATTTAAATTGTACCAGAATATCTTTAAGTCTTGTTCCAATACTAAATTAATGAAAGCTACTTTCACAACATTACAGTAAATTCATAAAATTAAGCAAAATATTTTTTTTACATTTATCGTCATGACGTTTCCTCTTTTTTATTTGTTTCTCTTAAAGAAAAAAATCCTTAGTGAGTTTCACTCTTTTTTTAAATTGAATTTGAACTTCGATTTTGATTCGCTTTATAAATGTTGAATTTGATCCCATACTTAACTTATTTTTCAGAAGATATTTGCACATCTCTCTCTCTCTCTTTATATATATATATATATATATATAATAAAAATGAAATCACAAGTGAAAGAACTAGTTGGTAAAATTCTAAAGTTGAACAAAATACGAACATTGGAAACCAGAAATGTATAATAAGAAACTATGAATAACACACAGAATCGTCAGAGGAGTTGGTAGGTTTAATTCATAGTAAAGATATGTTATTTCATCCAATTTTGTCGGGATTAGGCCTAAATAAACAAAATTTTGCTGCTTATAACACATCTAAAATGCCCAAAATAAATGATAAAAATCCATGAGATTTAAAAAAATGATTAGAGTACAATACCTCATTGATAGACAAAAATCCAAAACAAAAGAAATTTGACCCATGAAAGTAGAGCATGCAGTGATTCAACCAGATTTAAGAGTATTAAAACATGTGGCTAGAAATTGGCTACTAAACCAGCAAACAGTTAAAAAAAAGTATTGCTGCCCTCTGGCGTGAAAAATGGAAACTGTATTGGAACTAGATTTTTATCAAAAAAGTACTGCTGCCATCTATACCCATAGAAGAGAATAAAATCAAATGAAGAAATAACATAAATCAAAATTTATTACAAAGTAGAATGAAAAGATAATATGAAAAAAACTTAAACACTGAGTAAATATAGAAAAAAGCATTGATTAGATGGACCGTTTTAAAACAAATACTATAAAAAATATAAAGGGAGTAAATAAATCACATTTAATAAGAAATAAGGATTATTTTAAGATAGTATATTATAACCTTGTATTAGGTGCCTATATGAGAAATATTTATTTTATAAAATGCATGAAATATATATTATATAAGTATATATATACATGTATCACATATATATATATATATACATGTACCATATATATACAGGGTGCAATGTGTTATCTATCGCTGACCTTTAATTTCTCTACCGTTGGTCGTAGACGTATAGTTCCAATTACAAAAACGTTTCAAATAAGGAAAATATTCAGGTTGTGGCATTATTTAAAGTAAAAAAAATAATTTTCTAAAAATTACGAAATCTAACTTTTTATACGGTCCCCTAGTCCCTATAGTTATAATCAGTAAAAGTTTACACATATCATAACAGATATAACACAAAAAGTTTGACATCTGTACTACAAAAATTAACACAGTTATTAAATTTCAAAGTTTGAGATTTTTTCGCATCATTTTGTCTTTCAATGAGGGATCAGTTAAAAGATGAATTGAAGTAATTCGAGATCAAAATCGGGGTGCAATGTCCTTTGTACGGCGAAACTACCTTTGGCCGGTATTGCCAAATTGGGGTGTCACCAAAGAGGGTTATTTCCTTTTAAAATTTTAACTGACTTTTAGGGGTCGTATACAAAGCGAAGAATGAAATATTAAAATTAAACAGAAAAATAAATATTAATTTATTATAATATCCGAAAACGGTCTACTATAAAAAAATGCATACATCAAACACCGGAATCTACTTGAGATACTGCTCAAAGTGTTCTCCATTGGTGGCAATGCACAATTGAATGCGTGACAGTACTGAGTTCTGGACACGTTTGAGCACAGCAGGTGTGCAAACTGTGCGACAATCAAGGATTATGCGCTGCTTCAGATAAACCAGAGAAGTGGTATCGGTCACATAGACCTATGCATTGATGTAACCGCTGAGGTAGAAGTCCATGACAGTCAAGTCCAGCGAACGCGGTGGTCACTCTACCGGACCACCATATCCAAGAATCTGTTAACCGAATTCTGTGACCCGATACGCCCGGACGTTTGATGTTTTATGCAGAGAGGGCCCCATCATATTGGAACAACACCCATCATGCATGTCAGAGAGGCAGCTGTTCATACCAGTCCCGTACCGTGTTTTGTAGTCGATAACGATCGCCCGTTAAGGTCCCATCGTAGAAGTTGGGTCCAACAATGTATGCGTTATGTATTCTAATGCGGTATGCGGTTCCCCATATACCGATCACACGTGTCATATTGTGCGGGTGATTTGGAGGTTTTCCAGAGACCAGTAATGCACATTGTGCACGTTCACAATGCCACCCCGTATAAACATTGACTCATCTGCCCACAGATTGTCACAAAGGAACAACGGATTTTCCTCTAAGGTTTTGAGCATGAAATTACAATAATCAAATCGTCGTGTATGGTCACCCAGCATCAGTGCTTGCACCAGTGTCGGATGGTACGGATGCGCATCATGTGTATGTAACAAATGCCAGACATGCTGACCAAATGCCTCGCTTATTTCGGCCGTGCTCAGTTGTGGAATTAAAAGAGCGAATCCCAGCATCTCCCCCGGTGTCACTCGAACATTACACCTTTCCCGTCTACTTGTTCTGGGTCGTGGTGAAACAGAGCCGGTCTCTCAAAGATGGTGCAATGCATTAGTTATGGTTTCATGCGTTAGATGTAGCTCCTTAAGTAAACGTTCTGAATAAACACTCGCAGCCTCTCTTGCATTCCTTTGACTATCAACATAAATAAGTATCATTTCGGCATATTGCATGTATGCGTAGCTTGCCATCACGATCTCAGCGCTGACTAGTGTGCCCTCTGCTAGGTGGCTCGTGTTTATCTCGAACGTGTGGCATTGCGGTGCTATTGTAATTTGCATAATCCCAATTTTCATGCTCGTTATAGCTCGGCTGGTTGTTTGCATTCCGCTGCCATTTATCTAGTTCTTAGTGAGTAGGTTTTATTTTCCGGTTGTCGAATCTACCTACTTTGACGTTTGAATGTTGTTCGACCCATAAAAGTGTTAAACAACACTTAGAGCAGTATCTATAGCAGATTCCGACGTTTAACGTATTCATTTTTTTATAGTAGACCGTTTTCTAATATTATAATAAATTGATATTTATTTTTCTTTTCATTTCAATATTTCATTCGCTATGTGTACGACTCCTAAAAGTCAACTAAACTTTTAAAATGAAGTAACCTTCTTTGGTGATACCCCAATTTGGCGATACCGGTTAAAGGTGGTTTTGCCGTAAAAAGGACATTGCACCCTGATTTTGATCTCGAATTACTTCCATTCATCTTTTAACTGATCCCTCATTGAAAGACAAAACCATGCGAAGAAATCTCAAACTTTGAAATTTAATAACTGTGTTAATTTTTGTACTACAGATGTCAAACTTTTTGGTGTTATACCTGTTATGATATAAGTAAACTTTTACTAAATATAACTATAGGGACTGGAGGACCGTATAAAAAGTTAGATTTCGTAATTTTTATAAAATTGATTTTTTACTTTAAATAATGCCACAACTTGAATATTTACCTCATTTGAAACGTTTTTGTAATTGGAATTATATGTCTATGGTCAACGGTTGAGAAATTAATGGTCGGCGATAGATAACATATTGCACCCTGTATATATACATACCTGAAAATATATGTATGAGGTTTACACCTATAAAAAATAGCATTCCCTACCTCAACCCTCCATAATGGTATATATATATATGAGGGCCCCAGAAGCCAAGGGGTATAAGTGACAAAATTGAAAAAACTGAGCTAAGTGCACAGGCTATCTGGAAATAAGGCTATTTATTTAGAGGTAAAGGAATATAAGTGATTTTCTAATTATGTGCTGCGTTCTAGTGGTCAACTACTTAAGCTCTTTAAAATATTTAACTACTTAAGCACTTTAATCTCTACTTAAGTTAAAAAAATTGTAATCCGCTTTTTTATCACAGTTATTGCACTCTCAAAAATAATTTACTTAAAAATGAGAACTTCCATGTACTCGTTTTTTTTTTTAAGTACAATTGTTTCAAAAAGAAGTACATTGTTAAAAATAATCTACTTAAAAATGAGCATTTGTATGTACTCATATTTTTTAAGTACAATTGCTTCAAAAAGGAGCATTAATCTACTTAAAAATGAAAATTTCTTTGTACTCGATTTTTTTAAGTACAATTAATTCAGAAACGTGTACATGATATTTTGAAGTTGTGTATACTTATACTTGATTTATAAATGTATGCAGAAATGAATACATGTATTTTGTATTTTAAAGTCTTCATATTCATGTTTAAATCCTATGTGCTCAAAAATATGAGTTTTCTGATAAACCGTTTTCTTATACCGAATTGACAGTAGGGATTTCCAGGATTTTATTTAAAGATATGACTATCTTTGTTATAATTTTTAATTTATAATAAACACTTTTGAAATTTATTTACAATTTCATTAGAATTGTTAAAGAAGAACATTTAATTTAAAAATTGTTTTATTAGAAATTAGAATATTTAAGAAAGGGAAAATTCATCTCTGCTGTTAGCGATCCTCCGTCTCTGATTCATAAAAGGTGTCATTTGGAAACAGCTGGTAACTGCTCTTATAGCACAGTCAGTACAATACTGATCTACCACCTAGAGGACTCAGGTTCAAATCACGGGGCGACTCATACACAAAATTTCAAGGATTAAAATAGTGAATTCTTTGTTCTTTACTCCAAAAATTGTAATTCTTCGCAATTAAAAATGGTGATTTGTCGGTTCTCTGTAATTTCACTTTTTTTTTTCTTTTAGCGTATGTGTGTTTCTATACATACTTATTTTCGAGTCCCTGTATGTACTCAAAAAAATGAGTACATGCGTTTTTCAAATTTAAGAGTTAAGTACTCGGAGCTATTTTAAGATCGGGAAGTGCTCAATAATTAGTACAATTTACTTATTTTTAAGAATAGTGTTTTAACAGTGTGGGATAAGAATTCAAAGACCGCTATGAAATAAGCAACAGTTTCATATTTTAATTCAGTCAGTTACTATTGATGTTCAACTTTGAACTCAATTTACTATAAATCTAAATTTTGTCACTTGTATCTCTTGGCTTCCGGGCTCCTCATAGATATAATACCTTTGAAAA
The DNA here is from genome assembly GCA_963932465.1 of Maratus speciosus. Taxonomy (NCBI): domain Eukaryota; kingdom Metazoa; phylum Arthropoda; class Arachnida; order Araneae; family Salticidae; genus Maratus; species Maratus speciosus. Next base: position 539,009,452 of record OZ010796.1, read on the forward strand.
TCAAAAGACATCTAACAAGTTCTATCCCTCTCTCTAAATACACTGAATCAAAAAGATGTAACTTGTAATGGAACAAGTTCATTCAAAACTCTTACTCATATATGGGTTCCTGTGTTCATGCATTAAAAATAAAGGTTTCCTTTTCTTACAACCCGTTGATGCCCCCCCCCCTCCCCCCCCCCCCAAAAAAAAAAAACCTTTCTTTTTTTAGCTGTACGATTATTTTCAAAACAATTTACAACTGTAAAAAATAAAATATTTTTTTCTATTAAAAATTCATTTGGAATTCATTCATGAATTGCTGCGTCGTATTTATGCAGATTTAGTGTCCTGTGGGATGAGGGGAAGAAGCCTTTTATTAGGGTAATTATCTCGGCAGTCTTTCCTAATTTCGCCCCCCTTTACTTCTCTGCTTCTGCGAAAGCTTTGACACTTATGACGCAAGGCACAGGGAACTGAAAGTAAAATGGATCAGTAGTGAAAGTTTCGTTCGCATTGCATACAACACGCATACCTATATTAAAGACGCCGGATTTCCTATTTTTAGAAGACCTGAATTATTATTACGTCGTTTCTATAACGTTATTTACTGTACTGTAAATTTTTATTTCTTATTCATTGCATGTATTTTACGTAGGTAAGATGCTGACAGTAGCATACAGTGAGTTTTAGGACGTTCAGTTCATCTTACGGGAACTGAAGCTCCGCCATATTGGGAAGTAGCGTAGTCCCAATTTCAGACCCCTTCCATTCATCATTTTCGTGCCCTCTTATTATCATGACAATTATTTCAAAATGAAAGAAAGATTTAATATAAAATAAAATAATATGTACAATAAAATAAAATAAAATACGATGAAAAACGTTTAAAATAAAATTCAAAACGAAAATAAACTTTTTGCTTTGAAAAAAATTTTAAAAAACGTTCCGGATGGAAAAAAAAAAAAAACTTTAACAAAATCTTTAAAAATATTTTTATTTTTATTAAAAGAAAAAATATTGTCTCTCTTGATCGTTGCAGTTGGTGACACAGAAGAAGTGTGATAAATCTTTGCATGGGAGAATGGTGTTATAATTGTGTGTTTGCCTCCCCATTTAACAGCAATTTCTGAACTGCAATTTCTTAGTGTCGCGTTTATGCTTCCTTTAAAACGTTTTATACTAAAGCAATAGAAAATTCGGTGTCAAACCATCCTGGTAGAAAAATTAAGAACTTACAAATCGCGTAACTTTTCAATGGAGCCTACGAGTGTGCCTGATAAACCTCCATCAAACGATCAAGTTGTTGTCGCTATCAGCCTTAAAGAGATCACGGAAGTGCCAGTGATCGCATCAGAAACTTCTGCCCGAAGAGTTTCAGCGACGTTGAGCACTGGATCTCCACATAAAAACAAAGTGAAATATTTCTTAAAACTTCTGGCACCCAACATTCACAAGGGAAAGGGGGAGAATCAACTAATGGTATATATATATATATATATATATATATATATATATATATATATATATATATATATATGAGAATGTAAAATGTACAAACGTGGTGTAAAAGGCGATTCTGATGACATTTCTTATGATGATAATACAAGCTGTAATGATGGTGACAATGATGCAGACTGGCATCTCTGCTAGAAGCGTGTTTCTGATGATAATTATGGAGAACAATGGGTTCAGTGCATTCAATGCTGCACTTGGAAACACGAAATATGCTCAGGAGCTTCAGCGATATTAAGCACTGGACCTCTCATAAAAACAAAGTGAAAGATTCCCAGGCGAAGAAACGCTCAGCTGAAAAATGCTTCTAGCATCCACCATCCTCAAGGGAAAGGAGAAAAATCAACCAAGTAAAATGTCCAAACGTGACCTACACAGCGACTCTGATGACGAAAGTGACTCCTCTCTTGACATTCGTTATGGTGATAATACAAATGATAATTATGGCGGCAGTGATCCAGATTGCCCTATCTGCTTCAAGTGTTTTCTGGTGATAAACATGGAGAACAATGGGTTCAGTGCCTTCAGTGCTGCACTTAGTCACACAAAATTTGCTCAAGAGCCAAAAACAATAGAAAATTCCTTTATTTCCTCGTGTTTGAATGGCTAATGTTTCGTTATGTAATTCTTCTGCTGATAATTAATACATTTCTTTGTGCCTTAATTTAATGTAAATTAAATTACTTACTCATTTAGAAATAAATTTTGATTTAGTTTTAAGTTAAACTTCGGCGTATTGGATTTGTTGAGGGAGACGAAATTGGGACCATTTTTTTTTTAGGTAGATTTCTATGAAATACTACCTATTGGGATCGTTCCTATGTTGGAATTTCTGAAAACAATTTGCAGATATACACCGATCATGACCCATAGAACCCAAAACCACCCTCAGTAAAAAACTTTATATATCTATCTATCTATATATATATATATATATATATCACTTTCTTCTGGACACGATAACTTTCGTAATTCTGCACCAATCTCTTCCAAACTGATACATAAAATCGATGGACATAAAATCTCGGTCAAGTTCGTTAATGGGCAAAATCGGACCAAGGGGATGGAAATAGGGAGGGGTTTTGTGAAAACAGAAAACCCCCCATAACTTCTTAATTTTTGTACATATCAAATCAGTTTAAAGTTTTTATTACTTCTAAAAATAGGGCCAAAAATTTATGTATCACAGATTTTTGATAAAGTTAAAAATGGGCTCAAGGGGCGCAAAAAATAGGGTTTTTGGGAGAAAAAAATTCATAACATCGTCAATTCTAAAGATATCAAATCCAATTAATTTTATTATAAGTCTTCTTAACATTATCTACAACTTTTATATTCACAACTTTTTGATAGGACCAATTCGTACCGCAAAAAAAATTAAAAACGAAAACAAAAAGAGGCTTTGAAGAAGAAAAAAATCCATAACTCCGTCAATTCAAAAGATATAAAATCCCCATGAATTTATCATATATCTTCTTAATATTGTCTACAACATCTATATAGACAAGTTTTGGATAGGACCAATTCTTACAGCAAAAAAAAATAAAATTAAAAATACTTAGCGGTTGAAGAATAAAATCATCTTAGTAAGGGTGTATTCAAATCCAAACTGCTTATTTTCTGACTCATTTTACAATTCATTTTTGCTCTCAAAGGCTTCCAATTGGTACGTTTTCTTACTCAGAAACTATATAATGTACTGCAATGGTCGATTTTTTGATAGAGGCAGAATATATTTTAAAAAATGCTGTTAAAAAGGACATTTTGAACCAAATTTACCGAAGCGGATTGTGTTGGAAAAATCATTGTATTAAGGATGCACTCAAATCCAAACTGCTTATTTTCTGACTCATTTTTAAATTCATTTTTACTCTCAAACGCATTTAATTGGTAGATTCGCTTCTTCAGAAACTACACTGCTCAAAACAATTAAAGGATATTGCAGTTTTAGGTGGATTTTGTATCTGGTAAACTGTTTAGCTGATTGATACATGGTCGGGAGACATAGTAGGTTATATGAGAATAAATTACACATGTTTGGCAGAAAAAAATGCATTTTATTGCGCATTTGTGTACTAAAGGAAAAAAAACACAATTTGTGTATATAAGAAAAAAAGAATAAGAAAAGGTGTTTTCTTCAAAGAAAATCATTTTCAGTAGGGGGTATGGTTTCCACGGGCGGCCAGCAACCTTGAACACCTTTGAGGCATGGACTCAATGAGGCTATTAATGACGAGTTGGGGTATTCTGCCCCACTCTTCCAGAAGAGCTCTTTCCAGTTCTTGGAGAGTTTGTGGGGGTTGTTGGCGGCCAGAAACTCGTCTTCCTAGAGCGTCCCAAACGTGCTCGATTGGATTCATGTCTGGAGAACACGCTGGCCATTCCATTCGAACGATTCCTTCCTCGAAAAGGAAATCCTCCACCAGGTTTGCACGATGTGGCCTGCAGTTATCGTCCATTAAAATGAAGTTATCTCCGATTGCTGCAGCGTAAGGGACTACAATAGGTCTGAGGATCTCATCCCTATATCGGCAACCAGTCAGAGCTCCATCTCGAATGATGTAGAGGTCAGTGTGCCCGTCAATGGAGATGCCACCATACACCAACACTCCTCCACCGCCAAATCTGACACTTTCGTGCACGAACGCAGGATTATTCCTACTGCCACGGTCCCTCCAGATGAAAATACGCCTATTATCCGGATGCACAGAAAAACGGGACTCGTCAGAAAACAGAATATTGCTCCATTCATTTCTCCTCCAGTTGACATGCTCGGTTGCCCACTCCCTGCGGTCGCGACGATGCCTTGATGTTAATCTAACACGTACCATCGGTCGGCGAGCATACAGACCTACAGCATGGAGCCGGTTTCGGACAGTCTGAGTTGAAATCGTGGTGCCTGTAGCCGAGCGAAGGTGTTGTTGGAGAAGAGTAGCGTTCATGGTTCGGTGTCTCCGAGCTGTTAACGCTAAATACCTATCTTCATTGGGCGTTGTTGCCCGTCTACGACCTTGCCCTGGTCTTCGGCCTGCACATCCACTCTCCAAAAAACGGTTCCAGATCCTGGAAATGACACTTTGTGACACTCCAATGGCTTGCGCTACTTCGGCTTGAGTTTGGCCCCCTTCTAACCTAACAACAATTCTCAAAGCTTCTGAATCTGTCAAATGACTTCGCTGAGACATCGTACTCATCGAAGCAAAGCAATCACTGAATGCCGATCATCCTTGTCTTCATTCTCTTTTATCCAGTTGAAAGTCAAATTTCATTCGCTGCCGCTGAAGCGACGTTTTTGACGTCGAACTCAAAATTTGCATACTCCACAGTTTGAAAACCAGAAAAATTTGCATTTGTGATTCTCTTCTTCTATTTTCGGCAAAAAAAATTTCGTTTATATCTTTATTTTATATAAAACTTCAAATATCCTTTAATTGTTTTGAGCAGTGTATATAATGTTCCGTAATTATCGATTTTTTGATAGAGGCAGAATATATTTCCAAAAATGATGTCAAAGTGGGCATTTTGAACGGAATTTCCCGAAGCGATTGTGTTAGAAACGAAAAATATTGTTCTTCTGAGAAAATAATTGTTTATGTATCAAGTTTTAATTAATTGAACAAAAAATAAAAACACAGGTCTTTTATAAATCTCTTCAAAAGTCACGTCAGCAAGTTTCATATTTTCTTTTTTATTAAAAATGAATCTGGAATTATGCCAGAAAATTTCGAGTTGTTGAGCATGGAAAAGTATAATTTTGAATACCGCCCTAACATGATCATGATAAAACCAGCTATTATATAAAAATGAAATAAAAACTCGTCAAAAGCGGCCAGATTGTTAAAGTGGATTTATCTCTAATCATGATTTAGTTTTTGTTTGTGAAATTAGTATATTTGACTTCGAAATCTACCTCTGCCTGTAGGCCGGGCCGGCAGGGATTTTTCTTTTGCCATATATAGGAACTTTTGAAAAAACAAATTTTTGCATTGTTAAAATATTTTTGTACGATATTTGCCTATGTTTCTATGTGCGTGGTTAGTTAGCCTATGTAAAATCAAAATTTGGTAGGTGTTCACTAGAAATTAAAATTTCCAAGGGTCTAAAAGTGACTGGGGGACGAAAATAGGGCACGTTACCCTATACTCTGCAAAAATGGTTTTCTCGACCGAGCTGTCCCTCTTAGGCTGCCATGCTCTATGTATACCCGCTGCGCAAAAATATCAGGGTATAACACCTGAGAAAGCTTCAACTTGCGTGGTAATACACTAAATGCTACGAAATTTACTGATCTAACTTATAATTAAAATAGCAATTAAAGCCTTTGTGCAGGAATATTGAAATGCAGTAAACCAACGTTTAAAATGCACAAATAATGCGTTAAAAAGCAGCAAACAGCTGTTTCGAATCTACAGCGAGATTTTTCTTCAGTGTAAGAGAGGGAAAAAAGGAACAGCGTGCTAGAAAAAGCAAGGCTGAGCAAAATGATAGACAGAGACGCGCTGCCTTATATACCCTATGCGGGTAGCGAAAGCGCCAGAAACAACCAATGAGAGAGAAGCAGTGGAAACGACTGGGTGGTCAAGTAGCGACATATACCGGAAAAGGAGAGAAAATGAAACCAAAAAAGAGGAAATTAAATTAATGCTTTCCAAATACTTGGAAAATCTGGAGTACTAGATAAGTCATTGACTAAAGAGTGAGAATTTTTAATGATGTGGTAAGCTTCCCAAAAATCAAGATCAAGGTTAGAAGAACATTTTTGGATAATGGTGGCTGAGGAAAAATCGAACCTATGTTGAGAAGACCAAGAATGTTGAGCAATAGAAGAACGTTTGAGCTCCTGATTTTTAACATAACCTTCATGCTCTTTTAAACGAAATCTAAGAGCACGTTTAGTCTGGCCAATATAAGAAAGGCCACATTGGCAAGAGATTTGGTAAATACCCCAGTTATCTAGGCGATCAATGGGGTGTTTGAGATTTGAAAAAGTGATTTTATTAACAGGAGAAAAAATAACATTAAAATCAAACCTTCTTAAGATTTTAGCAACTTGCTGACTGATTTTAGGAAAAAATGGTAACACAACTGAAGTATTAGAGTTGGAATTAGAATGCTTTTCAGAATGGACGGATTTCGTCAATTTCTTATAAATAGAATCAATAATATTAGAGGAATAACCACGATAAACAGCAATAGCTTTGAGATAATTAAGTTCAGCACTAAGTAACTGAGGAGTGGAACAAACATTGGTAGCCCGAAAAACAAAAGTATTGAAAGCAGCGAATTTCTGGTTAGGGGGATGAGAAGAATGCCTGTGAGGTGGAAGACTGACAGCAAAAGGTTTACGAAAGACGGTAGTCTGAAAGCCATTATCACAACGAATAACAAGGACATCGAGGAAAGAAAGACAGTTATTGGTCTCAATTTCAGAGGTAAATTGAATGCAGGGATCAATGGAATTCATAATAGAGAGAATCTGATTAATATCCGAATTTATTTCAACTAGGACATAAACATCATCAACATAACGAACATAGAACGGAAATTTTAAAATTTCAAAAAGTTTGACCTCAAAATAGTGCATATAAATATCGCATAAAATTGGACTAAGAGGATTACCCATAGCCAAACCATCAATCATGCGGAAGAAATTACCATTGAAAACAAAAGTATTTTGTGACAAGCAAGCGCGAGTGAGAAGGATAAGTTCCTCGATTTCAAAATAAGAGAAATGGAATTCACAAAGCCTGTTCTTGAGGCAATCCAAAGCCCCCTCAACCGGAACGTTTGTAAATAATGATTTAACATCAAAAGAAACCATCATGTGACCCTGCGGCTTAAAATTATGGAGTTTTTTAACAAAATCAATAGAATTCTTAACAGTGAAACAGTTACTGCTCAAAAGTGGGGAAAAACAGAAACTAAATATTTGGCAAGCTTATAAGAAGCTGTACCGATACTAGAGACAATAGGTCTAAAAGAAATGTCAGGTTTATGGACCTTAGGTAAAGCATAAAACCTGGCACAATGCGCAATAGATGGAATAAGAGACTTCTTAAAGTTAGCAGGAATAATGGAAGAAGACTTGATGGCAGACTTAATAGAATTAATTTCACTAGTGGAAGGATCTTTGCGGATGTCCACATAAGTACCATCTTTAATTAATTTATGGGATTTTTCCAAATACGAAGATTTGTCGAGAAGAACAATCTGACCACCTTTGTCAGCCTTAGTAATGATTAAGTTTGGATCAGAACGCACATTTTTCAGACATTGTTTAACTGGAATTTTAAGATTGGCCTTATAAACATTAGAATTGAAATCAACAGTATTGGCAATGAGATGCCTGATGGACTCTTTTTGAGAAGAAGATAGAGCGCTATGCTTAAAGGCCTTTTCAATAGGAGCAATTAGATTAGGTAAAGAAGGAATAGCAGAGACAGAGAAATTGTTATTCAATTTGAGAGCATCGAGCTGATTGTCACTTAAAGAAACACTAGAAAGATTGACAACAACATTTTGGTTAACAACAGGCAAATTGCTGGGGTTATTAACGACAGGACTTTTACAAAGTTCATTAAATTTCTTCTTTAAAACCGAACAATGAACAGAAGAAGCTGTGAGAACTCTACTCCATGACCTTCTACCTATAGACTCAAAATCAGGTGTAGAATTAGCGAGGCTGATATGTAAGGAATATAACTCGCGCTCTATATGAGCAATTTTATGGCGAGTCTCTTGAATCAAAGCTCTTAAAATACCTTAACTTATAATACCTGAAATACGCCTCACTTGAATATCAGAAATGCCGGGCAAAATAAATAAAAAAATTAGGTAAAAATTGACCCTAAAAATTGTCAAAATTTTGAACAACAGCTTGACAATGATCGGAATACCTCTGGCATCCTGTCATTATTTTTCCTACAGTTAATATCACAAAAATGTAGAACAAATCATGTGGTAAATAGGAGAGAATGCTGCATACATACTCAATATATTTTTTCTGAACTGAAATAAAATTCTTTTAGTTGTACCAGGATTTTCTAATCATTGTCTTATTAATATTATAAAGAATTTTGAGCGTAATTTAGAAATTAAGTAGAAGAATATGCAGATTCAGACGTTATATCAATATTATTGAATAAAAGCTGCATGGAAAGACAACAACAAATAAAAAATCGTAAAGGAAGCTCTTTCACTATCCCAGGAATTTTTTTCGAGACAATACAGCGCGCGTCGTAACAATTCTACAGAAAATAATAAGACAACAGGAAAAAATATTTTTTCATTCATTCATCCCGCACTTGAAAATGAAGCGGGACCATTAATTCTGAAAATTGAATCTTGAATTCGATCTATAATTTACATATCTCAACTTTAATACGTGTTAAAAAAATTAATAAAGCATCTACATAGAATTTTTTTTTAATTTCTTTAATTTTTTTTAACATAAAAGTAATTGTCTTCATTATATTTTTTTGAACAATTACTTTAAATTTTGGTTTTTTCCACAAGAATTATTTTAATTTTCATAATAATCACATTACATGAATAACACAACAACGAAACTTCCAGTAAAAGAAAGCAGCTTTATAATATTTAAAAAAACTCGTTTTTATAGCAGATTGTTTAATTAAAAAGATTATTAAAAAGTTGAGTTCTTCATTTCCTGTTATTTTTTATACAAACTGTCATAATTAAAAAAATAATTATAGTAGAAATTTGATCCTATTCGAAAACTCATGTAGAAGCAAGTTCTCGTATTATACGAGACAATAAAGTGTTCTTAAAGTAATATTTCAGGTGGTATGAACATAGAGATATAACTGCGGTAATTCCGTGCATTCAATATTCTAATACACCAATCAAATTTGTTGACTCAGATTGCTATACGAGCTGTAATTTTCCAACTGAATAAAAAAGTATCCAGTCCAGAATTTGAACCATTGGCTTTTGGCTTAAGCTGCGAATGCTCTGCCATCTGAGACAAATCGCGCGGACACATTTCACCCAGTCACATTATTGATAACGAAATCTGGTCTGTTATCAGAAAAATCACAACAAAATAAATCGCAGAAACTCTAAGTATACGTTGGATACATAAAAACACTTCATTAAAAGACAATTATTGCAATTGGTAAATAAATTACGCGATTTGGAATTTTCCAACTGAAGGGAAAAGTGTCCAGGCCAGCATTTGAACTGGGGATCTTTGGCTTAAGCTGTCAATTCTCTGCCTGGAAAAGTACAATTATTATGCTTTATTTGCTAACTAGAGTAGTTGTGTTAAATTAATGAAGTTCTCGAATTGTTGCACATTTATGCAGTTTCAGTCGCAAGGTGCGTATAATCTTTGGAATTTTCAAACAGTGTAGCACCACTATTTCTGATTTCAAATTTTCTATTTAATATTTAAATTACAAAATTTGTAATCTCTTTATATAATATAAGAAACAGTAAAATTTACCTTAAGTTAAATGAGGCTAAAATTGCTATTATAAAATTCTGGTAGATCTCAACGCACCCTGCAGTCAATATCTATACTAATAAAAGAACAAATCGACAAATCACTCTGTGTGTGTGTGTGTGTGTGTGTCTGTCTATGTGCGATGGCTAGCGAAAACAACCGTTCATAGAAGTCTGAAAATTCAGGTGTGAGTAGTCCATGACAGGTGCTGATCCATCTGAAGCTCAGATTTTTAATTTTTTAAGGGCCGGGACCCAGGGCCCCTTTCAGTTTTTATGCACTAAAACGTTAATAACATGCCTATTTTCTATCCAATCTGCTTCGTTTTTGGGGTTAATTCTCCTTTCAGTTTCTGCCCCAATTCTACGTTTCAGTTAAGACCCTGGCACCCTCGCAAGGGGCCCAGTACAGGGCCCCTTGAAGTTTTAGTGCATTAAATTGCTAATAACATGCCTCTTTTCTACCCGATCATCTTCGTTTTTGGGGTGAATTATCCTTTCAGTTTTTTCCCCATTTCTACATTTCAGTTAAGACCCCGGCACCCTTACAAGGGGCCTGGTACAGGGCCCCTTGAAGTTTTAGTGCACTAAATTGTTAATAACATGCCTCTTTTCTATCCGATCTTCATCGTTTTAGGGGGTGAATTCTCCTTTCAGTTTCTGCCGCATTTCTACATTTCAGTTAAGACCCTGGCACCCTGTCAAGTGGCCCAATACAGGGTCCCTTGAAGTTTTAGTGCGCTAAATTGTTAAGAACATGCTTTTTTTCCATCCGATCTCCGTTTTTGGGTTGAATTCTCCTTTCAGTTTTTACCCCATTTCTACAATTCAGTTAAGACCCAGGCACCATTGCAAGGGGCCCGGTACAGGGCCCCTTGGAGTTTTAGTGTCCTAAATTGTTGATAAATTGCTTCCTTTTTATCCGATCTTCATTTTTGGGATACTTTCTCCATTTAGTTATTCTCCCGTTTCTAAATTCCAGTTAACACCACGGGCCCGTGTAGGGTCCTCTAAGGCCCGGTCCGAGGCCCCTTAAATATTTTGTGTGCCATGCGTCTTTTACACCCTAATTTTTTTCACCTTCGCAATGTGTAATTTTAAAGTTGAGTCTTGAACTCTTCTCCTTAGACCAACACTCACATATTTGTATTGGGTCCCAGGGCCCTGTTTTAAGCATTTCCCCAATTTTTTGCGCATTTCTTTTAAATTATATTCTAATGATTAATTCATACCCTATGCTTAATCTCGACTGATCGAAGACCTAAAACGCTAAGTACTAAAACGTTGTAACATATTTTCATGTTAGGGCCCTGTTCTCAACGATCAATTGGCCCCTTTTGGGCCCCCTATTATAACTCCCTTAAAAATAGTCCGATTCACTAGCTTTTTTTTTTCTAACAACATCTTAGGTTCTTCAGCTATTACATAAACGACAAAAAAGAAAAAAAATCAGGCTTCAACAAACACCAATTTTGAAAATAAATCATCTTCTTAGGGTCCTTGGTGCATCTTCTTTAAAAAATGATCCGAATTCCTTACAATTTTCTTTACCATAGTTCTAACGTCCTCAGATTACATTAAAAACTATTAAAAAGTGTATTTATACCAAACTACAAGCCACTTAAGTCCCTTCCCCCTTGGGGCATGGTAACAAGGCCCCTTGAAGCTATTGCGCCCTAAATTATTAATAAATTGCTTCTCTTCATCCGATCTTCATTTTTGGAACCATTTTTCCATTTAGTTATTCTCCAGTTTCTATATTTCAGTTCAAATCCTGGGGCACCTTAGAGTCCTGCAGGGCCCGATCCGAGGCCCCTTGAACTTTTTTGTGCTATACCTTTTTTATACCCTAATTTTCTCACCTTCTCTTTGCATAATTTTAAAATTGAGTTTTGGACTCTTTCCCCCTAGACCAACACCCTAATATTTTTATTGGAGCTCTAGGGCCCCTTTTCAAGCATTTACCCAATTTTGCGCTTTTCTTTAAAATATTATTCTAATGATTATTTCATACCCTATGATTAATTTTGACTAATTGAAGATCTAAAACGCTAAGCACTAAAACATTAAACATGTTTTCATGTTAGGACCCTGCTCACAACTATCAGTTGGGCCCTTTTGGGCCCCACAGCTCCCTTAAAAATGGTCCGATTCACGAACTTTTTTTTCCTAACAACTTCTTAGGTTCTCCAGCTACTACATGAGCGATAAAAAAAATTTGCAGACTTCAGCTACCACCAATTTTGTATATTAATCGTCTTCGTGGGGCCTTTGTTGCAACTTCTTTAAAAACTATCCTATTCTGTTGTAATTTTCTTTAACATAGTTTTAGCGTCTTCCAGCTACTTTAAAACTCTGAAAAAATTTTCTTATACCCAACTACATTCCAGTTAAGACCCTGGCCCTCAGGGCCCGGTCTTTCTTTATACCGCAGCTACCACCTTTTTCGAACATTAATCTCCCTTTTCAGCATGAACTTACGTCTACTCACTACAGCCGTAAATAAAAAATCCCGTTACTTTACAGGTAACTTTAGATAAGGAATTTCATCCGTTTATTAAATATCGTATTAATCCTAACAGTAATTTAGGAAATTTACAAGGTGAGGAGGCACCTTCCATCGCTTGGAGGCGCGTTATTTCCTCGGGTTTAAGCGCCCAATTTCAACGGGATTTGCTTCCTTCAACTTAGATTACAATTCAGCTACTTTCTGTATTATGGAATTTTATCTTAGACTTTAATTACAAACATTTTCTAACATTAATGGTGCATTCTTTTTTTGTTTGTTTGTTTCTGTGGGCTTGATTCCTACGAGGTTTCGCTCACTCAACTTGGTTTTCGATTGTCTCCGGCACGTGCGGGCACTTCCGGTAAATGCTGCCATATGTAGTGGGGATCTAGATTACAGGCTCGTTCGGAAAGAAGTTCGATGGGAACACATTAGACGTTGCGGAAGGCAATGGGGCCTCCGAAATTAGGTTCATTTAAATGAATTTCCAAAGATATAAAATCATACAAACTTAAGTTTTGTTTAAGGTTATTATTTACAAACCCCGGGCAACGCCGGGCTGGTCTGTTAGTTATTGTGTAAAAGCAAAGATAAGGTATTATTTAATGCTATTGTCCATATAAATTTTTTTTTATATTGATTAGAAATTATTGACTGTATACAGGGTGTCCGGTCTCAACGGTGTCCAATGGCTAATTCCTAAACCGTTAGTCATAGACATATAGTTCCGATTACAAAAATGTTTTAAATCAGGTAAAGAAACATTTTAAAAGCGATTTGGGTCAATAAAAACATTTCTTAAAAAATTACGAAATTTAAATTTTTATACGGTCCCCGGTCCTATAAGTTATATTTAGTCATTTTTTCCTATTACACTGATAAGTAAGACAAAAAAAGTCCCATTCATGTAACGCTAAAATTGAGCGAGTTATGAAACTTTAAAAATGCATGACTTATGCCACTTTTCTACTCTGAAAACAAATGAGTTCGGCTTGGCTTTGAGGGATCATATACCAAGTGTTTAAAGTATTCGAAGATCTTACTTCATGAGTATCTGCGCTTTGAAAAAAAAATCCTACAAGTATTATGATTAAGTCTCAAATTGGCTAAAATAACATATGTTTTATTTTGTCAGGATTTGCGACTGTTTCTCTTATGATTTCTTTTAACAAAAATTATGTTTTTTTATAAGTTTTTGTGTTACTTCAACAATCGTATGTATGTTTTTCCAGTTCAAAATTTGCACTCGAACTTTAACCCACTTTTAAATATCCGATCGAGATTGCATTTTACATACTGGCGCAAATCAGATAACAATCTAATATTATTAAGATTTTCGGTGGTTAACATTTATACTTATTTTACAGGATAACACAAAAAATTTCGGATAGATTTCGGCCAAGTAGTTTAAGAAAATGTTTTAGATTAGATAATACAAGATTGCGATTGTTTTTTTTTTTTTTTTTTTTTTTTTTTTTTTTTTTTTTTTTTTTTTACTTTTATGTATTTTTTAGCACTGAATCCGAAAATTACCTTAATTTTTAACCATCATGTCAGGGTATTTCGCAAATCATAAATTTTCAAATTTAAAATAACAAAAATCGAATACCATAAAGTAGAGGAGATGGTTGTGTTTTTTAACTTTTGATAATTGACTTTTACGCCCTTTTTAGCACTGAATCTGAAAATGACCTTCATTTTTAACCATCACGTTAGAATTTTTTTGCAAATCGCAAATGTGTAAGTTAAAATATAGCGAAATCTCATACTATAAAACATATGTAAAACATTTTTTATTTTATTTTATTTTATTTTATTTTATTAAAAAATTTATTCGATATTTTTGCTTATCCTGGGATTTTTACAGCTAAACAGCTGAGTGGTCCGATGAGATGGGGAAGGAAATTTAATTTTAACATCGAACTTCATAACTTTGAAATTTGCAATTTGCGAAAAATCCTGATATGATAGTTAAAAATGAAGGTCAATTTCAGATTCAGCGGTACAGAATATACAAGACTCAATTATCAAAAGCTAAAAAACATGATATAACCCAACTTTTGCAGCCTTGTGCAATCTAATAATATTTTAAAATACGTATCATTTTGTAGAGAATTGAGGCTGTTAATTTAGAATCATTTTATTTAACAAAAATTCTGTTTTTTCTTTCTTCTTAAATGTTTATTACAAATTGTATATTTTCCATTAATATGCCAGAATGATTAAAGATTTCAAATTTATATTGCAATGTTAATTTTACCCCCAAACATTTTTTATATCTGACGAAATTATATTTCGACTAAATTTGTGAATGACCCCCAATTTGCAGCAGAAAATATGCTCCAACTTTAAACAGCTATTACTCGGTCAATTTTAATCGTAGAATAACGGGACTTTTTTTGTATTACTTGTCAGTGTACAAGGAAAATTTCACTAAATATAACTTATAGGACCGGGGATATAATATATAGGATATAAAAATTTAAATTTCGTAATTTTTTAAGAAATGTTTTTATTGACTCAAATCACTTTTAAAATATTTCTTTACCTGATTTAAAACATTTTTGTAATTAGAACTATATGTCTATGACTAACGGTTTAGGAATTAGCCATTGGACACCGTTGAGACCACTGGCTGTTAAAATCTAACGTCCCCCCAACCAATCAGGGATCTCTTTGCCTGCTGTGAACCCCACCAGAGTAAGATCGGCAAGCTTAGAGGTCAGAATAAGATGGCCAAACTACGCAGGAAGCCAAATGCTTGTTTGACTCGTTTTGCAATGTTTTGTGATCAACTCATAAAACTGCTACAGATAGCAGTGGAGTGGCATATCTAGGCTTATCAGTTCAATGAAGGGGGGGGGGGGGGGTGATATAAAGAAAAACTTACTAAGACAAAATTGAAAAAGACAGGGGAACTTTTCGTTTTAAGCAGGTTTTTGTCATAACAGATAGCTAAATTCTAATACAATGAAATCTGCTAAGACGGAATCACATGGGACCAAACGAATTCCGTTTTAGACAGATTCAGGTCTTACAATAAAGGTGCAGATTCCCAAAATCTCGAAGGACCCAGTGGCTTCTAAACCCAAAAAATCCAGTGACCACATAGTGAAACAAATTAATAAAAGAAATAGTGTTTATAAGGGGGAGGGGGAGGGAAACTAAAAAAAAAAGAAAAACCTCAGGAATTCAAAGTGAAAAATTTGAAATTGGATGTATGACATGTATGTACATGGGTAATGATATTAAATGAGACGAAGGATTACTAGTTTTTGAATATTTAGCAACATGTAATGAGCTGACCGCCTATGAAAAAAAAATGTAATTTTTTTTTTCTTTTTGATCTTAGTTCAGTTTATATATGTTTTTGCACTAAACATGTAACAATTTGTTCGCGTGACCTTAATTGATTTATGTACTTGAAACTATAGTACATAATTTAATAAATATTTGAACATTAAAACAAAAATTCAATATTTTAATTTTTAATATTTGATATAAAAATGTTAATTCTAAATTAAAATCTAAAGTGCGTAATATGACTGAATGAATTTATTATTCCTGTTGCGATTCATTACTATGAATTTTCAAATTAATAAACAATAGGGCCAATTTTGAGTAATATTTCAAATGGAAATATGACTATTTCGATAAGTGCAAAAGTTATTTTAAAATATATATATATATCAAAGTTGGTGTTTTGAAGCAATTTTTCAGCACAGGAAAAGCGAAAAAAAGGTCCCCATGAGACATTAATCACACATGGCATAAACCAAAATGAAATTGCAATGCAGTTATCGAATAATAAAAAACGACATTCGATACCAAAGTACAATCTGCTAATTTCATGCTTTATGTTTAAGAATGAGTTTGCAAATGTCAGAAAATTAGTCACTGTTAAATGAATTTTTTTAGGAAGGGGTGGAGGTATGTTTGGTTGGGTGATTTTTGACGGCCGATTTATCTACTCGAGGGATAGTCCCGAGGGAGAGTATCCTGTGTGGGAATCTTTCTAAGGGAGCCTAACCCGTATTTACGCTTGGAAATCCAAGGATCGATGAAAACCACGAAAACTCCGAACGATTAGGCCGACGGGCGCGATTGAGTTCGAACCCAGCATCCCCCGTCTACTAGCTTCGAGAGCAGAACCTCTCGGCCACTGGTGGGGCGGTTGGGGGGGGGGGGAGATTAAGTATAATCTACTTTTATGTATACTTTTGTACAGTGCTTGCCTTCACCTTAAACTTAAAATAAAACGGAATTTAGATCTCATTAGGTGCAGGGCATAGTGCAAACCTTTTTAAGACCCAATTTATTTAATTCTTTATTATGTTTTTCATGTAGAAAAAAACGTTTTCTAGTCTTATTGCAGGTCCCTATAATTGCGGGGCCAAGCTGCATTGCACCTCCACATCCCTTTGCTGGTGTCCCTTTTTTTGTATTACAGAATGTGAAAATATACCCATAACAGTACGTGTTTACCTAAAAGTGCGAATTATATGAAAAAATATTTTTATATATTAAATACTCGTAAGAATCGTTAAAACTTTTGCAATTCTGGACTTCGGGTAACCTTTTTCAAAAAAGCAATGAACACATTAATTTCAAAATTTTTATGCCTCCTGAAAATTCACCATAACAGAATAATAAGCATCAAATACATATTAAAAATAAAGTAAAATATATATTGTGGCGAATTTTGAAAATCATTGAAATATTTTTACGATTTATCTTCGCAATTTTTATGCTGTTCTAAAAAGATTTTTTATGTATAAAGAAACAAAATAAACTTAATAAGCATTGAAATTTTCAATCGGGAAAAGAATAAATAAAGGAAAATTTTCAAAATCCATACGATACAATACAGTGTTCAAATATTCATGATTAAAAAGATGACGTAACATTAGCAGCAATAGTAAAAGGCAAGTTATGGGATATTTACTCATTGTTAATTTAAAATGCCTTATCACATATGAACAGCTACTTTGAAATTTTCATTTAAGGATGTTCTCAAATCCAAATTTGTCTACTTTCTGACGCATATTTTAATTCATTTTGTTCGCAAACGCATGAAATTGGCAGTTGCTCTTAGTCAAAAACTATGCAATCAAATAGTTTTTTTCCTTTTTTTTTTAATCTATTTTTGATCATTTCCTAGCATGTCCAATTTCTATTTTTTCTATTTCATTATATTTTTCATTATTATTTAATTATTTATTTTTCAGCCTGGAACAAAATTTATTTTACCAATGACCATCTGTTTTCGTTCTCTGACTGACACCAATAAATCCCAAATGACTGAAATGTTTTGCTCCATGTTTAACTTTTTGCCTTTTCAATTTGTAGTTATATTCATAGTATGATGAAATTATAAATATTAGTGTCTTTATTTAGAAAAACGCGCAAAAATATAATTTGATAAAATTACAACTTTATTAAAACGTGGTAACTTGACTTTGAGTTGTCATCTTTCACAATTTGTCCACCCGTCAAAGAAAAACAAACTGGCCGTGCCATTTTACTAAAATCGTTTTGAGCCCACTCAATATTTTTGAAAAGTTGGAGTCACTGTTATGTGTGATTCATGTCTCATGGGGACCTTTTTTTCGCTTTGTCTGTGCTAAAAAATTGCTTCAAAACACCAATTTTGATATATATATTTTTTTAAATAGCCTTTGCACTTATCGAAATAGTCATATTTTCATTTGAAATATTGCTCAAAATTTGCACTATTGTTTATTAATTTGAAAATTCATAGTAATGAATCGCAACAGCAATAATAAATTCATTCAGTCATATTACGCACTTTAGATTTTAATTTAGAATTAACCTTTTTATATCAAATATTACAAATTAAAATATTGAATTTTTGTTTTAATGTTGAAATATTTATTAAATTATATACTATAGTTTCAAGTACATAAATCAATTAAGGTCACGCGAACAAATTGTTACATGTTTAGTGCAAAAACATATATAAACTGAACTAAGATCAAAAAGAAAAAAATTACATTTTTTTTTTTTTTTTTTCATAGGCGGTCAGCTCATTACATATTGCTAAATATTCAAAAACTAGTAATCCTTCGTCTCATTTAATATCATTACCCATGTACATACATGTCATACATCCAATTTCAAATTTTTCACTTTGAATTCCTGAGGTTTTTCTTTTTTTTTTTAGTTTTTTAGTTAGTTTTCTTTTAGTTTTAGTTTAGTTTATGTTTAGTTTATAAACACTATTTCTTTTATTAATTTGTTTCACAATGTGGTCACTGGATTTTTTGGGTTTAGAAGCGAATGGGTCCTTCGAGATTTTGGGAATCTGCACCTTTATTGTAAGACCGGAATCTGTCTAAAACGGAATTCGTTTGGTCCCATGTGATTCCGTCTTAGCAGATTTCATTGTATTAGAATTGCGCTACCTGTTATGACAAAAACCTGCTTAAAACGAAAAATTCCCCTGTCTTTTTCAATTCTGTCTTAGTAAGTTTTTCTTTATATCATCCCCCACCCCACCCCCTTTCATTGAACTGATAAGCCTAGATATGCCACGCCACTGCTTTCTGTAGCAGTTTTATGAGTTGATCACAAAACATTGGAAAACGAGTCAAACAAGCATTTGGCTTCCTGCGTAGTTTGGCCATCTTATTCTGACCTCTGAGCTTGCCGATCTTACTCTGGTGGAGTTCACAGCAGGCAAAGAGATCACTGATTGGTTGGGGGGACGTTAGATTTTAACAGCCAGTGTTGAGACCGGACACCCTGTATATTATTAATATTGATTAGAATATATTCATTATAGATATTATTGATATTGATTAGAAATTATTGATTATAGATATCATTGATTATATATATTGATTATAAGTGTTATTAACAGATGTTATTCCCAAATATTGAAAAAAAGAAAGACGAAATCAAGAAAAAAATATTTAAAACAAACACTTTTACTTTTTCTGTAATTTTTTACGAGACACCGTAACACGTTTTGCGACATTTCTTCTGAAAAAAAAAAAAAAAAAAAAAAAAAACACGTAATATAAAAATTTTGTTTTTAAAGTCAATTCCTACTTAGCCCATCAAAGAAAAATTTAATATAATCCCTTAAGATAATATTAGTTTTGTTGCATTAAAATATCTCAATTTGTTGATTTTCTATAAGCAAGTAGGTTTACAATGGAACTCTATGGGAATTTGGCGAAATATTAGAGATATCGCCAAGTTGGCGTCACTTTTGGCGACTCATTTTGGCCGCCAAATTTGGCGATATATTGCTAAGTTGGCGACAAACTTGGTGGTATTTGGTGACAGAACAGGGTCCCTCCTATGGTAACCCCTTATTGAAAATACTTTCATTGATCTTCAATAACCAATGGTCGCCATTTTGCTTCCCATGCAAAACTAAGTTTAATTAATTAAAATTTAATTAATTAATTAATATTTGGAAAAACTGTATTAACATCAATTGCCATCCAGTGTAAGTTTGAAAAAATTTATTTCAACTTGATAGGATGAATAATGAGTATTTTATTAACGATTGAAAATTTGAATAAGATAAATATATAAATAAATATAGGGAGAGTGTGAGCTAAAAGTAGGAATTGAAAAAAGAAAATTAACAAAACCTTTTATGTGTTTTAATGCATTCATCTCTGATCAAAAATTGTGCACAGTAGACATTGATATATTAAACTTTTTGATGAGTTCCTGTAAAAGTAAAAAAGAAAAAAAATAGGACAGCTATCTTTAAAACATAAAGCAGTACTGCATACACTTTAACAATTATAAAAAAGACAAATATTTCTTACGAATTCAATATTTGTAACTGAGCAAAAAAATGCCCAAGCCCGGAATCGAACCCAGATCTTTGGCTTACATTGCCAATGCTCTACCGTTTAAGCTACCCGAGCTGACAACCGGAGAGCATATTTCGCTCAGATCTTTTCTTAATCTCTGAAAATATTGTATAAACCACGAAAGAATATAAACAATAAGCTCTTCTGAGTTATCCACAATTTACAAAATTGTTCTTTATTATAAGAACTCCGGAAAGCAATATATTTTCGAGATTTAAAGAATCATTTGTAAAAACTAAGCTTCTTTAACTGCCACTGATTTTAGGAAACATTTCTGTGTAACTTTTATAGTGTATTAATCAATTTTCTCAATCTGGAATCCCGTTTTTTAGAATGCTATCCAGTCTCAATTAAACTTTTTCAGCTGCGTTATTGAATTTGTATATGCTATAGTAGCAAAAAAATATTCATTTTAATGTTGATGTTAATGCAGTTAACTTATGATATTTGACTGTAAAACATGTTTGTTGAACATGAAATTGTTTACTAGCATCCGAAAAACTAATATTCCGGGTGAGAAAACTCATAAATACACAATAAAAACTACTTGGGAACATTTCCTAAAATCAGTGGCAGCAAAATAAATTTTCTTTTTATAAATGAAGAGCTCAGATGATAAAGGTAGTAAGTGACACATTCATCATTTGAGAAAATGAGCTGCAAAACTCCAAATATCTGTTTGCGTTTATTGTCAAACGCCTCTATTATAAATTAAAATATCCGTGATTATTAGGTTTTTAAATATAGTAATTTAACACATGGTAGAGGACCATTGGCAGTCTTTAGTCATATGATTCAGTCTTTTTTTTTTTTTTTTTTTTTTTTTTTGTGTGTGTGTGTGTCATATACAACATTTATTATCTGAGCTCTTCAAATGCTTCTTTAAATTTCGAAAATATATTATTTCTAGGTTTTCCAAAGGTGAAGAACACTTTTTGAAATCGTGGGTTACTCGGAAGACGTTATTGTACATTTTCAGTTGCGGTTATACCGGGTGTCTCAAAAGTTCCTGACTCATTTAAAAATTCAATATAAAATCAAATAATTGTCCTACAGGAGTGCGGTTTGGACTAAAATTCTGATCACGATGAAAAGTTTCCTTCAAACGAATTAAGAAATTAGTTCCAAACTTCGATCATATATGGCGACACTTGTCTGTATGTTTGATTTCAAACATGCGATTTTTCTGATTTTCAGATTAGTTTCGATTTGGTTTCGAAGTAAAAACGTACTCGATTTGCTTTTTCGCTGGGAGTCTTCATTCCTGTGTCACAGCGTCAAAACTAATATGAAAATCAGAAAAAAACGCATGTTTGAAACCAAATGTATGGACGAGTGATGCCATCTATGATCGAAGTTTGAAATTAATTATTTTCCCCCCTTGAAGAAAACTTTTCATCGAAAAAGAATTTTAGTCCAAACCGCTCTCCTATATGATAATTACTTGATTTTATATTGAATTCTAAAATGTGTCATTGACTTTTGGGACTCCCTGTATTATAGTTTCGTAGATTTAAAAACATCTGTCTTTATAAATTATATGTTTCTCTCAAAAATATGCTTGTTGAACATGAAACTCTTTAATTTGATAGCGTCCGAAACACCTTTGTTTCGTTTTAAGAAAACATATTAATACAGTATAAGAAATACAGCTCATAATCAAAATATTAGAATAATTACCTTTTTTTTACAAATTGAAAATATAGTTTGGTAATTTAATGTCTTTTAATGCAAATATGCAAACGATATTTTTATTAAGAAGTTATTGTTGATTAGACTTATTTATTATCTTAAAATTAATATCGCTTTTGAAAAGATTAATTAAAAAAAATTATTTTGAAAAGTCAAAATATTAGAATATTTCACATTAATTCTCCTTTAATTATCACCAATTCATAACTGGTAGCATCATTGATTAAATTCAGACGATTTTATTTAAAATCAGTATTCCTTTTGCAGTTTGTTTGCTTTTTCGTCTTAAAATGGGTCGGTTGAGTGATATTCCTGAATCTATTAAACTTTGTATGGTTGATTTGTATCGGCATGGTAAAAATCAATGTCATATAGCGAATTATTTACATTCTTTGCAATCAAGCATTAGTACAATATTGACGCAATATTAAAAAAATGGAAAATTTCAAAATTTTCGCTGAAATGGCGGCCGAAAATCAAAAACATCTGCTAGAGTTGACAGGAAACTGAAGCGTATAGTTAAGAAAAACCGTTTTAAAAGTATGCGATTCTTGCACCGAAAATAGAAAGAAGAAGGCGTTGACTTTGCTACATCGACAACATTAAGACGTCTCCATAAATTTAAGTTTGAATCTCGTGTACAGAAAACAAATCCTCTCATGACTGCAAAACAAACGCGTGTAACATTGAATTGGTATAAATCAAGACGCTTATGGGGCGAAAAAGATTGGAAAAATATATTAGTGATGAAAATATGTTTTGTGTTTCACATGGTAATCAAGGTATTCGAGTTTGGAGAATGAAGATAGAAGAATTTGACAAAGAATGCCTTAAATGTCCCGTAAAATTTGATACTAGTGTCATGTTTTGAGGGTGCATGAGTGCAGAAGGACCTGGAAAGTTATGGATCGTCTACGAAAGGCTTAATTCTCAATCTCAACTCTTAATATCAAGAAATTTTGGAATATTACATGATTCCATCATCAGAAGATTTATTTGAAGATGATTTCATCTTTCAACAAGATTTAGCGCCACCGCATACCTCGGTGTCAACTAAGAATTGGTTCCGCCAACGCAACATTAAGGTACTTCCTTGGTCATCAAACTCACCAGACTCTAATCCCATCGAAAACTTATGGTGTATAATGAAGAAAAAAACTCCAAGAAAATCCTCCTTCAAGAAAACTGAGTTAATGGCACGTATAAAGTCTATTTGGGCTAAAACTGATAGAAATGTTTGTAAACACCTTCTATATAGTATGCAAGATCGATTGTACGCTGTTTCGATAGCTAAATGTGATGCTACAAAATATTAACTACCATTTACTTCATATTCATAAAGTAATATTGTTGCGTAAAATAAAATATTCTAATATTTTGAACTATTCTAAATTTTATTCTAATATTTTATTGTGTTTCAGAAAGCTGTATACCTAATTTTTTGCACTGTATTTTATATTTTGTAAATGTTTAAATCTTATCTAACCATTCCAGATTTAATTTATAAGAAATTTAATTTAATTTACGTAGTATCAAAAATAAATAAATGAAAAATAATATTTTCTTATTACTTTTTCTCAATTATTCTAATATTTTGAATATGAGCTGTACACGATAACGTTTCCAAAACTCAGTGACAGCAAATACACTTTTATTTAAGACTTCGTTTATAAATCTCGAAAATATATTAGTTTCGGAGGTTTATAAAGATAAAGTAGTGTTTTCGGGATAGTGGGTAACTCTGAAGAAGGTACTGCATATTTTTGATTGTGGTTAAATTACATTTTCCTGGATTAAAAAAGATCTGTCTTTTTTTAAGTGCACGAGATTTCAATTCAAGATGGTTGATCGATTTTTGCGGAAGTTAAAGTCACGAAGTTAAAAGAAGAAGATGAAGACAAGCAGACAGATAAAAATACAATTTTTAATGAATTTTCAATAATTTCATCTAATGAAAATGAAACTGTACTACCACCAGAATGAGCCTCTGTTTTAAAAATAAACAAAAAAGAAAAATCATGCATTAACCTAACGTATATTTGAAACACTTTCCAACATAATCAGAATAATCTAAAAAATAGTCCACGTATAATAATGGGAGATATCATATACATATAAACAGTTTGGTAAAAACACAACACATTTAAAAACCCAATTAATTTCAGAAAATAACATCTATAATCGGAAAAATATAATTGTTTTGACATGCCTTGTATATGATCTGAAGAATTGTACGAATGTTATATGGTATGCTAAAACTTGGTTCAGTTTGTAAACGCAGTTGAAAAATTCTTTTCACTAATTTCTGGCAAAAAACAGAAATGCACTCAATTCTTTTTTGTGCAAGATTTATATGCACAAAGAATACGCAAAATGTCAGTTAAATTAAAAAATGCATACCACAATTGAAAACGCATTTCCCGCAATTATCACTCACAGACAGTACTGTAACCGAATTATTTTGTGTGCCCCTGTAAATGAATGATAAAAGCTATGCACACCCTGTTCTTCAGTAAGCATCTTATAGTACCTCAGTAATATATATTTGTTTCAATACGCTTGAAACACTCTAACACCATTAAAATACTACATTGCAAACATTTTCCCCATGGATCATAATGTAATGAATTTCTTTCGATTTTCCCTGTAAACAAGGCTTTCATTATATACACTTCATTATTTTTCTGACCATGCCACACTAAACTTTAATAACATATATCGATTACATAACAAACTGACTACATTCACACGAGGAGTGCAGAAAGACGGACGGGCAGACATACAGATGGTTCATAAACAGTTTTCAAGTATGTTGGAAAGTGTTAAAAAATTATGAGAACCCGAGTATCAGTTCTAAAGCTACGATAATTTGAAAATTCATTTAAATGCAAGCAGCCGTATTCTTGAATATTAATGCAGTTTCACGCCTTATATCAATATTATTAAAAGCTTCTTGGAAAGACGAAGACCTATAATATATACAGGGTGTCCAAAAATCCTTGCCACATTTTAAAATTCAATATAAAATCAAGTAATTGTTGCACAGGAGTGCGGTTTGGACTAAAATGCTTCTAAGGATGAAAAGTTTTCTTCAGGCGAATGAAAATAATTAGTTCCAAATTTCGATCATAAACGGCACCACTTGTCTGTATGCTTGGTTTTAATGTTTCCAAACATGCGTTTTTTTTTTTTTTTTTCCCTAATTTTTAGATTAAATTTGACGCTGTGACACAGAAATGTCGACTCCTAGCGAAAAAGGGCAAAGTGTGTGCTTCTGCTATGGCTGAGATTGAAGTACTGAAGACGAGAAGCACGCATGTGATCCAATCAATTCCACAGTTAATCCTAGCGAACACGTGGATTGAACTGGAGTTCCGTTTGAATGTGGTTCGTGCTACAAAAAATAAACTCATTGAACTATGCTAATGGATTGCACGGGTTTTTACTCTTTAACTGACTTTGACAAAATTGAATGATCTGTAACTCATTGTCTTGAGTTTTTTGTGCTTATTTCTGATTAATTTAAGGCACGGTGCCATCTATGGGAGATTATAGGAACTAATTTTGTTTTATTTGCTTGAAAAAACTTTTCATCGTGAAAAGTATTTTAGTCCAAACCACGGACTGTTGAGACCAAACTCCTGTACGACAATTACTTGATTTTTTATTGAATTTTGAAATGTGTCAAGGACTTTTGGGACACACTGTATATATATATATTGAAAAGGAAACACTATCACTTTCCCTGGAATCGTTTTCGAGACTGTACAACATCGTGGCATTTCATCGGAAAAAATCAGTAAATGAACAAAATCTTTTTTGTTTTTACTATATTCGTCTCTCATCTGAAAATGCGCTCAACAAACAAAGATATAAAAAAAATTTCACGCGTTCCTGTAAAACTTTTAAAAGGAAGATTGGACGACTATTTTATAAACATAAAGCAGAACTGAATACTATAACATATCTCAAATTCGTATAGTTGTTTAATTTTTTACGAAAGTTAGACTCTTAAAGTGAAAAAGGAAAATACAAAAAGCAAACAGACAGAGAAAAATACAATTTTTGGATCTTAATGAAAATGAAACGGAACTAACGCTAGAATGAACCGTTTCCAACAATAAAAGAATTATGGGATTCCGAGCATCCGTACTAAAGCTACGAATATGTGAAAATTCATGCGAATGCAAGCTGCTTTGCAGTTGCATATTTATGCAACTTTACGCCCTATATCAATATTATTGAATAAAAGCTGCATGTAAAGACGAAAACCCAAAAATATATATATATCGAAAAGAAAACACTTTCACTTTCCCTGGATTTTTTTTTTTTCGAGACAATACAGCACGCATCGTGACATTTCTTTAGAAAAAAATAAGAAAACGAGCAAAAACTTTTTTTTTTTTTACTTCATTCGTCTCGCACCTGAAAATGGGGCGGCACCGATAATTCTGAAAAGCGAACCTTGAATGCGATCGATATTTGCATATCGCAACTTGCAGAGGATCATTTTTATGATGTTTCTTATTATGCAAGAGTTCACCGGCGACGATAAATCCCAAAATGTCCCCAGTCATTTTTTATGGTGTCGCTATTGTTCTTTTTTTCCTCTCTCTCGATAGATTACGCTTTGAGAAAGAAAATCGCTACTATTTAATATATCTAAATCAAATGTCTTTTTTTATTCCTACTCTCTTTCTCCCCATTTCTTATGTAGAAGGAAAGAAATCCTAAATTAGAGAAGCACTTTTTCATATTTCGTACAAGAGGGTAAGCGAAAAACTGCTTGCATTATTTTTTAAGTCACAATATTACTCCATGAATGAAAAGATTAATCGATCTACAATTTTTTTTTAACTTCCAGACTAAAATATATATATATATATATTTAAAATAAATCTGGAAGTTGATAGGAAAGTAAATTTGATTTTTTCACATTCAAATGACTTTTTATTTCAAACTGAATATTAAGATTCGCGGATGAGAGCCAAACAGGATATGAATTCGATATTAGGAATTAGTAAAAACAGGTTATCAAACAAACTCACGAGCGTTCTTTTTTTTTTTTTTTTCAGAAATATGAAAAATAATACCATTTCTATATGTATTGATTAACAAGTACCAATAATTATGCATGCAAAAGAGAAATTATGAAAGTAAGTAAGCAAGTATGAAAGTAAGTAAGTACGTAAAAATGAAGATAAAGTATTTTATGATTGAAAGAAATATATCTCAGATTATAGAAGCACTTTTTCAATTTTAGTCCAAGACAGTAAGTGAAAAACAGTTCCAAAAAACTTTATAAAAGTATTTTAAATAAATCTCGAAGTTGATAAGAAAATAATTCGATTCTTTCTTTCTTTTTTTTTCAAATTATATACCATCATTCGCGGATGAGAAAGCCGTGCCATACATGAACACAATATTAGGAATAAGTACAGTTAAACAACTTAGCACACTAGAATTTTTTACTAGAAAAAAAACTCATTTATATAAACGAGGGGAAAACTTAGTACATTCATTCTAGACCTAAACTAAAGGAATTAAAACGATTTCTAGCTTTCCCTAATTAATTCCGAAGTCAACCCCCTAACCAATTGGCTATATTAACTGGAGACATTTTTATTATTAACACTATTTATATTGTTTATTGATAATCGATTATTATTCTTTCATGATAGAGCCTGCACGCGATAGAGATATATTTAAAGAAATCTTGCTTGAAAATTAATTAAAAGCCATAAAAAATGGTTGGTTGGTTGTGTTTATGACGGCCAATTATCAGCACGAGGGATATAGGCCCTAAGGGGGGTGCCCTCCGTGGAGGTCTTTCTAAGGAAACCTAACCCGTATTTACGCTTGGAAAACAGAAGTTCGAAGAAAACCACGAAAACTCCGAATGATTAGGCCGACGGGCGTGATTGGAATCGAACCCACCTCCTCCCGTCCACCTGCTTCGAGAGAAGAACCTCTTGGCCACTGGCTGGGCACCATAAGTAATGAGTAAATTGAGATGCAGTTTTCAAACAAATTGCGTTTGAAAGTACGTGCTTTCCCAACACGATGGTGTAAAAATTGAAAATGTGTGTTTAAAAGTTTAAAATATACAGTAGCCAAAAATTGCAAAACCGAAATTTTCGTCTAGTGTTGTCATTCGAGAAATGACGTCAGCGTTACTCACAGATATGTTTGTCCGTTATAATATAGATATTTACTCACAAAGATTAATAATAATGCATGTGGATAAGTGCGTATGTATATAAATCTGAAGCGAACATATCTTATAAAGGAAAATCATCTCAGGTTAACTCTCAAAACTTCGGCGGTGGCGAGCGACGTGTGAGAGGGTGCGTTGTCGTGCTGAACAATCCAATCGTCTCTGATGTCTGTGTAGACGCGTCGGGTAAGGCCAGTTTTACGCTAGAGTGCTCCACCATTTGAAGGATTGAGCCCCCTAATGCTCGACCTCTCTTTCAGTGACCTGTTTTTACGCCCCCCCCCCCAGATCAAGAAAGAGCTGAAAGGGAAGCCATTCGACAAGTTTGCAGCGATCCAGGCTACTTCGACGAGGTCCCTTAACAGCCTTGCGCGCGAAGACTTCCAGGGAGCCTATGAACAATGAAAAAAAAATGCTGGCAGCGGTATCTTGATGCCCAAGGATCATATTTCGAAGAATTTTAGTTCGCTGTACAAAAATGTTTAATAAATTTTGTATTATCAGACCAGTCTTGAAACTTTGTGTACACACCCTGTATTTTCAAGCTTATATTATAATTCGCCGATGATAGAGATTGTGAGCTATGTATCAGCATTTCGAGCAATTCGCCAAACTCGTACATGAGCAATTTTTTACAGTAACACGAAAATAAACTCATTTCTATAAATATTTACTTAGATTAGTAATTATGCGTATAACTCAGCAAGTAATTAAATAAATGAGTAATGGAGTACGTATGTAAGAAAAAATAAAGAAAGAGTAACTTCTGAAGGAACCATACATCAAATTAGAGAAGAGCTTTTTCAGACTTCGTGCAAGAGGGTAAGCGAAGAGTGCTTGCATTATTTTTTAAGTCGCAATATCACTTTTATTGAATGAAATCATTCGATCAAATGATTAAAGTCACAACGGTTCTCATAGATAAATTGCTTCATTCTTCATTTTACGAATCTCATGTGAGCGTAACTTCATAACTAAACAGTGAAATGGCATAGCGACGGAATTTTTAGTCATTTGTAATTCGTAACGGAACGGGACATATGGACTTCAGTGACATGCAGAAAAAAAATCCTCTACATCGTGTAACGACATAAAAGTTGCATTTTACTCAAAGTGCAATGTCATTTTCGTCATATTTGGATCACAGAGCTATTAGGAAATGATGGTGATTTTTGTAAGTAATCTCGAGGAGGGACCACAGCTCCTAAAGACTGACTTAAAAGTTATGGGAACCGTTTACAAGAATCGTTACAAAACTGTTAGGCAGCCCGCGCACTGAGGCGAATCAAGCAACATGACGTGCGTCTTAGGAGAAAAAACAGGTTGAAACAAATAAGAAAGCTATTTCAAACCTGTTTTTAGCTCACAGGCTATCAAAGCCTGAGAGCTAATGTGCCCGCCCGTTCTGTATGTATGTATGTATGTATGTATGTATGTATGTATGTATGTATGTACGTACGTATGTACGTACCGCGATAACTCTTGATAGAAACATCCGATTTGCTTCAAAATTTTTTCCTAGGTTCACTGTGATAAGGCGCTTCCCTGATTAGTTTTGGGAGTTCATTGGTTAAGGGTAAAGGGGGAAAAACGGGGTTAGTCCACCCCCTTAATTCAGATAAATGGGTTTTTCATGCAGAATCATTCAATTTGCTCCGAATTTGGTATACCGGTTTATTATGTTAAGGAACTTCCCTGATTAGTTTTGGGAGTTCATTGGTTAAGGATAAAGGGGGAAAAACGGGGTTAGTCCACCCCCTTAATTCAGATAAATGTGTTTTTCATGCAGAATGATTCGATTTGCTCCGAATTTGGTATAGCGGTTTATTATGTTAAGGAACTTCCCTGATTAGTTTTGGGGGTTCATTGGTTAAGGGTAAAGGGGGGAAAACGAGGTTAGTCCACCCCCTTAATTCAGATAAATGGGTTTTTCATGCAGAATCATTCAATTTGCTCCGAATTTGGTATACCGGTTTATTATGTTAAGGAACTTCCCTGATTAGTTTTGGGAGTTCATTGGTTAAGGATAAAGGGGGAAAAACGGGGTTAGTGCACCCCCCTTAATTCAGATAAATGTGTTTTTCATGCAGAATGATTCGATTTGCTCCGAATTCGGTATACCGGTTTATTATGTTAAGGAACTTCCCTGATTAGTTTTGGGGTTCATTGGTTAAGGGTAAAGGGGGAAAAACGGGGTTAGTCCACCCCCTTAATTCAGATAAATGTGTTTTTCATACATAATCATTCAATTTGCTCCGAATTTGGTATACCGGTTTATTATGTTAAGGAACTTCCCTGATTAGTTTTGGGGGTTCATTGATTAAGGATAAAGGGGGAAAAGGGGTGTTAGTCCACCCCCTTAATTCAGATAAATGGGTTTTTCATGCAGAATCATTCTATTTGCTCCGAATTTGATATACCGGTTTATTATGTTAAGGAACTTCCCTGATTAGTTTTGGGAGTTCATTGGTTAAGGATAAAGGGGGGAAAACGGGGTTAGTCCACCCCCTCTTAATTCAGATAAATGGGTTTTTCATGCAGAATGACTCGATTTGCTCCGAATTTGGTATACCGGTTTATTATGTTAAGGAACTTCTCTGATTAGTTTTGGGAGTTCATTGGTTAAGGATAAAGGGGGAAAAACGGGTTTAGTCCAACCCCCTTAATTCAGATAAATGTGTTTTTCATGCAGAATGATTCGATTTGCTCCGAATTTGGTATAGCGGTTTATTATGTTAAGGAACTTCCCTGATTAGTTTTGGGGGTTCATTGGTTAAGGGTAAAGGGGGAAAAACAAGGTTAGTCCACCCCCCCCCCCTTAATTCAGATAAATGGGTTTTTCATGCAGAATGATTCGATTTGCTCCGAATTTGGTATACCGGTTTATTATGTTAAGGAACTTCCCTGATTAGTTTTGGGGTTCATTGGTTAAGGATAAAGGGGGGAAAAACGGGGTTAGTCCACCCCCCTTAATTCAGATAAATGTGTTTTTCATGCAGAATGATTCGATTTGCTCCGAATTTGGTATACCGGTTTATTATGTTAAGGAACTTCCCTGATTAGTTTTGGGGGTTCATTGGTTAAGGATAAAGGGGGGGAAAAACAGGGTTAGTCCACCCCCCTTAATTCAGATAAATGTGTTTTTCATGCAGAATGATTCGATTTGCTCCGAATTTGGTATACCGGTTTATTATGTTAAGGAACTTCCCTGATTAGTTTTGGGGGTTCATTGGTTAAGGATAAAGTGGGAAAAACGGGGTTAGTCCACCCTTCTTAATTCAGATAAATGTGTTTTTCATGCAGAATGATTCGATTTGCTCCGAATTTGGTATACCGGTTTATTATGTTAAGGAACTTCCCTGATTAGTTTTGGGGTTCATTGGTTAAGGGTAAAGGGGGAAAAGGGAGGTTAGCCTGCCCCTCTTAATTTAGATAAATGGGTTTTTCATGCAGAATGATTTGATTTTCTCCGAAGTTGGTATACCGGTTTATTATGTTAAGGAGCTTCCCTGATTCGTTTTGGCGATTCATTTGTTAAGGATAAAGGGGGATTAGTCCACCCCCTTAATTTAGATAAATGTTTTTTTTTTTTGCAAGATTATTCGATTTGCTCCAAATTTGGTATACCGGTTTATTATGATAAGGAGCTTCCCTGATTAGATTTGGAGGTTCACTGGTGAAGTATAAAGGGGGAAACGGGGGCTAATTCCCTTTCACTTATTTTTTTGAGTGGCATTATTCTTTAAAATAAGAGTATAAATATACAATTAGTGTGAATAGTCTGTGAGCTCAATGCCATCAGTTTAGCTGGGCACTTTTCTTTTTTATTTCTCTTAAGATGCAAGACAAGTTGCTTGAGTCGCCTCAGTACGCGATATGCCAGAGAAATATATGCATGTGAATAAAACCACAAGGACAACATTTGGCATTGCGCTATCGCCCTCAACGTCCAAAATAAGGCATGTAAAGTGGGTGACTGCTGACAATATTTTAAACCATTAACTACCAAACATAATTCATCTGTGAACTATGAGGCAATATGATACTACCACACACTATGTACCTCATCATAAAGGAAGTATTTTTTACCGGTAGTGTTTTATTGTCATTTTTCTACATTCTCTCATTATACCAAGACAGACTCAAATTTTATGGTTGCAAATATTTCTGTGGGACATCCGGTTTATATGCCTTATTCCAGAGGTTTCGGACGATTGCAAAACGCCATAAGTTACACCAGTGGTTTTGTTTATATACTTGGCAAACGTGACGTAACGAATTTCTTCGACAGGTCAAACCTCATTCTGATAGTAAATTTGAATCTTGATCAGGTAAAAAGGAATTCCCTTTATTGCATATTCCAATAGCTTTTGAGGACAGCATTACAGATTTTACATGTATACTGTGTCCTCAAGGTGCACAGCGGTCGCCGGTTAGAGTTGAAAATGGAAAACACAAATATTTATGTTACTTTCTACTGATAGATTTAGTGACTGGACGAGCGTGGGATGGTAAAAAAATATATATTTAATTAACAGATTGAGAGTCATGGCGCACAAATATATGTGCCTATTTTCCTATTTTCTGTTGCACAGCACCATATACCGGAATTTCTGGAACTAACTCCTTCAGGCTTAATCCGTTTCCCCATGTCTCGAATAGTATGTGCACAAAATTTGAAGCCTTTTCACTGCGTAATTCAATATATTTGGATGTCAGAGTAGGGGTGTTGTAATTCTGGCCGGCCGGTATAAAAACGAAACTGTATCTAATCTTACTGCAGCATTTACAGATAGATTCATAAAGATAATTTTAAAAGAAGGTGCATTTAATAGGATATTGTCTTTAAAAACTCATTTAAAAATCGCCCACCTTATACTTATCTCCACGATAAAGTGTGTCAAAAATTAAAATATGTCATTATTTTACTAATTGTATAATTTGTATAGTATTGAAAACAGTGTGTTTCTAATAATTTTGACTTAAAAAAAATTGGATTCCCCACTTCATATCCTTAGATTTTCTAGAAATTTTATACAATCTTTTTTTCCACGACCTTAACATTTTTTCCAGGGCTATATTCACTCAATTTTATAGTAGAAATGTGCGATTACATGTGAGAAGATTGCTATTCAGACAAAGTGGTATTGAATAATTGCAAGATTTGACAGATATTACATATCAGGACATCTCTTCTTATCGTTGACCAATAGATAATTATATTTACAGGTATAGTTTCTATAGCAAAAATATTTAAAATCTTGTTTTCCATAATATTAAAAGAAATTTTAGTCAAAATTGCTATTTTTGTAAAAAATAGAAAATTATATTTTTACTTGGCCTCTTAGTCCTATGGGACTCAGAAAGGATATTCAGTACAACTTTCTTCATACAAGTTAAACCGTAAATTTTCCATTTTCATATGACCCATATTCACCAAATTGAAATTTACAACTTTTCAGCATTCCCTGGCAAAAAAAAAAAAAAATATGTTTTAAGCTTAAAACTCTTGCTCCTTATCTGACCATATTATTCACCATGTTATTTTTAGAATAAAGTTCAATTACCGTTATGTAATAAATCTTTTATAAAAAAAATCGAATGAATGTACGGTTTGCTGAAAATTTTTAACAAAGCTGGACGCGCCTGAATCTACCGCAAAAATTAGAACCCACTTTTACATATTCCTTTAATTTAACATAATCCTTGCTGTAGCATGGACTTGTTACGATTGTATGTATGGCGGCTGCTGGATAAGTAAGGACAGTTACGTTGAGAAAGAGTAAAAAAATGGCGAATGCGTACGAAAACGAAACCGATTCAAATGATTTTCAGATAGTGATTCTGAATAGGTGGACTTTGAATATAGTGCAAGTGATTCTTCTATAAGTAGCCTTATGGAAGACGATAGTTCAAGTGATTCGGACGATTACCTAAATAATTTAAAATGGAACTTGTTGAAAAACTACTTGCAGAAAATGATTGTGACGAGTATTCTGCCGCACCAGGAAGACCCAGCACTAGTCCTTCACCACTCAGACTAACCTCAAGACCCCCAGGCTAACCTCCAGATGTTATTTCTGTTACTGCGAAAAAATCAAATTCAACGAGACAGTGTCTCTATGC
The DNA here is from genome assembly GCA_963932465.1 of Maratus speciosus. Lineage (NCBI taxonomy): Eukaryota > Metazoa > Arthropoda > Arachnida > Araneae > Salticidae > Maratus > Maratus speciosus. Next base: position 539,043,815 of record OZ010796.1, read on the forward strand.
TCCCGTAAAAGAGATTCCAGGGATAAGCCCGGAAGAAAAGAGAAGCAGTGTACTGAATGTCAGGTATCACTTTGTGTTGTCCATTGTTTCAAAGACTAATATCTAACTTTTACTTCATTTTCCCGAGATAACTCGGGATAGTAAACTGAAGATAAAACTAAATGCTTTCACACCTGTAAAAAATTAAAAATTCAACCTAAAACCTCTACATTTTATATTTTGTTTAAGTTCTATTAAGTAATACTACATATATTTTGTTTAAGTTCCTTATATTTAATAATATAATTAAAAAAATATGATACTTTTTTTCAATTTAAAAAAAAATGATAAGAGAAGCGGTTAATGGAGAAATCGTCGCTACTTTTCGCCTGAACAAGAATTTTGTCTAATTGAACTTCAGCTTGATGAAAGAAATATTTTGCGCTAATGGTGGGATTTTCTTGGATATTTAAATTTACGTTATATAGATATGAGAATTTTATTCATTTTTTTGAAGAAATTGAACAGCCGACACTAGTCACACGAAGACACTCTCTAACTAATTAAAACCAATGGCAACATTCTTTTTACATTTCACTTTTGCAGTTCAATATTTATAAAGAATTTTTTGCATAAGATGGCTACGGTTGATTTGTAATCAGGCATTTTTTTACATTTTCGTTTTTTGGTTGCAGATTTTTTATGAGGTCACATTCTGTTTGCGAATTGGTTTAGAAAATGTAAGTCTCCTCATAAAAAAATTGCATACGAAATCGGAAAAGTTAATAAATATCCGGTTAGAGATAAACCTCAGATATCCTATGCGCAAAAATATTAAAATGCTAATGATGAGATTTTCTTGGCTATTTAAATTTACGTCATATAGATACATTACACCTGGTGGCTAAGAATTTATTCATTTTTTGAAGAAATTTAACGGCCTATATTAGTCACATGAAGACACTCGCTAATTAATTGAAATCAATGGTAACGTTCTTTTCACATTTCTCTTTTGCATTTCAATATTTTAAAAAGATTTTTTTGCATAAGATGGATGCGGCTTATTTGTAATCAGACATTTTTTTTTTTTTTTACATTTTCGATTTTGGTTCCAGATGTTTTTATGAGGTCACATTCTATTTGTGAATCTGTTTAAAAAATGTAATCGCCTCATAAAAAAATGCAACCAAAATCGAAAAAGTTAACAAATATCCGATTAGAGATCAACCTCTGATATTCTATGCAAAAAAGTCGATCAAAAATATTAAAATGCAAACTATAAATCTGAAAAGAACACATTCATTCGTTTAACGCTAGCTTACGAGTGTCTTTTCGTGACTAGAGTAGGTTCTTAGGTCTAAAATACTTATTCTCTAAATTAACATAATTAAAAATTAACCTAATATCTTTGGGTGTCTCTTTATTACGCATAGATAAGAATGATTGTGAAAAAATAGCGAATGTATTAAATGTTGTAATATTTTTAAATTCTTTCAACTTATTCAGATGCTAGAATTTAAATTAATCATATGAATGTGAAAATGACGTTAATATGTGAAAATGACGCTACTGATATTACCATTCTGAAATATATTATAACTGTTATAAGTATGAATCCATAAAAATCGAGTTTTGTTTCTTTTTGACCTTTATGTACTGAATTATGAATTCATGAAAATTTTATTTTCTAAAGCATTTTTCATTAATTTTTGAATCTACATAGAAGATTTACATAATAATTTAATAAATTTTAGACGGATTGAAGGATTTAGAAAGATTAATTAAATTTGAATTTATAGGGATTTTGTGCAATATTTACAACCCTACTCAAATCTTTTATTTTAAGTATTTTTCATAGTATTTTGTAGAATTAGGAAATGTACAAAAATAATGTTCTTACAATAGAAATAAAGAAATATTTCCGAATTGAAAAATTCCACCCCCCCCCCCACCCCCCTCAACGCCAAGAAAGCTGAAAAGATTCAAAGGCAAAAGAAATCATCCTTTTAAAAATATTTTTGTTTTGTGTAACCCATAATTCTTTTGGAACAAGATAAAGTAATGCATATATAACTCAATCTAAACTGTATTACTACTAATCGATGTATTAACTGAATTTTATAACAACTTATTTTAATGGCACTTTAAGTACCGTCAGTAGATAAAGGGTTAAGCAGTATACAGGGGTCGTACACTTCAGGGAATTTTCCAGGACAAATATCAGTATTTTTTATAGAAAAATAAATCTCGGTTAAAATCTCGAAATTTCGCCTTACTTACGAAGAGATTTTTTATAAGAAAATACTGGTGCCGAATAATTTCCTGGTCGTAAAATTTCAGGACAAGTGCGACCCCTGAGTATACAATTCGAAAATTAACTATTAAGCATTAGATAAATTTACTATAGTACTAAGGCTGTTTTGTTATTAGTTTTCTAAAATATTATAACAATTCCCGTATGAAATCATACATATAAAAATATCCATTTTTTTCATTTAAGGGGGTCCGGGACACAAAAATCTCCAAATTTTCTAAAAAAATTTTATTGCATTAAAATTTTTTATGTGATTGGTGCTTAAAATGGCGTTTAAATCATGTTTCTGTCTTAATTAGAACAGGAAATATTAAATTTTTCGTTTTGGTTTGTTTTCAAAATCTAGCTTTCAAGCAATATTTGTTATGAACACGATTTCTTGTAAAAATGCGTTTTTCTTCATGATGGCTTTTTTCACCATTTCTTCTATTTAAATCGTTAAAAGTCAAGATCCGTTAAAGCTAAATGGTTCAAACTTGGAACATGTCCTTTTCAATTGTTTTACTTTAATTTTGATTTAGCAAATAAGAAAAAAAATATTTACTTTTGAAAATATGATTTTTTTAAAGTTTTTTTTTTCTTTTTACATTAAATATTTTTAATTTTTTTTAATTTAATATTTTTAAAAATGCTGAATCTAAATTAAAACTTTTATATTTCTGTTTATTTAAATGAAAATAAAATGAAATTCTACAATAATATTTCGAGCTATAACGATTTTAAATTACCCCACTTTTTTAATGAATTTTAAATTTCAAATTCTTTTAAAAAATATATGAGAAGTTTTAGTTAGTAGTTAGAAGAATGTGATTTTGTTTACAAATAACATGATTAACCATCACAAAAAAATTCAAAATTTTAACTCAATAAATAAAAATTATTTTACATTGTGTCCCGGACCCCCTTAAAGCAGTATATGATACGAAAGTTATCTCCTAAGCTGTAGATAATGTTCGTTCACAGTAAGGTTGCTTAATGAGAATTTCGCAAATCAAGTTTCATTTAAGACGAGTCACATGCAGCCGAATCACTGTAATTTTGCAACAGCCGTGATGGATGAAATAAGACGTGCCTGAAACTTTTACCGCAAGAATTAGAACTTACTTTTACATATTCCTTTAAATTAACATAATCCTTGCTGTAGCATGGACTCGTTACTTGTCTTGCATCAGTGGACAAGAATGAGGAGCGAAAATTCTTAATGGTGAAAGCGCCTTAACTTTCCGCCAGAACAAGAAGTTTGTTTAAATAAACTTCAGCTGGATGAAAGAAACATTTTGCGCTAGTGATAGAATTTTTCTTGAACAAGAATATATAAATTTTACGTTTTTTAGATATGTTACACATGCATAATGGCTGAAAATGTATTCATTTTTGGATTAATAAGTTTCACAGATTAGAGTATATTCATTTTAGCGCTAGAATACCCATTAGTAGTAAGTATGTAAATAAGAGTACCCATTAATTTCGAGTACTCAATATTTCGAGAACTTAGTACTAAACAAATGCTGCAAATACAGTGTCATATTTTTCTCAGAACTCCATACAGGGTGTCCCAAAAATGATGAAATAAGATTAATTAATCTGGTCGGAACCGAAATTCTCATTTTAAAAATAATGGTTGATCCTTATAGATTTCACGCTACTAAATCAAAATATGGCAATGAATTATTATTGTATAACGTACCATTCTCGTAACATTTCATCAATTTTAGCTAATGATACCTTATTCATCGTTGCACTATACATATTAGTTGAGAATAAAGAATGTTGACAATAGAAATAATATGTGATTATGCATTTTGTGATTATGAGATTTCTGCTGAAATTGAAGTGTTTGTTTACATTTAATGATTGTGTATGCTGTTATTATTATTATTGTTGAATTGAGTTATATTAAAACATTAGATTTTTTTATTGTTTGCATTGAAGTGGAGTTTTCTGCTTTAATTTAATGTGTATGTTGTAGGATGATTAAAATTAAGTTATTCAATTTGTTTAAAATAATTATCGGTTTTCTGTTCAAATTAAGATATTTGTTTATATTTAGTGCGTGCGCTTATGCTTATGCTTTTTTGGGAGGGATGGGGAGGCGGAAGGGGTAACGTATTATATTATACTGATTTTTGTTTTCAGTAGTATATATTTCTGTTTAGTGAACTATAGAGCAGTATTGTTTTTCTTCCAGAAGAAAACACCTGATTCAAACATGGAGAAACTGATCCGTAAACCAGCACCCCTCCCCTGAATTTACAGGGTCCCCAAAATTTGGTATGCAGTTTTTATATAGCTGATATTTCAAATCTGTTTTAGACATTGCACTAATTAAAAAAAATATTTTGAAATTTCAGATTAAGATATGATTAAAAACAAAAATAAATATTTATTTAATTATAATATAATCTCTCAATAGCGGACACCACGGGGGATTTTGTTCGCTATTCAGGTCATCGTAGGTGTCAGCTTTTTATAGTTAAAAATATAGAAATATGTATAATATGTGTTGTAGATTGAAAAAGCAACATATGGGAGAGATGGGGAATGAAAGGGACATTTTATATTTATAAGCTCATAAAATAAAGACATCAAAAGCTATTACTTTCAATTTTGGGTCTAGATGTCGCCTAAATCTTTGCTTTGATACTAGTATAAACGTAAAATCATCAAGTACAGTAATTATAATTTGTTGGTATTTTTATAAATGGGGAGAAATGTCCATTTAAACCCCATTGCAGGGGATGAAAGGATGTGCGAGATAAAAAAGACACACAAATTAAAATACTTTTCTGCACATTTTTACTTTTTGTTTGAGATTTCATTATTCAAATATAAAAGATAATAATACACAAATAAAAATAAAAATTATTGCAGCATATGATAAAACAAAAACAAGAAAAATAAAATGTTTAATCCTACTTGATATAAGAAAAATTTAAATGCAGTCGAAAATTTTAAGAAAGATTTAGCTCTAGCTGTCATACCAACTGTTACATGTTTAGATAACTTCATGACAATAGCATTACAGTCATTCAGGGTAACTTTGATCCGTATTTTCTCAATTTTCATATGCCACACTCTTATTTTAAGAATATTGTTGCAACTAGGGGCATAAAAGGGAAGAAATGATCCTAAATTATTGCATGACTATAAAAAATTAAGGAATAATAATGATAAAAGCAATAAAAAATGAAATTTTAACTTGGTTCAAAGCTACCCAGCCATTTAGAGCAACTTTGCATCATATGATAAATATTATCTAAAATAATTCATTTAAAAAAAAAGTATTATAATTAGGACAACTTTGAACCCCCAAAAATGTTTTCAGATATGTAAAGAATACGAATTTACATTTCCCAACATCACAAGATTTGTATAATTTATGATATTACAACAAATATTAAGCATAAGAAAAGTGGAAGAAGAGCACCATGAATATTTAGAAATAAAAAAAAAACCTGTTTATTGTTCATATAAAACATAAAAATGCAGTGAATAACAATTTTCAATGTTTTAACTCGGTAATATATCCATAGTTACAGTAATACATACTAGTACTAGTATTATTCAAACAAGAATAAAAAATGTCGAATGTATTAAATGTCAAATTTGAGTAGCTCCGCCCAGAATAACGCCCTTAAATGAATTTTATGTATTTTACGCATATTTATAAAAATATCTACATGTTATATCTAATGCAGACCTTCGGCAGTTATACAAAATATACGTGCAAATATGGGACCTTTTTGACATTAGCACCTATAATCAGTAAATTATAAACATCAGTATAACTTTGAGCCGGCTCAAAGTTACCCTGAAAATGTGGTAAAATGTTAGTGCCTTCTTATTTTACATTTTATTAATTATTGATAAATAAATAATCACAAAATATTAACACATTTACAACATTTAGATAATAATATGTCTGATAAATGAGTATATTGTTACTTACTATGATAATTTAATTGGATTACAACAACTTCAAAACAGCATCCAAAATTAACTTGAAACAGTACATCACAAAAATAGTTTGACGATGCAATTAATTGCGCATAATATTTCTAATCTATTTTCTAAAATAAGTAGTAGAAATCCCAGTTTAGATCCTTGCCAACAGAGCACAGTTCTGGAGTTTATTTAGTCTTTTGGAGTCAAAAATATTGAAAATTAGGAGGTGGCGCAAAGTTACACCCAGTGGTTCAAAGTTATGCAGAATGACTGTAACATTTATGCCACTCATGTCAAGAGTTCAGGAAATAAAAAAGTTGTTGATTCTTCTTTTTTCCTCAAAACATTTACTTCGAATTCATTTCGAGTGATTTTTTGGTAATTTTTCCAGCATGCATTATTTCTAAATTTTTCCCTTTAACCGCAATAAACCGAAATCATCAATGTTTAAATATTCCTTATTATGTTATAATTGTCGATTCAAACAAGGGATGTCCATTGTCCAACCCGCGACACATTCATATCATGTATGCGGTTTTACAGAGAATTGAAACTTGATATTTTAACGTAGTTTTTTAAATGGTAGATTAGTAAATTACAAAGTGAATGAAATCTTTAAAAAAAAGAAAATCCTTATTTTTCTCCACATAAAATCAAAAATGTACTGCGATTTTTTGAGGCGTACTATTGTGATTTTTATCAAAACAGTGTGCTGTTAATTTATTGCATAATGGTGCAGACTTTGAGAACAGAATTTGAGAGACCTACACTATATGGCCAAAAGTGACCGGCCACTTGTAATTTTAGACGTTTTGTTAAATATCTAGAAAACTACATGAGGAATTATCCTGAAACTCAAGGTGTGTAAACAGAATAGTCCGCAGATCATAAATTTCCGTGAGGATTTTTTCTCGAAACCCCATAGAGGACCGCTAAAAAATTGAAAACAAACTAATATCTTTTGGATAACCCTGAAAAACTAATGTAGAAAAAGGGTTCAAACTGTAGATTATGATTAAGGTAAAGTGGGGAGAGATCGCGCGCTAGGAGAGTTCACGCATGAAGAGATTCGATGGGAAGGAGTAGATTGCGCGAGCAGCAACTCCAGGTAATTGTACAGCAGCATTAGTGCAATGTCTACATGAATGTGCACATTAATTGTTCCAAGCGTCTTATATAAAACATTGCTTTTTTGTTTTGTTTTTCCAAAATAAGTGCTTGAATTTTCATAGCTGTTCGTCAAAATTTTTATAGAATGCTAGTAGTACAAAATATTTTGAACTTAAACGATTTCTTATAAACTACTAACCTAGACTAAGGATTCAAACATCAACAATCCATTTTAGAAGTGGCCATGTTTAAATAAAATGCCGCGCAATCTCACCTGGCAAAATAGGAGAGTTTGCGCATCTGCTACTTAGGAGAGATGACGCAGTTCCCTTATGTTTCAGCTCTAGGAGAGATTACGCAGCTTATTGATAAATTTGCATGAATTGCAAATTACGTGTAAAACATATGAATGAATCAATTTTGAAATAATTTCAGAAAAACACATAATTATCAAAACTAAATTTGGCAACAAATTAATTTGCAAAAAAATAATTTTGCAGATAAAAATCTTATTAATAAATTAATAATACAATTGTTATTAAATTATTTTTATGTAATTGTTTTTGTTAATAAATTAATGATACATTTGTTAATCAATTAATTAAATATTTATACATATTTTTAATTTATGAATAATTAATTTGCTAATACATTCATTTTGTTAACTAAACTAAATTGTTAATAACACCTAAAATGTTTTGGAAAAGATTTCACCCATTCCAAGTAGTTTAATGCCATCGAAATCAAAAGGAAACAGAGTGCAACTAATGTTACTGCAAAAAATATACACGAAAAAAGACTTAAGAAGGATGCCGCTACAAAAAAATGTTGAAGATAAGGTGTTTCCAGAAAAAGTGGGATAAAAAAACTGAAGCAAAAAAAAAAAAAAAAAAAAAACGAAGGTCAATGAGGGTGAGTGCATTGAATGTCTGGAAGTGTACGAGGAGACAACTTCGTTCACCGAGTGGATTCAATGTACTGCTTGTGGCAAGTGATTGTACGAAAGCTGCATGATTTACAACAATAAGTGCATCGATTGTAGACGACGACAGCTTCGGTTAGCAAACAATATACATTGAAACTGTGGAAATGAAAATGATGTAATTTTCCAGTTAAACATGTTATCAAGTAGATTAATGTTATTTTGTTATCTTACTATGGCTTGCTTTTACTGATATTTCAATATTCTTCTTAAATTAAAATTATTTAACTGTTGTTAAAATTCATTCTTTTTTTTTTATTATTTAAACATTTGATTGAAATATTCTCTCCTAATACAATAATATTTACTTACAAAAACCTTACAACAATGTCATTTAAGTGTAATTATTATTGTTAACAATTTAATTGTTGTTATTGTTAATAACAATTGCTTCAACCCATGTGCACAATCTCTCCTACCCATGTGCGCATTCTCTCCTACCCATGTGCGTATTCTCTCCTACCCATGTGCGCAATCTCTTCTACCCTGGAAGGAGAGATTGCGCAAAATAGTTTTTTTTGGTTTTAATACTGCTGTTCTATTAAATTGCAGCAACAAAACAAAATAACAATGGAAATGCATAAAAACAAATGCAGTCAAAATTATTCATGCATAGTTTAGCAAAAAATTAATATTTAGAATATTTATTATTATTATTTTGAAATGTGCGAAGACTCTCCTAGCTTTACGTTAAGTGCCTTATTATAATAAACTGTGTTCATTTTTATGAGGATAGCATATATGCTCGTAGATATTAAAGTTTTTATAAAAAGGGTCCCAAATTTTGCCAAGTGTTTTGCTTATAATTTATAGAGTTCTTAATATAAAAAAAGCTCTTTTAAAAAATATGATAAACAACATTGTACACAGTATTGAAAAATTGATTGAAAAATGAGCACGTTTACTAAATAATGATTCACTGCGCATACCCAAATGTAATCAAAATTTAATTTGTGTAATGTGTTAGTTAAATGTATAGAGAAACTTTTGTGAAAGTCTCAAAAACATAGTTTGAAAATTCTGAAAATTATCGTTGATAGAATAAGCTCAATATTCGTTATCCCCAAAAGGAAGCAAAAAGATGAGGGGATGTATTCAAATACAGTAGTGCGTGCAATATTGTGAATGCTACATTGGCGTTAATCAATGTATATATGGATACAGCCCTCATCTTTTTGCTTCATTTTGGGAACAACGGATTTTGAGCTTATTCTGTCAATGATAATTTTCAGAATTTTCAAGCCATGTTTTTGAAACTTTTACAAAACTTGCTTTGAACATTTAGCTAAAATATTATGTACATTATATTTTGGCTGTGTTCGGGCATGTGCAGTAAAATATTATTTAGTAAACCTGCTCATTTTTCATACAATTTTTTCTATATTTGAATTCTGATTCCAGGGTATTGTGTACAACGTTGTTTGCCATATTTTTTTGAAGAGAATTTTTTTTTATATTAAGAACTCGAATAATTATAAGCAAAAAAGTGGCAAAATTTGAGACTGATTTTATGAAAATCTGAATTTTTATACATACTATCGTCGTAAATACATACCTCGAGCATACATACTATCCTCGTAAAAATGAACACAAATCACTACAATAAGCCACTTAATCACAATCTGCAGTTTGAACGCTTTTGCTACATTAATTTTGACAGGGTTATCCAATTATATTCGTTTTTTTTTCAATTTCTTGACGGTCCCCTATGCGGCTTCTTGAAAAAATCTTCACGGAAATATATGACCTATACTATACTGTTTACACACCTGGAGTTTCAGGTTAATTCCTCATGTATTTTTCCAGATATTTTAGAAAAACGTCTAAAGTCGCAAGTGGCCGGTCACCTATGGCCATATAGTGTATTTTCGTAATATTTTCATCAGTATACATTCGATTACTTATTAAAGGACTGTTACCTTACATACTAAGAAGAATTTCAAATGTCTTACATGTCTAGGTTTAATCAGCTCAATAATATATGGGTAGTCATAATGTTCAGGCTGATGAAATTACTATATATATATATATATATATAAAAGAAGGGAAGTCAAACATTATTTTCTTCGACATATTTGCATATTTATTATGCTAGGTATTACGCATTTTCTAACATTTTTCATTCAGCACACTTATTTGTATTAGTACAGTGTATTTCATCCCCGAGAAAATATTATCCCCTGGAATGCGGTCCGAAAAAAAAATTCGTTTCAAATGTGGCTCGAGAGTGAAAAAAGGGTGGACAAGGACAATCCACCTATTGGCTTTTGAAGTGCTGCATGATAATATGGATTACGGAAATCAGAGTCGTGCGAAGCAGGGGCGAAGGGGGGGGCGAAAATTAAGGGAGAGCCAAATTTATATTACAAACCTCTTTTTTTCTTCTTTTTGTAAAACAAAATTGTACATTTACATATTGGGAAATTTTTCCCAATGAAAAAAGTAAGTACTTTTTTCGTTTCAAAGCATTGTCCTTTACCCCACACCGAAATGCAATTTAATGAATAAGGACTTCTTTCTTTTCTGAACTTGTTTTGGGTATTTGTCTTAATCTCTTTTGTTAACCTTCTCTTTTCTGTGTCTGTGCTTGTGACAAAAACGTAAACTCTCAAATTAGCATGGGATTTTTTTCTTGGAATATAAAAGGGTTCTAAACTGTTATAGTGTACTGTTAGATACATTTTTTCTACACCCATTTTCCAGATCCCCTTTGGCAAATTATTAGTGCAATTTTCTTTTATGTTTTTTAGTTTTTTGAAATTTCTAAATTAAAATTAAACCTAAAGTTTCAAAATAAACGTGGAATATTTATTCAATAGAATTTGTTTCTGTTCCTGCACTTTTTAATTTTGTGACACCTGTCACAAAGTAAAGTTAGGAAAGGAGGGGGGTGTGCGCCAAAATGAAATTTTGCCCCGGGCGCAGTTTTGTCTTCGCACGCTGCTGTCAGAAATTATTTTTTGTCTGGGCCTAAACGACTGTTCGATAACAAGATTAGTTTTATAAACCCTGTATTTCAAAGAATCTTTAAGAAAATTAGTTTTATAAATTTCTCTTTAAGAAACTACCGAATCACCAGGAAAATTTAAATGGAATATGAGATGCTATATCAACAATATATGAATATGATGATAGGTGTATTTATTCCAACTGAAAAAAATGAAAGTGAAGATTTATTCTTGCGCGTTTTATAATTCTAAAGAGGTACACATTTAATCTAACAGCTATTGTCAATAAAAAATTCTTTCTATTGTCTGTGCCTAAACATCTGCATGATAACAAGATCAGTTTTATAAATCCCGTCTTTGAAAGCATAGGAATATTTTTTTTTATAAATTTTCGCTTTAAGAAACTAAGGAATCATCAAGAAAATTTAAATGAAATATGAGATGTTATATCACCAATGTATGAATATGATGAAAGATATATTTATTCCAATTCAAGAAATGGAAGTGAAAATTTATTCTTACGTGTTTTAAAATTCTAAACCGGGATACACTTAACCTAACAGCTATTGTCAATAAAAAATTAGATCTATTGTCTGTGCCTAAACGGTTGACTGACAACAAGACCAGTTTTATAAACTCCGTCTTTGAAAGCATAAAAATATTTTTTTAGAAATTTCGCTTTTAGAAATTCCCGAATCATCAGGAAAATTTAAATGGTATATGAGATGTTATATCACCAATATATGAATATGATGATAGACGTATTTATTCCAATTGAAGAAAATGAAAGTGGAGATTTATTCTTACGCGTTTTATAATTCTAAACAGGGACACATTTAATCTAACAGCTATTGTCAATAAAAAATTCTTTCTATTGCCTGTGCCTAAACATCTGCATGATAACAAGATCAGTTTCATAAATCCCGTCTTTGAAAGCATAGGAATATATATATATATATATATATATTTTTAATAAATTTTCGCTTTAAGAAACTAAGGAATCATCAAGAAAATTTAAATGGAATATGAGATGTTATATCACAAATGTATGAATATGGTGACAGATATATTTATTCCAATTCAAGAAATGGAAGTGTAAATTTATTCTTACGTGTTTTAAAATTCTAAACAAGGATACATTTAATCTAACAGCTAATGTAAATAAAAAGTTATTTCGATTGTATAACTTATAAATTTCAACAGACTGTTATCGGAAAAGATAGATAAAATGAATGATAATTTATAATATATGCATAGCAGAAACTGTAACGATAAAAACATATTCCAGTTAGAATTTTCTATTTTAAAACACGGTAAATTTTTACTTTTAGTATAATAAGACATTAGGATAAACGTTGCATGATGAAATATTTTTCTATCAGTGCTAGAGTTTGTTCTTTGATCGATATTGCATATTCGAATTTCATAAAAGGAACAATACATTCTTTTTTCAACAGTTTCCAGTAAGAAAACACTTTAACACGTACATATTTGCATATGTGATAAAACATAAAAGGAATCGGAAGTTCAAAAGATGATAGTTACTTTTGCTTATTTGTATAAATATAAATAGAAAAGCTGTTTAAATTTTTCTTTTAAATGTCTGTATATATTATCGACAAGTGTAATTTTTAAATTCAGGATCTATTTCAAAATATGATATTTTCTGGAAGTATTTATTTCCAGAATGAATTTTGAAAGTACATTTTCTTTTGATTCAACAATTCAAATAATAAGTGTTATTTAGCTTTTTTCTCCGATTTCACCGTGAGAAATATGAAACTAATAAATATGGATTTTGAGAAAAATATGCTTCAAAAATAATTATATAAACACGCTTTATCATGTCGATTTCAATATTCTTTTATAAGACTGCTAGAGGGAATAAAAAACACTTCAAATAGTCCATATTTCAAATTCACTTTTAGATTGAACATGAGTTTTAAATCAAATTCAAATAAATTTATTTTGAGTAACGAAACTTTCAAATATTCTCTTATACGATTTCTTTAGAAAAAATAACACTTTAGATTTAATTTCAACTATTCTAACTTTAAAACTCACTTTGAGTTCAAAAGCAAAGACATTAGTTTTACATCAAATAATTTAGCTACTAGAATGCATTAAACGAGATAATTCAATTGTTTGCAGCTGTTCGAAAAATTTCCGAAGACGAGATATCTCGTTTTATGTTTTAAAAAATTCTTCACCTCATCATTGGAACGTAATGTGTTAAAAATATGCTTAGACAAGTGTTTCTGAAAAAATGAAGTTAAATATTTTTGTAATCAAAATTATTTTTTATTAATCTAGAGTTACTATATTTCATAAACGAGGAATATATACAGTCGGCTCTCGTTAATTCGAACTCGTCGGGACCACAAGAAATGTTCGAATTATCCAGAGTTCGAATTATGGAAAGTATGAGAGAAAACATGTTTAAAGGGTACTATTACAAAGGAATTAATGTTATAGTATTTTTTTTTTTAATGTCGGATGTTATCGTTAGAATGACTTAATATTAAATTAAAAGATATAAATACATAAAATAATTAATAATATTAAAATAATATAAATAAAACATAAAAATTAATAATACACTATAGAACAACGGCATTTAAAATTACATTTTAATTGTACTATAATTTTCTTACCTGAAATTAGATGAACATTTAAGAAATTATTTACACTTATTTATCATCTCTATGAAAAAAATTATCAATTGTTGTTTGCTTAGTCTTATTCATTTTTGACTTTTTAGTCAGTTTTTCTATTTGTAACAAACAGTTAAGTTCTTTGTCTGATGACGGCTGCATCAGGATAAATGTACGCAAACACTCAATTGATTGTGCAATTGACTTTTCTGTGGGTAAGGAAAGCACTTGGGACATAGTAGCAGAATCACCAGAATCCGATTCCATCTCCTCATTGCATTTTTCGTGAATTGTTTCAACAATTTCTTCCACAGTTAAGGGTCCAGATACTTCTAAACAATTGTCTTCTGCTACATACTCTGCGAACGTAATATCGCATTGGAACTTTTCAGAAAAGTTTGGAAATTCTATTTCTTCAAAAGGTCTGTCGTTTTCGTCATTTGCATTATAACCACTCTTTTTAGATGGATGGATAAATCCGGCATGTCGAAGGCATTTTTCTATTGTTTCAGGTTGTACGGCGTCCCACGCCGCATATAAATCGTTGATGGCCGTGAATAATTTTATGTCGTAGCTTTCTTTAAGGTCAATCGAAAATAAAATTTGTTCTAGAACCCTTTTACGGTAATGAGTTTTTAAATTTTGAATTATTCCTTGGTCCATCGGTTGCAGTTGTGCTGTAGTATTAGGGGGTAAATATTCAATCTTTATAGTGCTCAGTGTTGGTAGTTTACAATGACTCTGCACATTATCTAGCAGCAATAGAATTTTTCTGTTTTCACGAGAAATTTTTTTATCCAGTTCTTTTAACCAACTGATGCAGATCTCACGCGTCATCCAGGCTTTGGCATTTGCCACATAATCAACAGGCAGTGTTTTAACTCCTTTGAAGCAACGTGGATTAGTTGATTTACCAATAACTAACAATTTTAACTTCTCACTTCCATCCATATTGGCACCTACCATCACAGTTATCCTGTCTTTTCTAAGTTTATCACTTGTGCACGTTTCACCTTTAAATGTTAAAATCTTATTAGGAAGAAGTTTATAAAACAACCCTGTTTCATCGGCATTAAACACGTCTTTCATTGCATAAGTAGAAATAAGTTCGGGTAGCTTTTCGCAGAATTCATTGCAAGCAGCGAGGTCTACAGCACCACTTTCACCACACACAGTTTTGTGTACGATGTTATTTCGCTGCTTAAAACGTGTCAGCCATCCTTCGCTGCAATTGAAATTTTTAATACTCATGAGTAGTGCAAGTTCTTTCGCTTTAGCTGCCAATATAGGTCCACTCAAAGGTACATTTCTTGCCAATGCATCTTTTATCCATAACAGTAAAGCTTCCTCTAAATCCTCATGGGCTGCTGTTCTCATACGTTTTAGTCCTTTAGCAAATCTTTCCTTTTCCCATGATTTCAGGATGAATTCTTTATTTTTCAAGTAAGTAGACAGCGTGTTCTCTTTTATTCCATATTCTGCAGCAATTTCTGTCTTAGTTTGGGCACATCCTACCTTTTTAATAATTTCCACTTTGGCTTCTAGAGTTAACGATTTATAACTTCCACGTGGGGCCATATTTTAAAGAAACAAGATCTTTTACTTTCTCAAAAAACAATTTAGCAGTAAGTAAAACCATTGACTGAAAAATTCGATCCCCAGAGTCAAAGTAGAATGTAGTGATAAAACAGGTTTCCCCTATCTTTAACAGATGTCCACTCAGTGAATTTCTTGGAATGTCACTGGGTCAAATACTACAGAAGGGATTAGGAATAGCACAATGGAAGAAAGGACGAATGTGTCATTGATGGACAGACGGTGCGCACTAAGAAAGCGGATTTCAAATGCATGGAATTATTATACTAGTTCAGAACAATTCTGACAAAAATGAAAGAAAGAAAGTTATTTCAAGGATCTGAAGTCCGTGAGAAAGTAAGGAAAAATGAAAAAATGGAATTCTCGTTAGTTCGAATTAAACGAAGTCAAGAGAAAATGAGTTCGAATAAATGAAAAGTTTTAACGTTATTCTGCCATTGAAAATTTCGGGACTTCATGTTTAGGTCGAATTAAGCGAAGATTCGATTTATCCGATTTCGAATTAACGAGAGTCGACTGTATTTTGAAATACATTCTTGTTAGCATTTAATTTAAAGATATTTTTCTAATAAATTTTAAGAAAACAGAAGCATGAAGTAACGCTTTTAAGCCTCTTGAATCTGACTTTCAAATAATAGGGAATTTTTATTTACTATTATATATATTTTTTTATAATTACTTTTGATATTACCTCAGTGTAGTAATAATAGTACATGTTTTTATATTTACTATTATCACTTCATTTATTTTTTAGCACTTAGAAATTAAAGGAAATGTTTGTTTTAAGTTCTGCACACTGTTGCTTATTTAAAACAAGCGTTTCATTCTTCAAATTTAACAAGTTGGAAATTATACGTCAAACTTGGCAAATCATGCACTGTAAAAAAAACGGACTAAAATACCGAAATACTACTGGCAATCCAGACGCCAGTACTATTTCCGTATTTTAACGGAACTTTTTCCCGGTAAATTATAGAAAATTTTCCGTTAAATTAAAAAAAACCCGGAAAATTTTCTATAATTTACCAGGAGAAAGTTCCGTTAAAATACGGAAATAGTACTTTCGTCTAGATTGCCAGTAGTATTTTCTTCCGTATTTTAGTCCTTTTTTCTTTACAGTGTGTGCTTTCGTACTATATCCGACCCTCCCTACACTGTAAAAAAAAATTCCGCAACGTTCCTGGGAAAAAATGGGCAGCTGAGTTGCCCATTATTTCCAAGAAACATTTCTTGAAAATGACTGGAACTTTACTGTATATGTTAAAAACATTCTACAGTAAGTTTCCTGCGAAATACCAGGAATATTTCTGTTGACAGCAAAACATTACTGACATTTCACAGCATGCGGGATCCGCAGACGATTTTTACATTTCCAGTTGACAATTTTCGCTTTATTATCATTATTTGTTGGAATGAAAAAATATTTTGAAATTGACATCAAAATTATTATTTATAATTTACACGAAAAAATAAATTTTCAGTTAAAATTCAATAAAGTAAATATATATATGATATATTGTTTCTGAACTTTGCTTAAAATATAAAAATATATAAATGTAAATAATAATTAGAAAAAAACTCTAGACATAAAATATTTTGGATTTTCGTCAGTAATTATGTTAGTTTACAAGTTAGATAAAATACATATAAATTTTCATGAAAAAAAAAATCCTAAACGTAATTGTATATTTTTTCCGAAAAAAAAAAAAAAAAAAAAATTCAAATTTGCAGCAATTCAAAGTGTCAAATATATATCAAATTTAAATCAAATTGTAAAGTGTTAAAATATAAAATTAATTAAAAAAGAAGAAAAAAAGTCAAGATGTAGCGTCGAACTCGGGCCGTACGGGTGGCGTGCGAGCCTTCTGCGTCCACACCACGAAAGACACATTGAGAGCTGCAATCTAATGGGTATTTGAAACGTATGCTAAACCTCGGCATCTAATTTCTGAAAATCTAAGGCCCATTTGAAGAAATACTTTCACAAGAATAATTAGAGATAAGAACTCTAAAACATACTTTAAATTAATCAAAATCGGTGAGAATCATGTTTGATGGTCCCCTGGTTAATGGAGATCCAAATAATAGGTGTATTTTTTTACACGGTCTGCTCGTTAAACATTCCACAGACAAGTACGAGAGATAATCTCTTAGCGATGTCACAGAGGTATTCTATTTTTATCTGAATGGTTGACAATAGAGACGTAAAGGATTATGTCGTCTATTGATTTATTTGCATTCCATATTGATTTTTTTACATTAATTTAAGGAATTCGTTTTCGACACTCGCGCGCGAGCAACGGATTATAGCAAAAAAATAATAAATGGCGGCCGCAGCGTTTTGCTGTTTCCAACTTTTGTTCAGGAACGTTTCAGATAAGAAAACCAGAATTTCACAGGAAAGAGCTAAATTATTCTGAAAACCTGAGAAAAGGCAAAACGTTCTTGGATTTTACATGGAACGTTACCATTTTTTTTACAGTGTAGTCTCCCCTAAATATTTATCATACATAGCATATTATCTATTAGGGACGCTCTGTTTTCTTTTTCATATGATCGGCTACGATTTGTATGGTATTTTCATTCACTCAGATTAAATAAGTAAATAGATAAATAAGTAAATCAGAATTTCTGTCCCAAATAAACTTGAAACGTACAAGAATGTATGAAAGCAACAAAACTAAATTTAGAAAACAGAAGCATTAACATTCCCAACAAATAGAAAACTAGATGTTGATTAACACCTTTGTGGTTTAAGCCCGGTTGTCACTTGGGTTGCTGCTTTTGGTAGTGAACTAAGCCCGAGAGTCTCTCGGTGTCAAATTTAACTCTCTGAGCTGTAAAAATACCCACTGTATATGTTCGCAGTGTTTTCAGATATTATCCACGAACCTTTTATTTTGAAAAACAATAGTAGACAACACTAAACAGAAGTAAGCATAAGGAAATATCTAGAATCTGAGCCGAGGCTAACGAGAAAGACAGGCTACCTCTGTGCATTCCACGTATCTTTTTCTACAGACCGCTGGAGTCACGTGATGCTCGAATGCACCAATGAAGCTGTGCGAAAAGAGCATCAAGTCACTCTAGCGGTCTGTAAAGAAAAAAAAAACACGTGAGATGCACCGCGGTAGCCTGTCTTTTTCGTTAACCTCGATCTGAGCTTAATTCGAACTTATTGTGAACCTTCTGGTGTTGCTCTTTGTGCTTTGAAAAGTACCAAACAAAAGCAAATTTTACTAAATAATGTTAATATACAGATAAAACCTATTTTCAGATATTTTTACAACATTTGGGTAAGTTTTTATTCGGTTTATGTAAAATTTTATCTTAAAAATATATTTTCTTATGCGGAGCTTTTTTTTAAATATAAAACATGCTTTTTTCAATAATTTCTCATTAAATAATAAATTTTAATACATTTAAATAGTTCCTTGATTATCAATAGGAATAGTTTGAAGTTTATAATTAAAAAAAAATATTAAAATACATATTTTCGAAGTATTTAAAAAAAAAAATCATGAAAAGTACCAAATAGCCTCAGTCCAGAGAAAGATATGTGGTTGAAAAAATTCAGACCTCAAAGTGTTAAAGAGATTTCCATAGATCGCACGCCACCACGCGTGGTAATATGCACTTTACATAGAGACAAATATTTTTAATGTAGGAAAATGTAATATAACCATTAACGAAAATATGCAATAACCACTTCTGAATTACTCACTATTCTGAAAGGCACTTCTGTGTCATTTTAAATCTCATAAAAGAATAAATTTTCGAGGTTTAAAACATGATTTTCAAAAACAAAGTTATTTTGCTGTCAGTGATTTTTGGAAACGTTTCAGAGCAGTTTTTAGTCTGCTTTCTGAAACCGGAATATCCATTTTTAGGATGCTACTAATTCTCAATTAAACATTTTCAGCTTTGAGATTCATATATACAATAGTAACAAAATATTATTAAATAATATTAATTTTCATGATAATGCTGTTAATTTATCACGTTTGTCTGCAAAATATATTTGTTGAACATGAAAATGTTTACTTCAGAATGGATAACATCTAAAAAACCTATATTCCGGGTTGACAAAACAAATTAATCTACCCTATTAAAATCCATGCGCGTATCGATATAACCTCAAAAACTCGGAAACCACAGAGCGAAGGGCTACGAAATTTGGCACTTGGGTTGCTAGTAGGGCCCCCATGAACGATTGGGACAAAGATTTCGAACATTTTCAATATATATATATATATATATATATATATATATATATATATATATTATGTTTTTGACGAATTTTTGCCATTTTTTTATTTTCAACCCGTAATCGCGCGAGCTCTAACCAGTTTTAAATGTTTACTGCAATGTGAGATATACATATTACACATGCCACGCTGCAATAATAAGAAGCTGTAGCGGATTTTGCGATAATTCTTTTACCTCGCACCCAAATAATTAGAGATTATTTAATTGCGCTTAGTTATTATCTTTTTTTACAAATAAAGAAAACATTTTATCACAAACATCAACAAAACATTTTATTCTATTTATTCCCTTATTCCAGTGATATAGTTTTATAGTCTGCTGGCATAGCAACATGATAAATTAAATTTCATTTTAAAAAAATGCACAGTTGTAGAAAAATATAAACTTTAGTTTTGTTGTACTGATTTTTATTTTTAATTTTGGTTTTAGAATTAAATTCATCAACTCCCCTGCGTAGAACGGGTTAAATAGCAATTATGTTATAAAAACTACTCGGAAACTCTTCCGAAAATTAGTGGCAGCAAAAAAAGCTTTCTTTTTAGAAATGCTTCTTTAAATCTGAAAATATATTGGTTTTTGAGGTTTCCAAAGAAAAAGATTCGTTAGTAACTCGGAAAAGGTTATTATATATTTTCGTTCGTGGTTTTATTATGTTTTTTATATTAAGAAACTATCTTTTTAGGTGCGTTCGTAATTTATAAATACGTAGCACCTATAGTATTCGTTTAGTCCGTCCGTCTGTCCGCATATAACAGCGCAAAAACTACCCAACCGAATAGTTTGAAATTTACTGTATCGAATCGTTGCAGAATTTTGTCGAATCGTTTCAAATTTTATTGAAATCGAATCCAAACTTAAAAAGAGATTTTAAAAGTTTTCTTCATTCTATTAAATCCTATCATACGTAATTAACTAAATGATATCCCATGATAGGTAATAATTCTGGGTTACCATGGTGATTACTTCCTATTTAAGATGAAGTCCTATTATTTTCGTATTACTGAATTTAATATATAGAAGCGTAATAAATTTTGTTTTCATGCATTTTTGCAGAAGAGTGCAACAGCTATTGCTCCAAGATCTGAATATTTAAAAAACTAGTTATGGTTCGAACGCACCTCATTTGCCACGTTTGACGTTCAATTTTCGACTTGTTTTACAGTGTACTGGTATCCATAAAAATGAATCTTCTAGAAACTTTTCGGTTCTTATTTAAGTGTCGTACCGGAATAAGGTGACTAAATCAGACTTCCAGGTTTCTTAAAGTTGGTGAAAATTCATAATTACATTTAAGACGTCTTTTATGCGAAAAAAAGATCATGATGATGAAAAGTAAGTTTTAACTTCTTTTTTAGCAAGGAGATTCTTACGAAAAAGCAACTCATTTTTATTATGACATTCAAAAAATATTTTGAAATACCAGACTTTCTTTAACCCTTTATGTCCGGCGGTACTTTAAAGTACTATTAAAATAACTTGTTATAACGTTCATTCGATACATCGATTAGTAGTAATACAGTTTAGAATGAGTTATAGATACTTTATTTATCGGTTGCGCAAAACAAAAATATTTTTTAAAGTATGATTACTATTGCATTTGCACCTTTTCAGCTTTCTTGACGTGGAATGATTGTGTGTGTGTGTGGGGGGGGGGGGGGGGTTCAGTTCGGAAATAATTCTATTGTTAAAGCATTCTATTTGTATATTTTCTAATTCTACAAAATACTAAACAAATATTTTAAATAAAAGATTTGAGTGAAGTTATGAATATTGCACGAAATCCCTATAAATTCAAATTTAATTAATTAATTTTAATTGGCAAAATCCTTGTAAAATTTATTAAATGATTGTGTAAATCTTCTAATGGAGATTCTAAAATTCACAAAAAATACTTTAGAAGATGAAATTTTCATGAATTCATAAGTTGGGACATAAAGGGTTAGGGATATAATGTTCCCTTAAGAAATGTCCATCTGTATTACGAAAAATTGAATACAATTTTTATTAACTGAATATGAGTGTTACTTAAAAGATGTAGATAAAAATTTAAAACACCATTGAAAATAATTCTCATAGGGTACAGATTTTTTTTTTCATTCGTTTTAGTCGCAGAGAAAGGTAAAATTTCTCTTAAAATGTATTTTCTGATATATTCTTTTATTTTTCAATAAAATATATTTTACTGAAACTTGTTCAATGATGAAACTTCATATATTTTCTCACTATTAAATTCTAAATTGAAGAACAGAGTTTAATTAGAGCGTTGGTATTACACTTAATCTTGACAGAACGATTGTGAATAGCTACTTATTACAGACAGTAAAGCTTTAAAAAGAAAATTATACTGTAAAATGGTGCTTTCTTCCATTTTTTAAATCGAGGATATCAGAAGATAATTAGGCTTTTTGTTACGTATAGCATTATTTAAAACTGTTTGTTTTAGTAACCTTTCACTGCACGAGTTTTACTATTTCTATGAAAAAATATTTTTGAAATCTATACATCGGTCTAATAATGGGGAAAATAGTAAAAGAAAAATTAATTTTCAATTTTTTAGCTAAAATCTGATGTTTTATGGTGTGTGCTATATGTACACCCTAGCAGGAATGACCGAGCTAAGCCAACACCCACTTGATATTGTACAAAGCCTTCAGGCGACTCCTTCCTAGCCCTCTATCGTCACGAATAGTGGACCGATTGCTGAACTAGTTTTCAACCCCAGAGAAGCTTTCCTTGTCTTTCATAAGAAATGAAATTGAAGGGTCTGCCATGTTGTTTTAAGCGTTTTTATATCATACTTTGGATAATCCAAAACAGGATAAAGTAAATCATTTAAAATAAGGTAAGTGTTTTATCTTGATATGTCTTAAATATGTGTATGAATTTACTTATTTATATTACTTTCTTCTAAAACTTTTGTGCGCTTCTGATATACTGAATATAAGCTATGCCTTACCAGACCACGTGTTTGGAAATCGAATGCATTGTAATATCTATTTTTCAATGATTATATTTTTTAAAAACATAATTACTGCTTTGGATTTGGAATGCATTTATGTTTTTAAAAGTGATATTTCTTTCGGTAAATTTTTGTTGTTTAATTATGCTATAGAATACATTCTAAAAATACATTTTTAGTTGTTAGATAGATAAATTTAATGGACATTATATTTTTCTTTTAACAATCTAATTAAACTTTGAACTATATTAAAGTTGTTTAATTTTACTATTGTAATTCATTTATTTTACTATATTTAAAAAAAATTATTAAATAATAATAATAATAAAATTGCAAAAAAAATTAATATAGTTTAAAGTTTAGTTTCATTGTGAAAGAATTTATTGTGTTTTTAACAATGGTTTGAAAATTAAGTGAATGATGTTTCATTTGGCATATTATTTTTGTTGTTTTAAATCAGTTTTAGTATAAATATGCTAATAATAATCAGATAAATAAATCTAGTGTTTTTTTTTTAATCAAATTAAACTACATTAAATAGCAAGTATTTTAGTATTGCAATTTGTTTATTTTATTACTTTTTAAGTTTACTAAAAGCTTCATTTTTAACTTGTTGGTATTTTAATTTACAAATTTTAGTGCTGGACGTATTTTAAAACTTATCGAATGTAAATAAAATTTATTATATTAGGGTATATATATATAACTTATGTTGAGTTTATCGCTAATTTATAGGTATTAATCTCTATAGCTTTCAGGTTTTTAAATTATAGAATAAATACTGATAACGGTTTTTTGGTCATTTATCTAGTTTTTAGTCATATTTTTATCTAATCAAATGGAATTTTAAACAACTTCAAATAATGCATAATATTATTAAAATGTTAACTATTTATTAATGTTTAATTAACTATTAGTGTTTAATTTAACAGTTTCTAGTAATATAGCATTATTAAAACTCAAATTTAATGAAAATTTAGTATGTTAATTTCGGGTTATAAAAAATGATTGCTATAGAATTATGAGTAATAACCATAGCAATATTATTATATTATCTTAAATATTTATTTGTTCAATATTATCAAAAGCAAGTAAAAATATTTGAAGAAAGTGATATAAATAAATTACACAATTCTTTTTAAAAAGAAATATCAAGATAAAACATTAATCTTATAAACAAAATGAACAAAATAAATTTTTTAATAATAGATTTAAATATTACATTTCAGAATCGAATGAAAATTATATTTATACATAAATAAACAAACTTAGAAAATTAAATAAATTGAAATTATAATAATTTTGCAAGAGAAAAAAATGTTCAAAATACAAATTATTTTTCACATTTTTTTTTTTTTTTTTTTTTTTTTTTTTTTTTTTGTGGGGGGGCGGTGAGATATATTTGCTATAGAATTTTTATTAATAAAATTACAAATTGGCCTTAATTAATCTTTTAAGTTATAATTTAATACACTATTGTTCTCTTTAAACATTAATTAATGATTTAACCTCTGAAAATAAAAATCTATCTTCCAATATATTTACTTTCTACTTACTCATATATAAGAAAAATGTAAATTTATCAGATCTGAAAAATAATGAATAAGCAATTTTATTTAAACATGAACAATATTCTTAGAAAATGAATAAATAAATTGTATTTTTTAACAATTTTTCTCCTTTCCCACCCCACCAAAAAAAAAAAAAAAAAAAAAAAAAAAAAAAAAAAAAAAAAAAGATGAAAATACAAATTATTTTGACAAAAAGCTATTTTTGAAAGACATTTTTATCAGATTCATCTGGACTAAAATTATTATTAAAAATAAATTTACACATTAGCTTAATTGCTTTTTTTTAATGCATTAATGTTTTAATAATTTTCTCTTAAAGCATTAAATCATCTGATTTACCTAGTATAAATAAAATCTGTAACAAACTATTCATATTTATTTATTTTTTTTTTTACTGATGTATATTTGGTAAAATTGGAATTTGTCCGTTTCAGTGGTGGAAAATTGGCGCAGAGGAGGAGCCTATTGACACCACTAAATTTTAGTAGAATTTTTCGTTTTATCTAATGACAGTTTTTATTAAGATGAAGAATACCATAAAATATTAGTGGTGTCAATAGGCTCCTCCTCTGCGCCAATTTTCCACCACTGCCGTTTACAAAAACTTTAAACGGGTTGCTATACAAACAAATATATATATATATATATATATATATATATATATAAGCATTAATATCTCCCTTTGTTTATAAAGTAGGAAGAAAATGAAAAGGGAATGTTTAATTTGTCTTTGAAAAAAATTGTAGGAAAATTTGTATTTCAGATTGTAGGAAAATTCGTGATGAGTGATTTTCATTTGGGGTATTTAAAGCTCACATATATTGAACAATATCAAAAGCAAATAAACATGTATGACATATATGAAAAAAAAATGTAAATAAAGGCACAAGAAGATTTGGGAATTTTCAAAATAAAATATTTATCTTAAAACAATAGATGTCCTTCTAAGTAGTAAGAACAGCACTTTTATAAATGGAGAACAACTAAAAATATAAATTATTTTCATAAAAAATGAAGCAGATTATTTTCCAAGATAGGTTGAATTGTTACTTCTCATAAAGAATTATATTTAAAGATGAGCAAAAAAATCTTAAAAAATGAAATAAATAAATTGTACTTTTAACAATTTTACAAAAAAAAAAAAAAAAAGAAAAAAAAGATAAACGAAGTTAAAAAATTACTTTTGCAAGACAATTTTTATGATATACATCTGGGCTAGAATTAGTAATACATTTAAAAAAATTCAAATTCTTTAATGCATTAATGTTTTATTATTATTCTCTTTAAACATTTATTATTTACTGATGTGTACTTGGTAAAATTGGAAATTATATGATTAGAAATCTCTTTAAACATATTGTTAAATTTAAAATAATAACGATAAATTTTTTAAAAAAAAGTATCTTTTTGGTTTACAAAATAGGAAGAAAATGGAAAAATAAATGTTTAACTTAATTGTTTTTAAAAAAAGATCCCGTACTGGAAAAATTCATAATATGTAAGTAACAGTTAGTAATTTTTCAACGTACAAGAAAAGCGCAAAGTTCTATCGGAGAAAAAGATCATCGGTCGTCTAAGAGTGACGTCACAAAATCGCCCAAAGGTTTTATGTCAAGTAGGTGTTGGCTAAGCTCGGTCAAAATTAGCTTTGTGTTTATCTCGATATATTATTCCCATTGAATCATTCTTGCTGTTTTAGATGCAATTAACTTGACCCTGAGACATAGTGACTCAAAATGACCCACTAATCGAATTTTCTCGAACACGAGACCCATCCCAATGGTCTTTTCGTGCCCGAAAACAGTAGGGTGCAAAATTTCGTCAAAATCGTTAGAGCCGTTATCTAGATAAACTTAGCTTGACCCACGGTGACCCAAAAATGACCCACTAATCAAATTTTCTCGAACATGTGACTTAGCCCAATGGTCTCGTAATCCAAAACTGTAGAATATAGAAATTAGTGAAAATCGTTAGAGCCGTTCTTTAGATAAAAATAGCTTGACCCACAGCGACCCACAAATGACCCACTAATCGAATTTTCTCGAACACGTGACCCATTCCAATGGTTTTTTCGTGCCCGAAAATGGTTAGATACAAAATTTAGTCAAAATCGATGGAGCCGTTCTTTACATATAATTACCTTGACCCTGACCCATTATGACGCTAAATGACCCACTAATCGAATTTTCTCGAACACGAGACCCATCCCAATGGTCTTTTCGTGCCCCAAAACGGTAGCGTGCAAAATTTAATCAAAATCGTTAGAGCCGTTTTCAAGATAAAATTTGCACACACACACACAACTTTTGCTCGCATTATAGTATAAGATTTAGGATTTCAAAATATTGTATTGCTATATTTTGCAAATAATGAGCTTAAATTAATTAATTTTATCTGCTTAACACTCTGCAATTTTTTTATATTAATATTTTTAAGTATTCAGTAAAAATAATGAAAGTAAATCTTACTTTAATAGCTTGATCGATTTTTTTTTTCTTTCCGTAGAACTAATTCTAATTTTATGTCTAATGCAGCCATCTGACGTGGAAAAAATAAGGGTTAATTCATTCTTTGGCTTGTTCTTGATCAATTAAAGTGATCATATTAACAAAATTCGTGGAACATAATGAAATAGATAATGTTTTTAGGTATGTGCCAGATATGGCACGTGGTGCAGAAGGGTTGAAATAATTAATTTAATACCGTCGGGAGTTATCATTGAATTTAAATATTTTAAACAGTAGCAAAATGAATCAGATAGAAAGAACTTCTTAAAAACACCATAAAAATTTTAATAAATGCGCAACGCTTTTCGAAAGAACTAGTCTTTCTTCATCGGGCGCAGAGAACACGTCCTATTACTTTTAAACTTCAGCAAGACCGACATAGAACAGGTAAGGGAAAGGGACAAGTTGATTAAATAGCCAATAGGGAGGCATGAGTAGGAAACAACCAATAGGAAAGCAGAAGGCATCAGCTAATCACACAAGATCATTACCCAAAAAGAAGAACACAGATTAGCAGGAGAATAATGAAGCTATTTGATAGTCATCGATTTGATGTCGAAATAAGAATATATAGAATAACACATAATAAAATAAAATAAAATTATCAACTAGAAAATAAGATAAATAAAGTATTATTTAATGTTAAAGTAGAAAAATCATTTGCATACTTTCTATAATTCCATTATCTGCCATTATGGAAGAAATATACACAGAAATTAGTTTACCATAAAAAATAATGTGTTTCATTGTTCTTAGTATTTCTCCAAGCCAAGAGTGTTCCCTTTTCTTTATTTTTATCCAGATTATACGAGAATCTTTTACGTAAAAGACACCCCAAGCAGCTGCTTTTATAAGCGATCTAAAGAAAAGAGCTTCCAAAAATTATTACCTTCAGCTTATTTGTTTACTCTTTGAAAACAGATCTTGCGGATGATTTACAACTCTGCTTATTCCTTTGGGTTTTCCATCATTGGCTCTACAAATTTATTTTTGCGTTTGATTTAAAACTGTATATCGTACTGAATTTACTTCTATATTTTCTTGAAATATTCTCGAAAGATTTTTAAAGGCAGTTCTATTTACTTGGTAGAAATTTAATTGTAAATTGTTGCCGTTCTAAGAACTATTACTGAATGTAGTGTAAATGTAATTGACATCAAAGGATAGAAAAGAGCACATCTTTGAATAGCTTCCTAGAAAAGAGTAAAATTCATCTTTGCTGTACATATTATATGAAATAAAAACTTGTTATCTAAAATTTGAATATGCACAAAGCACGCTAAAAAATATATGTAGCGTATTTTCATTATGAGTGTAAAAAAATCAAATAAAAGTATTTTGCATAAGGAACTAATTAACTGAAAGTATTATAACGTTTTAAATTCCGAAAGGTCTGTAAACACTAGTGCGTGGCTTTATAAAAAGTATATAAAAATATAGTCGTTAATGAAACAAAGGTTGTCTTTATTGCACAGTGGAATTTACAACACACTTTTATTTATATAATGCTATAAGAACACTTAAGTTGACGCTATAAGCTATTTTTTCACATGTATAAAATACCATTTTTGCCAGAAACTTGCTGTTACAGGCTAAATAGACAATTAACATGAATATATAATCCAAAAACTTATCAAAATTTTATTGGTTTCATTTTTGCTATTTGTCCTGTACATAGGATGATTTTACCAGGTTGAGTCAAATATAAACCGGATATTTTTTATATACAGGGTGATTATAATTAAAGTTCCACTTTCAAAATGCTGTAAAAAAAGAACCACTTGTCAGAATAACTTCAAATTTGAACTGAATATACCTGAACAAGAGGAAAACGGTATGGCATAAGAAAGAAAAAGTTCTAAAGTGTGTCAATAGATCGCGTTTTAAGCGGTATAACGAAAGTGGATT
The DNA here is from genome assembly GCA_963932465.1 of Maratus speciosus. Lineage (NCBI taxonomy): Eukaryota > Metazoa > Arthropoda > Arachnida > Araneae > Salticidae > Maratus > Maratus speciosus. The sequence continues at coordinate 539,072,557 of OZ010796.1, forward strand.
CGGCTACAAGTAACATTTTTAATCGAAATACTGAGGCTTTGGCATGATTTGCAAAGTAAACCAGCCGTACAATGTGCATGAGTGTTTCGACTGTTTGACGGAAAAAATGACTTTCAAATCACTCAACAGTTGTGGTGCAGTCAGTGGAAAACCCATCCACCACGGCAAGCCTTATAAAAAGCACATAATGATTAGGTTTTTAATTGTTTCTGGGCTAAAATCCTTATAAAAAGCACATAATGAATCGGTTTTTAATTGTCCTTGGGCCAAAAACCACATAAAAAGCACATAATGATTCGGATTTTAATTATCGCTAGACATGCGGCAGACTGGTTCAATATGCTGTCCACCATTACACCAAACACCGAAATCCTCAACAGACTGGAGTGTCCCATAGGTGACGTTGTGAATGTTTTGCGCAATCAGTGCCTTCAATTCAGCTAAATTTGCAATCAGGACACTGTACACAACATTTGAAGATAACCCCACAGCCAGAAATCACAAGGATTGAGATCTGGTGATCTTGAGGCCAGGCTGTTGAACAATGGCGGCTGATAAACGTTCCATTTTCGAAATGCCTCTTGAGGAGTTACATGACTGGCTTTGCGATGTGCGGAGGGCGCCATCTTGCATTAAAATGATTCTATTCAGACGTGCACGCTGTTGAAGTGTTTGAATGACCTGGTTGCGCAAAAGACTCTTATACGTTTATCATTTACAGGTAACGGGATCCGCGGGACACATCTTTTCGAAACAAAATGGCCTTACGATACACGATGTCGTCAACCCGCACCACTCAGTTACCTTTGGCGAATGCATCGGTATTGGTTGAGTTGCGATTGGATTTTCTTTTGCCCATATCCTGCAGTTTTGTGTGTTGAAAAACCCTTGGAGATATAAATGGACTTGGTCTGTCCACTAAATGCTTCACGGCCATTCGCTGTCTACTTCCATGCGAGCGAGAAATTCCAGAGTAAAGGTCTGTCTTCCTGGCAGTTCATCAGGAAGTAACTTCAGAACATGGGTAATTTTGTAAGGATAGCAATGCAGGATATTTCATATAATTTTATGCACCGTGTTCGCAGGCATGTCTAAAGATAAGGCAATTCCTCGTGCACTGCACGTTTGCACACCACTGCTTGTCCCTTCCTCTAATGCTGTGGCCACACCTTCTACTGACGTCGAAGAAACTGATTTCCTTCCTATTCCAGATTTCACTTCAAAACTACCCGTCTGTTCAAATTTCTGAATCACATTCTTCAAATCCTTGGCAGACATCGGACCACAGCCTTTTTTCATACCCGGTTTTTAATGACCGGAGCTGCAAGCGCACAGTCGCCGTTCTTGCAAAAGGATTTCACCAGCTGAGAGCGATCCTTCATTGAGAGACTTATGACAAGCTGCTCAGATGCAATATTTGATTGCCTAAGAGGGACAGCTCATACAAAGAAACCAAGTCTGTAGAGCATAGTGTCCCTCCCGGTCGCCTTTATTAAGATCTTAAAAAAAAACAGTATTCAGCCAGAGCTGAAGCCGCCATAATCACTACAGTGGGCGGTATGTATATAAAATCTCGTGTTAGGGCCGCACCTGCCATGTGAAAAAAAAAAACCTAACGCGACAGGGGACAGGTAAGAAAAGAAAGTCGAAAAAAATACAAAACAAGATTCGTTCCGCCGGGGAACAAATCCCCTACGCGACAAGGGGCGGATGAATATGCGACAAAATTACCGTAATTTCCGGCGTATAATCCGCGGATCAAACAATTCTGTTTGGACCCAGAAATTTTATTTTGTAATTGAAGCCAAATATTTACTGCGATCTGAAAAGTTACATTATATTTTAAAAACTTTCTGGGTCGAAAAATGATTATTTGATCCCCGGATTATACGCCGGAAATTACGGTACCTGGCGACAAGGGGCAGCAGAAACTGTTGCATGCCCAGGCTAGGTAGTTAGTATTGAAATTTCAGAGGAACGCGCATACTCCGCGTTTTTATATCATATGCATGAGTGTCTTTTAATTTTCATAGTATGCCACTTACAGTGCCATCTATTGATACACTTTGGAACTTTTTTTTCTTATGCCATGCCGCTTCCCCCTCCTTCCAGTATATTCAGTTAAAATTTGAAGTCATTCTGACAAGTGGTTCTGTTTTTACAGCATTTTGAAAGTGGGACTTTTAATTATAATGATCCTGTACATTTATTGATCATTAAAAAATACTAATAAATGTTTAATCTTTTTTAAACATCGTCTCCTGCATACGCTATACATTTTTTCCAGCGATTCGGAAACTTGTAGATCCTTTCTTTAAAGAAACTTTGAGGTTGAGTCCTCAACGAATTGCGCACATGTCCTTAACTTCTGTATTGCTTTCAAATTGTTCTCCTTTCCAGCGCTCTTTTCAAGGGAGCAAACAAAAAATAATCACAGGATGGGGAGGGGGGGCAAATATGGGCTGCAGGCAGTGTTTTAATGGTTTCCAATCCCTTTATTTAACTTTAGCTTACGCCAAAGCCGCAAAAAATATTTTTGTAACCAAGGTGTTCTGTGATGATAGTGTGAGAACTGCCATGGCTGCTACCTATCTCTGAAGGGATTTCATTAACAGTCAATCGCCGCTCCTCACTTTTTATAAGGTCAAATAGTACACGGATGGTGCCATCTATTACTATTATTATTATACCACAGACTAGGTCCCTACCTGCGTGTCATTATGCCTTGCTTAACGGGTTGTGTACCTGGCCGTGGGGCGAAATTCGCCTGACCGCCTCATGGCAGAGAGTTGCCTGACTAGCATTTTGGCCATCATGCCTGCAGCGCTATTTAGCGAATCATTTTAGTGGATGTGTTGGCCAGTTCTAGATTGCTGTTAACTATTTTGATTGGGTTTGTGGGTACGTTGTCGAAAAAATGAAAAAAAAAAGTGGGGAGTGTTGATCTGACTCTGGCACCGAACTTGTACGAGCCACCTATACTTCCGGTCGGTAATCGCATTGAAAAGCGTGAGGGAGTGCATTTATGTAAAGTTACTTAATGCTAATCTAAGCTATGGTTTCTAATATAGACTATGATAAGTTAACATAATACAGTTTGTGTTGTTACTATGTATTATATCTATAAAATACTTAGCTTTTTCCTTTTGTCGTAGTTGATTACTTTTGTTATCAAGCTTTGGTCTTGGTGTAGAGAGTGTTGCCCTCTCGTTTGGTTTTTGGTCACTTTTCATAGATTTATTGTTACTAGGGCTTTTTATATAACTTTTCTTGGACGCAAGGTCTCCTGTGATGGTTAATATTGGCACAAATCATGGTGGTTTTTGTCACGTATCTTGGTAACTGTTGTCACAATCGAGTGTAGCTATTATTTTCACGAGATAACTTGCATACACGTGGTTCGTTGTTTTCTTGGCGCTATAGGACTGAGCCTGTTGATTGGCCTTTAGTTCGTTTTTCTTTTTAGAGATTTTTGTTATAAGTTACGTGATAACGTAACGTGCTGCGTTGACAATTTTATTTATTCAATTTTATTTTTTTCCTTATGATTTTAAGCTCGAAGGACATCAGTTCCTTTTGTTATGATGACTGTTATCACTTAATTTTGCACTAGTTCATCATGTATTTCGAGAATGGGCTCGAGGGCCAACCGTTCATCTTTATAGCACTGCCATACTGTTGTAGCGCAATTAAATCTATTTTTATGATGCACCTAGATATTTTTTAATTATTTTGTGCATGTTGCGATTTTAAAAATTGTTTACACTTTTTTGCTGCAGTACAAAAAAAGTTCTTTTTTGTTGAATAATAAAATATTCGTATTAACGGATTTTTAATCTATTGGTAGGCCAGTTTGCTGCTGGGGAATTAGAGAACTGGTGGAATTAGAGAACTGGTGGAATTAGAGAGCTGGTTGATTTAGAGAACAGATTGTTCGGATTTGCCTCAAGATAGTATGAAATTAGGTTTATGTTATCAATTAACCATCTGATCACTACTTTGCCCTTTGATTGCACGTGATTGTTTTAAGTTAGCTGCTTGTGCCAAAGTTGTTCGTTGTTTGGTTTTATGTCAACCAGATGGATTGCTTTTATGAGTAGGCAGGCTGTGAGGAATTAATTGGAAGTTCCCATCGGCCTGCACTTGCATTTTGGCGTTTTCGCCAGTGCGAATTTGTGAAATATGAGGAAGTTGTTTGCAGATTTGCAATCTTTTTATATGAACTTTATAGAAGTTCCTTTATGTCAGCCTGATTGGACCCCCGTACTTCCATTTGAACTTCCATTGCTGAACCCTAGAATGCATAGCGTTGACATTTGTCATAACTTCAACTTTCACTTTATATGTTGTTCAGTTTATTGTCTAGCCATTTGACACACGTTAGTTTTTTCCAAAATTATAGATAAAAGTTGGCATGGAATTTTTTTAAATATTTTTTTTGTTCAATATGTAGCTCAAGGATCGGCAAGTAATTTTAAGTGGGGTCCGATTACTTTTGAAAAATTTTATCGGGGTCCAGAGAAAAAAAAATACATAAGTAATATAAGTACCTATTACTTTTAAATTGTTATTTTTACACACACACACATATAATATAAAATAGAAAGTCAGGAATTCGTTCTGAAAAATTACTACATACGCAGGAATATGTTCTGAAAAGTTTTACATACACATAATAAAACAGAAAAAGCAGGTATTCGTTGAAAAATTAATGCAAAAAATTACACTTGTGGTCTGGAGCCAGTTTTTTATAGTTTGTTTCACGTGGTGAACAGCTAATGCGTAGAGTGTCTTCAAGGTGTGCACCGTTAATCTCGAATGATATTTGTTCATCAAAATATTCATTTTGGAGAAAGTTCTTTCACATTTATATGTAGAGCTAAACATAGTAGCCAGGTTAGTAGCTAGTTTTTTGCAATCTCCATACATTTCTGAGACATGTTTACCCCAAAATTTTTCAGGCGATGTAGTTTTATACATTTGCAAGGAAATATGTTTTTCTAGTCAATTATCTCCATTTGAAGTAAAGGTTTTTCAAGACTGAACAACTTCGTAGTCACATCAGCCCATTCTGCAGATGGACCAAATCCATAAGGCGATTTAACCCCTTGAATGTCAGTGATGCCGCTATGGCAGCCCATAATTTTAATCCCCAATTGCCACATTTGCACTCGAATTTTTTAATAAAAATTTCACGATTATTAAGTGCGCGAAAATATATTTTTACTTGCTTAGAAATAAATTTTCTTGTAAATACTGGTGCCATTCAATTATTTCCACATTTTACGAATACAAATACCTTGCCCCTGAAACGGCTAAAGAATTGAGACAACTTACCTATCTCTGCAAAGCCTTAGAAATTTACTTTAAATTCCTTCACAAGATCTTACATAAAACTTAGGAACATTACAGTGTGTATTTCGGAATTCTTCTTTTTATATTCAAGTATTGTTAGAAAATTAATAAATTCTTCGTTTGCAATATCATTTTAGGCGGTCCAGGTTTCGACTTTCCGCGGTCCGGATGTGTACCGCGGTCCGCCAGTTGCCGGACATTGATATAGCTGTTAAATACTTTTATAAGAGGAGGGAAAGGGGGAGAAATAAAAATCAGGCATTGTAAGGTTAACTGTTAGCTCTTTAAGGGTTCTCTTTAGTTTTGATATTGGTCTCTTTAAAGATAAGGTATAGTATGGGTCCAGTGCTGCGTATTTGGTCAATTCGCATGCATCCTCTTTTCCAACCTTGGGTACTGATGATATTTTTCATTTTACACAACTTCTTGTCCACCTTTAAACTTGCTGGCCTAATCAAATACTTGGGTACTAGACAGTATGGCGTCGCTTAACCACGCCCTTCAACATATGATGGTTTAAAGATGGCTTATTTCATTCAAAATTTTATTATAATCCGTTGTGCAACGGAGATGGGAACCTTTTGAACACCCATGGATGTGCTGAATAAGGAACGGAAAGAATGTCACCTATCAAGATTCTACTCACACCACAACAATTTGCAATATTCCACTCTTCCACCACGTTTGGGATTGTCTTAGGAGATGAGAAGCAAAAGCCCGGTTTATATTTGACTCACCTTCGTACTCAATTGAGTACACTTATATTCCCAGGTAACCAGCAAGACTTACTTTTACTTAGCACTAATAAATGACTTGCCCTGATTAAAATTGAGGGTACTTTTTTTTACACAATTAATAGTTAATTAAAAAGGAAAATTGCCGTGTCAGATACCATGGCAAAAATAATCCAAATTTTAACATTAAAAAGTCCGTGAAGGGTCATTTTGACTCCTACCATATGAATGTATTTCGGTTCGAACCAGAAATTTCTTTGTAAAATATAGTTGAAAGACACAAAGAAGAAAAATGTTAAATAAATATGTTAAGTAGATTTAAATAAAAATTCCGGTGTAAAATATTCTTATAAAATATGAGTAAACTTTCCGGTCTTTTTAGTGTTAAAATCTATGAATTATTTAAAATATTAAAAGTTAACTTAGAATTATTTGAAGTCATGCTTGTCAAATTTACTATGGTAGCGCAGCAGTAATAAAAAATGCGATATTACTTTGAAAATTCAATAATTCTGAGCTATCCTACATACAGAACGGCAGGGATTGTGATGAAAAAATCTAAATTTAGTATTTGCCATTTATCGAAATGAAATATGTTGTCATGACTTGTGCTGGAACTTTGTACTCACTGCAATAACTTCATGTCGGTTATTTTTTAACAAAAGTTACGAAATATTTTGGTTTTCATTGACATTGGTTTATACGTGTCAAATTATTGACAGGTATAAAATTACCTAAAACAGAAATATTATTTTACATTTATCGATATATACATAGAGGTGGTACATGGCTAATAATTTCAGATTTCTGACTGATATTAGGATTAACAATAACATACATGTCATTTTAAACTTATTAAAAAATATCTAGGTTGGGAAACACGGAGAATGCCTTTAACACACAAGTTTTGAAAACAAAATTGTACGATTAATTTTTATAGTAACATGCATATTTCTCATGACAATTCAAAAAACTGTCCCTCCAGTGATAGTAAGTGACACATGTTGACCTAGAAGTACGCTTACAGGAGTTGAAAAAATCATCATCAAATACTACGTGCTCTGCTTGATTACACTCAAATCTTATTAAATATTTTCTGAATTTAGATTCTCCTTTCTTTTTATCCAGATATTTCTAAAATAATGTAATTACGTTGAAAATTTTTATCAATACTCTATTTTTGTATAGTTTATTCTACATAAAAGTTTTCATAGCCAAAGAATATATGCTCCGAGGCTCTTCATTTTTTATAGCATATTGTGTATTCTTATCGTAACATGCCACGTTTTTATAAGAAATATCATTATGTTGCCTGAATTTCCTTTACGCTTCATTATGTTACCGAAAAGGTATTTTAAGAGAAGTTTTTGTTATCTGTAGTCATTATTTATGTTCATAAAAACATAAAAAATATCATCAAGATATGATCATTAATTACAAAATAATGCGAAATCATCTTTCTTTTCTTCACAATAAATTTTGAATTAAGTATTTAGACATGATTTATCATCGCTGAAAGGTTTTTCCTTTCATTTAAAATTGTACTACTAAATATTACGTAAATATAGTGATATATTTGAGAATACAGCATTAAAAAAATAAGATTCATTTCTAATATTCCAAATGAGTCAAAAGTTTGAAAGTTTACTGTAACGTGATTTCACACTTTCGGGACCGCATGTTTTCGTCTTTTTAATCAGTAAGCCACGCCTATGGACGTTATTGTTCAACTACGGCATTATTTAACAAAAGAATTTTCTTTCATCTTTTTTTATATTAAAAATAGATATATATATTATAATGATACTGTGTCTAATCAACGTATTTGCATGCATAAAACGCTGATTGTATAAATACGAATATATTATATGTATATTTTAAAAATTAGTGTAGCCTGAAAAATGCAAAAGAAACGTCCATAGGTGGTTACAGATATCCAAAAAAGGGAGTCCATATCAGCACTCACGAGTGTGTTAACATAGACATTATAGAAATGTGACATAGACATGTGGAATAGACATGTGTTAACACGACCGCCGATATTTCGCGGAAAACGTAGCTCGCGGACGGAATCGGAGGTTCCTATCCTTCTGCAAAGAATTTCTTTGCCTTCTGTTAGTGACTGGGATGGTAGCAGGCCAGATAACAGCAGATTTCATCGGAAACTACAGCTAATTTCGATAAGCTTAAGGGGACCGTGGACCTTTATTTGAGGAAAATTGAACACAAAAATCGAAAATTATTTTTGTACATAGTATTACTTTTCCGTTTGTTCTGAATCATTTGCAAAAAACTGCATGCAGATGCGATTAATTTTCGCTAAGTTGTAGTGTAAAAATTTTGCACATAAACAGTTTTTCGGCCTTTTAGGTATACTTTAAATCTGTTTTTCTCAAAACTGATTTTTTCAACGTTTTTAGATTTTTGAAATGTTTGCGTCTTAATTTTTGATCAAAATTCATGAAATTGGTAAGGAAGAATCCTGATGTTACTTAAAAACAGACTGTGCATTAGGGTGGTCACAAGAAGTCAATTTTCGAATTTTTTCTGTGGGACCCCCCAAAAAGTTGTCAATAGACTAGAAAATGAGATTGGTCAAGTTTCAGCTCATTTGGGAAATATTAACTCGTGCCTCATTGAGGTTTAAGTTTGAAAAAAAACGTGATTTTACGCAAAAAATGCCGTTTTTTCCTATATTAAATAAATACAATTGAACCTAAAAACATAATTCAGGCCTCATTTTATAAAAAAAAGTTTTGCTTTGAAGAAACCCACACCTTTTTTTTCTAAAAATGTATAGATTTAGAAATATGCGCATTTTTCAGGACTAGACTTCACCCGAATCCTAAAAATTTACTTTTTATGAAAATGCGAAAAAAAATTGTAACATTCTATTTCATTTGCTTTCCACCTTTTGTTTTCTTTTTTTTTCATTTTGTACATAATAAAGGGTTTAATTTTTGAAAAAAAATTCCAAAGAAAATGAAAAAAATCTTATTTTAAACTGAAAGAATTAAAAAATTGGGGGCAAAGAAAGTATAAAAATTAGAACAAATAATGTTCAAATGTATTTTATTATTAAAGTTTTGTTACAAGAAAGGAAGCATAACAAAGAAAAGAAATTATTATCCCATACTATTGTCACATTAACCCTTTCCAGTACAGAAAAATTATATTCGTAAAATAATGAAATGATTGACTACACTGAAATTTAGAAAGGACTTTTTTAGAAATTAAAAACACATTACTTTAACGTTTCGTTGTAAAAGGAAAATTTTATTAAAATATTCTTGGTGCCTTTTGTAACTTTGTAATTAAAATTAGGTAGTCCCGGCATGGGAATACTACACCGGAAAGGATTAAGGTGGTAAAGGCTTAGATAAGGTGGCTTTTGAACAATCTTGAAAAGTTTTTCTATATTCAGATACAACTTTTAGCATATACTGTTTTTATTTTTCGTCTTTTGTTAATCAGGAATTGAAATCTCAGGTTAATTTTCTTCCCCATTCACCTGTGTCATTGAAAACTTTAAAACCATTCACTGTCTTCTTGCTTTCAAATAAGATTTATTCCACACCATACATTGGGATCAGTATTTAAAAAATGCTTATTAATATAAAATCTCTTAAAAAATTTCCACACCATACATTGGGATCAGTATTTAAAAAATGCTTATTAACATAAAATCCCTTAAAAAAATTTGCAATTTGAGATGGAACAAAAACGTTGAGTTCTATGTTCAATAAATAATCCACTTCGTTGAAACCTTTTGTTCCTCTTAAATTCCTATCACTATCATCATTTCTTCTTCAAATGACATTAATTTTACAGCCATGCTTATGTTGACATTTTACCCCCCTAAGTATCACCTAAAAGTGAAAATGCAACTTGATTCGAGTTATGATACCAAAGTCGGTTTATCATTTTAGCGAGTGCTTTGTCTGCAACCTATTTATCAATTTTTCTGTAGTGAACAAGTGATTTTATTATTTGCAGGTCTTGGATTGGGGTCCAAATCGGGAGTGGGAGTATTGAAGCATGCTTTTACATGAATATTGATTAGAAATAAGCAAAGGTCTCTAATACCTTCTTTTTCTAAATTTGTTATTGAGAGATTATCTATGACAATATATTTTGGGAGAATAAATGGCCTGTGCCACCTATCTGGCACGTTTAAAAGCACCAGGTGCTCTGAAAAAAAGTTTTTCAGGAAGGAGGACTATAAAAATGAAACAAAGTTGTATAAACTCTTTATTATCATCCCTGAGCTGTTAATTTTTAAAAGATCCTCTAAGAAAACTTGAAATTTCTTCTGAATTAACTATTTATATCTAGTATTTCATCTTCAATAGCATTTTTATACTTACTCTGGTTTAATTTAGACCACACCCAATCAGTATTGTTTTGTTTTTTTTTAATATCTGGCTGAGGAGCAGTGATTATGCCTAATTTAAAATCAAAAACAGCTTTTAGGATAATTTCTAAATTATGGTGGCGGCATGGTAAATACAGAAGACTTTTTCTTCAGCAATTGCCATAAAAATGCAGGTTCCTCTGAGGCGACCGGTGTTTACTGCAGTTGTATCAAAACATATCGCCTGGATTTTACCAACTTCCTCCCACTCTTCAACTGCTGAAAATACAATTTTCACCTGAATTATTCCGATAGTATTTTCAAGCTGTGGAACTCGTAGTAACTGTTCTTCATCCCCACAGCTAATTAAAACTTCTATCCACTCTACATTTTCTTTATTCAAAAAATGGTGAAGCATTTTTCCATCCCAGTGAACAATAGTTCTTTCTAAACCGGGATTTTTAAATCTGTTTTTGATGAGTTCAGTTCTTTGTTTAGAAAATAGTTATTTGCGGAATCGATTGCTCTTCTACTTAAAATTAAAGTCTGTGTTTAACTGGTGGATGTACTCTGAGTCTAGCAGCATCTCTGGCATTCAGTTTCATTTTGCGAATAAAACTTGACAATTACTTGGTAGCTTACTGCCAATGATTTGATGAGACAAGTGGCCAGTTTAAAAAATCTTACATTTCTGCCATCATATCAAAAGGGGGAGGGGGTTTTACGGAATGTTTCATCAATTATGATTAATTGAATGTTTCATCAATTAGGTAGCAAAAACAACGTTGTAATAAAAATAGAAATTCAGAGGTTCAACTGCAATACAAATCGAGAAGCTCTTCCATACTAGACACAGAACTAGATGTCTAATAATCAATTATAATTCGTGAAATATTTTTAAAGTTACAAAAATTGATCATTTATTTTTGCCTGTTAATGAAAATAATATTAAAAAATTATCAAAAGTAATAAAATTATTAATTTGTCATTTTTCACTTATGTTTAAAAAATGCAGAGTTTGAGGGTATGGTTCACGAGTTGACCTGAAAACTTCTAAATGTTCATTAAATATAAGTTTTTATGAGAGTAAAAGTTCAAAGCAACAGCAGTGTTTGTGAAATTAAACAAGTATCAGGTTTCTAAGACAAATAGTTTTCACGTAAAGAAATAAAAACGACAATTTTTATCAAAAAATTGCAAATTTTCAAGAATTCAACCTCGATGAGGCACGGGTTAATGTTATTCATTTGAGCTGAAACTTTGCCAATCTCCTTTTCAAACTAATTGGCAACTTTTAGGAGGGTCCCCCCGAAGAAAACGGTAAAAAAAAATTTTGCCATGTTGCTTGTGACCACCCTACTGTGCATGTATTTTAAAATTCGACTTCATTAACAAAATTAAATTTGATTTTTAACTTATTAAAAGGCAAATTTTTGGTGAAAATCGATATCGAATTCAGAAAAAAAAAATCTAAAAAATTAACTATTCAAGGGATTAATAAATCGATGCACAGATTTCTTTGCAATATACTTTTAAGTGATTAAAATGAAAAATTGAGGTCATATGTCAAAAATTAAGACACCTGGAGCGTTTAATTTTTTTTTTTATCTTAAAATTAAAATAAGATAGAAAATTTCTTTTAAGGTGTTCTATACACTTATGGTGAAAAGTATATTTTCACAAAATTTTTATATCACTATGATGAAAATTTAAATAAATTTTTTTAACGTCCACCGCCCCCTTAAGGAAATTGATCAGTGGGTCAGGACAGGTCGGCACGTTGGAAACGACGGACGACCTAGGTGGCTTATAGATCATTTTTTCTCGAGAGGTACCATTCGAGTAGAAATATTGTTTATTTTCGAGATATGAATGCACTTTTTAAATTAGGGATCGAAAAAGTTGCTCCAAATTTCATTTTGCAAATAGTACCACTCACATTTGACCGTTTATTTGAGTTCTTTCCATCAAGGCAGCCTGTAAAAATGTATAGTTTATGCACTATATCTTAAATATTTAGACTGCTATAAAAGGAAATGTGTCAAAGGTTTATCTGTAAAATTCAAAACTGTGTTGATAGATAACAATTGCGTCCCCCCCCCCCCCGTAATAAGGTCTATTTTATTTCTGAACGAGAAAATCTCAAAATGCTTGAGAACGACACCTTTCTGGTTGAATAGGCGTAATCCATTTGAGTTAATGTTTCTTTAATTGTAGTGTAAATTAAGCAAAATCTCAAGTGTCGTAATATGCTTAAGACGTTTTTATAATTATACATTGCTCCTAAAGATTGGAACGGTCTCTAATATTCTACCTTTTGGAGGTACAGTCGTGGAAAAATAAAAGTAAACACCCTCTACTAACTCTGCAACTAATTATAATAGAGGAAAGTTGCTGGTACCAAACGATTGGAAATAAAGTCTACTTTTAAATGATGTGTATAAAATTTTCTTAGGGGCCATCTACAAATCAAAACCACACCAAACTTTGATTTTTTTCACTAGCAACACCCAATTTTAATGATATATTTTAAATCTTCGGTTCAAATTTTTCCTAGAAGCAAAATTTCAAATTATTTGGATGATAAGTTTTTGAATTATAAACATTTAAAATTTATAGCTTCAAATGTTAAATTACATTTTCATATTTTTATTAATATCTCCTGAAATCATAATCCTAATGTGATAACTATTTCGTGTGTTTATAATACAAAAAAAACCCAAAGATAAATACATTGAATTTCAAATTTTAAAAATTTTATAATATGAATTATAAAATTTATATTTGAAAAAAATATGAATTGCAACTTACAATTTTTTTGTTAGATTTATTTTTATTATGTCCTGCTTTATAAGAATTCTCAATTTCAATTTTTTCTTGCAAGTAGCTTTTGAATTATGATTAAAAATCACCAAAATCATGGTTTAAGGGGCCCTCTATGATGTGCAGAAAAGCATAATCTGAAAAAATATATACTGTAATTTCCCGCGTATACGCCGCAGCTCTGATAACACGATTTCTTACCAGAATTTGTTTTAGATAAAATGTAATTTGCTTTTGCTTAGCATTTATTTGACTTCATTTTTTAAATAAAATTTCCGGTATGAAAAAGACTTAACTAAGCCGCGGCGTATACGCGGGAACGGTATTTTACTCATTTTATTGAAATATTGGGGCTGGCAATAATCCAAATACATTAAGGCTAATTCCATGCGAACTTGTCATGTCTGTCACACAGCTGTAAATCTCTATGCTTGTTGGCCACCGTTATTTTCGAAAAATTTGCTTCGCCTTGTTCAATTGATGAGATAGCTCCGATAAAATATGTCCCATTTTTCCGTTCTAAAATACTGGTAGCCAAAAATCGTAGTATGTGACAGACATGACAAGTTCGCGTGGAATTAGCCTTAAGCGAGTGAACTGGTCATATTGGTAAGAAATAATACATTAATAGAAGTGTCATTGACATTCTGTAGCTTTTCAACAATCGAGTACCTAACTCCAATTTGGATACAACCCCTAAACTATGCTCGTTTTAAAATAATTAATTTCTCTGAAACTAATCGTACAAATATTTTGAAAATTTGGATTTAGGTTAATTGAAGGGTGTAGAATTCATTTATGGCGTCAAACTTGGGTATTGCTGTTGAAAAAACAACAAAGTTTGGGTTCGTTTTGATATGTAGATGGCCCCCTAAGCAAAAATTTTATACATCATTTCAAAGTAGACTTTATATCGAATCGTTTGTACCAGTAACTTTCTTCTACTGTAATTTCTTGCAGAGTTAGCATGGGGTGTTTACTTCTTTTCCCCACGACTGTACGTAGGCGATGTAATTTACAAAAGTGTCTAAAATCAGATATGAAAAAAGATTATGTGTATAAAATATTCCGGCAATATTTTTTAAGTTTTACACTTAGTTAACTTTCATACTGTTCCTGGATCCTATAAGTTGTATTTAGGAAACTATTCTTCGTGCCCTGGCAAGTTACAATAGTAAAAATTCCATTGTGAGACTAAAACTCACTGTGTTATGATACCTTGAACTTTATGAAATTTTGGAGCTTTCCAGCATTAACCCCTTGAGGGGCGGCGGTATATATTATATACCACATACGAACAATGAAGTCTTACACCAGAAAAATTTTATTAAATTTTATTTTTCTAACTTTGGGGGAAAAAAAGCCGTGAAATTGCTTTTACTTATTTTGAAATAGAATTTTCCAAATATTCCGGTGTGAGTTCAACATTACAGGAACACAATCACTTGCCCCTCAAGGGGTTAAGAATGCGTTTTTATATTTTTAGTGCCGGAAAGCTATGAAATTCAAAGTATCATAACTTGATGAGTTTTGGTCGTAAACGAATGGGATATTTACAGATGTACTTTCAGAGATTGGATAATTTATTTCTAAATATGACTTATAGCACTAGCGAGCATATAAAAAATAAAAAAGTTTAACTTTTTGAAAATTAATGACAGAAATATTTTATCAAGATAACGTTTCTTCCTATCTCATTTCGAATAATTTTGCATCTTACGTTGTCTGAGTATACCCAACAAGTAAATTATAAAGCCGCGTTTCAATCCTTTTGGGAAAACCTGTATTACATGCTTTACTCATTGCCTTCCACCGTGTCTGCGACATCTGTGAAAACAGGGGTTTTAAAGTTGTTATCTAGGCTTAAAAAGCCGATGGTGCATAATACGCCGCCCGTGTCTTTATGTGTGTTCAAACCGTCCGTGTCTTTAAAAGTTAATATCTCGGTTAACTATCGACATTTTTTTTGACAATCATTATCACCAATCCTTTTATACTTCTGCGACTATAGGAACCTCCATTGCTGAACGCAAGCAAATGGAAATTTGTGTGTAAACGGGAAAATACAATTTTCTCAAAAACTATGTGACCTAGGGTAATCACTATACTTTTCCTGCAAGGTTTAAAATAACTTCTACTATCCTTAATTTTTTCATAATTTTAATTTCAATAGATTCGAAAATAGAGCAGGGAGGGGGTGCATATTTTTGCATTACATTTTCGATGATATCTCTGAAAATATAATACCTAAAATTTAAAGAAATGTATTTTTGAGTTCGGCGTTACACAAGCTTTCACACGATATACAAAGGAAAGTTTTTTTTTCATGTAACTTAATTAGACTCTCCACATTTTTCCTAAATATATTTGTAAATGATTAATAATCTATAAATATGTGGGTCAATAGCCTTTATTACTTCAACCAATTTGAACTTTCCACGGACAGAGCGTCGACAGTTGGACAGATAGACGCAGGAGTGATCTTGTAATGGTTCCGTCTTTACTTTTTAATTACAGAATCCTAAATAATAAAAATAAAATAAATATCCCTCTCTATCTGTATATATATTTTGCCAGCTCCGATGAAAACCATTCGCAGTTATTTTAATACAAATAATTATTTCTACCCTATATATATAAAATCCTAATGAAACGAATTTATGAAACGAATATATGAAACGGCTGAAATGTAACGATTCTTTGAATCGACTGATTAAACAACTGATTATTTTTCACGGCGATTTCGCCTAAAATATGGAATACGTTTCGATGAAATTAACACCAAAAATTAATATTGATCCGCAGATTTCAAAACTGGTATTAGAATTTTTAAATTCGAATTAGTTTTCGAAATATTAACTTTTTTCTAATTTTATATACATTTTTCTAATGATGGCAACTCAAATTTTAATCAAAGAGATTTTTTTTTTTCAGATTTTAGAAAAGGTTACTATTTTAAACTAATTTGGCGAGAAGTTTGGCCTCCCTTAAATGTATGCTAAGAAATAGATCATGTTACTTTTATTCATAATTCAATTTGTATTTCATTATCATTTTATTTAATACAAACAGAAACATTTAAAATAAATGGCTTTCGCTTCTTTATTTTTTTTAAACGAAATGAAAAGAAAAATATTAGGAACAGATGTCATATACGCACCGGGGTACCTAATTGGCGCAAAAATGGCATTATTTTGGTTGACATGGTAACCCAGCTATTGTTGTTTATTTAATAATAAGTGTTTGTTTACTAAATTTTCTTTTTTTAAATTACATAAATTGTTTTGTTCTATAGTTTATTTTTTTGATTATTTTCCTTTAAAAATAAAAAATAATAGAAAATAATTAAAAAATACGGTACTACTTAGTTATTCCATCGACCCATTTCGCCAAATTATATAAATCGCCAAACCACTCGCCAAATTATACAAATTGACATAATTTTTATTTTAAGTAACGAAAGAACAAAGAAAATAGTATAACATTAATAAATATACAAATAAAACGTCGAAATAAAAATCACTTGATGACGTAAAGACGTGTAACTTGCTTAAAGTCAAGTGAATGTGACATTTATCAACCAATATTGGCATTTAATCTTATAGTTTGGTGATAGATTTTTGTTCGACGGGATAACTAAGTAGTACCAAAAATACATATGTAACTGGTATTCGAAAACGAGGATTTCGCCAAATTTCCGTAAAAAAAATCACGCCATACCGGGTGCGTATATGGCATCTGGCCAAATATTAAATGATGTAACAAACGATGGCATTTAATTTCAACTTCAAAGCAATGTTTTAATTTACCACTCGAAAAATAAAAAAAATGCTAACTGGCGAGTTGAAAAATAGTTATTGGCGAGATTTGCACCCAGCTAGCGTAACAGTACCAAGAATTCTTTGCGACAATGCTTTTATGTAGTATTATTTGAAAAAAAAATTATTTTTTTTTAATCGAAATGGAAAACTTTCGGCACAGATGACACATACGGTCTCATATTGGCGCTATTTTTTTCTGACGCCAATGTCATATACGCAACGGGTACTTAACTGACGCCATAGTATCGTTATTTTGCTTGATTTGATAAGCCGGATGTTGTTGTTTATGCTGTTGATCTTTTCCCCAAATTAGCGTCGGAAAAAAATCGCACCAATATGGGGCCGTATATGATATCTGGGCCAAACTTTCATATGAAAAGCGAAGGGATCAGAGCGTATTTATTTGTGGCAGTTACATGACTTGGACTATTATAATATAGATGAAATGATGGCGATAGAATAATATTTGGCGACTTATCACCCGTACCTGGCTAATATTAAAGTACCAAAATGGCACCAGGAATATAAAAAGCGAAGTGGTTCGCCCGGAACTCTTGATGATAGTCACATGACTTAGGCTATCGTTATAGAAATTGTTTTAAAATACCGGGAGACAAAGACTCTGTACACTTAATTCCTTTTATTTTTAGCTTCTTTTCAAACGTTTAAATGATCCTCTTTAATCAAACACGAAAACAACCACTGGATGTCTTAACAGCAACTAATTTGGCCTTAAAATTTTGAAATCAAAGAAATTGAATGGAAACCCTTTTACAGGGAGATCTGCACAGCTTTTTTCAGTATAATTCAATCTTCTATAATATTTTTTAAACCGATCAGATTAGCGAGTTTTTAGACTCTGCGGTGTCTGAACGGGGGTTGGCGAGCGTAGCTTGCAGGGGGCAGAGAGTTTTTTTTTATAAAAACTAATTCTCAAAAGTAAATATCTATTAATTTACATTAAAACATTTCATTGTGAAGTACTTGCTTTATTATGTTTGAAGGATAATTTCCGATTGCGTATTAAGTAACATTGATCAATTTACAGATTATTTTGATGCAGGTTGATAATTAAATCTGTGTGTATAGGTTAAATTGAAAGAGGCTGAAAGAAAAGTAGTATGATCCAGATCCAAAAATGCATTAAGTTCCAAATTATCATTCTCGTTTTCAAAGATTTTTAAATTGATATTTCGGTCGATATTTGAATTAAGGAATATAGGTTAAATTGAAAGGGGCTGAAAGGAAAGCATAAGTTATCATTCCCGTTTTCAAAGATTTTTAAACTAATATTTCGGTCGATAATTGAATTAGTGAATATAGTTTTAATTGAAAGGGGCTGAAAGAAAATTAGTATGATCCAGATCCAAAAGTGCATTAATAGGACTCTGTTCCAAATTATCAATCTCGTTTTCAAAGATTTTTAAATTCATATTTCGGTCGATAATTGAATTAGTGAATATTGGTTAACACTAGAACGTCCAGAAGCTTTACACAACCTTAATAAAAACATTTTAACTCTAGAAGTTTTATTTAAAACTATTTCACTTATTTATTTAACTGAGTTTTCTCTAGTTACAATTTAACTGATTTTACGAAAAAAAATCTGGTTCGAATCGACATTTTATCATTTGATCGGATTCGAATTGACACCAGCTGGACGTTCTAGAGTTAAATTGAAAGGGGCTGAAAGAAAAGTAGTATGATCCAGATCCAAAAGTGCATTAAGAGGACTCTGTTCCAAATTATCATTATCGTTTTCAAAGATTTTTAAATTCATTATTTCGGTCGATAACTGAATTAGTGGATATTGGTTAAATCGAACAGGGCTGAAAGGAAAGTAGTATGATTCAGATCCAAAAATGCATTAAGAAGAATCTGTTCCAAATTATCCTCCTCGTTTCTAAAGATTTTTAATTCACATTTCGGTCATAGCGTGGCTTAATAATATAGACTTTTTTGGTCACAATTGTGACGTGACGTACGTTACATATATTTAAGTCATTGTGACATCATAGAATTTTAAATATTGACCAGATAAATATATTTTACAATAATATGTTTTTAATTGTCCTTGTATTTTTTAAAGTTTTAGTTGCAATGTGGCGTCACTGACTGGTGACATTTTAGTAACAGATGTGACGTGAGAACCTTGACTTGTAGTAACGTCACTGTCACCATCCTTTCTCTGCTGGAAACTTCGCGCATTATACAATAATGGATCTAGAAATTTCGCAATCTATATCTATATTACGCTAACGTACGTGGCACAGAAATCGCGATTATTTGTTATTGTTTAATGGCAACGCCCGAGAAACGCATCTCATTGGTTATTGTGTAAGAGCCCTTTGCAGGATTTAGGGCGATCGGGTTTGTTTACGTTTCGCTTTTTCGGTGCAATATCTTTCGCTGCATTTATGTAGCTTCAAAATAAAATTTGAAATGACGTAAAAAATCTCGGCGAATGCTTGAAAGTGAAGAAGAAGCCAAATTCGAGTCGAATCGAAACAGATTCGAAATCCAAATAGAATTGATCGAGAACGCCGTTAAGCGGTCAGCAAAATAGGCTGAATAGCTGCAGCATGCACACGTTGATTCTGAAATCCAAATTACTGATTTAAACGTTCCGGGGCATGCATAACTGTGGGTGAAACGTGCAATTTCTGCAAAGCACTGTATTGGAAATGCGAATTAAACAGCAGCAAGAAGTTTACAAAATGTTGCCATGACGTAAAAAGTAACTTTGTACGGATAGATAGTTTTGACTGTACGGACCTGCGATATGAATTTCAGGTTCATTTAAAATTATTATTACAGGCCCCCCAGAAGTAAGATACAATAAAACCTGCTTAGACGAAAACGACCAGTGATAAATTCCATTTTATGCAGGTTATTTAAATTGAACAAAGCATAATAGCATTTTTTTTTTTTGGGGGGGGGGGGAGAGAGCTGGAACTTTTTTTTTTCGTTTATTGCAGTATTCCGTTATAAACAGGCTTTTCTCTGTTAGAAAATAAATTTGCTGGATGGTACTTTAAAAAAAAAATCTAAATAGTAATATTTGCTTACATTTTATTATTTCTTTTTCAGTATTACACTTTATGTTGCATTTGTAATTGCTTTTTCATATAAAGATTTTAAATAAAAAATTTAATTATTGAAAATATAATTACATTTTAGTTCAATTCATCAGTTAATTTGGAATAAAAAAGTTTAAAGCACGAGACATATAAAAATTTAAAAACTTAACCTTTGACTTTACACAAATTTGGAACTGAACAACAGTCGGGCCCTGGTAATTTGCACCGTCTATACCCGCCCCCCTCTGTACGAACCTGCGATAAAAATTTCAGATTCATTTAAGAATATTATTACGGGCCCGGGCAAGGCCGGGCAGGTCAGCTACTAGTGAGAAAACTTGGATCAACAAACGCACACATGCTTACACATATATGCAGAGTGCGCAAATACATCATATATACAGAGTGTCTCTTCTTATCGTTGGTCAATAACTAATTTCTAAACCACTAGTTTTAGATGTATAGTTCAAAATAAAAAAATGTTTTATTTGTTGTTCTTCATCATATGAAAATCCGTTGGTGATATGAAAATCCAGAATGGTTATTTTTTAACAGTTACTAAATTTAAATTTTCTACAGTCCTTGGCTTTCATAAGTTATATTTAGCAATATTTTTATAATATTAATCATTACATAAGTTACATTTATATTCCTCATGCTCTAACAAATAAAACATAAAAGTTCTATTATTCTTTGATCACAGCTTAACGAAGTATAGTACCGTTAATGACGTTTCATTATTTGCCGGTACTAAAAACGCATGTTTTCGTTTTTATTGGCATGATTAATCAAATTTTCCTGGTTCGAGTCCAGACACAGACTTTTGGCTCCTTCAAATTATGTAAATTTAGGTATTATGTCAGGTGTTATTTAGGTATTTCAGGGTTATGTATATTCAAATTACGTATAATCATCACATATATTTAGGGTTCGCGCTAGGAAAAAAGAATAAGTTGAGATTTTCTGTAAGAAAATTTTTAAAGGATAACTTCAAAAAGTGAAGTTATTTTAATTGGGGTTCATAAAAATATTGCTCGATTGCACGTAATAGCACAAATCCTCATTATATGAAAGCATGCAACGATACACTCTTGCATATCAAGCACTTGCATAAGTACAATTGCACCTAGATTTCATAGGTTCCAAGAATTATAGATTTCGAACATCAGTACTTTCGAATAATAACCTTCGCTTTTCTTTAGTCACAGACTTCTGCAATTGCATAAGGCGAAGATTACTCTACGCAAATAGTGATATTTAAAATCCGCAATTCTTGATACACGTGAGATACATTTACTCGCGTACATAAACGCACAGATATGCGTCTCTATGTTCATATGCATACATTGTACACATATACACATGTAGATTAATATTAACAAAAAAAATTAAACTTTCTTTTTGTTTATTTTTTTTTTCACACGTCATGCATCATTGGGCTTTCTTCTACTATCTTATAACATAATTTCAGAAGCTATGACTTGCATTCTTGTAAGTAGTCATAAAATAACATTTGGTATATAAAATAACAGATTTTTTATTTAGTCGATTCTATTAAGATATCAAATAATTTAATAACGAAATTTGATCTGCTGTGAAAGAAAATGTAACACTTTTCCCCAATATGGTTAAATGACACCCAAGACTTTACTTCTAGATTCTAAATGACGTTGCAGTCATTTTCCAGGAAAAAAGAAGTTTGAGGAAAATAAGTAGTTTTGACATGTTTTAAAGTATGAACTGACATTCTAATTAATTGCTTTTTTCAGCCATCTGGAATGATTAAAAGTTCATTTCCATGCTTCAATAAACATCCTTAAAAATAGCTAGTGTTTAATTAAACAGATATAATTTTATAATAAAAGTAGTGCGATAAATAGCTATAAAACAAGTATTTTAATATTATATTTTTTTTATTTGTAATGTAATGACATATTTATAACATGTATTATTTTTCTTTCGTTTTGAAAATCAAAATAAAAAATAATTAATAAGTGTGTAATAGAATGATTTCACAAGAATACTGATTTTTGCACTAGGACAGTTAAAATTAAACTAGTGTACACTATCAACAAAATAAAAATTAAAAAATGCAAAATGTTCGAGAAATATCTATAAACAATCTCCTATATATATATATTTTATTCTAAACTATATTTTACAGTATTGATGACATCATAGAAGCTCACAGGCTATCAAAGCCCGAGACCTAATGTACCCACAGGGTTCTGTATGTATACGTACGTATGTATGTACGTAACGCGATAACTCTTGATAGAAATATCCGATTTGCATCAAATTTTGTAAATAGGTTTATTCTGATAAGGCGCTTTCCTGATTAGTTTTGTGGGTTCATTGGATAAGTACAAAAAGGGGGGGGACGAGGGCCTAATCCCCCTCTTAAATTAGATAAATTGTTTTTTCATGCGGAATCATCCGATTTGCTTCAAATTTCGTCCGGTGTATTCTGATAAGGCTTTTCCCTGATTAGATTTGGAGGTTCATTGGTTAAGTACAAAAGGCTGAGACCTGGCCATTTATCTGAATTAAAAGGGGTGAATTAACCCCCCCTTTCCCCCTTTATCATTAACCAATGAACTCCCAAAACTAATCAGGGAAGTTCTTTAACATAATAAACCGGTATACCAAATTCGGAGCAAATCGAATGATTCTGCATAAAAAACTCATTTATCTGAATTAAGGGGGTGGACTAACCCCCTTTTCCCCCTTTATCCTTAACCAATGAAACCCCAAAACTAATCAGAGAAGTTCCTTAACATAATAAACCGGTATACCAAATTCGGAGCAAATCGAATGATTCTGCATGAAAAACCCATTAATCTGAATTAAGGGGGTGGACTAACCCCCCTTTTCCCCCTTTATCCTTAACCAATGAACCCCCAAAACTAATCAGGGAAGTTCCTTAACATAATAAACCGGTATACCAAATTCGGAGCAAATCGAATGATTCTGCATGAAAAACCCATTTATCTGAATTAAGGGGTTGGACTAACCCCGTTTTTCCCCCTTTATCCTTAACCAATGAACTCCCAAAACTAATCAGGGAAGCGCCTTATCACAATGAACCTAGAAATTTTTTTTAAGCAAATCGGATGTTTCTATCAAGAGTTATCGCGTTACGTACATACGTACATACATACATACATACATACAGAACGAGCGGGCAGGCTTTGATAGCCTGTGATCTAAAAAACTGCTGGGCAAAGAAGAAAATTTGGCAACATATATTCTGGCAACCTATTTACTGTTTCATTTCATATACACACGCATTTTTTTCGATATTTATACAATTTATTTAATATAAAGAAGCCATTTACCTAATTTTATGCAGAAATGAAGTCATTTGTACATAAAAACAACAATAATATACATTTAATTAAAATACATGCATATAAACAAACAAAAAATAAATTTCATCAAGTTTGTTTTCATAGCTGTTGATTTCATTTGGCAAGAAATATCACTTTCTGATATTCCCGAATTCCACCAAGCTTAAAGGAAAAAAAAAAAAAAAACGCCAAGGACCCTATAGTGGAAAAGTACTAAATTATGTATTATTTTCCACTATCTGCACCATAGACTGTACTATATGCAGGGGGTGGGGGGCGAAAAGTTTAAATATCAAATATTTAAATTTCTATAAAAGATTATAAGACTAAAAATTTAAGACTAAAATAAATTTTAAATACGACAAAAAAAGATCTGTATGACAACAAGTAAATAAATAAAATAAATATTTTACTCTTTCTAAGACCATTCACAAAAATGTAAAAAATGCACACACATACACATATATACTAGTGTAAATGCCCGTCCTAGGACGGTGTGTAAAAATTGTCTTTTTCACTTAAAATTTGAAAAACTGATTAAAAACAATTGACAATATGGAAGCGTTTAGATGAGCAAAGTTCGGCTAATTTATGTTCTAGTAAACACACAATTAGCATTTACAATATTTCTGGGTAAACCATTCGGTTTTTCGGCTAATATACGATAACAAAATTAAGATTTCTTAATAAAACAAAAATTGAATAAATATGCAATAAAAGTGCGTAATTAAAACAGTCTGCTGCAACTATTGAAATAATACTATTTTTTTAATAACACTTTGAAATTGTATTTTATCGTTTACCCCCCCCCCCCTTCCAATTTTTCTTAAATATGTATATTGATTAATAAATAAGTATCTCGGATTGAATCCCAATGGTCTAATCCCCTAAGCTTCTGTCCTCCTGATGCAAAGCTATAAATCAAAAATTATTAATTTTACTTTTCGTATAAATATTAATTTTTTACTTTTAAAATATGAAATATGTTTGGAATTTTTTTTTTTTAAGTTTAAATTTACATACACCTACATATAGAAAAGGAAAATATAAGTAATGAGTAATTTAAAAATAAGTTACAAAATAATAAGGCTAAAATATTTAAATTGATTACTTTTTAAAAGAAAGTCAGTTTTATCATTTTTTTGCAGGGGGGGAAAAAGGATATTTTAAAAAATACCATATTATTGTTTTCCGTGAATCACTTTATATGAGAAATAAATTAAAATTCCTTACATGTTGCTAAGAAAATTTAATATGATTGTAACTTAATACTTGAAATCTCAAGTGACACTTGGCAATTTATTTTGGTGGTGAATGCGATGTGCCTTCTGATTTGTTAGGAAGAAGTGTCTACCACTGCACAATTATCAGGACTTGTAACCTTGAGAAGTAATCGCGGGATTCTTGTTTCTTGTCAACCAATGGGAGAATGGAACCTATCACCCTTGAGTCTCTTCCTCGTAGAGTGGTAAGATTGATGGATTCGCCTTGGATGCGTTACACTGCCTTTTGTTATATAGAGATAACCATAAAAATTGTGATTATGAATGAAATGACAATAATACAGTTTTCCCCAATATACTTAACATGGAGACTAAAAACATAGAATATACAAGCTGCTATGTATAAAATATAGTCCCTTGTACTATATTACGAGAATTAATATGGAAGAAAAAAAGAAAAATATGGATACCGATAAAAAATAATTGGAAAGCTTATATATTGAATTACGTTGTCAAGAGTACAGAATTCAATTATATAAGCAAAATAGTCGTTTTCTGTGAGAAAAAAAGCTGAAATTTTTTTTTTCTCCTGTAATGAAATGACTAATATGACCAAAAGAATAGTTTCAAGATGAAAACAGAATAATATTAAATGCCACGAAATGAAAAAAGCAATACAAAATTTTAAATATTTAATTTACAGCAATGAAAAATAGTAATATTACACAACATACCTAATATAATCCCAGTTTTGTTTAATCCAAATACACTCCTGCACATGGTATCCAAAAGCACGATAAGTTTAAGGTTATTTTTGCGGTTAAGTTAACACAAATATTAAAACTTAATGGTTGCAGTTAATCCATTTTGAAATACCGTGATAAATGCAATTAATGTAATATAAAAGAAAATAATTACAATATTAGTATTTAAAATACCTATTAACACTTTTAAATTTCTTAACTAAAGTAAAAAGGTCCCCAAACTATTATTTTACGATATCGCCAATAACCAGCATTTAGTACCACCTAGTGTTGAAAATTGAAAATATTACTCCAATAGAAGCTACAGACAAAATGCAAATTAAATTTTGGTGCTGCCATCTAGTATTATAAATTAAAACTATTATGATCAAATGTCATAAGAGTAACCAAATTGAAGCTAATGCTTTCAAATTTTACTAACTGCTTTACCCCACAAATCCTAATAAATAAATAATATCATATTATACATCATTATTCACAAAAACATTAAATAAATACAAATGTCAATATACAATATACAATATACAATATACAAATGTGATACACTATATTCTACTACTACACCCAATTAATCTATACGGAGAAATTAAATAATTTTATACCATTGATAATATTATATAGCTATATGCTATATGCTATAACAGAAAATAAATTATATATAATAAAATTATAAAAATAACTTTAAGAATTACTATTAAATATAAAAAAATAATTAATTAATAAAATGAACGGGAAAAGAAAAATGGATGTTTATAGAACTTTGTCAGAATCTTCAGTTCCCAAATGCCTAAAGTTCACAAATAAAGTGTGTGGTTTATTTTCATATTAGCCATAAAAAAGCTAACGAATATGAATTTGGGACTAACAGACACAAAAAAACCGATAATTAATCATTGCACACTAAGTTCAAAAATGAACAAGATTAAGAAGGATAGAGGAATAATAAAAAACTAATAACCTAATTTTAATACAAACTGTAATAGCAGTAGTTATATCAAATAAACTTATTATGCATATTATTCTCTATAAAGATGGCATACTATTAGAAATTAATACGATATTGTCCTGAGTAGACTAAAAATTAAAAACAAGTTAATTGTTAAAATGATTAAATATTAATGAAGATAAATAAATTTAATATGAATTGAAATATAAATATATATATATATATATATAAATGTAAAGTATAATAATAACCAACAAAAAACAAATTATATTCATGTGCAAAATGCTGCAGTAAAACACATAAATTCAATATAAACCAGTAAAACATTATACAGTGGTGGAAAATTGGCGCAGAGGTGGAGACTATTGACACCACTAAATTATAGTAGAATTTTGCCTCTTTTCTAATGATCAAATTTCTGAGTTTTTACTAAACTGAATAATACAATAAAAATTTAGTGGTGTCAATAGGCTCCACCTCTGCGCCAATTTTCCACCACTGCATTATATTTAGCTTGAACTAGCGCACCCCCCTCACAGAACAAGAAGAATATAACTGCTTGTAAAAAATAAAATTTCAATAAAAACTAGGAAAAAACAGGCTGCAGCCTCTTCGGCAGTGAGTTATATTTCAAAAGCAGCCGAGCATTAAAAAAATGTATATAAATTATGTATTAGTGACAGTGTGTTTCGGCCAGAACAGTGAGTAGCAAAATCAAATATTAAACATTCGAATGTTTCGGCGAGAACAGTGAGTAGCAAAATCAAATGTTAAACATTCGAATGTTTAACATTTGATTTTGCTACTCACTGTTCTAGCCGAAACCCACTGCCACTAATATATTTCCGCGCGTCACGTAACAATCATAGTAGCATGCTGTCGTTTTTGCTCCGGATGAAAACATAAATTTCTCAGGAATGGGGTAAGCTAGAGCCTCGTGCCATATGTCTTTCTCTTCCTCTTTTAATGCTGATTAAAATTATATATAGTATGTGCAGTTATGTGTAGGGGTTTAGGAGAAATATGTAGTTAAACTTTCTTCTTCTTTACTTTCGATTTCTCCTTGAACCAGGTTTTGTCACCTATTCAATTGCTTCTCGTGCCCCCTTAACTATCTCAAAATTTATGAAACTTGATAAATTTAGATTCTATATACTTTTGTGATCATTTTGATATCTATTATGTCTTCTGGTATGTAGTTTTTCATACAAAATTAACCCATTAAAGACCATGCACTTTTTGTTTACTTTGAGCCATTTTTAATTTAAGGTGTTTTAAATATGCTTATAAGATACATATAACTAATTGATAACTCAAAACAATGGCTCATTTTGTGTTAATTAAACTCTGTAAATTAATTTGGTACCATTTTCATTAAGTTTTCACCAAGTTTTAACCCTTGAATATCCATTTTAAAAAGTGATGTTTTCATGTTTTTCTCCCATAGAGATAACATAGGGAAAACAATTGGATTCCATTGCAATTTTGACCATGTTAAGTTACCTATAATGTTTTTAATGGCTCATTTGACCTTCACTAACTCCTAAGCTTTCTTTTAAGTCCTATCTTGTATCTCTAAGTCATTTTTATCTATTAATTTTAACATAACTTCTTTAAATTACTTTTTAAATTTTGGAGCCATTTTCAAAAAATGACATTTTTCAGATCCTTCAAAATTAACTAAATCTATCAGAAAACTAATAACTAATGTTTCATTCACCTTAATTAAAGCACGTAGATCATTTTAGTACCATTGGTTCAAAGTTATCGTTTAGATTTAACCCTTTATACATTACATCAAAAACTGCAATTTTTGAACATTTTTCCCATAGACTTAACATGGGATAAACAATGGAATTCTATTGTCTTAAATACTACCTAAAAATGTTTAAAATGAAAATATATTGTATTTTGCTCTTAGATAAGAGTATAAGCTTTAAAATGATACCTGTTATGTTGCAAAATATTAAGATTTACTATGTTAAATGATCTTTTTAAAAAGTGTTCTTTTTTGGGTTTTTTGAGAATTTGCAGTAACCCTCATTCCTATAGAGAAACATGGGATTTTGGAGACATATTCTTATATTTTAACATAGGTATATTTTCACGTTTTCCAAACTTTTTTGAAAAACTAACGCCGGATCTCGATAATTCGAACTTTTAGCTTTTCTCCGCCATCACCCATGTTTCTCTGGGGTGATATAATAATTTTTAATTGATTTTTAAAAAAAAGTGTCAAATTATTGGAGTTTTTTCCCGATTTCCCATAGGATTGTATTAGGTTGTTTACTTTTTGAACTTAAATTTTTAACTATTATTTATGCTTCGATCTTTTAACTATTTACATATTCTGATAGCTGAATCTTCGAGCTATTCAGCGGTACCATTTGTTTTAAAAATTTATTTCTCTAAGTATTTTTAATTTCAATTTTAAAATTGGTATTTTCTAAAATGAAGCGATTGGGTGGACACTGGTTGCTCACACACAATCTGTGTTCATTAAGGGCAAAATAATAATAATGTCTTAAAATAACTGATAATATGAATGGGCTGCCTTTAAAATTGAGTTACCAATTTTGATGTCATACCAGCTTAATACACGGTGATATGCCGGATTATTGTAAATAAGAGTCAAGTTATCCGACAGCCAATGTTTTTGAAATTTTCATCAAAGTTATACTTGTTAAAACGATACCGGTATTCTCTATGAGGGTTTTTAATGGATTTGTTAGGGTTTAGCTGGGCTTCTGGGGTCGTGCCGCGTTTCTAGATATATCCACTTAGCCCTTTACGGACCTTTTAATTGCCATTTTTGGCCACGTATTTTCCTTATGGGAAAGGTAATGGTAAAACTTAAACTAATGAAGAGTACACCGGTTTTATCTAAGACTTGTTTTTGAGTGTTGGTTATAGTCTTTAGAGTCTTAAGAGGTACACTCATGGTAAAACTTATGAAGATCTCACAAATGTGGGATGTTAAAGATTATTCTCCATTTTGTTTCTTACTAAAGATCACATTGCTATAAAGCTATTACAAAAAAAAAAAATTCATAAAAAAAAAAAAGAAAAGAAATTACTAAATGTTATATTCTACAAATTTTTTCGATGGCAACATGTTTAGGGTAGTCATCTTCAACTTTTAGATATAAAATTAAATACTAGGTTTGCCATCTTAACACTTAAAACTGCCATTTTGTTTCTAATGGGTGTTTTCTCCATTAGAATTTTAGCACAAAATGCTAAATATCTCAAAAATACTGGTCGTAGAGGTTTTTCGCTGCGCCAAATTCAACTGCAAACCACCTAAGTGAACTTCCCCCCCCCCCCCCGTCTTTTCCACTATTTCGTTTAGCTCTAGCTCAATTAGGGGCCTGTAGGGGACGGGATTTTTGGGGCGCTACTTTTCTATTGCTTTTATCTTAGTCTTTGTCACATTTACTGTCACATTTTCATTTCTTCTTTTATCCTAACTTTTGTCACCATCTTCTGCTCCACTTTTTGTCCCCCTCCCTTAACTATAACATTGGCTACTTTTTTGCTATTTGAGCTAGAGACTTGGATTTTTCTATTTTTTAGTCATTTTTGACTTTCTAACCAATCCCATTCCATATTTCACACTATTTCCCAGTTGTTAAGGATTTTCCTTAACAATGGAAACTTTTTCAATTATTAAGATAATTTTCTGGTTTTTTCTTGAATATGCTGGAGGTTGCCGTCAGTTTTGATCCCACTTAATTTTCTTTGACCTTGCTCGTATATTATTATTATTTCGTATTATCGTATATTATTAGGCTCGTAACGCGCCTAACATTGACAACTTTTTTATTTTTTGAGTTATTCTCCTTTTTTTTTTTTTTTTTTTTTTTTTTTTTCTCACTGGGATATCTCGTATTAATTACTTTCTTGATCCCACTTAACATTTTTACATTTAGCATACATTATCAACTTTTTCAATTATCAAGATATTTCTTGAATATGCTAGAGGTTGCCGACAGTTTTGATCCCACTTAAATTTTTGACCTTGCTCGTAACTCCTTGCCTAACATTGACAACTTTTTTATTATTTGAGTTATTCACCTGCTTTTTTTCAATGGGATATCTCGTATTACTCTTATTCTTGATCCCACTTAAAATTTTTACATTCAGCACACATTATCCTTAACAATAGCATCTTTTTTCTTTCTTGGGTTAAATTTTTGGTTTCTTCTCGCACTTATTGGTTGGTCCCTGCACTGATTTTTGGCGCATTTACATCATAATTATTCATCTATACTTTTGTGTACCATATTTCTTTTCAGGCAAGTGCGGCAGGACCCTAGTAGCGTCGGGTGAGTACTGTTAACTTTCATACTTTAGTGTAATATTTAACATTCTTTTTATTTTTCTGGTCCACCCAGTCAGCCCTTACAATGTCTGTTCCTTATTTTGTCCAAGTGTGGGAAATCGGGATTGGATAGGCAATATACATGCTGCAGCAATGTTGTTGTAATTGTCTACATCAGTTCTACATTGAGAGTGTAAATATGTAAATTTGTTCTCTATTTCATTTTATTATTTTATTATTCATAACACACTATTATTCCTGTATCATATCAGATGAATTAAACTAGGAGACCATTTTTGATCACAAACACAGTAATAATCTTCACATACTGAAATTTGTTGTTACTTGTAAAAAATTATGATTGTGATTGTCGGAATTACAAAGTTGGACAGGGCATGGTGTTATTGGGAGAATTGTACAATTGATTTATATCTCTTTTTGAGTGTATGGTTTTTGTGGTACGGGGGCAAATGCACATACTTTTCCCTTTTCTTTGTTTTGATATAGTAAACTTTTACTATCATTATTTTATTTTATTTTTATTTCATTTATTATTCAAAATTTTACCCTTATTAGGCTCTTAATTTTTATCTTAGTCATTTTCGGTGGTCACGACCACCGGTTTTTGCTTTTTTCTATCTATATCCCTTTCTTTCAAAGATATGTGGTGCGGGTCTAGTGGACCCCCCCCCCCCCCCATTTATGTGTTTATCTTCAACTTTTAATATAACTCAAACGTATTATATCTTTAAATTGCTTGGCTGGCATATGATGATAGAACGTAGTATCTAAAATCATTTTAATAGTATCTTCGATCATTCTTAATAATATCTCTCTTAAGTATTGCATAATTACTAATTGAAATTAGTTAACTAAAATAATCCCAAGTATTGATAAGCAGTCTTGTTAAAGTGGACTTAAAGTAATGTCAAGATACATAATGAATCAAAAAGGAATCAATCCAACAGTCAACTTGACAAGATTGGATATGGACACAGTAGTGAAAACAAGTACAATAAATAGAGAGGCATCTAATAATGAATTGGCTGACGTCCAATCATCTGGAGTTATTCCGGCGACAGAACCAGCGCTAATTACGAGTCATGTTGTTCAACAGTTGATAAATAAGGTCGAGGCGGTTTATCCACAACGTTATGAAGAATTTAAGGTCCTATTAACAAATCAATTAGAACATATCAAGGCTGTGGAGAAGGGAGAATTTTCAAAGAGCCCATACTATGGCATATATAACATACAAAGTTATAATGTTGTAAATAATATATATCAACCAGAAAAATATCGTATGAAGACAGCAAAGGGTGATAGAGCTGCCCAATTAAGAAAAAATGCACTATTTTTGGAATTTGAGTTACAACACATCAGAGCAATACATTATAAAGAATACAACAAAATACCATATTATCAAGCAAATAATACTGAACTAATAAACCTGCATCGGGAAATGAAAAGTGAAGAAATAATTAGCATAAGAAACAGAATTATAGAACTAAATCATAAAGAAAACAGAAGACCATATGTGACTAGTTGTCCGTTCTTCAATCATCTGCAGCTTCTGATCCTACTAAAGGAAGAGAATGATCCCATACCACAACCAGAAAAACTAAAATCAAAAACTATCAGTACCAAGAATACCCAACAAAGAAAGCAGTCTAATTTGGAAACTGCAATATCACTAGCAGAAGAAATTAATGAGGCTCGATTAAAAAACAAAGAAAAAATTATACAAAATGCATTAGGTGGATCACCACTTCCATTAAAAATACCACCATCCATAAACCAGCTAGAGTCACTATCCATCCAACAGCTCATTCAGGAGTACAATATACTATTAAATAACAGATCTAATAGTAGCTCAGAAGAAGCTAAAAGATATCTCGAAACAATCTTTTCTAAAGCAAGAAGAGATGAGAAACTTCTTATACAACACTCCAACGAAATAAATAAGGATTCTCCTGAAAAGATGAAAAAATTACGACATAAATTGGATATCCTGCAAACACAGAATGATGAACTGTCATTAAAGCTCAAAGAAAGTACAAAAGTGGAAATTAAACTTGAGAAATATTTGGAAGAACTGAAGCAAGAGAATAAACAATTAAAAATCTCCTTAACTGAGGTAGAACATAGTAAAGAACAAATAAAAGAAAGTTTTAAAGAAGAAATAGATAAAATAAAAAGTCAACAGAGGCAACTTAAGAAAAAAACTATAGACAAATTTTCACAAACAGTAAATAAATTAAAAACAACAACAACTCAAACAATAATGGAAAAAAGATCAAATGCAGAAGTAAAGATTGAAAATAAATTGGAAGAATTGAAACAAGAAAATAAACAATTAAAAGACTCTTTGGTCAAGGAAGAACAAAATAAAGAACAGATTAATGCAAATATTGTAACCCTTCAAGAAGAAATTAATAAATTAAAACGACAACAGAAGCAATTAAAATCACAAACTAGAGAAAAAATCATACAAACAGAAGTTAAGTTAAAAACAATAGCAACTCAAACAATAATGGCAAATAACGAAAATGAGAGAATAGAAGAAAATGGTGAAGGAGGGTTCATTCAATTATCCAACAGACTACAGGAAATTGAGGAGTTGGTGACGCGAAACCTGGAGTACTCTAGTGGGGGCTGTCAAGGAGTGAAATGCGGTGATGGCACAAAAACGG
Organism: Maratus speciosus; assembly: GCA_963932465.1. Taxonomy (NCBI): domain Eukaryota; kingdom Metazoa; phylum Arthropoda; class Arachnida; order Araneae; family Salticidae; genus Maratus; species Maratus speciosus. Next base: position 539,106,024 of record OZ010796.1, read on the forward strand.
GCGTTCCCCCTGCTTTGCCGATTTCTAATTCTGCAATATTAATTAGAACAACCGCTAAACACATAAGGATTCCAAAACTCAAAGCATTACTTAACGAACACTTTAATAAAGTGAAGGAAGTTCCAATAATATACTGCAGAAATGCCAGAAATCCAGATACAATAATTATACAATCTAATACAGATGACAATACAGAACATTTGTTAAAAATGATAGAAAACACTCCTGACATTACAAAGTTAACAGAAATCACATATAAGTTGACTAATTACAAAAGAGTAATAATCACCGGTATTCCATCCTCAGTACCTACAAATGAAATAATATCATATCTTGAAGAAAATTTATCTGATAAAAACATCACCTTATTGAAAATTCTAAAGAGGGATAATTCTACACTACATCACATCATATTGCAATTAGAAACAAAAGCATCACAAGAACTATTAGAAAAAAAATTTATACAGGTGGGTCTCAACAAGTGTTATATTCGTTCTTTTCGCCCAATAATTAGATGCGGCAATTGCCAGCTGTATGGACATCAGACATCTTACTGCAGGAGACAGCCAATTTGCGCCAAATGTTCGAGAGGTCACTGCACTTCGGAGTGCCCTTTTGCGGGAGTTCCCTCGCAATATAGATGCACAAATTGTTTCCACTTACCTAATTATAGGAAACATTCAGCGGATTCCACTGCGTGTCCGGTTTATCAATCACACTTGGCAAATAGAAGATGTGTTTAGTAGGACCATATGGCCATATTGTCAAATATTAAATAACTCAAAAGAATTTGTAATAGTGCATAATATTAATTATTGTTCGCATATTCTACCTTAATACTAAATTTTCAGTGTAGATTTAAAAATAATTTTTGCATCATGTATCTTACATAATATCTCAAACACAGTATCATTGTACTGTAAATTTGTAGGTAATTATTATCTACAATTACTTATACTTTCATAATAGTGCATAATATTAATTATTGTTCGCATCTTGTACCTTAATACTTATTTTTAGTATAGAGTTAAAAATAATTTTGCATCATATATCTTGAAAATAGCTTTAAGTGTTGCAAATATCACATCTGTACATGGTTTAAATTGATGTTATGATTTAAATTATGTGTGAATCCTGAAAATAATATAAAAGTGTTGCAAATATGTAGGTAATTGTGTTTAAAAAAAAAAAAAAAAAAAAAAAAAAAAAAAAAGTTTAATGTTATAATAATGAATATTTCTCTCAAATGTAATTATAGGGGTCATCTGTAAATATTTATTGCAAACACTGCCAATAATTGTCATATATCTAACATTGTTATTTCTCCTAAACTGTAAAAAAAAAAAAAAATCAAGGAGTTTCGCAGGTAGTAAAACTTTTCCCTGCCCTGGGCTTGGGGGTTACACCTAACCATAAGCCAAAAGCGGGTTCCCAGGGTGGGTGCTTACTTACTTACTTACTAATATATATTTTATATACATTTATTGAATGCTCGGTTGCTTTTGAAATATAACCCACTACCGAGGAGGCCACAGCCTGTTTTTTTCCCAAGTTTTTTTTTTTATTTTATTTTTTACAAACAGTTATATTCTTTTTGTTCTGTGAGGGGGGTGCTCTAGTTCAGGTTAAATATAATCTTTTACTGGTTTATATATATATACATACAGGGTGTCCAGCGAATAAGACCCTGATTTCAAAATTAAATATCTTAAAAACAAAGAGCAATAGAATTATGTGGTAAACGGTTTGTTTATTAGCTAAGTTGTAAATATGTTACACAGAAGTTTCAAATTTAGTTGCAAAAACCGTTAACAGATGGCGCTGCAATCGCAAAGCAATAAATTGTGTTTCCAAATCGTAAGCACTAGCGTCTCATTCCTAGATTGCTCCCTATGGAAGAACGAAAATTGGGAAAGACCACTTTTTCGTTACGGTGATGTGCAGAAGTGGAGACAACTGGTCGCAGAATTATTGCATCAGCTTTAATTTTAGATAATTTCAATTAATAGAATTTTCAATAAAAAGTTTAGCAATCATTATATAAGAACTTATTAAACTATTTTATTTGGGTGCTGTGCAGAAGCGGAGCCATGTGTTAACAGAATTGAGATTTGTTTCAAAGTTTGTTATAAGCTACTTCAGTCCGGATACCAGTACCTCTGTAGTATGTCTTTTCTCTCCTAATTGTTAGATCGTGGAATCGAATCCAAGTAGAGGGGGATTTGAAAAAATGGAAATATTTACTTTTTAATATTTATCTAAATTGTAAAGAAAGTTTTCATAAAAAAATCCAAAGTTTCTGATTTAAAAATTTAATTAAGCTAAAAGAAATCCTTTTTTTTAAAAAAAAAAAATCATTGAGCATTTATAATAGTGATTCATAAATCATTTATTTTTAATTGTAAAAAATAGTTTGAATGAAAAAATACAAATTTTATATTTATAAAAACTTAATTAAGTTAAAAAAATCATTTTCATTTTAAAAAGTCATTTTCATTTTATTTTTTTTTTTATCATTGATCACAGGTGTATAATTCAGCTTCTAGCGATATGATCCGAAGTGTTGGAAAGGAATACCGCCTCCAAAATGCTTTTGCTTCAACGGTGATGTTATGACTTATCATCAATTTCTTTTAAAAATGAAATAATTTAATGCATAATTTCTGTCTCTGAAACTTTGTTTACAAAGAAAAGAAATATATGTGTTGTGCTAAAACCAAATATTATGCCGTGATTTAAAAATAAATGAAAAGTGCAAAATTACATTTTTATTTATAATAATGCAGATATAAACAATAATACCAAAATATTATGCCGTGATTTAAAAATATAAAGAATAAATAAAAAGTGCAAAATTTTTTTTCTAAATATATGCATTTTGATTTAAATAATTATATGGCATTAAAAATTGAATTTAATAAAATATTTTAATAAGTTCTTATATAATGATTTCTAAACTTTTATTGAAAATTCTATTAATTGGAATTCTTTAAAATTAAAGCTGATGCAATAATTCTGTGACCAGATGTCTTCACTCCTGCACATCACCTCAAAGAAAAAGTGGACTTTCCCAATTTTAGTTATTCCATAGGGAGTCATCTAGGAATGAGACACTAGTACTCTAGACTTCCAAGCCCAATTTATAGGCATTGCTATTAGAGTGCCATCAGTTAACGGTTTTCGCAACTAAATTTTGAAACTTCTGTATAACATTTTTACAGCTTAGCTAATAAACAAACCGTTTACCGCATAATTCTATTGATCTTTGTTTTTCAGATATTTAATTTTGAAATCAGGGTCTTATTCGCTGGATACCCTGTATATAAATGCGTTAAAAAGTAGAAAATAATTTTGGGTACAGAAAAGAAGTTATTTTATTTTCTCATGTCCAAGAAAAAATAAATCCGTGGGCACCAATTTTGCACACACATATATATACATACGTATATAATATAATATCATATCATAAAAACAGTTAAACTGCGTTGGCGCATTTGAAATGAATGAGTATTGAATGAAATGAATTGATATGAATGAAATTACCTGTTATACTGTCATTTGCAATGACGTTGAATAAGTCACAAGGACAAACATTTTCTACATTTGGATTGTATTTAAAAGAACAGTTTTTTTCTCATGAACAATTATATGTAAGTATTTAAAGATGTTAAGAGGAAGGACAGTTAAAAATTTATGTCGAAGTTACTGAAGAACAAGCTCAGCATTTAAATATTGAAAGAGTTTTTACAAAAAAACATCGCATATTTGGAAGTTTTGTAGTCAAATTTTAATTTATTCTTAAATTACATTTTTAATGTATTCATTACGTAAGTAGTTTTCCATAAATGTGTTTCGTTTTCAAAATGTGTTATTTTCATCTATCACTGCGAAAAAAGCGAGAAAAACACAATATTGCTCATGTGTTGAATATATCTTTATAAATAAAGTTAAATAATGTGTTTATATCTTTATATTTCATTTTCCGTCATTTTTGACGGGCTATCTTTCTAGTTTAAAATATAACCTTTTCTAAATATGTAAAAAATATCTAAACGCTGAAAATTTGAGTTTAAAAGGGAATTAAACCCTAAAAAAAATAGTCAAATTAAAAACAATAAATGCAGTCTGCACACCGAGAGCTTCTAATGTATATTCTTACAAAAAATGATCGAATTACTATGTATTGTTTTTGCTCCTTAAAAACTTTTTGAATGAAACGAATTTGACCAACTTTAACATTAAATATCTCTTAAAATAATTATTCGTTTTAAAAACTGTATGCATCAGCGTGTTTATCAAATATTTCTCTATAACACTACTAATTTATATATTTTTTGTATGATCTAGTTTTCTTAATATTAACGATGAAAGGCTCCCGGTCACATAAAATTCATTTACTGCTGCGGTGACAGCGTTTGTTACTTTTTTTTTTTTTTTTTTTTTTTTTTTTAGAATAGTGAGACACATTTTTCTTTAAAATGTTGTTGAAAAAAATAATGCTTTTAGATTGTAAATCTTAACAGATTTAAAGAATTTTAAAAAATCTCAATTTAATTAAAATCATATTTAAAATTGTCCAACACTGCTTTGAAATTAAATTTAACAGCTTTTATAGATATCAAGTTCTTAAGACCGCCGTATTTATACATATAGAAAATTTAAAAGCATTGTAAAATGTGAATTCGTTAACCTGACGTGTATAAGACATCAACAAATTTCTGCTTATGTTTTTAATCAGAAAAAATCATTTTTCAATAAAATATTCTTGGTTAAGTGATTTTTTTTTATGAAAATTCTAAGTGCTAATTATAAATTATAGAAAATCTTGTTAGCTATTATTTTATAAAGAAACCAAGACCCTATCTTAAATTTTAATTTTTGGTTATAGACGAAAATAAATATTAAAGATAATTTTGGAACCAAACAAATTTATCTATTAGTAAAATAAAAATATTCATCAAACACTAACTTTTTAAAATAAATGCACATTAGAAATTTCAGTGATGCGTGATATAGAAAACTCTTCTGCAAACGAAATAAAATTATCTTCCTTAGTTAAATGTTTGTCATGACACATTTGCATATCCCAGAAGATAGTGATGTCAGTGATTAGAAATGAACTAGAATTAAGAATTTTCCTTATTTTATTGTTGGTAAATATAACATTTAAATGAATGTATTTTTTTCTTACTTTCACTTTAAGGGCAACTTCTAATTAAAAAGACTCTGAAACAACTATCACCACTTTCTCTTTATATGCTTCAAGGAATGACTTAACACGCTGTAACATTTCCTATTACTAGGACAATTATGAAGAACCGAACCGACTTAATTACGTTTAGTTTGAGAAAGTATATGCTCCAATAATCATTAGAAAATTAAACGCTGCTTTCAAAAATCTCCATCCTACTTTTTCCAAATATCATTAATTAAATACATCATCAATCTAATATGGAGTTATCAGAATATTCCTTATCTGCAAATCTTACGCTTTTATAATCTTTCTTACTTTTTATAATTCTTTATTAATTAAATGTAACAGCTCTTAATACCAGAAAAAACAGTTAACGTTATTTAAATCTGCTACTTCGATAAATTTCTTTAGTTTCTGAGCATAATTAAACTGCTTTTATTTTTGGAAAATACATAATTAAACTGATAATAATACATTGTTATTTTGTGTTACATTTAGATAATGAAGCAATAGGTTAAGTGCTAGACATAATTATATAATGTTATGCGAAGATATTTTTAATTTATAAGCTATTTTCTTTATAGACAGTACATTTTTATTTCTAGTAATTTATTCCGTTAAGATAATACAGTTCTTGTGACATAACTATTATAATTTTAAAAATATTTTGAATTCTGATTAATGTGTTATTTTGTGTCGCCCTCTAGCAAGTGACACAAAGATATTAAACAGCTTCTGTTTAAAAATTAAACATGCTCATTATAATGCAATTAAAAAATAATTGCATGTGGCTTTCATATATATGTTTTCGGATCTCGCTGACGCTAAAAAGGTTTTGTATAAAGTTTAAAAAAGAGCTACAGAAACAGGTAGATATGTTATTGAAAAATTCTTTTTCTTTAATTATTAACATAAAATAGATAACATCCCTATGCGATATTAAAGAAACTAATGTATTAATTATCTACACATAAAACTAGTTATTTTATAATGTACAGTCGTGGAAAAAAAATAAACACCCCTACTAACAAATCAACAAATTATCACAGAAGAAAGTTACTGGTACCGAAAGATTGGAAATAAAGTCTACTTTTAAATGATGTACATAAAATTTGCTTAGACATACATATTACATATCCTCCTATACATATCCTCTACATATTAAAACGAACCAAAATTTAATTTTTTTTTTCAACGGCAATAACCAATTTTAACAAGATATTTCAAATCTTCAGTTCAAACTACGCCTAGATACCAAATTCCAAGTCATTTGAATGATAAGTTTTTGAATTACAAACATTTAAAATTTAGTGCTTCTATTGTTAAATTACATTTTCATATTTTCATTAATATCTCCTGAAATTATCCTCCTAATGTGCTAATTTTTTGTGTAGTAATAATACTAAAATACCCAAACATAAATACGTTGAATTTGCTATTTTTATAATTTTATGATATGAATTATGAAATTAATATTAAAACAAATATAAATTGCAACCTACAACTTTTTTGATGGATTTAGATTTATTAAGTCCTGCTTTATAGAAATCCAAAATTTCACTTTTTTCTTGCAAGTAGTTTTTAAATTATACTTTAAAAACGGCAAAATGATGGCTTAAGGGCCATCTATGATAGAAGTGACAAGATATTTGAAATTTCTTACGTTATTCTCTAATCTAGCAGTCTTTAATGACGGCTTGAGTGACGCTTAAGATGCCTTGATCAGGATGTGGGCTCTCTCGGCCAACAATCGAGTACCGAATTTCAATTTGGATACAGCCCCTAAAATACGCTCGTTTTAAAATAATTAATTTCTCGAAAACTTATCCTACGAATTGCATAAAAAAAAATTTTTAGGCTATCTGAAGGGTGTGGAGTTCATTTATGCTGTCAGAATTGTGTATTGCTATTGAAAAAAAACAAAGTTGTGGTTCGTTTTAATATGTAGATGGCCACCTAAGCAAATTATATATACATCATTTAAAAGTAGACTTTATTACCAATCGTGTGGTACCAGTAACTTTCTTCTACGATAATGTTTTGAAGAGTTAGTAAGGGGTGTTTACGTTTTTTTCCACGACTGTACATTTACGAACAAAATGTGTAAACGTGCATACAATGTTAAGAAAATACCTTTCTTCTGACTTAAATACTATGCTTTTAACGATACGGTGAAACCTCTGTAACTGACACCTTAAGGCTGCTAATCGCTCAGCTTTCGAATTCCCCTCAACAATTTTATGTCCATTGACGTTTTATGCATTCGTATATTGAAATATATCCTCGGGAAATTAATATTTTTAACTCATTTTTTGCACGCTTCTTAAGGATGTTCTCAAATCCAAAGGGTCAACTTTCTGACATAAGTTTTAATTCATTTTTGTTCGGAAACGCCTGAAACTAGAAGGTGTTGTTATTCAGAAACTGTGCCATCGAACTGTTTTTTTTTCGTTTTCTTGTAAACGTAATAGAACTTTCAGAAAACACTGGCAAAGTTGGCATTCTGAACAGAACTTCCGAACGAAAGAAGAAAATCCAGTCAGTAAGGGGAGAAAATGCGCCACGTGGGGAGTCACATGATCAAAATCGCTTATAACTCAATAGGTAATTGACAGATCAAAAAATGGAAAACACAATTCGATTCCTAATCGCTTCCATGGCACAGGCTTTCCAATTTTATATCTTTCCATTAAAAAATGAATTTATAAATGTGTCAAAACATTTTGCGCTTGTTCAGCACAGCAGTTGAGAACAGCTATAAAGGATGTTTTTTGTTCTTAGTAACCAAAATATTTCTAAAATATAAGCTTAATTTTATGTGAAGTTACAGTAATGTTTTAACTTTGGGATTGGGTGATGATAACTCTTATGATTTTTAGATATTGCGATGGTAGTAAAAGGAATAAACATGACATTACAACTAGTGGCCGTTAATAACTACTACCAGGTTCGTTTTAAAGTAATTAAAAATTTATTGAAACTCCGTTGGAGATGGGAGGCCCCCCAGATGGGACTTGTACAAGAACGGAGGCTAGAGAGACTGGTGAATAACATATGCATATGAGAAAAGTTAATTATCGCCAATATATTCGCCACAATGGTTACAATATTGCAATTTGGCGTACTTCTCTGAAAAGTTTGTTTTATATGAACTGTGCTATTTTGGCATAATTAACGCGTACTTTTTGTATTCAAGCTGTATGTAGACGTATTTTAAGTCAAGACAATAAGCAGGGGCTCATGAAGGGATATCGGAATTTTGTGACCGCGGTTTAAAAACCAATTAAGGAAAGGTTTATAAATTTTTGATTAGCGAGCATAACTAAGAACTGATAGCGGTTTTCATCGAATACCAAATATGGTCATGAAAAGATCTGGTTCACAATCGAAACTAAAATCATGGCATATGGCTTCTAACGGTTAATTTAGGATGGGGTCATATAGGTATTACGAAAATAAGAATAGGGAATGTGTATGTATGAAAAGGGATAATTTATCGTATCTTGAAATCTAATTACGCTTATATTAAATAAGAGAACATATTACATAAATGAAAAGGGGGGTTTCTTTAAGTTATTATAAGATAGGACAGGTGAATAAAATTATGATAAGGGGAAAATATTAATATATATGATTTGATATCATAGAAGTGTTAAAATCTTATTCGCAGTTTGTCCGCTTTTAACACATAAAACGTTAAATTAAGCATATATTTTAGAAATATTTTTAGAACTAAGAAAAAAGGCGACATCCTTTGAGAAGCATACACAGAAAAATTAAGTTGAAAATATTAATTTTCCGATGAGATATTTTAAATATACAAATGCATACGACGCCAATATATTAGAAATATATTAAAAATTTTTGTCGACAAAATTTTGAATAATTGTACTTTTTACTACTAAAAATTAATTTTTGTCAGAAATACGATCAATAACTCCAGTAACTGACAGCATCCCTATTTAAAAAAAAAGTCCTTCCGGCCAGTGCCAGGAGGAAGAGGTAGCTTTCACATTCCTTATTTTTAAAAAGCAAGCTTATATTATTCAAACACACGAAGCTCAATTTAGTGGAAACCGATTATAGGAGATGCAATATTAATTTTTATCAATAATAAATCATTATGAATGAGAATTTCGCGAATTTAGTCAGTTTATCCAAGCTGCTTTTATTTAAAGTAACTTATATCTGGTTGCCAAATTCGGCGATATCTTGAAGTTCCTGCCATTTTAAGACAACATAGTGGATGAGGCTAACGAGTGAACTTGGTCGAGACCTTACTAATTCCTGTGCACATGCTCACTCACATCGGAATCAGTTGATCTATCCAAGTGCTTTCGCAAGCAAAAAATCAGATTTTTCAAAATGTCACCCACATTAGAAATTAAAACTGCTATATCTGAGCCATTTTTTAAGATAAAGACAAAACAAAAAATGCTCCGGAATCCTTATATCATGGTCATATATTTAAGAAAGAAACCTTTTTCAATTTCTAATATTTTTGCACCTCACTTTAAATATAATTTTTTATTTAATTTAATGGCCGCCATTTGAAACAAGATGGCGGATGAAGCTGGCCAGCGAGCTTGGTCGAGATATTACGATATACTATCCACATGCCTTCTTACATCGAAATAGGTTAATAAATACGCGTGTTATCACGCGACAAATATCAGATCGTTTCAAAATGTCAGCCATGCTAGAAATTTAAAGTGCTATAATTCAACCATTTTTAAAGATATATACGAAACAAAAACTGCTCCGGAATCTTTGTGTCAAGGTCAAATGCATAAAAAAAATCTTTTTCATTTTTCAATTTTTTGATAACTCATTTAAAATTTAAAATTTAAAATTTTCTTTAAATGGCAGCGCTTTTGAAACAAGATGGCGAATGATGCTGGCCAACGAACTCGGTCGAGACATTGGTATGTACTATGTACACACCAAGTTACATCCACATCGGTTCATAAATACACCTGTTATCGCGTGACAAAAATCAGGTCGTTTCAAAATGTCAGCCAGAATAGAAATTCAAAAATCCTTCCGGCTAGAGCCGGGAAGAAGAGGTAGCTTTCATATTCCATATTTTTAAAAAGCCAACATATATTATTCAAGCACACAAAGCTCAATTTAGTGGAAACCGATTATAGGAGATTCAATACTAATTTTTATTAATACTGAGTCTTTATGAATGAGAATTTCGGGAAATTATTCAGCTTTATCCAAACTGCTTTTATTTAAAGTAACTTATATTTGGTTGCCAAATTCGGCGATATCTTGAAGTGAAACCATTTATGACAACATGGTGGATGAGGCTAACCAGTGAACTTGGTCGAGACCTTAGTAATTCCTGTGGACATGCTTACGCATTTCCGAATCGGTTGATATGTACGAGTGCTGTCGCAGGCAAAAAATCAGATTTTTCAAAATGTCACCCACATTAGAAATTCAAACTGCTATATCTGAGTCATTTTTAAAGATAAATACAAAACAAAAAATGCTAAGAATCCTTATATTAAGGTCAAATACTTAAAAAAGAAACCTTTTTCAATTTCTAATTTTTTTGCACCTTACTTTTTTTTATTTACTGGCCGCCATTTTTAAACAAGATGGCTGATAAAGCTGGCCAGCGAACTTGGGCAAGACATTGGTATACACTATCCACATACCAAGTTAAATCGAAATAGGCTAATAAACACAGGTGTTATCGCGTGACAAATATCAGATCGTTTAAAATTGTCAGCTATTCTAGAAATTCAAAGTGCTATAATTCAACCATTTTTTTAAGATATAGACGAAACAAAACCTACTCCGGCATCTTTATATCAAGGTCAAACACATAAAAAATATATTTTTCTTTTTCTGAATTTTTGATACTTTATTTAAAATTTTATTATTATTTTTTTTAAATCGCAGCCCTTTTGCAACAAGATGGCGAATGATGCTGGCCAACGAACTCGGTCTAGACATTGGTATGTACTATGTACACACATTACATCCAAATCGGTTCATAAATATGCCTGTTATTGCGTGACAAAAATCAGGTCGTTTCAAAATGTCAGCCACAACAGAAATTCAAAATGCTATAACTCTGCCATTTTTTTAGATATAGACGAAACAAAAACTGTTCCGGAATCTTTATATTAAGGTCAAACACATACAAAAAAATCTTTTTCATTTTCCAATTTCTTGGTACCTCATTTTAAATTAAAAATTTTTTTAAATGGCCGCCATTTTGAAACAAGATGGCGAATGATGCTGGCCAACGAACTCGATCTATATATTGGATGTACAATGTACACACATTACATCCAAATCGATTCATAAATACGCCTGTTATTGCGTGACAAAAATCAGGTCGTTTCAAAATGTCAGCCACAATAGAAATTCAAAATGCTATAACTCAGTCATTTTTTTAGATATAGACGAAACAAAAACTGTTCCGGACATACAAAAGTTCAAACACATACAAAAAAAAAAAAAAAAATCTTTTTCATTTTCCAATTTCTTGGTAGCTCATTTTAAATTAAAAAATTTTTTTAATTTTTTAAATGGCCGTCATTTTGAAGCAAGATGGCGGATGAAGCTGCGAACGAACTCGATCGAGACACTGGCATCTACTATGTATACACCAAGGTACATCCAAATTGGTTCATAAATACGCCTGTTATCGCGTCACAAAAATCAGATCATTTCAAAATGTCAGCCAAGCTAGAAATTCAAACTGCTATAACTCAACCATTTTTTTAGATATAAACGAAACAAAAACTGCTCCGGAATCTTTGTATCAAGGTCAAACACATAAGAAAAAAAAAATTAATTTTCAATTTTTTGGTATCTCATTTCAAATTTTAAATTAAAAAAAAAATTAAATGGCCGCCATTTTGAAAAAAGATGGCGGGTGAAGCTGGCCAACGAATTCGGTCGAGACATTGGTATGTACTATGTATACACGTAGTTTCATCCAAATCGGTTCATAAATACGAGAGTTACAGTGTCACAAAGATCATATATATATATATATATATATATATATATGGATATATATATATCAACATTTGAATGGAGGGTGGTTTCGGGGTCTGGGGGTCATGATCGATGAAAATATGCCAACATTTTTTGAAATCGCTTTCCTCCGAACGGCTGCAATAGGTAGCTTTTTGTAATGAAAGCTACCTAAAATGCTATAACTCAGCCATTTTTTTTAGATATAAACGAAACAAAAACTGTTCTGGAATCGTTGTATTAAGGTCAAACACATACAAAAAATTTCTTTTTCATTTTCCAAATTTTTGGTACCTCATTTTAAATGATATATTTTTTTAATTTTTAAATGGCTGCCATTTTGAAACAAGATGGCGGATGAAGCTGGCGAACGAACTCGGTCGAGACATTGGTACGTATTATGTATACACCAAGGTACATTCAAATCGGTTCATAAATACGCCTGTTATCGCGTGACAAATATCAGGTGGTATCAAAATGTCAGCCACGCTAGAAATTCAAAGTGCTATAACTCAGCCATTTTTTAAGATATAGGCAAAACAAAGAGTGCTCCGGAATCTTTGTATCAAAGTCAAACACATAAGAAAAAAATATTTTTCAATTTTCGATTTTTTGGTACCACATTTCAAATTTTAATTTTTTTCTTTAAATTTAAATGGCCGCCATTTTGAAACAAGATGGCGGATGAAGCTGTCCAACGAACTCGGTTGAGACATTGGCACGTATTAGGTATACACCAAGGTACATCTAAATCGATTCTTAAATATTCCTGTCATCGCGTGACAAATATCAGGTCGTTTCAAAATGTCAACCAAGCTATAAATTCAAAGTGCTTATAACTCAGCCATTTTTTAAGATATAGACGAAACAAAAAAGGCCCCGGAATCTTTGTATCAAGATCAAACACATAAGAAAAAAATATTTTTCAATTTTCAATTTTTTTGGTACCCCATTTCATATTTTAAATTAAAAAAGAAATTTTAAATGGCCGCCATTTTGAAACAAGATGGCGGATGAAGCAGGCCAACAGACTCGGTTGAGGTATTGGTATACACTATTTATACACGAAGTTACATCCATATCGGTTCATAAATACGAGAGTTACAGTGTAACAAAGATCAGATATATAAATTAAATTTATAAATTAGCTAATATTCATAACACTGACATTATACAGAATAAAGATGGAATATGTAACTAGTAATACAGAATAATGCTAAATTCCATTAATGCACTAGCATATTGCGGGCGGTAAATCTATATAAAACATATGAAAAAACCACCAAATTTTGATAAAATCCTATTAAAAACAAAAGATACAAGATCCAGCTAAATATTGTTGAACCAGAAAAATCCGCATCAAAAACATACAAAAGATCAAATGGATGAATGATGCCGGAAGCTTATAAAGTATTTCACCTGTTCACGGGTACATAGAATACATTTATAAGCAAAAAACATAGTCGATTTCTGTAACGGAATTCAGCAATAAGCAAAAATTGAATTCCGTTATGTACCCGATCGACTAATTACCAGAAATTATTAAACCACCGTGTAAAATATTAATCGATGTGATAACCGCAACAATGAAAAACATTGAAACATGAAACAAATTCAATAAATTAAATCATAGACATACCCAGTGAGAGAACAGCCAAGACAAATTGACCATGACAAAAACATATAACGGAATTTAGCATAGTATAAAAATCCCGCTTAAATAACTTGCACAGTTAAAATATATGCCACGGTTGCCGCAGTAAATAATCACAAGCATAAAATATAACAGTTATAATTAACATATAGTCCATATAATTATTATTGTTACATGCTATTAAAATGATACTGGAATAATTTAATACTACAAGTACATGAACAAGAAATTGTTTAAAATTAAACAATTAATAATTAAGAGATAATAATTAATATAAGAGTAATATAAGAGTTCATAGAAACATTATAATATTAGAACAAAATAAATAATTATTTAATGCTGCCGTCTAGCGGAACAACAACAAATTAAATTTAAGAGAGTCAATATATGATTAAGATCAGGACTAAAAACTGAAGTAATAGTGTTTAGTGCTGCTACCTACATTAGATAAAATGCATTTTTTAAACAATTGCAAATAATTTAACCTATAATGTCACTGAGACTGCATAAATATATCATTCTAAAACAGTGCATTAGAATATTGATAATAATCAATTAACATTTTATTATAATGTGTTAAAATTAGTTATAATTATTTTTTTTAATTTACATTTAAAATTAAGCAAATTAATAATAATTTCGAATAAGTAACTTAATTAATAATATAAAAGTTTATATTAATCACTTAATAAAATTAATGTATCATACTTATTTGTGGGGGGGGGGGGGCTAATATACCATCAAAATACAACATCTCTACAAACTTATAAATACATATATCATATTCTGTGTAAGCGTATATCATTCCAAAGCAAAATAAATTGAAATAAATCAATGATAGTAAATTAAAATGATGCAAATTAATTTAATTTAAAGATTGTTATACAGTACATAGGACAGCAATCTCACAAGGACCAAAACAAAACATATAACCACGAATATTCAACGTACCAATCCTACAGGGTTTTTTTTATATATAATAAATTTATATATAATCAACATTTGCGTATACATTATCCAGACAACACCGCCCTCCTCCTTAATTTAACAGCTACCCACCCAGCCATCCTATTTAATTTTTTTTATATATTTTGTATTTTGTATTTTTTTGTTTATTTTTAATTTTTTTGTAATTTTTTATATATTTTTTTATATACGCAAAATGTGAATAGTAACATACAAGAAATCACCCTACAATAGATTGTTTAGATCATAAATTAATTGCAGATTAATGAATATATGAATTTCTTAGGAAAACTATGATTTATAGCATCAAAAATTAATTGTTTAATGTTTTGATATATAAGATGTGATGAAGATAAACTTTTGATTTTATACAAATGATTAATTTGTATATTACGGTAAACTGAAATGTGTAGACAGGATTTAAAATGAGTAAATGTATTAACTTTGAATTGAAAGTCTTTACGTTTGTCATAAAGATCAGTAATTATTTTGTTTTGTGTTATTATGATTTTTAGATCTAAAAAGTTAAGAGTATTATTTGTTAAAAATTTTTCTGTCAATTCTAAATTATTTGGATAATCAACTGGAAATTGAGCACAATTTGAATGTTTAGTATCAATTAAAATAATGTCATCAATATAGCGATACATTAGTATATCATCATTACAAAAATTACGTTCATATTGATATAAATATAAATCAGACATCAGAACGGATGTAGATCCGCGTTGTGGTATTCCTTCTATTTTTAGATAAATAATATTATCTTGTAAGATATAGTTATTGTATATTATAAAATTAGTTAAAGTGCGAAAATATTTTATATCCATAAATGTAGGTAAATTTAATTGTAGGTAAATTTAAAAGTGTGTTAATTATATTATGAAGATCTTTAAGATTTATACTATTAAATAAATCTTTGAAATCATATGTACGTATATTTTTTACACATTTAATGTTTTTAAGTACATTAACCACTTTATAACTTTTTTTTATACAATGTATATTATCTGTTTCTGTTATTAAAGCATAAATTTGATTCAGAATTTTTAATAAAATATCGTTAGCATAATTATTATATGTATTACATCCAATTGTAACTGTTCTGAATTTAAGTGGTGTCTTATGAAATTTAGGAATGAGTACTGAATATGGATAGTTAAAGTTAGTGGGAATAAAATTTAGTAGTTTATAATAAGCAATAATTTTACAATTGTTAACAATTATATCATCATTAGTTTTTTGGAAAGACTTATTTGATGAAATGCAAGATGTGAAAAGATGGTGATAATAAGATTTGCATATAATTGAATAATTATTAGGGGATTTGTCAATATATGTGATTACATAGTTCCTTTGAATATTCTTAAATTGTTGGAAAATATGTTTGGTATTGACTTTAACAAGATTAGATACATTTGCCCGAAGAGCATCAGTTAACTTTTCAATTACCAAAATTTTTCATTGATTAAAATATGCAAAAGGTTTTTGGTAATAAATAGATATTTTATATATAAACAAATCAATATCAAAAGTAAATTGCTTTATAATTGTATTTATATTAAGTTTTGATGGAAGTCTATATTTAGTCCCATATCCCATTAATTTTCTTAATGTAAAATCATTAACTATATTAAGATTACCAGTGATTATATGACCATGATCTTTATTAATGTATTGCTGTAGTGAGGGGTCGTTGCAGTTACAAGGAAAAGTACTTTTAGCAGATGTATTTTTCGAGAAAGAATTATAATTAAAAATCTCTCTACCTAATGGTATTGGATATTTAAATGTTCTAGATAATTGAATATTATGAATAGGAAATTGATATTTTTTATCATTAATAATTGAATTAATATTAATATTATTGAATATTTGATTTGTATAAGTAATTAACATTTGTGTATTTGTATTTTTAAGTTTAGGTTTTTTTTGTAAATTAATGTTGAATTGATAGACTCTTGTCATAATAAGATCAAAAAATATATTTGAGAAATGTATCGAGAAGTTTTTACCAAGAAATATATTTAAATATTGTGCAAGCTTTTTCTTTTTTATTGCGAAGATATATTTACGAACTAATTTCCAATTGTAATAAATTAAATATTTATTATGCAGGTTATTTAATTGTTTAATTATAGTATTTTTAGAGATAATTATTGAAGAAGAACATCTACCACGTTTATTACGTGTTGTTTGGCAATTTAAATTATGATTTAATGTAGGATAAATTGAATTATAATCAGTAATAGTGTTAAGGGAAGAAAAAACTTTAATATTTCTATTGAATACTTCAGTATTAAGTCCATATGGATAAACTGTATTATAATACTGCATGAATGAAGACTCCAGAAATAAACGTTCTGATATGTTTTTTTTTTAATTTGTAAGATTGATGTTGTAGTATTTTTAAATATATATATATATATATATCAACTTTTGAACGGAGAGTGGTTTCGGGGTCTGGGGGTCATGATCGATGAAAATATACCAAATTTTTTTAAATCGCTTTCCTCCGAACGACTGCAATAGGTAGCTTTTTGTAATGAAAGCTACATAAAACAATAACTGAAACATAAATTATAAGAATATTTAATACGTGAAAATTGTCACGTTGCTAACTAAACGTAAACCAACAGATTTCAAAATGTCCAAGCGTGGATTCGAACACGGATCCCTGGATCATCGCTCCAATGCTCTACCATTAAGCTACGAGGACGATACCCAGCTTGACATCTCTCACTCTTATCTGTCGGTAAGGCTTCAACCACAGCACAAGACGGAAAAGTCTTCATGAACATACAACCCTGCGACAATCATGAGACGAAATAAAGCCTAGCATAGGTGAACACATATAACTTTTTAATTATTGCATCTTGTGCGGCGGTCACGGCCTTACAGACAGATAAGTGTAAGAGAATCCAAGCTGTGTATCGTCCTCGTAGTTTAATGCCAGAGCATTGTTGCGCTATTCCAGAGATCCGGGTTCGATTCCCGGTTTGGGCATTTTTCACTCTGCTGGTTTTTTCGGTTAGTTAGCAATGGAAAATATTTCCCGTATTTAATATTCAATAATTTCGGGCGTAATTTCACTGCTCAAAATTAATTTACAAAATTATACTTATATAAGTTATAACAATTAAGACAAATAAGTGACGACTAGAGAACATTACGTTACAGAATTTTACAAGAAAAGGCTTATTTGAGTTAGGTTTTTGTTAATGTGTCAGCAACTGGTTAACTGTCAATAACTGGGGTTTGAACCTTTATTGAATTCTGTTTCATGCATTACTTTTTGTCACCCTCTTACAAAACATGCTAAAAAATGTTTGTTGATTTAAATTTAACATGTTCCATATTGTGCCATCGGAAAAATATTGTTAATGAGTCGACCGTAGCGGATGTTTCTGTATAATCTTTATTAACCTTTAACTGATGTCACAGAAATTGTCACATAACTAGTGTGAAGCGGTCTGTGAGACCGCTCCATCGAAAGATGAATAAAAGCCGCGATTAACTCATCGGTTGTTGTTTTTGTACTAAACGTTTTGCACAGGATTGTTATAATTAAGTTTCGCCTATTCAAAGGTCTCTGGTGTTTGTACTAAAGTTCCAAACGAAACAAAATTCCAGTAGTGTTTGTAGATGAACTGAAATTTGCAAGTTAAACTATGGAAATTGAAAAAAGTACCGGTCTGTGAGACCGGTAACATCAGTTAAAGATTAACATTAAGAGGTGGTAGAGTGCACTACAACAAGCAATTTTTGTATAGGAAACCAGGGCCGCAATCTACTCATTCAGAGAAAATTACAGCGTGAATGCAGTTGACATTACATAAGATGCACCGGTCGAATTACTACACACTTCTACTAGTTTTCCTGATTTCATCACATTTTGCACACAATAAATTAATTTTCTAAATATCGTTAAAAAATATTCTTTATTGTTAAAGCAATGACCAGTTTCAGTTTCATGCTAGGCGGGGAGTCCTACCAGCATGGTTTAAGCTCAACAAGCCCGCCTAGCAGAATAGCTATCATCATCACGGGCGGCCGCTGCCGAGGGCAGGACCCAGGAAAACCTTCGTTGAATGAGACCCCTATATATTAAAACTTAAAAAGTTATACAAAAATATTACAAATGGCAGCCCAGTTTTATCCTAGACGTGCAGGACTTATCGTTATACAATCTTGTGTATATAACAAATTTTGAAAAAGAAAACTCATATTGCAGTATCATGCATTGTTGAACAAGAAAAATACAATAAAAATACGCTAACAAAAGAAGTCCATACGTGAACCAAATGTGGAAAATTCACTAAATAGGACTTACAGATACAGCAAAAACAAAGGGTTGTGACAAAAGACCTGGTTGCAAATTTAATGGGAAAAGCTTGTATTTTTGACCTAAAGTGTTTGTCTCTTATTAAAAATATTTTTTAAAGTATGCTAAATCACGTCTTAAAGTTTTTAAACGTTATACTTAAATACCCTGCATATGTGTTTTCGGATTTCAATCTAACTGAAGAGATTATTTTTATAATTTTGATATAAGACGTACACAATAGAAAGACAGATAAGTAGATATATCATTGAAAAGTATTTTTTTTTTTACTGATTATCATAAAAAAGTAACAACAATGTGAAAGTTTAATGAAGCAAAGTGTCTTAATTATATACATAAAAATATTTAATCCCGAATTTGATTTTACAAATAAAATGCATAAATGTGTAGAATGAAGATAATCATACAGCAAAAATGTGAATTTTTAAAAGATATTTTGTGCATTCGTAACAAATGACATTAAATGAGAGATGCCATTTTATTTGCATTTATTTTTCATCAGAAAAATATAGTATGTGCAATGAACTGAAATTAATTTGAAGAATGAAATACGCGGTCGATAAGCAGCTTTTATTTTGTAAAACAAAGTTATACCGAAGAAAGTTTGTTGTCAACTGGGGTACCCGCACTGCAAATAGAAGCGTCTTAAATTTAGACACATATGTGACTGAAAAAGAATTTTAGACACTTAAGTGTCTTAATCTGAAAATTAAGACATTATAGATGTCTTAATTTAAGATGCATACGTGTCTTACTATGACCATGGTGTAAACGAACTGAGAATAATGTCTAAAATATCCGCAAACGTCTTATTTTAAGACACTTCATTGCTTTAAACGTGTCTTAATTTAAGACGTTTTGATTCTTCCGACGCAATAACCACCAGGGGGCACTCCCGCGCATGCGTTTTAGATGTTTTCGTTCGAAGTGGCATACGTTGTAATTCAAACAAAGTTTGTTTTTATGTACGCGTGTATTTTAATTCGTTTTTTTTTTTTTTTTTTTTTTTTTTTTTTTTTTTTTTTTTTTTTTTTTTTTTTTTTTTTTGCGAAATGTGAAGTACTGTGATTTTAATTCGCATTAACTTGGATTATTTATTTATTGAATACATACACCTGACGTGTGTGCTTGACATCAAATGTCTCTTAGAAGCTGTCGTCGATATAAGGGTGGGATAGACACAGAACAGAAGTAGACGACGGTTGAAGATTACACCCGGAAACTCTACAAAGCGTGTGCAATGGGCTTAGTGTTAACTCGTATTAATTTATATCAATAATATTGTGTTATTCATCTTCGTCCTGTCGAAGCTGGCAAAAAAAAAAAGAAACTTTTGTCTGGCGGGTCATGTTTTCAGGATGAAACATCTCATTCTTTAAATATGGCTAGTCGGATGTATTATGGGATTACCTTTTAAACTGATGCAAGTCTTTCTCCCTCACTGTGGTTGTGGTAGTTTTTAAAATTTCAAATCGAGGAATTTTTCTTACCTCTTGCAAACAGCGATTGAAGTAAGTGTTATAATTTTTTTATAGTACTAAAATTAGTGTCTTTTATGATTTTATTTATTGTACTAAACAAAATCTTGCAGGAAATTTAATTAGTTTTGAATCTTTTTGCAAAACAAAACACTAATTCTAGAAGTATATATTTTTAAACTTATGACGTTGACTTTTATTACAAATTATGTATTATTTATTCTCATCTTTTTTCTCAAATTTAAAGTAATAACATCACTAAAATACAGACAAATTTTAAGTTAAGTTCATTCTCTTGTTTTGTTTTGTTTTCAATATAGCAATTCTTATTTTCAATGGCTAATGCTTATCTCATACTGAACGAGCACAAGGAAATAGAAAAAAAAAAACTTTGAAAGATCTCCTAAAGCTTTCTTACTTCCTAGCTAGGGATTACAATCCCGGATTGAGATCCCGGGATCCCGCTTTAATTTTAATCCCGAAAATCCCGGAATTTTCGGTATTGCCTTTTTTTTTTTTTTTTTTTTTTTTTTTTTCAATTGAAAAATATTCAGCTGAAATTAAAAAAATATATTTATAGACTTTCGCTTTTGGAAAAAAAATAAATTGATTTTTATGAAATTTATATATAATTGAAAAAGAATATTTATCTCAAGTATTTCTTAGATATATTTCTAAAGCTATTAAATCTTTTAATGTGGAAAACTTTTGACTTGGTAACATAGAAGTAACCCAGTCAGGAAAAAGGAAATCATTTGTTTATTTCCTTTTCCCTTCGTGTGTAGAGAATATATTTCACTTCGAAGGTCATTTTCCAATTAGACTTCACTAGTGAGATCATGTGCTAACTGTTTTTTTTTTTTTTTTTTTTTTTTTTTTTTCGGCTTTATTTTGCTTTAAAGATGTCTTGTCTAGTAGCTCATAGGAATGATAACAATAAGCCCATGTGGCAATATAAATTTTTAAAAAATCTAATTTTTAAATGATAAGGATTTTCATTTTTTTGCAGTGGGGGAGGGGGGGGGGTATTTTGTATGAAATTTTCGTAAAGCTGATACCTTAAATCTTGCACTGATTATAATGAAAGTTTTGAACTTTTAGAGTGGGACAAGATTAAAAACACAAAATATAAATAAACAAAATACCGAAGTAATTTTTTTCTCAATATTAACCCTTTGCACTCGAGGGCTCCGGAACGGAGCCTTTTAAAATTTGTCTTCAAACTCGAGATCTCCGCTCCGGAGACAATGCAAATAATTTTGTGATACCATGTAATCTTGGCTTTTCTAGACAGGTATCACAAAATTTTTTGCAATGTCTCCGTAGCGGAGCCCTCCAGTTTGAAGACAAATTTTAAATGGCTCCGCTCCGGAGCCCTCGATTGCAAATGGATAAAGTAGAACATTTATTTATTTATTCATAGTTAAATAGCTGTTGTGATTATCATCTGATATATATGTAAAATTGCCTATGCGGCAATATAAAATTTTAAAAAATCTATTTTTAAATTATATGAAGTAGAGTAGGACAAGATTATAAGAAATATATATATTTATCCCTGTACTTTAAAAGCCCTCATAGCCCTTGCCGTTGAATTTGTCCGATAATCGGAGATGCCTGCTTTTGTGGGGTAAAAATATACAAATATGTATGCTATGCGGATTAAAAAATGTATTCGCTAAATAGATGTTTCAGCTATTCGGGAATGTCCATTAACCTCCACAACGGATACTCCCGAATACCGGACATCTCAATTTAAATAATAATAATGCAGGGTTGCTATTTTTGCAACTTCTTGAACTTCTTGAACAAAAGAACTTCTTGATTAAAGAATGGGCATACTGGGCCGTGCCCCCACCCCCTACAATTTTAGTGCCCACAAATTTGATGTGCAATATTTGTAAAGCTTATATTTTAAATCTGTTTCGAAATTGTACTGATTATAATAAATATTTTGAACTTTTAAAGTAAAATAAGATTAAAAATAAAACAAATTTTAAAAATCTAATATTTAGATAAATATTTTTTGTTTTAATCTTGTTCTACTCCTGAAGTTCAAAATATTGATTATAATCAGTAAAATGTCGTAAAGATTTAAATTATCAGCTTAACAAAAAATGCGTAACAAAATTGGGAGCACAAACAAATCTTGTTGTAGGGGGAGGGGGGGGGGAGGGCAGGACCCCAGCCAAATATTTTCCCAAGATTCAACGTGGTCAAACATGGCTACGTATGATGCTTACAAAAAAAAATGGATGCTATTAAGACGTTTGAAGTGTTTGAAATTCAGACACAAAAATTGTCTGAAATTCAGACACAAAAAGTGTCTGAAAAAATTCTGACATTTTAAAATGTCTGAAAATTGAACACTCCGTTTCAGGCACTTAAGTGTCTGAATTTCAGACATTTTAATTTTCAGTGCGGTACCAAAGTAGTATAGAAGCTAAATCGGAGATGTTGATTACTGACGAATTCAAGTCGAAAATTTAGTTAATTAGGAAATTAATTTCAGTTTTCTTTAGTATTAGAAATCGACATTATATACAGGGTGATTCAAAAAAGATGGGAAAAATTTTAAGAGGTGATAGTACACACCCAAACAACCATTTTGTATCAAAGAATTCATGGTCGAAAACTAAACGTAAAAAAGTTAGAGGGCGCCAAAAGTTATGTTCTTATACGAGGCAAAAACACAATGAACGATTAAGTTATGTTACGAAAACAAATTTAATGGCATTTGATTACAATAAGTGCTCAAAACATTGACCGGCAGCTGTTATGCACGCAGTACAACGGCGAAGAACATATTGGCGAATTTTCTGAAACACACCAGGCACCACCGCGCTCGCCAGATCTTTCATGTCTCGATTTTTTTTGTGGGGACAGCTAAAGGCTCTTGTGTATGAGACTCCCATTGAATCCGCAGAAGAACTTGTCGCCAAGCTTTCGGCTGCTGTAGGGGAAGTTCGCGATATGCCTGGTGTGTTTCAGAAAATTCGCCAATCTGTTCTTCGCCGTTGTACTGCGTGCATAACAGCTGCCGGTCAATGTTTTGAGCACTTATTGTAATCAAATTCCATTAAATTTGTTTTCGTAACTTAACTTAATCGTTCATTTTGTGTTTTTGCCTCGTATAAGAACATAACTTTTGGCGCCCTCTAACTTTCTTACGTTTAGTTTTCGACCATGCATTCTTTGATACAAAATGTTTGTTTGGGTGTGTACTATCACCTCTTAAAATTTTTCCCATCTTTTTTAAATCCCCCTGTACTATATTGCAGCTAAAAACTGTAGTTATTCTTTTGAGATATGTTTTGTTTTTACTATCTATCTCAAATGCCAATACAACTGGTTTTGTTTATATTTTATGTTTATTTCATTTCCTTTATAAAGCTCATGCATGATAAAAACTACTGCATGACTTGTAAAATCATTGAAAAGACATCTTAGGAAAAAAGAATACACGTTACTTTTGTCTAGAAACACTACCAAAAGTAACATACTAACACATACTAACCCTAATGGCAGAGCCAGTCTTTGTGGCGTTCAAAATGGTAGCAAATCGTAATAACTTTAAATAGTCACATTGGTGATTGCTGAGTGACCATTATTTCAGGATTTGAATGCGAAGTCGCTGTGACCGTTGCTTTAGTCTCGTGTCTCAAGACTAAGAAACACGACAAACAACTCGTCAAAAAATCTGGCATATCTATGTCACAGTGACTAATCTTAACGTCAATTTCGAGAGAAAGATTCGCCATCGGTTAACTGTACATTAACATTTTCGTAACATAATGGTCACGGTTTTACTGCAGAATAACCGACCTGTGTTTTTTTTTTTTTTCTCATAGCCCGTAAGTTTAACTAGGTAATAGTGAATATAAACTTTTCAACATACTTATAACTACTTAAAAGGTGACCCATGGATATAAAAATATTATTTAATACAACCCTGAGATCTCTCGAACACACACGCGTTCATTTTAAAAATGGAAAGATGACTCATTTTATTTTATTAGTGTAAGTCATCTTTTCCTTTTGAAAATGAACGCGTGTGTAATCGAAAGATCTCAGGGTTGTATTAAATGATATTTTTATGTGTTTGTGTCACCTTTCAAGTAGTTATAAGTATGTTGTAAAGTTTATATAAATGACAAGGTGAAAATTCCTTCACGACACTTGTTTTTAATACAGTGTTGTGATTCTATTGTTAAAAGTGAAGTTTTGTTTTTCTTGGATTCCGACTAATATTACTAGAGAGTTCTGAAAATGTTGTGCGAACTTCGGAACGTGGTAGCGGGAGCGGGTTAAGGCTTGTTTCGAAGTGGAGTAAATCAGAGTTTAACTCAATTGCTGAAGAATAAAAATGAAATTTATTAATTTGAATGACAATAAAAAATTCTCGTGATTTGAGTTGTTCTTGATACTCCTACGGAACAATAATTGTTTGCATACAAATTTGAGAAAGTCTTAGGTAGAAGGTTGCAGCCTTAAAACAGAGTTCAATATTGTTCATTAGTAGACTGTCCAATCAGACCACTTAGTCTATTCGATCCTCGATGATCTACGGTGAAAATGTCGTCCCGGTGGGAGATCTAATCTCCCGTTGGAAATAAAATGCAGCGTACTCCCGGTCTAACCGCAGTACCTTTTGTTTGTCAGGAGGCTAAAAGAACGTGTGGACCACAGACCCAGTCTGCTCGCCGCTCTCAGGGTGAGAGGCTTAATGAAAATCTGGAGAATCTATTTCTCCGTAAAAAGCCCGGCGAGACTCACGAATCCAACTTGCTATCTCCCCCAGTCATTAACTGACTACTCATTAAGAACTTCCTCCCAAGTTCAAAAATTGTCTCTCTTGGGCGTCGGGGGTTCAACCAATCCTTGTCCTCTCTTTTTCTGACTCGCTCGCGTGATTTCAAGTGGGTCACACCCTATTTTCCCACGCTTCTGGACCATTTGTTTCATAGTGAAAGTCGTCTGTATCACAGAAATAGCTTAGAGGCTTGAGAAATAAGAGTGCTTTCACAGCCTGTCCCGACATTGAAACTGATTACTGACCAGCGATTGCTCATCTGGTTTCCGAAGGACATCTCGCAAAGTGCTTCTGTCACAGCTGACGTGTCTAGAGCATAGATTGTGATCTATCGAAATTGCAGGTGTTTTCCGGCGATTAGTGGACTTAGAGAAAATATTCAGAAGTTTGCACAATGTGAAAATAATTGTAATATTCCTGTACATAATACGTAATATGTACGTAATACATACATAGTATGTACGTAATTGTAATATTCCAAGTTTGGTACAGAAACAGTTTGTTAAAAGTTAATCGAACTTTTCGTTAATTATTCACCTTTCAATTAAGAGCTCACAGTTCTCAAGTGACCGCTCATAGTAGCTATATGACAATTTCTGTGATTGAAATTAAAAGTTTAATAGCAGTTGAGAAACGTGACTTAAGGAACACGCGACATTATATAAGTTCATTCAGTGAATAAGTTGTCGAAAACAACTTCGTTAAGCGCTTCTTTCATAACATTGTAATTAATCACTTTTTTCAATCATATTCTACTCTTCGAAGGTCAAATGCCTATTTGTCTGAATAAAGCTGTAATGTGGCCGAAGGCTTATAGAAGATTAAAAAGAATTCCCTTTTAGAAAATAATCCATTAGTATGGCTAAAACGAAATAAAATGCACACAAGAAATCTAAAACAGTTGTTTTTTAAAGTTTATTACTGATATACTTAATTCTCCAAGAAAAAAAGGGAAATATTGTCAAACAGGAATTAAAGGTAACTTTCAGTGATATTTTATAAAGAAAATAAAGACTCTAACATAAGAGGAAAATTAATATCTGTAATTTACATATATTTAAAACAATCTTTAACATTTTTCTTTAATGAATAACCATAAATTATTAAAAAAATTAATTCACTCTCGTCAACCATTTATTGAAAGAGAACAGCAATAATCCACCACCATCACCCCTTTTTTTTACAATTCTCAGCATTTACTGTTTCATTAAAAACTTCTTGCCACTTTTTTCTCTTAAACAAACGTTTTAATATATTTTGACATGTCCTCGGTAACAGCCTGCTTTTAAAGACAATATGTAACGACAATAGCCTTCAATGAAGTAAACGCAAACTGGGCGAATGAAACTTCAAAAGAACTCTTTATTTATTCTAGATTTTTCAGAAATGGGGCTTGATTTTTAATTAGCTGGCGGTAACTGAATGACGCTTCCCGGAGAAATTTTTCTTCCCACAATTTACAGAAGAGAACAGAACTGTCAGTCAGATCTCCCACTAAAACAAACCTCGGATTTTTTTGTTCTAAAAGAAGTAAAAAATAAAATAAAATAGTCTCAGAGAAAGTGTCCGTGTTTTATGTTGGCATAAATGACTTTTGGACGAAACCAGAGATGTTAAGTGTCCTTCAATGCATTATTTGTTATTTAGTTATAATTCTTATTTGTTTTTTTTTTCTTATTCTGGTTCCCTTACAGCCTCTCCTTTGGAGCGGAGATTACAAGAATTCTCCGCATATGAAAAAAAAAAAAATGTCGCTGTAAATGACATCTCATTACGGGCTGCGGTGACTAATTACGCCCTCGCTTCGTGGAGATCCCGATTTTTGCGTCGATTTGTCATCTCGCATACACGAAATTCTTCGCACTGGCTGCGAATTATTTTACAGCGTGATATTCAGCCTCATTAATAATCCCTGGGGTAAAGGTATTTTTAGGTTACAGAGCGATGTGTATACGTCGCGTGCCTTTTAATAAATGGAGGGACAGTTGACTTTCACTTGACGGGCAGCACTTTCCACGCGTACAAAATTTCTAAATAAAGGAAACTGTTGTGGCTTTTTCTGAAAATGAGTGAAACACGGTTTCGGCATTTTAATTGAGCGTTTATTCTTTGTTATTGCAGTGTGAATTATGTAAATGAACAAATCTCAAAAGTACTCAATTTCTAATTATATTTGTGTAGTAATTTTAAATGGTACATTTTTAAGTGGAAGTTTTAACTAATTTCGCCAGTGGAATATATATATGTTTGCACAAAGATATTTTAAGGTTTAAATTTTTATTTATTTTTTGTTTCATTTTAGAGCGTTATTTTTATAATAAAGTAGATGTTTTAAACATTTGGGGATATTTATAAATGTTAAAAACAGCATACATTGCTTTACTTTTTTTTATCTAATAATTTACCGAAATGAACAAATTTCAAAAGTATTCAAATTCAAATTACAGTTGGGTAGTAATTTTAAATGATACAATTTTCGTATTTCAATAGATTTTTTAAACAATTTTCGCTTTTCTGAATATTTTTGTTTGTAGAAAGCGAAAAGACCTGTTAAATATTTTTTCTCATTTTATAACGTTTGTTTCATAATAAATAAAGTGCTTTGAAAACTTAGGAATATTTATAAATGTTAAAAACCGCTTTTGTGTATATTTGACCAACTTTGCTTTTATTTTAATTTGATAATGGCGAACTTTATGCAAAAATCACTTTCTATAACTTTATTTTAATAAAAAAACTGAATGCGAATGAATTTTAAATCCAATTGTGTTTATAGACTTCTATGATAACTTACTTTCGTTTCAGAATAAGTGTATTCAACCTGCGGATCGTAGAGCTACCCTTATATACTAATAATTAAATGACAATATATCTGCGATTAAATAAGGTTAAGATTACTAATTACAAAAAAGTAGTGACAAGTGGCCGGAACACAAAACTATTTAAACACTCTTGTTTTAAAGTATTTGTTTATGTTCTCCTAGAAAACAAAATATCCCAAATCCAAATTTAGATTTATAAGCAAACTTGAATTTCGATCACGGTGGATGATTTACCAATCCTAATTGGCCAAAAGTCGATTTTTAAACGTTTATCCTAGCGTAATTTATTTTTTGTCTGTAATAGCTCAATAGTCAGGGCATTGTACCCTGCTATTGGTTTTGATATAGATAAAATTGTATGGTCCACAGACTAGCGCAAAGTTGGTGCTTCTTAGTTGGGAATGAATACATCAATCAGGGTATAGTTCTTTAGTCTATTACTTGAAGCGGAATAAAATAAACTGCTCGATTATGGAAGCTTCCAAACAAAATATGGATTTTATTTTATCGGATTTATGTGCATAAAGTTTGCACATATCAGCTGTTACTTCATATTTAATGTCGCAAAAAACTCTGTATTTTTTTTTAATTTTTTCAGTTTTAGTATAGAAAAAGTTATATGATAAAGCACGATTAAGCTCAATTTTTGATATAATTAAATAGTTTAGATTATTAACTTTTCGTTCCAGTCTAATTTGTCTGCCCTTAGGTGCCCTCTCAGTTTTTATAATCGTTTTTAGCTTATTAAGTCTAAATATATTTTTTTTTTTTAAATTTAAGTATCTTTTTCCTTTTATCAAAGACAGCAGAATTTAAGTCAGTCACACAAATAAACTTTTGCACCATTATTCAACGGCAACAAGATTTAAAATTTAACAAATATGGGAATTTAGTTGAAAATATTTTGTTTATAGAGGAAAATTACAATGAAGAGCACACGAGGTTTTGCAAGACCGAAATGTTTAAATTTATGACCAAATTTGGACAGAAATTGCCAGTTGTATGTAGATATCTCAGAACAAAATGATTTAAAATTTATTATTTAGCTGTAAATATCGAGTGGTTTCGAAATTTATCCAAACAAATTCTCCAAACTCAGCTTTGATACAGTAACATAATGTAGACATTTTCTGATGATATCTTATGATTCCCATTCTTTACATAAGGTTCCTCTGTGCACAGATAAATATAAATACACAACAGAATATACAACACAGCAATTTTCATTAAAACTGTCGAATGTTTGCCCAGTATCTTATCTTAAATTTTACAAAAATAAATTTTAGGATTTGTTATAATATACAAAAATAGTTTTATTACTTCAGCTTCCATACAGTTAAGAAAGTATCATTAAAATTACCAAGAAGAACGTAATATCATGCGTCAATCAGATTATGAAACATTTTGCAACGCATTCGGACTACTATAATAAAACTTCACAGCTTAATAACGTGAAAAACGACGTATAGGTAATAATTTGTAAAACATATAACACGTTTGAAAACACAATTTCAATCAAAGTCGAAAACATAGCTGGAAATTTTGTACATTCCTCTATATGAACTATAGATTTGTCATATAATTCACAATATGCTAAAATTTAGAACAGTTAGTAAACGCATAGCACAGTTGAAAATTCGTCATCAGCAATTTCCGTCAATAAACGGAAATGTACTTCAGATGTTTTGTGCAGCCCTGTATATGATTTATTAAATTTATACACACTAAATCGTATGCAATTTTTATAATTTAAAAAAGTGTTCCACAACTGAAAACGTACTTCCATCAATTTTTGTTCACAGAGAGAAAATATAATTGATTTATTTTGTGTGCTCCTGTATATTAAAAATGAATGGCACATCATTTTCAATAGTAAGCATCTTATAGAGCACATCGGATATATGTATATCAATTTACATACTCTTGAAATAGTGTAACATGAAAAAATACACCACAAACAATTTTTCTCCGTATACCATAATGTAACATAATTATTTTTAGTGTCCCTGTAAATGAAAGATAAATGCTATCCATACCATATTCTAAAGCAATCATCTTGTAGTGCACTTCAAAGATATGTATATAAATTTCAAAGTGTTTGAAATTATAAAACATCATTAAAAACGGCCGCAAACGATTTTTCCCCATAGAACGTAATGCAATGAAATACTTTTGAATGTCCCTGTAACAAAATTAGGACTGCTACTCGCTATATTTTTCAATACCTAACATTCAATAGTGAATATAAATAACATTTTTCAATTTCATGGCGATGCGACTCTATGGACGCCAAAAATAATTATGGCCAACTAGAATCAGTAAATCACCCACCGTGCGATGGATTTGTTAAAGTTTATATATAAATTTCCTATCAGTAAGTCAGTTTCCAATATTTCGTGCAAAGTTACAGATTTTGCTTATCTGCCATGCTCAAAAGATTATCCTGGGCATTTACGATATATAAAATGTCATGAAATGTCGAACCATTTCATCGTATAGTTATTTAAATTCATGTAGATTTTCCTAAATACATAATAAATTTGTAATATAGAACGTAACAGGATTCGTACGGGTGCTTGAATTTCATGACTAAGAAATTCTTTAGTACCAGTCTTTTCTTATGGAAAATCTTTCCTGAAATAAGGCGAAATGAATAGTCTATCGCAGAGTCAAAATATGTCCAACCTCTTTAGAGTGACTATTCACTCTGAGCCAAAGTGAAATTTTTGACTCGCTGAAAGAGTGAATAGTCACTCCTTGAAAGTGAATATTCACTATAAACAGGGGGTGGATAATCACTCTTTCGGAGGAGTGATTATTCACTCTTGCTAAAGGAGTGCAGTTTTTCACCCCTGGTAGGAGTTAATAGTCACTCTTTCATAGGAGTGAATGTTCTCTCTTTTTTTTTTTTGTAGTGGGTTGTTTTTTTATTTTGCTTTTATGGTCTTTTTAAAAGAATCGCATCTTTTACGGCATGCAAGGAAAATAGATACAAGCGTGGTAAAGATTGGAATAAAATACTTTATTAGCAATATTTATTTAATTCATAGTTTGAAACACTAATTGAACTTTAAAGGAAAAATTCAGTTAAAGTTACATACGAATTTAAATTAGATTACTGACAGAAATAAACTAAAATATTTTATTCCAACCTTATCCTTTGTGTTTGTTTTTATTGCATGGAAAGATATATAACGATATTACTTTTAAAGTTTTATTAATAACTTTTTAATAGGTGATGTTACATGTTTAACAATGTTTGATCTCATTTTAATTTTTGTTTTAAATATAAAACCGTACTTTTTCCTTAAATTATTGCTATTTTTTCAAAGTGCTATTGTTCTAAAATATTTTTAATCTTTCCATTTAAACGCAATGCTTAAAAACTCACTTCTTTTTTAAATAAGTTCGAAGGATGATTTAAATGTTAAGAATGTGTAATTTTTTTTATCCGCTGTGATTTGCTTTTGTTTTATTTAATATGAACATGGAGTCTAAATTTTGAGTTCTCTGGAATATGTATATTTTTTTCTTTTAAACATATTCCTTAATTTAATCATTATTTTTAATTTTCGTCTGTTATTGCCATAACCCACGATAAGCGATATTTAATTTAAATTTTTTATTCGCGTAGATATTGTATTTTGTGACTATGAGCAAAATAGATTTTATATGTTTTATAGGAAAAGATTGACCTCGGAAATAGAAAAAAAGGAAACTTAAAAATAAAGTAAATGACTGCATTAAAAATATTCTTATTGTTTTTAAAACATTTTAGAGTAAAAAAAGTGGTTATTAATCTGTTTAAAAAAATATTCAGTCCTTTATTATGTAAGTAAATATGACCATTTTAAAAAATATACTAAAGCAGTCTTATCTAAAAACAAAACAGGCATAAAAAAAACATTTTATTCCAATGCTTAAATATCATGTTTTATTGCTTAGCGCCAAAAATTACGTGTATCAAAAACGTAGAAAATGTTTTTATACTAGAAGGAAATTTAATAACTGATGCAGAATATCTATAATTAAATTTTTTTTATATTACTCAGTCTCTAAATTTTAAAATCATAACCCGCAGAAAAATGTTTACATACAATTAAAAAAAAATTAATATACAGTAAAACCTCCCTAAGGCGACCACGTACCGTTCCAATGAAATTGGGTCATTCCGAGAGGTGGTCTCTTAATGGAGGTCATGTTTAAATCTGGATTTTAATTGTTTAAAAATGCTAACAATGTTTCTAAAATTTATTTTTCACATTTGGAAAAAATATAAAAATTTAAGTATCAAAATAAAAAATTAATTACATAAGTTAATTACTGCAGAGTTTTAAAAATGAATACATCGAGCTTTGCTTTAATTTTACAGTTTTATATTTTATAATTTTATCCCCAAGTCCTCTCGAAGTTCAGTAAATAAATGCATTTTTTTGTGGACGGGAACAAATAATGACGGTTTCATTATTTTATTTATTTCTTTGAGAGTTTTCCGACAGAATAGGGAAGATGAGTTTATTGACCGTCATTCTTAATTTGTAATCAGAGTTAAATTCATTGCCTAAAAAGGCACAAAGAGACTTAAAAACTCTTAAAAACACTCAAAAGTTAACGGGATAAAAAAAAAAATCTAAACTTAGTTTAGATGTTTGATGAATAATGCACTCTCCGGAATTAGGTTTTTAATAATGCCTTCTTCAAGCGACCAGGAAAAAACGGAATTTATTTCATTTTCTTAGAAGAAATCGATCTCTCATGGAGGGAGTTCAATTGGGATGGTCTCTGAATGGAGGTAAAATTAGTATTGAGCCTATGGGAATAAATTTCGTTCCATGAAAAAATGGTCGTTCAGAGAGGTGATCGCCTAATGGAGTTGGTCGCACAGTGTGGTTTCACTGTACCAACCTTTTCGTAATAGCATAAACAGCAAATATCATATATAACTCCGAAACAATAATAAATACTCTTAACTGTATATAATCCGAAATCAGTAAAAATAAATAAATAAATAAATAAATAAAAATAAAAAAATCTCATGTAACGGCAAATTAATGTTTTCGAATGTGTCTCCTACGAAATTAAATCTTCCAGATATCTCCTCTTATGAGTCAGTCACCCTTTCAAAAGAAAGAGATAAAACTTTTTTGTTTTGATCGTAGGCAAAAATAATTTGCAACACAGCATTGAAAGAGAAGAATAAAATATTTGCGTTCATTTTTTTTATTCACATTTCCCGAACTAATGATTTGCTAAGCATTGTGCGTATTAGAGGTCTGCACGGGTTGAATTTTCCAAGCCCGGGCCCTGACCGACTCATAGAAGAAAAAAATCGGGCCTGC
Source organism: Maratus speciosus (assembly GCA_963932465.1). Classification (NCBI taxonomy): domain Eukaryota; kingdom Metazoa; phylum Arthropoda; class Arachnida; order Araneae; family Salticidae; genus Maratus; species Maratus speciosus. The sequence continues at coordinate 539,139,640 of OZ010796.1, forward strand.
CCGGCCCGTAGAAAAAAATTGGCCCGACCCGGCCCGGTAAAAAACTTAAAAGTATGGCCCGAGCCCGGTCCGGCACGGAAAAAAAGTTAAACTCTCGGCCCGAGCCCGGCACGGCCCGAGTGAATTTCAACAAAATATTGTTTTTTATTTATTTTTTTGTTTTTTTTAAGTATTAAAAATCTGAAAAATGCTATGCAATAAGACGGAATTGCATAGAAAAGAAAAAAAAAAGCGTTATAGACAAGTTCCCTTCATAGCGAGTGTAAATGTATTATATATTCTTCTCTTATGTATTAGTATATTAATTATGCATGGATCAACACGTTAGTGAGTTTAAAACTAGGTTCCGTTATAGGCAGGTTCTTTTTCACACGTTTTATTATGTTTTAATTTACCTATATTTTAATAAGCGCAGAAATCTAGTGTTCTTTAAAAAGAATAAATTTTAATGTTTAAGTGTAGAATAATGGCCATTTGAAAATGTATGCATTTTTTGCAAAAATGTTTCGGCCAGGCCTAATTTTACTGACCTTTGAATGGACCAGACCACACTGAGACAATGATTTTCATACGGGCTGGGTCAAAATTAGGACTGAAAATTTTGGGCCGTGAAGACTCGCAATGAACCAGTCCCGGCTTTGTACAGAAAAAATAAGTTAGGCCGGGCCCGGCTCGAGCCTTCAGAGAAAAGTGTGGCCCGGGCCCAGCCCGAGTTCCGTGAGTGAAAATCGGCCCGAGTCCGAGCCGACCCGTGCAGATCTCTAGTGCGTATTCAATTGTTAAAAGAATTATATCTCAAACCGCTACATGAAGAAATATAACAGACAATCTCTTTTGAACACTCTAATGATCAATCTTTTTCTATACAACATACAACTACATAGCTAATAATCTTAACATTCCACATATCTACACGGATAAATGCTTAAAATTAAATAAGACTTACTTTTATTTTATGTATTCCATAAAGAATAATTTTAATGATATCCTAATATGTTAATCCTAAGATGGCGGAGGAAAAAGTGATAATTTTTCTTATATTTTAAGGGTGTCGTCGCCTTGCTGCTCTGATTGGTTAATAAGCAATGCATACGTAAGTCACTCTTTCAGGAGGGAGACATTTCACTCATTTCTAGAGAGTGGAAAATTCCACTCTTTAAGGAGTGTATTTTTATAAAATTCACTCCAAAAAGAGTAAAAATGCCAGTCACTCTTTCAAAGAGTGAGCTTTTCACTCCTCCCAATTTTAGAGTGTAATTTCGTGTTAAAAACTGATTTTTTTTTTTTTTTTTTTTTTTTTTTTAAATAGGGAATACAGGTTTTCAGTGTATTTAAGGAATATTTCTATTTGAAACAAACGATATACGTACGAGACTCAAAGTTATGAACTAGTTAAAATTTATATATTAAGTAACTGCAACTGTATTATGCAGCATATCTATATCTATAAATATGGTAAACGTATATTCAGCATATGAACGACACAATTAATATTGCTCATTTTGCATTTTTTATTATCTAAATTTACAAAAATAATTGGATTATATCTATCAACGCATTTTTTTTAATTATTTAAAAGTTCTTTGAGAGACGGGAATTAGTTTTACTTGAATTTATATAAATTAAAGCCGTTCAGTGATTTTAAATATTTATTTCTAATGAAAATACACTGCACAAATATTTGAGCTACCTAGGTGTGATACCTAATATGGGAATAAAAAATTACACCATAAACTATAAATATGATTGGTATAAGATATCACGTGTTACATCCAACCACCTCCAAAGTACACTCTACAGCTATATCCTTCTGTCAGCTCAAGTATAAATGCTGAAAACATTCCAGAAAGCCAATGGACGAAATGGTCTGTGTTTTAGCCGTTGCAGATTAATTTACCTAACATGCACGCTTCAAACATTGTCCTTTAAAGACACCTTCTCATGACACATTGATCTCGCACGGTACACTTGCGGGAAAATCTGCAATCTTGCTGATGGTGACTTCTGGAAACAGTGGCAAGATTTGACATTTGTACGTTGTGCCCCAATCGCTTTCAAAGGCCGCTAATGACCACACTTCATTGGCATGTATTGTCTGGAAGTAACACGTCCTATAACATTATAGGTCTTATAGGACGTGTTGCTGGAAAACCCTTCATTGCAAACGTACAGTCGTGGAAAAAAAAGTAAACACCCCCTACTAACTCCTCAACAAATTATCGTAGAAGAAAGTTACTGGTACCGAACGATTAGAAATAAAGTTTACTTTTAAATGATGTATATAAAATTTGCTTAGGTGGCCATCTACTTATTGAAACAAACCATAACTTTGTTTTTTTCAATAGCACTACACAATTCTGACAGCGTAAATGCTACACCTTTCAATTAGCCTAAAAACAATTTTTTATGCAATTCGTACCATAAAGATTGGTACCATCTCGTTACCAATTCGTACCGAGAAATTAATTCTTTTAAAACGAGCGTATTTTAAGGGCTGTATCCAAATTGAAATTCCATACTCGATTGTTAACCGAGAAAGCCCCCTTCTTGATCAAGGCACCACTCAAGCAGTCAATGAAGCCTGCTAGATTACACGACAGCAGAATAAATTTCAAAATATCTAGTCACTTCTATCACAGAGGGCCCCTAAAAAGATTCTTTTGCCATTTTTTAAGCATAATTTGAAGACTACTTCGAAGAAAATTGTGAAATTTTGGATTTCCATAATGCAGGACTTAATAAAACTAAATCCATCAAAAAACCCCCCAAAAAACTGTAGGTTGCAATTCATAATTTTATCGAATATTAATTTCATAATTCATATCATAAAATTATAAAAATTGCAAATTCAATGTATTTACGTTTGGGTATATTAATATTATTGCTACACAAAAAATTAGCACATTAGGAGCATAATTTCAGGAGATATAAATAAAAATATGAAAACGTAATTTAACATTAGAGGCACTAAATTTTGAATGTTTATAATTCGAAAACTTATCATTCAAATGACTTGAAATTTGGTGCCTAGTCATAGTTTTAACCGAAGATTTGAAATATCTGGTTAAAATTGGGTATTGTCATTGAAAAAAATGAAGTTTGAATTCGTTTTAATATGTAGATGGCCCCCTAAGCAAATTTTATATACATCATTTTAAAGTAGAATTTATTTGCAGTCGTTCGGTACTTTCGTCTACGATAAATTCTTGAGCAGTTAGTAGGGGACGTTTACTTTTTTTTTTCTACGACTGTACATTTTCTTGATCATACCTCACATGTTACGTGTTTCTACGCCCCGGTGAAATAGTTCCTGTCTCCTCCAATCCGGGTTAGAGATCTTCGAATTTTTTTTCATCCTTGAAGTACAATTAATATTGAAAATGACAGAATATAAAGTAATGCTACAGTACCATAATTTATTTACTAGCATTATAGAAATACTATTTATTTGTTGTTATCACAGAAATATAATTTTGTGTAAATAGAGGAAGGCGGGATAAGATGACGAGGTTAAACTTCTACAATTTTTCATAGCCACTGTGAAGGGATTTATGAGCTGATATTTGTATGAGAACTTCCTGATATCTTGCCTGATGCCATGAATATTTTCAATTGTCTCTTTTAACATTAAAGATGCTAACCATGGAATTATCCGAAAAAGGTAATTTTCAGCATCTTTCCCCAGCCATGAGTTAAGATGACAAATGATATAAGATAACGAACAAAACTGGGATTTAAGAACTTCACAAAAAGCTTATTAAGGAACTCCATGAAAACTGCAATAAAAACTTAAAAGAAAACAAAAGGGAAAAAAGATAATTATAAGTTCAGATTACTCATAAAATACGATGACACTAAACTGAAATCTGTCAACAAAAAGTTTTTGTTGAAAATAAAATTAATATTAAGTTGAATTGATTGAAATATGTGTTTCATCAGAATATGCTAGGAATTGTACTTTAATTAAAATATATATACTAGCAAAGGTTCATGCTTTGTTTGGATTCGCGAAGCATTATTTAATAAGACAAATATTTGAAAGTAACAATATTTTTTATATTATTTCTGCATCTTTATTAAGAAAAAACATTATTTTATGTTTTGGCGCATTTTAATTTTAGAAATTTAAATTCAGCCAAACAACTAAGAATTTCCTCGGATTTTTTTTATTTATGATATAACGAATTTAACAATTAATTTTAATTGTTTACAATTCTTTTGTTGCCACTTTACAACAAAAAAAATCATAATATAATTCTTTTAAAATGCGCAAGTATCGTCTGTGTAAATGATTTCACATAATAAGAATAAATTGTGTATTGGAATTCTTAACACTGAAAAATACTTTTATAATTGAATGTAAATAATTGAATTTTCACAAATTTTAATTGATTAAAAATATACAATAATTTTCTTAAAAAAGGTATTTTAAAATTTTCATAAAAGAAATCGCGAAACTATTTAATTAAACATGATTCTATCGATGACTAACTCCATGATTTATTTTTTCTTCTGAAAATATACGTGTTTCATTTTTTATTTGCAAAAATGCGTCCGTAATGGAAAAACATGTAAAATAAATTAATTTAAATAATAAATTTTTAAAGGTAATTCTGTAAAAAAATAATATCGTGCAAATCTACAGATCATAATTTATTTTTATGTTTAATTTCAAGTCAAAATACTGAATAGTTTTTTGTAAAGTGTACGACAAAATGTAATTTGTGTAGCCTAATAAAGGACTCGCTTCGCGCATCCTAATTACATTTTTTTTATATTAAGAAACATTTGTATTTTTTACAGTATACTGAAAATGAATTAAAAATAACGAAATTTAAAATTTTTACAAATAAAAATTATCACATTTTATTTATTTTATTTTTTTTTTTTTTACATATTTATTTATCTAACATTTTAGAACATACATCTACGTACAAACTTTTTAAAGGAAGATGCATGGAATAAATCACATAACCTCAATCTGAAATTTGTAGGGCTCATAACTTTAAGTTAGAGGTGTTATTTGTTTCATAGGGTGGCTGTAAGATCCTTTAATCCTGTACTCCCCGCAGTGGGATTAAGGAATTTTCGGAAGTCGCATATTTATGAAGTTGTAGAACAAATCTCCATCAACGGGATCCTACGTAATTTTCTGTTGTCGAAAGGGCAGCTCATTCGTGCGGGTAAAATTATTGCGCATTAACTATGTCCATAATTCATGTTCTAGAAGATTGTTTGCATCATAAAATGCTGAAGATAAAAAATAATATATTGCCCAGCAAAAAGATGATATTTGGAAACAATTATTTTTTTTTTTGCCTAAAAAGTGGAATATAATATTAAACTAAGTGATTATTTAAAAATACTATGTTTATCGTGAATTTGCACTGTAATAAAAGAAAAAGTTTCAAGAAGATTGTTTGTACGATAAAATGCTGATTATAAAAAATAATGCATTTTCCAGCAAAAAAATATTTTTTTTTAATAGTTTCTTTCGCTTAAAAAGTAAAATAAATATTAAAATAGATGTTTGATTTTTTTAAATACTATAGTGATTGTGCATGTACACTGTAAAAAAAAAAGAAGATTCTAGAAGATTTATTGATTATAAAATGCTGAAGATAAAAAATAATGTACTTTCCAGCAAAATAAAATTATATTTGGAATTAAATTTTTTCGTCTTAAAAATGAGATAAATATTAAACTAAATGATTATTTAAAAATACTGTGATGACTGTGAATTTAAACTATAAAACAATAAGATTATAAAAGATTGTTTGCATCATAAAATGCTGAAGATAAAAAATTATGTACTAAAAAAAAAAAAAAAAAAAAAAAAAAAAAAATATTTAAAAAAAAATTAAAAAAAAAAATCTTGAAATAATTCTTTTCCCGCCTAAAAGATGAAATAAAATATTAAGCTAAATTATTATTTAAAAATAATATAATGACTGTGAATTTAAGCTTTAAAAAAAGAAGAAATTTCTAGATTCTAGAATATTGTTTGTATCATAAAATGCTAAAGATAAAAAATAATGTACTTTCAGCCAGAAAAAAATAAGGAGAAGAAGAATATTTACAAGTAATTTTTCACGCCTAAAAAGTGAAATAAAATATTAAACTAAATGATTATTTAAAAATACTATAATGACTGTGAATTTACTCTATAAAAAATAAGGTTCTTAAAGATTGTTTCCATCTGAAAATGCTTAAGATAAAAAATAATGTACTTTCCAAAAAAAAAAAAAATGATAATAATAATACTTTAAAATAATTATTTTACGCCTAAAAAAGGGAAATAAAATATTAAGCTAAATGATTATTTAAAAATAAAATTTACGCTGTAAAAAGAGCAGAAGAGTCTAGAAGATTGTTTCTATCATAAAACGCTGATGATAAAAAAAAAAGAACAACAACAAAAAAAAAAAAACGTACTTTCCAGCGAAAAAAAAGAGAAAAACAATAATAATAATATTTACAAGTAATTTTTTTTCCGCCTAAAAAAGTTAAATAAAACATTAAACTAAACTAGTAAACCTGCAGATCAGGAGCCTCAACGTCAGCTCTGCAAGTCATTGTTTTTAGACATACTTTGGTGATATTCAATTTCCTACAACCCGCAATTTAAAGTTTTCAAATTATGTAATTATTTATAAGAATGAAAAATACGAAGTTTTCAGACATTAGAAGCGTTAAATTAAAAACGTTGTTTTGGAAATATATTTTGGAAATTTTCATGAGCTACTAACTCTGGTATTTTTTTTAAATAATAAAAGAGATTTCTTCAGGGCGGCTCAGCCACCTGAACCCTCCGTATCTCATTAATTTACATATGTAACTTTTTATTGATTGCGCTAATGGTTATCATAAATCTTAGATTTCTTTTTACACTTCCGAGACTTATTTTTCAATACTGGTGGACAGAAAATGATTTACACTGACACAATTATATTAAAAGTTTAGGTTTTATGAATGAAAATGTAATGTTTTTTTAAAAATGAAATAATTTTCATACCTATTTTCTTAAATGAGGCGGCATTAAGAAGTAACACTCGTCAAAAAATATTTTTTCAGGCAATCTAGTTGTTTGGTTTTTAAGAATGAAAATATTTATTTACTGATACAATGACGTCAATTTCGACAGCGATAATTTTGCGGTGCATAATTTTGACATTTATTATCTATTTGCTTTCCAAAAGCTTTTTTTTTTTTTTTTTTTTTTTTTTTTTTTTCTCATTGAAAATTTCGATTAAAAATTAAACATTTCTGTTAGCTGTGTGCAGACGATAAACCATGAGATATTAGTAATATATATATATTTTTAATAATAAGAATTAATATCATAACACAAGCCCCTTTTATTTCAACCTCGAAGCGTATTCGTTTCATTTTTGATATATGAGGTCAAATTAACCTTCTTTTCGTATTTTCATTTTACTTCCAATAAAGACGTATTCATGTCTATTTATATTAGCCCCCGGTACGGTATGATATTTCTTTCTCCCAGCTTATTTTGTGTCGGCCAAAAAATAACGTTACCTTACAGAAGCCAGCCGTAAAACAAAGCAACACGATTAAATACGCTATAGTAATTTTTTAAACTTCAAAGCATCGCAAGTTTTTAATTTTTATACCGTCGTAATGCAAAAAAAAGTATATTTAAATGCAATTTATTTGAAAACTGCATCTCCATTTATTTTTGAAATATTAATTTTTTTGTAGTTTTTGGAGCCACCTGCTTAATGTTGGCAACGGAAGTACTGCACTTCTGTAGAAAGTAAAGGAAAAATAGCTGTAAAATATTAATTATATATTTTTGTTGCCATTTTTCATAACAACCGAAAGAAAATGTAATTAAAATACGTTCTATTTTGAAAAAATATATACGAATGATTTCTGTTAAAACATGGAGCTATTATGAACTATATTTAATTTTAAGTATAGATATTAATGTTACAAACAAATCATTAGACAGTCGTTTTTTCTTTTGTGGGGGGGGGGGGGGGTCGAGTTTCTTTAATGACAACATCTTTTTTCTGCAATTGTGTATTATTTAGCGATAGTGACGTCGTATGCCTACTTTACTGTAGATGTTTAAGAGTGGATCGTAAATGTGGAATTCTTAAGCGAATGCGAATGACATCATTTTGCATAAAATAAAAGCGTTGCTATAAGTTTTAAAATTGAAATACTTTTTGTACTATTTATATATCCATGTAATTGTTTTTTCATCGTGGGCGACACTAAATTCTAAAAGAGCAGAAAAAAAGGCTAAGAAAGCTAAACAGGAATTCTGCTAAAAAAGCAGAATTCCTGTTTTCTAGTCTTAATTTTTTCATTTTCCTCTTACACATGAAAATCTTTCAAATCAAAATTAACTGTTTAGGATAAATTATTATTTCGGGATCGGATTTTCTTGGCAACGGTTAAAAAAAAAAGATTTTTAAATTTTATGGCTTTTTTAATTTAAAGGAAAAATATTTAAAAAAAATCAATAGAACATTGCCTTTCTTTATTTCTGGGGTAAATTCAATCTATGTGCAAAGATACAAAGGCATTCATTCATCCTTTCGACGTTAATTTGGCTTCAAGCAATTACACATACTTTCTCATTTACCATATTTTTAGGTGTAGTTCCATTCCTAGGTAACAGTTAAAAGAAAATTAAAACAAGAGAATATGTGCATTAAAAAAAAAGTAAATTTATAAAATAAAATATTTTATATTATTGGAACACCTCCATAAGTTATACACCGAATTTAAAATCTCTGACAAATGTATACACAAACTTTCAAACTAATATGAATTATGTATGTTTCTAATTAGGAAATATCATCATTCATAATTTACCATTTAAATCCTTCAATCATATGAGCCATTTCCTTTCAACAAATAAAAATGGAAAAATCGCCTGAATTGCTGTAGGAAAGCATTAAGGCGCAAAAAAGAAAAAAAAAAGTTCTATATATTTCGAACGAATGAACCAAATTTAACCAAAAACTATACAGCTAAATCCGGGGATCTCACCAACATACATCGAAATTTCGAGCTAATCGGATGCTATTTATGGCAGTTATCGCGGGACAGACAGACTAACTAACTAACTAACAAACAAACAGACGAAAACCAAAAACTTTTCGGATCACCACAGTAAGCCTTCACTGATGTTTCGGCAATGATTATTTACGAATACTGTAATTATTGAGAATTTAAATTGTAAAAAATTACAAACATTTCTTAATCTATGAAAGTATAATATAACCACGAACGAAAATATACAATGGCCTCATCTGAGTTACCCACGATACCACAGAGTTCCATTTCTTTAGAAAGCTCAGAGGCCAATATATTTTTGAGATTTAACGATGAACTTACAGAAACAATTTTGCTGTCCCTGATTTTCGGAAATTTTTTCGATGACATAATGGAAATACAAATATATTTGTGTGCAATATTAAAAAAATATAAATTTTTGAAAAGTTTTAGATAAAATATCTTTTTAAAGATACATATATGAATTTAAAAGTATCATTTAACCCTTTCAGGGGCAATGCACTTCTGTTGTTAAAATGTTCAAATGATTGATTGACACCGGGATTTACGAACAAATTTATATGCAAATAAGTAAAAGCTTTTCTTCGCGTACATTATAAAATGCAAAACTTAATTCCAAAATTCTGGTGCCAATGTGGCATTTGAAAATTAAAATTAAGTGGTATATATAATATACCGGCGCCCTTGGGTTTAAAAAAAGTTTTTATACAGAGATTGGGCAGATAGAAAACTATTTCTTTATGTCGAATAATTCCGCTTAGATAGTTAAAACGGGCTCACAGTTTTAAAAATTCAATTTCAAGTAAGCTGTTTCAACTATTAAAACTATTCTTGCAGGCGTGTAAAGTCAGGGGATCTTTTACAATGCATCCTTATTTTAATTCCAAAAACCATTGATAGATGTCGATACACTCACTGTCTGTGTTAGAACGTTCAAATTAATGCAGAAAAAATGGATCAAAGTTTACTTTCCTTTTACTCTTTATTCTATTTTGAAGTTAAAAATTTCAGAAAAATGGTGGGCTTTCTGAAATTGCATGGTTATTTTGAACGACAGTACAGTTTACAGTAGTGCAGTGTCAACTACAGTCTGTTTCAAAAGTATAAGACCACAACATATTTTGCTATTTAGGTAATTATAAAAATATTTCAATCAAAATAAAGAATATTTTATGTTAGTACATCAAGTTTTTAGTAAAATGTAGCAACTTACACAAATGAAATTAATTCGAAAAAATAAAACATCAATATAACAAAAAGGTGTCGAAAAGAACTGTTATAAAATTATAGGACCACCTGTGGAAAAGAGCAGTTTTCTCTAATTTAATAAGATGTTGCTCCACCATTTCTCTGAATAACTTCAAACACACGATTTGGCATAGAGTTAATTAAATTTTTAAGGAACGATTCGGGAATGTTGTCCTATTTCTCCATAATGGCCATTTCTAATTCATATGTTGAATGATATTGTTTGTTATTTTCATACACTTGGCGGGACAAATAACCCCACAAGTTTTCTATGGGTTTTAGGTCAAGGCTTCGACTTGGCCAAGGTAAAACATCAATCTTTTCTCTTTTAAGCCACTCTTTTGTTGATTTCGATGAATGACTGGGAGCATTATCTTCTTAAAACTTCCATTTGGCACCACCTAAAAGTGGTCCGAAGGGTATCAGACTTTGGAAAAGCATTCGTTGGTGACTGTCCAAGTTCATTTTCCCTCCAACTCTTTGGAGATCGCATTTTCCTGCATATGAAAATACGCCCCACACCATAACGGAGCCACCTTCCATCTGCCTACTGAAGGACTCGCGAGATCTTTGCCTTAAATCATCCCAGTAGTAATTATTGCCGTCTGGACCATCAAGATTGAATTTTTTCTCGTCTTAAAACAATATATTCCTCCTTGCAGAGTTCCAGGACATGACATTTTTTGCCCACTTAAGACGAGCTTCTTTGTGACATTTCAGTAGTAGTGGTTTGCTTTTTAATTTGCGACGAATAACACCAGCATTAGATTTCAAACTTCGCCACACGGTTGCATGAGATACCTTTTTAGTTATCTGTTGTGCTATTTTACGAGTCGACTGGTATTTTTTCGTTGCCAGTTCGACAGTCCGCCTATTATCACGATCTGATAACTTCTTTTTACTACCAGATCGTTTATGCGTTCCATACATTTCTTTTTTACTTAAAACATTATGAATCGCAGTTTTAGAACGATTAAGAATCTAACTTATTTCACGTTTAAACTTTCCTTTTCCTTTGTAGAACCACACTCTTCTCACTTCTATTTCAGACAGCTCACTCCGACGAGGCATTTTACTAATAAATTCAAAGAATCAGATACAATTCAGAATTTCTCCATTTTATTCTTCTTTTTAAGTTTTATAGATTGTTTAGGTTACAGTTAAACTCTGAGTTCAAAATAAAATCGTCTGCTTTATTAATAATATAAGAGTGGTCTTATATATATGAAACAGCGGGTTTGCGTAAAATCATTTGGCATGAAACAAAAAATATTCAAACTTTTTTCCCTGAGTTAAATAAACATTATAGAGTTATTTCTTTTCATTAAACTACTTTTAAATTCAAACCAATATCTTCTTTGTTGAAAAAAGATGAAATTCTGAGTGGTCTTATAATTTTGAAACATACTGTATTGTAGATATTTAGAACTAAAAATTATTGTAATAAAGAAATTCCTGATTTTACACAATATTCTTCTTCCACAATAACTTGTATGGTGGTCACCGTTTTATAGTTATTGAATTATAAAAACAGTCAGTCCATTTTAGAGTAACCTGTAGATTTTTACATACTTTCTCTGTAGTATAATGCTGCATTTACCTATATCATTTTCTTGTTTAAACGCACAGCGGAAGACTTTGTTTCCCATTTAAGTAAGAAATAAAATTTCATATGTAGCAAAGGATTTATCTTCGTTATCCTAATAAAGAAAATCGGTAATTTCTAGGCTAGTCGAGAAGCTTCTAATAATAATAATAATAATAATAATAATAACTGCACCTTGAACGTTGTTCTTTTGTTTTTTTATTCCTGATCATCGGCAATCAAAATAGCTAGGAAGAACTAAAGAGGATAGTAAGAAAAACCGAGCAAATTAATTTCTCCTAAAATGTTATTCTCTTTCTATATATACCTTGGGCATATGGATAATGAGCATTATATTTGTAGTTAAAATACAGTCGGATTCGTTTAATATGAGCACGGCTAAAACGAGGACACTGTTAAAACAATCAATTTACACGTTTAGAATGGTTAATTATTTAAAGTATATTAAGATTTTGAAGCTTTTGAAGCTTTTTACGAGCTACAAAAGCAGTAATATGAGAAAACATCTGTTCATTCCAATTTGCAACAACCTCATCGAGTTGGAGGCTGAAATTCCAGAATTAGCTAAAACTCGATTCCCATATTAAAACGCAATCGGTCTGCCAAGCCATATCTTGGTGGAAAACACCTAAAAAACTGATTTTAGCGATCGACTCGTAGGTTTACCATTGCGTTTTCCTGCACCCAAAGGTATGAAAACATGGCGGACTGGGAACAGGTTTTTAGGGCTTTCCACCAAGATATGACTTGACAGACCGATTACGTTTTAATATGGGAATTGAGTTTTAGCAAATTCTGGAATTTCCGCCTTCAACTCGACAGGTGGTTGTCTGATGGTTCGTACGCCTCCTTGAACTGAATTTTTTTCGGCACAGGTATTATCTTATACACCGCGTCCCAAAAGTTTAGACAATCAATAAAATTTGCATTAACATAAAAATTAATAAAGTACAATTAAAATTCGTGAGATAGGTAATAAAGAAAAGCAATTTTGCTGATATACACATATAAATTATGATCAAAGGTTTGAAATTATAAAATATGTATAAAATTATATAAAAATGTGCTGTCCCAAAAGTATAGACAATTGTAATTTTGTTTGGTTTTACATTTTTAAAAGTAACTTAAAACTTACTTTTAATATTTAACTGTATCACACGACACTGTATAACATCAAATACACGTTGTTACATATAATTAACTAAGCATTGCATTACAGAAGGAGATATTTCATACCACGCTTTGTCAATTGCAATTTTTAAGTCATTTACACATGTATATTGCTTTCCATTTTCATATATTTTACGAGACAAGATTCCCCATATGTTCTCCATGGGATTCAAAAGTGCTGGCCAGTCAAATAGTGTTTTGCCTAAATCATGTTTTCGATAATGTGGAGGTATGGATCTTGTTGCAAAACACAGTCCGGTCCTGATGGCAAATCCATAATTGGCAGTAAATTGGTATGTAAAATATCCTGATAATCCTCTGATTTCATTTTTCTCTCCATAAATCGTAAAAATGTTTGGCTTTTGAAAGAAAACCCACCCCAGATCATTACGGATCATCCGCTTTGTTGCTTGCTGAAACAGTTCTTGAGTTCTTTTCTTAGGTAATTCCAGTAAAATTTATGACCATCAGGGCCGTCTAAATTCCATTTCTTTTCATCACTGAAGAAGACAGAAATCCATTTTTCACCGTATGACATATGCTTTCTAGACCACTTTAGACATGCGTCATTAAGACTTCTCTGCTTTTAGCAAGCTTTTAGTTTCCTTCTTCTGTAAACAATATTTGTTGAAGCTTTCATTCTTCTGTGTACAGTACTTTTTGAAATTCTGGAAATTGATGCAATTTCACGCAGAGATAAATTATCAACTGAAGCCATTTTTAATAACATTCTATCATCACGTAATTTGGATTTTCTAGCAGGACCGGACTGTGTTTTCCAACAAGATCCAACTGTCGCTCAACTGGAAGTTCACGGAACGCACCTGCAGGTACTACCCGTCCCACAAGGCGTATTATTCATTTATTTTACACATAAAAATTTAATTATATAAAATATCCATAAATATAATTAAAAAAGTCTGAACGCGGTATTGCTTTTCTTTATAACTGAATTTTAGGCCAAAGTAGTAAACCCTCACCTTAAACAAAATCCATAGCGATGGTAGTTTTTTCTTTTTAATATTTTCCTTCATAGTTGAAAAAGTTTTATGAATTCAGTTTGTCAGTCCTCTTGTCCGTCTGTCTGTGTTCTCTAACTTCCGTAAATAAAGTTAGATTGCCACGAAATTGATGCATGTTATTGGAGTTCACTATGCCATATTCGGTATTGAAAATGAAGTGTGTAGCATTTTTGGTTCATTGACAGGGCCACTCAAAAGAATTTCATTAGATTACGGTCTATAGGGGAAAATCGTTTGCCATGTATTTTAATGATATTATAGTATTTTAAACATATTGAAAGTGATATACATCATTGAGGTATACTACAAGTTTCTTATTATAGAAAAGGGTGTGCTTTGAACTTATTGTTCATTTACAGGAACACGAAAAATAATTTGGTATAGAAGAAAATCAGCAATAATTGAACTATTTAATGAAGCATACGAACAATAATTTCTGGAACTGCGTTTTCAGTTCTGGTATACATTTTTAAATGTAACAATTTTTCAAATATTACTTGGTGTGTATAAATTCTATAGATCACATACGGGGTCGCACGAAAGTTCTCAGTACAACATCCATTTGTTGGAGGAAATTGCTGAGTGGAAATTTTCAACTGCGCTATGCGTTTAACTGAACTAACTTTTAGCGTACTATGTAGTATGCATACCTGTCTGTAGATCATATACAAGGTTGCACGAAAAAGTCGTACATTTTAAGGGCTATTCATGGTAATAGCAGAAATCGGGTTTTCAAATGTTTTATGCGTTTTCAAAATTATTTATTTAGCCATCATCTTTCATATTTTTAAACTGTGAAGTTTTGTTTTAGTATTCTGAATGTGTTGGAAAGTGTTTCCTAATCTATGCTGTACGCATTATCTTTTGTCCTTGTTTACCACGGTAATCGAACACTATTTGATTACAGAATAAACCCAAGTTTACTGAACAGAATTATCTTTCGCAATTTTTATTTTTTAAAAGTAGCATTATATTTCTGATGTCGATCAATATTTTAACAAGCAGTTTCTAATGCAATAAAAGTAAATCTAATAAAAACATAACTGTGAAAAAAGGGAGCCTAGTTCTGTAAAAAAGAAAAAAAAAATACCAAGAAAAGATGTGATATTTAAGTGCGTGCCAAATTCAAATAAAATTCACTCAAACTTACTTACTGAAGTATTATAGCATTGTTTAAATTGTTTAAAAAAAATATTTTGATAGGAGATTAATAATAAATCTAGAACTTGGGAAGTTTTTACCTACGTGTCATTTATTTTTATTAATGACATAATTATATCAAAACGTGTGATTTCATGTTTAGAAGCCTTAATTTGAGTGTATTGAGGCTCCTTAAAAGGGTGCAGCCTCTAGAGTGATGACCAAGAACAAGCGTAAATGTATCTGTCTCTTTGTCAGGCCTTTTAGTTTGTTTACATTGATGTTTCCGGGGGGGAGGGGGTGCTAGAGTGATAACCAAAGATGAGCGGAATCAATAGAGCGGGATCTTATAATCATATGTGGGTTTATAGGTTTATGAAATCTTAAACATGAGTCATTTGTTTATAATATTAACTATATTAATTTTTCTTATAACGGCATTGTTATTAATATTAACATCATCATTTTATTAAGACATGAAATTGATAGGCATAACATTTATCAAAAACTTGCCAAGTTCTAGATTTATTATTAATATCCTATCAATAATTTTTATTTTTAAACAATTTCAAAAATGCTATAATACTTCAGTAGGTAACTTTGAGTGAATTTTATTTGAAATTGGCACACACTTAAATATCACATCTTTTCTTGGCCTTTTTTTTTTTTTTTCAGAACTAGGCTCCCTTTTTTCACAGTTATGTTTTTGTTAGATATCATTACTTTTTGTACACTGTAAAAAAAAATTCGACCAGTTTTCATGTAGAAATCGGAAAAATAGTTGCCCTTATCGTACCAGAAAATTTTTCGACCCAGCTCGGAATAAAATCCGTAAAAAAAAAGGAAATAATCAATAAAACGGTATTTAACGGCTTTTATTCCGATTTTACGGATTTTATTCCGAGCTGTATCGGAAATTTTTCCGGTACGATAAGGGCAACTATTTTTTCGATTCCTACAGGAAAACTGATCGTAATTTTTACAGTGTACAGTCACAATATTCTTAGACACATTACTTAATGGTTTTTGATGTGCTTACAAGGGACTATTTTATTCACCAGGCAATTAATTCAATTTAATTTAAATTTCCTACAAAAAAATCATTGGCATACATTTTCGTATATTGCACTTTAAATTCTGGCCCATAAATTTTGAAAAAAAAAAAATAAATAAATAAAATGCCCTTAAATGCGCGGAGTATAAATTAAATTTCGGTGAGCTCGCCTATGGATAATTAATGGTTTTAAATTGGAATTTCGCCAAATTAGCCAGCTATCGCCAAATTGGCTTCATGTATGACAACTCATTTTTGTTGACAAATTTGCCGATATTTCAATATATTTCGGCTCATTTGGCGTTTTTGTGCTAATCCTGTTGTTATTATTTTTACACAATTATTCTTTACGATGAGGCGGCTTAACCAGAATTGTGAGGGACACACAGAGACTTGGATTTTATATAAATAGATAGCGTTGTATTAAATGTATGTTTTGAAACGAAATGTATTGATTCCAAATTTTTATTGTTTCTGAAACAACTATAATCATATTGATAATATTTACAGAAGTCAAGATTTGAAAAAAAATTCTTTCTTTACTAGCAGCCCTTGGCGACCAGTTTGGACTCCCTTAAAATTTATGTTTGGGAAAGCATGCTAAGCATCGTATCATGTTACTTTTATTTATAATTTAATTTACTTGGACTTCCTTAAATAAAATTAATATAATCCCTTAAGCTAATATTAGTTTTTGTTGCATTAATTGCTATTGGTTTACAATGGAAGTCTATGGGCATTTGGCGCAATATTAGAGATATCGCCAAGTTGGTGACAAACTTGGCGGCATTTGACGACAGAGCAGGATCCCCCCTATGGTAACCCATAATCGATAGAGTACCTATAGCACTGACATTGAGAGCCCGAGACACTGCAAGGTTGTCCACAGCTAGACTGCCTACACCCATGGTAGCCACACATCCATGATCAATATTTATTTGAATCATAGGAATGACTCTCCTTTTGTTTACATTTTTAATTCTGGGATTAGACTAATTTCAACTACGGATGTCCCGAAATATATGCGTATTTCGACATATGTATTCTCTCAAGATGTTTTCATTTTTTCACAATGTTTATGTAAAGGTAAATTGTATGCACCTATATTCAAAAAATTAATTCTCTGAAATTAACGGAGGCACAGATGTCATATTGGCGCGAATTTTTTCTGATGCCAATGTCATATACGCAACGGGCTCTTAACTGGCGCCAAAGTGTTTGCTTGATATGGTTGTTTGTTTATGCTGTTGACGTTTTCGCCAAATTGGCGTCGGAAAAAAATCGCGCCAATATGGGGGCGTATATGACATCTGTGCCTTAACGGAAAATGGCTGATATTCAGGTAATTTTGCTGCATGGTCAGCTCGGATACAACATTTGGCGCTTTTTTGGCAAATATAAATTTCGCCTAATAGACGTAATGTTAAAATAAAAAATGGACATCCCGAAGTATGTAATTAATAAATTTTAACAATTTCTTTTTTTGATTCCTTAGTTTTATAGCGTAAACAAACTTCCCATCAAATTTGAAGTCTGCAGGGGCAGTAGATATATGAGTTCTTTTTGGTGAGTGAGTCAGTCAGTGATAAAATTATGGATTATCAGACATTTTCAAATATCATTATCTCGGAAACTAATTATGTGTTATTTATAAAATTTTGGATTCTAGGTAATGAGGGTGGCCTTACTACGTATTTCGTATAAAGTGTACATAGGTCAGATAGATTTTCGATAGTAGAGTGTTGAAATTTGGTGAAAACAGCTCGAAATGGTTCGCGAAATATAACACACTAGTATCTCAGACGAACTTGGCTGATACACTGCCGTGTGTCTGGATACTGTCGAAAATTTAATTTAATTTAATATATTTTATGATATGATAAATATACAAGCGTAAATACAGAAAGGTATGTTATTTTTTTTTTCTTTTTGAGTCAGGATTTTCATAAAATTTCCTTCAACTTCCTAGTTTTTCTGTCGTTAAAATGTATAGTGCGCATCACACATAAGACATAACTTAAACGGACATAATAAAAAAAATGTGCGTATTATGCATGAATGCAAATTATACCTGAGTAAATACGGAATTTAAACATATTTTAAAAATTTATTTTAAACTTTATTTTGTATGAATCTTAAAGATCGAGTTTCTTTTATAGATCTACACCCGGCTAAAATTTACCCTACATCGAGTTACCTTTCTGGAAGTGTTCACCACGATTATAGAAATATACTAACAAGTATTATTCTGCTACTTAAAATCCCCATAAATAAAGAATCCTAATATTAACAGATAAATTTGTAACTCAGGGCATACCTTAACTTGATCTCTATAATTGAAGAAAATACTACTTTTACACGATGTTTTGCAATTAAATTTTGCGATTTAACCTAAAACAAAAATCTTCATAAAATTTAATGATATTCAAGTAAAGTTAATGCGATTTTATGCGGTTTAAAATTTTTAATTTGTATAATGCTACCAGCTAATGCTTAAAGATAATTTATATGTTTGTAAAATTGCCTAAACATATATTTGGTTAGGGATGTTATTTTTTTAAGCATTGATCACCTTTGGTCAATTGCTATAGAAGGGATATATTCAAAGTAGACTTTTGAAAGGAAAGTGACCCAAATCATCGCTTAAGTACAAGGTAAACACTGAAAATTCTGCTGTCATCTCACCCAGACCATGCTGGTACTCGCAAACATTGGCTCAAACTTCGCATTTTGTACCAAGCATGCTAACCACTAGGTGTAGTTGGCCTTTTTTTAAGACTACGAGCAATCAATGTATGTTTATTAAAATTAAAAAACAAATAATTATATTTTCAAAGATAAATAACGAAAGGGATATTTTATAAAATTCAGCAGATGTGAACGTAGTGACCCCAAAAGGAATAAGAAATTTTTGATCCAGTAAAATATTATCTACCATAAATATAAAAATCAAATGAAACACCTATTCAGAATTTAGTTCGTAAATTTTGTATAGTTCAACTTTAAAAAGCGTTGGGTATTTAGCCACTGCAGTTTTTTAACCTATATTGTTTGATTTTTCACCCATTATAAAAAAAATACCTGCGCTTTTCAAAAGAGAAGCTAAGAAGAAGAGTAAAAATAGATTATCTTTTGTCCAGCTTTTTACACGAACTTGGATATTCTTACAGCGTGAAGCAGGACATCGTCATCTATTGGCTAAAATTGTAACTGCTTTAACATTACTATCTATAAAATTTATTGTTTAACATATAAAGGTTTCCTTTATTTTAGCTTTATAATTTACTAGGTAATCGAACCTGATATTACCAGGTTACAGCAACTTACTGCCATCTGCACAGAAAATAGGATAAAATCATACAGAAATCTTTAATAGCTTACTCAGATTTTAAGAAAGATGGCACCAAAATAACATTTTAAAAAATAATTATGATAAAAACTGTTATTGCACCGTATATTCGACTAAACGCACATTTTGAAAAACAAAAATTTTTAAACCTGTGCCTTATTTAATATATATATATATGGAATGCTTTTTGATTATATAAATCATTACTACTTTTTTGAAATAATGACATTTTTTGCTCATTTTTTTAATTTGGAAAATATATTACACAAGACCGTGCATTGTGCATGGATTCTGAGATACTGTTAGATTTTGTGTAATTTTTTTTAGCGTCATATATTATGTAAAACTACGAGATCTAACGATTTTTTAAATAATTTTGTTTATACGACAAAAACTGAAAACAATAATGCTAATCCCACGTATAATTTAATCAAATATATAATAAAGTACACATACAAAAAATTCTAAAGCTGTATGTCAAAAAGAAAAGAAAAACCCATAGCATGTTTTAAGCATGAAAGAGAAGTAAACGTGAGCATAGAGAAACAGACATTTAAAGTTTTCAATGTGTGCAAAAGAAACTCTTGATCTGAAACCCTATACGGCTTTTTACCCAATCTTGTAGGGTAACTCCGGGAGAGTCGCCGCATACGAGATAGATGCCGCACCCCTTGTATTTCTTGTAATTATCAATAGATGGTCGTCAAACGCACAGTATAGGTGCGCAATGAGATTATTTTAACCAGTGTATAGCGTGAATCCCATTTCGATGTTTACTTGTAGAAGTACAATCCTTAATTTGACGTAAGTGCATGATTTCTTTGTCCAAACTTTTAAACACGTTAGGTTTAAATACTTTTCATACACTAATTACTAAATGCATGCATGATTTCGAAGTCAAAACTAACTGTAGCATTTGTATAGAGTACTGTGTGTATGGCTACGCCATTCCCCTTAGCGATGGAAGGTAACTATGATGGCCGACGTCTGCACCATGCAAAATGGGATACATGATGCACTGCTATTCCGGTATACATGCCGCAGTTTCTTTTGTACGGGATGATTAAGTGTTATTAACTTTTCCTTTTCTTTTTGCACAGACTACCCATGTTAGGCATGTTATCAAGTTTACAAAAACCAAAGGTGAAAATGGGGAAAATAAAAAGTAAGAAGGGCAAGAAAGATGCAAGTCAAGATGATAATATTGAAAAATTGGATTACGCGTAACGCAGACGTTCTTTGCAAGCTACTCCAAAAAAGAGGAAGTGAAATTGGCTTCGTTGCATAATGTGTTTAAATATAGTTACATAAAGACTATACTTTTTCGACACTTTTTCTGTAGACTGTAGTCGAAAAAACAGGTCTCTTAACCCATTCAGGACCATAGGTGCATATAAGTACCTTCATAAAGAGCTTACAAAATTTGTTTCTGGCACTAGTAAAAAAGAAAAGTAATATTTGCTTTGTTTAATTAGAGCATTTTTGCGATTATTTAAGTAAAGGTATTTTCTTTTAAAAAAGTGGTACCAGCCGAATAAAATTTGTGTAAAAGCTACCGGTCCCGAAAGAGTTAACAAATAAATTATGTAAACATAATTTTGCTTTTTTTCTTTCCCTTTCTAATACATTGATGTTACGTTGATGCTGAAATAACAATTAAAATTTAATGTAAAAAAATAAGCCGATAATTTTAATAGGAAAAGTAGGCAACAATTATTAATTTGAATCTACTAATACGTTTCATTGTACTCATTTAGTTTCATTTTATTATTACATCGTTAATTATAGCCCAGATATGATTTTTTTTTTTAGATCTTTTCTTATAATTTCATTCTGTTCTTATTACAAGCGCGGCATAACTACCGCACAAGTGCGGCGTCTCAGCTCGAATGTACGGTTGACGCGCCGCAGTGTTATGCTTTAGAAAAAATTGATAAAAAATATTAATAATTTGTTTTGAATTTTTTGTCGCAGTACACGCGTTGTATATTTAACATTAAATAGCACAACATGATTTTTTTAAATTTTAAGTCCACCATGGGACTTTATATACAAATTCAGAAAAAAAATGTGCGGCATAAATCACGGATTTACCGTATATCACTCACCAACCGCGTTTACAACGAGGTTAGATCTATAATTTGAGCTAATATAAAAAAAAATCGATATTGGGGAACAGTGTCTCCATATTAATTATTTTTAGTTTGGACACTAGAGGGGGGACACTCAAGGGTACTCGCTATCATTCACTTTGTGAAAAAGACATAAATATAAAATTTTCAATTCTTTTTGCTTAAAATGTATTTATAAATCCTTAGTGTATCCAGGTAAAGTGACGTAAATATCCGCGATGAACTCTGGTATAGATAATAAGTAATAAATAGTACTTCTTTGTTATAGTGACTCCCATAATTACGATTACGCCAAGTTGAGGTCCGTTTCGCCAAGGTCGTAGCTATAAGGTCGTGAAGCAAGAACTTAGTGCGCACGCATAATAGAGGTCAAAAAATAAATGTCACTGTATTAAATAATATAATATTTTATGTTAATGTTAATACATTACAAGGTTTCATAAAAAATCATACTAGTATTTTACAACAATTTCTTACTATGTTTAACATGAATGACAACTTTGGAATTTTTTAATTCTTCCCTCAAGTAAACTATTTTATTTAACAGTCTCGTTTTCACCCATATATAGTTGTCTCTTACACCATTTTATGGATGATAATTCCTCTGCTCAACGGTACATAAACCTTAAAGTTGTTACGAACGGTATTCTCGAACCCTTAAACCAATTTCCAACACGAGACGTTTTCTTTTTTACTTTTTTTACATCTTTTTATGTTGCATCTATAACTTCATCATTAGTAATATACGGTTTTATACTATGACGATTTTCCCAGAGTTTTTTTTTTTTTTTTTTTTTTTTTCAGTATAAAACCTCGCTTTTGAAAAAATGAGATTTCATCTATCTCAGTATAAGGTAAACCAAAGATTTATTCTATATTTATAAAAATAAATATAGGCGATTTAAGAAAAAACAATAAAACATGCTATTAAAAAGAAAGCATGAAAAACGTTCTGGAAAAAAAGCAATATAAACAAAAGATCAATATAACGATAGCATAAACACGTACTATTTCTTTATGACCGCAAACCATTTGATGAGATTTTACAACTTATCTTGGTGATATATCTCTGTCACTTGGCGATTGATCCTTGGGGGCTGCTATAACAAAGAAGTACCGAATAAATTACTAACTTTTGATATTCAAGCGTCTTTTGCTTTACACTCTGTACATTCTGTAGTTAAATCATTGAATCTACAGAGTAAAATTGTTGTTATTTTGATTATAAGCAAAACATTGAAAAATTTATGAAACAAAAACATAACTTTTTAAATCTATAATGAAAGAAGACATTTTTATTAAACTTTGCATGCACTTGCCACAGAAATAATTTATATAAACTGATTTAATCAAACGCATCAAATAAAAAAGCTATAACAAATTTAACTTAAGATAACTTTTGCTTTCCTTAAGTTTTTATTTTATTTTATTTTACCTTATTTAATCACAGACAGTTAAAAAATCAGCCGCAAAATTAAATTCTCTAACTTTCAGCGAAAGAATTAACGTGAAATAATTTATCAGAACGGAAAGGAAAGTTGCCCTTACGTGAAACATCATTGCTAATGGAAATTTTAAAAAACAGTGAGTAAATTAAATTTGTTCCTAAATAACAAACAAAGGCGAAAAAACACATTTTGTGTTCCTTTTTATCAAACTATTACAAATTCTTATTTTAATTAAAAATATATAAAGTAAGAGTTTTTATGAAAAACAAAATATGCTTATTAATGCCTTCAAGAGTAATTTTTAAACTTATCAATTTTTAAAGTTATGATTGGAATTAAACATAATTTGTTACTGTTGTGTTAAAAATTATCGTTTCTACTTGCCCCTGTTTTGTTTGTTACAAGTAAAAAATGAAAAAAAAAAAAAAAAAAAAGAAAAGAAATACACACGTTCCTTTATTTAATTAATGTATTTTTTAGCCACCTTATTCAGATAAGAATTTACTTCAAATTATTAATGGAAAAATAATGACTAAAAAAATATTTTGTGTGTCTGTATTTCAAACTATGACAAACGAGTTAATTTTAACTTAAAATGTATAGAATAAGATATTTTATGAAAGAAAGAATACGCTGATTAAAACCTTCCAGAGTGATTTTTAAACATATCACCAATTTTTACGCTGTGATTTTAATTCTACGTAATTTGAAACTTGCTATTGTGTTAATAACTTGAAATTTAACGTTTCTACTTACCGCCTAGTAGTTTATTACAACTAAACATAAAAAAAAATAATTTAACAAGGCATTTTTTAATTATCTTAGTAAGGATTTAATTCAAATTTTAAAAATGTAAACAATAACCAGGCAATGCGTTTTGTTCCCTTCTTATTAAAAAATTACCGATGCTTATTTTAATTGAAAATGCATACAAAAGAGATTTTATGAAACAAACATTATTTTGATTAAACATATAATATTTCGCTTATTTTAAAAACCAGTGTCTCGACAAGGTGTGTGATAGGTGGTCCAGTTTATCAGCATTTCCAAATAGTAATCTTCATCTTATTTAATGTGAAATTTGAAACAGCATATGAAAGCTGAGTTATAATCGTAGCACATGGGTATTTGCAGCATACAGAACGAGTTTAAAACAGAAGATTAATTCTCAAAATCTTTACTTGTTTTATTTCTTTTCACCACAAATTTATTTTAATGCTACGAAGTTTCCAACACATTCAGAATACCGTTTCAAAACTTCGCAGATTTTTCACGTAAAAAATGAGGTCTACATAAATAATTTGAAAAACGCATAACACATTTGGAAACCAAATTTCAATAATTACTATTAATAGTTGAAAAAAATGCGAAAAGTTTTGTGCAGCCCTGTATATTACTTATAGCTTTGTATCTATATTAAGCAGAAGGCTAAACTTAATTCAGTTAAACGCATAGCCACAGTGGAAAATTCCGTTTGAGTATTTTTCGTCTATAAACGGAAATGTACTTGGGAACGTCTGTGGAGCCCTGTACATAATCTATAGAATTTATATGCACCAAGTAATAAGGAAGAAAATAGTTACATTTAAAAACGCGTAGTACCACAAGTGAAAACGCACTCCCAGTAAGTGAGGACTAAGAATGGAAAACGCTGAAAGCCCAAAAGAGGATATTTTTCAAGAAAATAGTTACATTTAAAAACGCGTACCACAACTGAAAACGCGCTTTCAGTAACTGAGGACTAAAAATGGAAAACGCTGAAAGTCCAAAAGAGTATGTTTTTCAAGAAAATAGTTACATTTAAAAACGCGTACCACAACTGAAAACGCACTTCCAGTAATTGAGGACTAAAATGGAAAACGCTGAAAGTCTAAAAGAGGATATTTTTCAAGAAAATAGTTACATTTAAAAACGCGTATCACAACTGAAAACGCGCTTTCAGTAATTGAGGACTAAAAATGGAAAACGCTGAAAGTCCAAAACAGGATATTTTTCAAGAAAATAGTTACATTTAAAAACGCGTACCACAACTGAAAACGCACTTCCAGTAATTGAGGACTAAAAATGGAAAACGCTGAAAGTCCAAAAGAGGATATATTTCAAGAAAATAGTTACATTTAAAAACGCGTACCACAACTGAAAACGCACTTCCAGTAATTGAGGACTAAAAATGGAAAACGTTGAAAGTCCAAAAGAGGATATTTTTCAAGACAGCGAAAAAAAGGAAAATCTTCAACTTCTGGTTCTTCAGCGTTTTCCACTTCACTCCTTTTGGGCTCTTAGTTCAATACTGTAAAATGTATGTAGTTTCGTTTAGTGTTTAAATACCTAATATCATCATTTGTAAACGTTTCTTTTATTTATTTATTAACCATTTGGAAAAATGTTTATTGTCCTCGGTCAGGGTAGGAAATCAAAAACATATCTGAAGCGTTTTATTAGTTGAATCCCGCATTTTATTCGTTTTCTGATTGGTCTATACAGTAATCTGTGTTTTCCCTTTACTTTTAACAGAGTTTCAACTTCTTCTGTTGCCACTATGACAAAAAAGTAATGAAAACTACAAAAAAAAATTATAACTCAGAAACAAATTGAGATACAGCTTTCAAAAAAATTGCAATTAAAAATGCATATTTTTCTCTATACGACGATACAAAAAGTAATATTGTGGGATGATTAGAAGTTTTAAAATGACATTTCATTTAAAATTAGTCCAGGAATATTAATGTTTAATCCATGGCGTACGTAATGTATGATCAGCTCCGTAGAAGTTTAAAATTTCACAGTACCGAAAATTGTAAAACTGAAATTTCTTTTAAAATTTTTTCATGATGGGTCCAGGAATGTTAATGTTTAATCCATGGCGTACATAATGTATAATCAACTCCGCGCGATTTTTTTATGTCTCAAGTTTTAGTCTTTGAAAAAATCATTTTCCAAAGGGTCGTTGTAATTTGTTAAATTGCTTTTTTAACCATTTGGAAAAATGGTTATTGTCCTCGGTAAGGGTAGGAAATCAAAAGCATATCTGAAGCGTTTCATTAGTTGCATCCGCATTTTATTCGTTTTCTGATTGGTCTGTACAGTAATCTGTATTTATCCTTTACTTTCAACAGGGATAGATACTTCTGTTGCCACTATGACAAAAAAGTAATAAAAACTACAAAAACAATTAATAACTCAGAAACAAATTGAGATACAGCTTTCAAACAAATTGCATTTAAAAGTACATTTTTTTTTCTATACAACGGTGTAAAAAGTAATATTGTGGGATGTTTAGAAGTTTAAGAATGAAATTTCATTTAAAATTGGTACAGGAATATTAATGTTTAATCCATGGCATACGTAATGTATGACCAGCTCCGTAGAAGTTAAAAAACTTACAGTACCGAAAAATGTAATCAATGGCGTACGTAATGTATGAAATTTCATTTAAAATTGGTCCAGGAATATTAATGTTTAGTCCCTGGCATACGTAATGCATGACCAGCTCCGTAGAAGTTTAAAAATTTACAGTACCGAAAATTGTAAAGCTGAAATTTCTTTTAAAAATTTTCATGATGGATCCAGGAATGTTAATGTTTAATTCAGGGCGTAGTTAATGTATGGTCAACTCCGTGCAATTTTTTATGTGTTAAATTTTAGTCTTCGAAAAACTCATTTTCCATATGGTCGTTGTAATTTGTTAAATTTTTTTTTTAAATTTATTTATCTTTTTTTAAATATTTTTCACTTTGCTTAAAAATACCCCAATGATGTAAGCAATTACAACATGGTCAAGTTGTGTAATGGCCACCAGTCGCCATGCATATTATCACTGGCGCATTCAGCGTCTCCACTTCACTCCGTGTGGCAAATTCAACCAGTGACATTTTTCTACCTTTTTTTAACTATTTCTACGAGGTTGGAACTTCAAGTATTCTCCTGTTTGTTAAGCTTCGCATTTAAGACATTTTTTCGTAAAAAAAAGATTTTCGATTGTTTTGGTACTTTCAGCTTTTTCCATTTTTAGTCCTTAATTATTGTTCATAGACAGCACTGTAACCAAATACTTTTGTGCGTCCCTGTAAATAAAAGATAAATTCTATGCACGACCTATTCTACAGTAAGTGTCTTGTAGTTCACCTCAGCGATACATATAAATTTCAATATGTTTAAAATAGTGTAATATTATAAAATATACACCCCAAACAATGTCCTCCTCATAGACCCTAATGTAACAGAATTTTTTGAGTGTCCGTGTAAACGAACCGCAAATGCTGCATACTTCATTTTCAATATCCGACATACGAAAGTAAATCCCAATAACATATATTAATTTCATTATAATCTGACTATATTTACTCGAAAGCACGGACAGATGAACAGACGAACCGAATTCTCAAACACGTTTCAACTATGTTGGAAAGTGTTTAAAAATAATTTTAGATTCAAAAATTTACAAGTTAATTATTGACATTTTCCATGAAAGTTATCTCACAGAATAAAGGAAATTTATTATTTGAATTTTACAACAGCGTGTTAAAGCTGAGTATATTTGGAATATGTTTGGAATATTCCCGAAGAAATTAAAACAAAAACATAGACTTGAAATTTTATTTGTTATATTTATTTTCAACATAAATTTCTTTTAATATTACACTTTTGAAGTTGTTTTGAAATTTCTACATTTTCATTGAATTAACTAATTCTCTGAAAATATTCTTTCGCATGCTTCAGAAAGTTCTATAATCAAACGAAAGAAAAGTAAAAAAAAAAGAAATTCTATTCTAAAAATACTTTGAAACAACGGAAATAAAAGTATTTCCTCCTGTTTTTGAAGTAAATAGTTTTGAAAGTTTTTCCATCAATTCAAATAACACAAAATCAATTACTTTTGGTTAACGTTCAGGAGTTTACGGTCAAGTATCAGACTATGAAAGCGTATGTTCAAAAACATTGTTGTAGACGAAAGAACAGAAAAGTTACGACCTCGAATCAATATATTTTCATAATAAAATTCCATTGCTGCATTGCATGCTTTTATCTGAATATGGTGAAAAATGAAATATGTATTTTTTCTTCAGATATACTTTAAAAGATATGTAAAATGAAAAATTTTCTGAAAACAAATTTTTTTAAAAGGCTGGTCTCAATAAATGATGAATTCAATAAATAAATTGATTTATGTTGTGTTTAAAAAGTATGACAAATTTTATATTTAACTTAAGTTTTAAAGAGACATTTATAGATAAAATAACTTTTTTGTATTTGAATGCATGACAGGACCCTTTGAATATTCAGAGTGTTTAAAAAATATCCCATAAACATTTAAATACTACTCAAACTAGTCCTAAACACAGCCAATTTTGCCAAAGAATGTATGTGCGTCAATACCAGCCTACATTCAATATATCTAAACCAGGGGAAGCCAACTGTGGTACGCTAGACATCACTAAAGTTTTATAGTGATCATTTCCTTATCCAATCATCGAATCTCTGCGAATCAAGAAGTCGCCTATTTCTTTAAAGAATTAGTAGTATGCGGCGTGCCACAGTTGGCCACTCCATATCAAAAATAATGAAATACTTACAATGGTAGTTACTGTTTATTCCAATTGGTATCATATTTTTGCAAAGCAAGGAATTACTTAATGCGTGAATATAGAAATACATGTTCCATTCCATGAATCATTATCTTGTAACATATATGCCCATTTTGAGATGCAGACCCATGATATATAATATAATAATATATGATAATACGATTTAAATGCGTGGTGGACAGAGCAGTTTTCAACAAGTAAAATGCTCTCATAAGCATACTAAGCTCTCTAATTTCTTGACAGAACAGCATAGATTTTGAGAATTTTAAACGTGCTCCCAGTTCTTGAAAATGCCTTTTGAAAATGGCGTTCTTCAGAATGTAGAGAGGTTGTTTACGTAGGGAAAATATTACTGTTTTGGTCGAAGTAATGCTGTGATTTGATGTGAATTCAACGTATAAAATTTAAGTCTTTACCATCAGTGATGACAAAAAAAATAGTAAGTGACTTCCATTGTGACATTCCAGTCAATTTTCTAGATATTGAGATGCCCCAGATTTTCTTTTTCTTTCTTTTCAAGTTATTGATGCGTGTTCATTACACGATGCCACAACCAAGTATTCTAGTGTCTACTATTTTTATTACTTTGTTTAACACTATTTCCAAACAATAATAATCTACCAGGAGTATTCGATAAATCTACCACGAAGATCATTGTTTGGAAAAAGTGATACACAAAATAATAAATAATAGGCGTTTCTGACAACTCGAGCAAAAAATAATTGTGCTGATCACAGAAAACGCCAAAAGAATCAGAGCCTTTTTAAAAGATCGTAAAGCTTATCACCAACACACGCGCCATAACAGCTGGTCATGTAAAGATCCCCTACAAACCATTATGAATTAGAAACAGCAGCTGTTGTGATCTGTTCAGGCATTTCAGCAACGCTATGTCAAACAGGGGACAGAATTTTCGAAAAAGATGACCAAAGAATTAAAATATGCTCGAAATGAGTTGAAGAAGATGATTAGGCATATTTCAAACACAACCGTTGATTACGTAAAACTAGTGTACGTAAGGAGTACATGAATAAATAAAGCATGAGACACTGGGTTAATGTCCACACTGTCAACAGGTGGCCGGCCCCTTTTTATTCAAAACTAGAGAGAGTGGTATGTATGATCAAAGCAAAATGCATAATAGGAATTATGTTTATCAATCGAACGGGTGAAAGTTACAGGTAGCTGCTGCACAGAGTATTTGGACGCCGAGAGTGCCACTAGATCAAATAGTACTTCATAGAGATCTGCACGGGCCGGCCCGTGGCCCGAATAACACCCGGAATAACGAGCCCGGCCCGGACCGGCCCGCGGGCCGGGCTCGGGCCGATTTTCATTCACGGCACTCGGGCCGGGCCGGGCCCGGGCCATACATTTTTTTGAAGGCTCGGGCAGGGCCTAACTTAATTTTTCTGTTCAGAGCCGGTTCTGGTTTCATTCCTAGGGTTCACGGCCCAAAATTTTCAGTCCTAGTTTTGAGCCAGCCCGTATGAAAATCATTGTCTCAGCGTGGCCTGGTCCATTTAAAGGTCAGTTAAATTAAGCCTGGCCCAAAAGTTTTTGCAAAAAATGCATACATTTTTGAATCGCCATTATAAAGAATAGTAGATTTCTACGCATATTAAAACATAACTGAATTAAAATACAGTAAAATGTGTGAAAAGGAAAGTGCCTATGACAGAACCCTGTTTTAAACTGAAAAACGTGTTGATCCATGCAAAATTAATATACTGATAAGTAAAAAAAGTATATATAATACATTTACACTTGCTAAGAAGGGAACTTGTCTATAACGCATTTTTTTTCTTTTCTATGCAATTCCATCTTAGAAGATTTTACTGTATAGCATTTTTCCGATTTTTAACACTTCTATACATGGAATATAGATTAACAATATTAATGATAACTGAAACATTTACATACAAGAAAGAGAGATTCATTAAAAAAATAAATATCGCAGCCTGCTGCACTTGTATAAAAATAAAGATTATAAGCATAAAAAAAAAGTTAGGATAAATATTTTTTGTCAGAACTCCTCGTACGAGACAAATTTTTAACCAATTCGACGTAAAAATCAATGTTTTGTAGAAGTTCACTCGGGCCGGGACGGGCCCGGGCCGAGATTTTAACTTTTTCCCGGGCTGGGCCGAACTTTTAATTTTTTTTTATCGGGCCGGGCCGTGCCAATTTTATTTTTTCTACGGGCCGGGCCCGGGCCGAACTTTTAATTTTTGTATCGGGCCGAGCCGGGCCGATTTTTTTCTCTATGAGTCGGGTCGGGCCCGGGCCTGGAAATGTCGGCCCGTGCAGACCTCTAGTACTTCATCAGGATGATGTACGTTCATATATATTAGCTTATATGTTTCCTGGATAAAGAACACCCTTCAGGACCGTATCATCGCTTTCGTTTCTCAAGCCTTCATAGGTCACTGAATTGCCTTACTATAGCTCTGATCTAAATGCATGTGATTTTTCCCATGAGGTTGTTTGAAGGGCCGAGTCTCTCAAGCAGGCCCTAACACATAGGAAGAAATAAAAATGCCATTACGGACAAAATCTGTGAAATCGAAAATGACGTGTTGAAGAATTTTATAGCCAATTTCTAGTATCATTTCTATATGTTGGATTATGCAGACGGTGGACATTTTAATTTGTATTTATTTCATTGCTTGATTTTCTCAGAAAATGTCAGTGAATTTCGACATATTTTGATGATGCTGTGTCATCATACTTTTAAAAAAAATTTTTGGCCATCTTGTACATGGTGGGAAATGATGACCTATCATAACTCATGATAAAATATTAGCTGGTATTTGCCCTCTAGATTTGTTATTTGCGTATCTTTGTGTTTACGTCCTACATTTAGAAATTGATGAATATTGATAAGAAAAATAATTCTATAAAACTGTTAAAGTACACCGGGCAAGTGTACACAGGAAGAAAATTATTTTAACCCATTAAAGACAAAATTATTTTTTCTTTTTAAAATACAAAAATTGCATTCCGCACCACTTTTTTGGAAAAGAAAAATTTACATTATTTTATAGCAGAATTTCTGTCATTAAACAAAAAGAAAATTTTTGGTATAAATTACTGGTATTCAAACTGCAAAAGTGTTGAAAGTTATGCTGTAGCCATATGGTAACGCTAGTACTTAATGGGTTAAATAAGACATTTTAAATGAATCATTTTAAATCTGACGTAATCTTCAACAAAGTTTTCTTTCCCTTTTTAACATTCACGTGAAAATATTTTTATTCTTAGAAAGCAAACATTATTATTTGTGCTGTCTTTGAATTGGCAACAGCATTAAAAAGGATCATCTGGAAATATGAAATAAATGTCTCGTGTAAATATATTTTGAAATTTAAACTGTTTGTCAATGTTATGATTTGGCCTCTTTAAATATGACGCAATGTCCACCATAGGCTGCTTTTAACACCTATTAATAAATTCATTATTTTTAAGATTTATTTCTTTTTTTAAATTCACGTGTAAATACAATTTTTATGACGAAATTTTCAATTTTTTCCTGCTTTTAACATTTAATCATTTAAATCTAATTTGATTTTTTTTTCTATTTATAATAGTCACGTGTAAATAATTTTTTTTTTAATTTAAAGAAAATATTATTCTTTGAGCTGCTTTTAGAAAAAATGTTTAAACTCCTATGTGATGATGATAGTGATAAATGGAACGATTTTGACCAACTATAACATCAAATACCTTTTAAAATAATTCTTCAATTTAAAAACTGTCTGCTCCAGCGTTTTTATCAAACATTTTGCTATGACACTAACAGTTTGCGTATTTTTGTATGCAGTAGTTTTGTTATTAGCGAAGAAAGACCCCTCCCCGGTCACAAAAAGTTCGTTTACGGCGGCGGTAACAGCGTAAGTTACTTTTTTTTAGAATAGAGAGATAATTTCCAAAGAAAATGACGTGTAAATACGTTTACAAGTACAAAATTTTATCAATTATATACATTCAAACATGCCGATTTTTTATAAAATTACTCGTCCAAAGTCATAAAACAATGTTTAATAAACAGACGATGCGATAAAGTGCTTAAAAAATCATTTAAGCTGTTTGATTTAAGTCTGTGTATTTACCCCTTGCATTTTGTGTACGTTTGTCCTAGCTTTTTTAAAGCAGAGAAAAGTGTACACAAGTAGCTTCACTCTGAACTGTATGTAGTCTAATCCACAATTTTCTCTGGCTTTTAATTAACATTAACAATTTGGATAACCATTAAGGGAAAACTATATCCAAATTCAATTAATGTCAGTAATACATTCAACGAGAAACACTGATTCTAAATTCGTTCTACAAACTTTTCCTTTTTCCTTTTCAAGATGTGTTCCATTGTTTTTAGAGTAGTTAATTATGCAATTTGAACTATCGATTATAATACTAATCAAACAAGTATAGTATAAATGCTTTGGGAAGTCCAGAAATAAAAATCTAGCCAGATTTATTTCTAAATAGTTTTATGAAAGAAGACATGAATTAACTTCGGATTTGAGATCGCATGTTAGTGGGTTAAATGAAAAAAAAAAAAAAAAAAAAAAAAAAACTTTCTAAAAATGTAAACGAGTTCAGAAAAATATAAAGATATAAACACTAAATGACACAGAAAACTATCAATCGTACCATAAAATCATCGAGAGTGTCATCGAAAGAAAAAACAAGTTGGAAATTGCTCGTCACGTGGCAAATGAGGTGCGTTCGTACTATAACTAGTTTTATAATTATTTTTTTCACCCCATATTGTACTGAATGTATAATTTTTTGCACTTCATAAAGTGCATAGTCTGATACATCATTAAAATGCACTTCCAATAATTTTTTCCCATTCCCGTAATGTAACGGAACACTTTTGACTGTCCCTGTAATTAAACTATACATCCGATTTTCCTAAAATTTGAAATAGCTTAACAAAATTTTGCAACAACTATATCTTTAAAATTTCAGACCATTCGGAAGGCTGTAATATCATTAAAATGCACTTGCAATAATTTTTCCCATTGGCCGTAATGTAAAGAAAAACTTTTGACTGTCCCTGTAATTAAACTATACATCAGATTTTCCTAAAATTTGAAATGGCTCGACAAAATTTTACAACAATTATATCTTTAAAATTTCAGATCATTCGGAAGGCTCTAATATCATTAAAATGCACTTGCAATAATTTTTCCCATTGGCCGTAATGTAAAGAAAAACTTTTGACTGTCCCTGTAATTAAACTATACATCCGATTTTCCTAAAATTTGAAATGGCTCGACAAAATTTTGCAACAATTATACCTTTAAAATTTCAGATCATTCGGAAGGCTGTAATATCATTAAAATGAACTTGCAATAATTTTTCCCATTGGCCGTAATGTAAAGAAAAACTTTTGACTGTCCCTGTAATTAAACTATACATCCGATTTTCATAAAATTTGAAATGGCTCGACAAAATTTTGAAACAATCATATATTTGAAATTTCAGACCATTCGGTTGGGTAGTTTTTGCTCTGTTACATGCGGACAGACGGACAGACGGACAGATGGACAGACGGACATACGGACGGACTGAACGACGACTATAGGTGCTACGTATTTATATAATTACGAACGCACCTAAAAAGACTCTCGCAATTTGGGCATTTCAATCGTTCGTTCTTTCCTCAAATGAAATATTTTGTCGCTATTTGGTGCAATGACGATCGACAGCGAGAATAATCTCTGTGTCTGCGTATGTTAAATCGATGAATTGTAAAGGCTTACTTACTTCAATGGAAAAACAATTCCCTAGAAAACTCTTTTCAGAACATATTACCTATCTGTCCAACTCAGCTATGGAGTAACCACTGACCAATCACAGAGAGGTGCCCATCGAGATACTTTGCAGTAGAACAATTTTGCTTGCCAATTGTAAAGATTTTCTAACCATAACGTGTCTTGCCAATTGTAAAGGTTTTCTAACCATAATGTTGCTTGCCAATTGTAAAGATTTTCTAACCAAATTTTCTTTCTGTTAAAGTATATTTTTTGTATTAATAATAACCCTTACCCCAGGCATGGTGTAAACCGTAACCCAGCGTGTACACTTTTCCCCGTGTTTCTTAAATAAAAATACAATATTTGTATCACAATGTTATTCTTAAAACGATTTTATTACGTTCTTGGACTAATTATTAAATTTTATACAAATTCAACCGCAATCAAAACGTTTAATTTAAACCTAACGTTCATAAACCTGTCTAAATCATTTAAATATTCACTTATGCAATTTACAAACACATAGATTGAGCCTTGTCCAATTCAAAGTCAGGTAAAAATCAAAATATACGATTGCATACATTGCCATGTTCTTCTGTTCTAGAAGATGGTAAGCTCTGTTTCTTGAGTGACAATTAAAATATGACAATGTCTATACAGAACGCACAAAATAAAGAAATATTTGTAAATATTTATAGTTGTAACAAGACTCATGAAAAGTATTATTTTCATTCAATCAACATTATAAAAAATTCTGCTAAAAACATGCAGCAAACTGTCCGGTCATTCGACCGTCTTTAAATATAACGGCTCTTGACCACATTCTAAAGCGTATCCGACCATAGTATTGACCATAATAGGGTTAGAATAGAGTTAAATTACTGTTATTTAACCGTCTTCTATATGAACGTTCGAATGACTGGACAGTTTGATGAAAATTTTGTGCGTGATCAGATCCCTATCCATTATTCTTAAGTTTTGCGTTTCTCATTAAAACTAATTTGTCCTTTTTTACGATTTTTTCCTTTATTACTCCATCAAAATTTTAATTACATCATATTTCAGTCAAACATTAAAATCTGCTATTAGAACAAGTTTATCTCTGAAATAAAAAAAAATAAGTTTCGTTGTTTATGTACAGATTTATCATTGTAAGTAATCCATGTATTAAATTGGCTTCATTCTAAGACAAAGAAAATTATGTCACCGAATATTGGGATGTATATTATTCGTTCAATTTCAAAAGAAAACAAAAATCTAAAAGTTAAGCCGATTTTTGAAACTGTTCGAATTGTATGAAATAAATATCGATATTATCATCCAATTTCAGTCTCTAAATATAGTATTTGAGTATACTATAGCACTCATACAACAAAAATGCTTACAATGCAATGTCATAATGCTCGATCGAGAAATAATACTTTCCATTGAATGTGATAATTCATCATCTTAAGATTTCGTTTATTATCTTTAAGAGTCGAAATTGAAAACGCTTCCATGAATTTTATTCGTATATTTAAAGAGCAGAGTTTTAATACTTGATAAGTGCATGCTAACACGTATTTTAACACGCATAAAAAAAGTTTTTGCAAAAACATACTTTATTTCAAATTTTCCAAATAAAAATCGTCCCTTATTTTAAAGCAAAAATTCTACGATTAAATAAGGAAAAGATTATTATTCGGAACTAGTGGCAACAAAAACCGTAAAAGTTGTCAGCTGTACGTCTTGACTTTTAAAACAGCCTAATAAAACAAGTAAAGTTAAATTTAAAAAATCAAAAAACCCGACTGCGTAAAAAGCGAATTAATTAATTATTTCTCATCAATGTGCAGCTATTTTTTATATTACTTATCTATTTTTTTTTATTTACTTGCGTTGATGAGTTTTAAGTTGTGTTTAATTGTTAGTTACTATCTATAAACACTATTTTGATGAGGCCTATAGATGTCTATGATAGTTAGAGTTGCAGTAAAGCTAGAGATCCTACCTACACAGCTTCCAGGCTGTGTAATATTTAAACGGAGCTTCTGAGTGTAAAATAGTCAAGAAACATCGTCTTCATTTTGAAAGACCTATCCAATGATATGCCACTCAATAGGGTGCTTATAAATTTTTTTCGTCTCTACTACCATTTTGTATTTTACGGCCGCAATTTTGAATTTTTAAAAACAAAACCTAGCCTATAACCATCGGACGGTAAATACGAATCGATAGAGACCTCATTCATTAAAATCCATCCAGTTTCGAGGGTATAAAGAAATCCACATATCCAGATACGCATGAAACACATAACCCTTTTTGGCAGTCGGGTAATTAAATTTCTCACTCACAACTTCCGAATTTACCCGCACACATAATAAAGTCATCAGTAAACGTCAGTGAAATTACAGTTAATCATTGTACTAAAAATGATTTTTTTCCCAAGTTTGATAATGCTATTTTTTGCAGTCTTTTGAAAGAAAACATAATTAAGAAGCCGACTCCACCCACGTATAAATTTATACAATATAATGCTGAAGAAACTTAACCGGAAATGTGTTAATACATCCAAGATATTTACGTTGCAGAGTCACAGAACTTTAACAGTGGTCGTTGCAGTGTCGATCGTTGCAGTAATCGATTGGTAATTACCAATCGATTTCTGTTGGTTAACAGTTCGCACGCTAAGCCAGAGTCCTGGGTTCGACTCCAAATCTGAACTTTTTCATTAAATAAAAAAAAAAAAATTAACTCACAGGATGAAAAATCCATATTTTATGAAATATTTTGAAAATAAAATATAATTAAAGCATTTTACACATAGTCGTCTGTAAACACGGCATATAGTCTACATATGGTACCCACGTTACCAAGGCTGATATGAAAAAAAAAAAAAAAAGATTAAGTAAAATAATGAACTACATGAGGATAAATCTTTTGAAATTTTTTCGCACGTGGAATCAAATTTCTTTTTTTCTGACATGTAATATAATAACTTAAAATGCGAAAATATATTTAATGCATCGGCGCAATTTCATTTCTTATATTGATAATTTTCATCATTTTTATCTGTATATCGATCAGGAGAAATCTTTTTTACTATTACCCTGTCAAGGAAATCGTTGAATTAAATTCAGAACGAAACGTCCAAACAATCTGAATATATTTCGACAGTCTTCGATAACTCATTTCAAAGAAAACTTCGCACGTAATATGTTAAAAATAATTTGAAGCGTAACTTAAATAAATTCCGAAAGATGTATGATCAGAAGCCAACTCCACTCGCGTAAAAATTTGCATAATGACGAAGAAGCTTAGGCGGAACAATGTAAATGCATCGAAGAGATTTACGTTGCATCGTCACGGGCGTTGGAATTTTAACAGTAATCGATTGGTAGTAGAATGTAAGTCCTTAATATGAAAAGACTTGATCGAGTTGATTGCTTTAAAAATGAAAGTACATACAGCTCAAATTCACGAGGTACGACTATTTTAACCTGTAAAATTACGATGCTTTAAAACAGATACGATCCTATTTAAATTTCAATTTAACAGCATTAATTTATACTCTCTATCTTAATCGGTAGAAGATTACATTTAAAAAAGGAACTGAAACGTGAGCGTATAAAAAATGCATTTCTAAGCTTACTTAAATGTGCACTTTTAATAATACAGCCTGAATTAATGAGTTTCAGACTGAATATAAATTAGCTACACTTTTATCTTGATATAAAATTTTCAGATGTAAGAAAAATATTCTTCAAAAGACATGTATATTAAAAATTGCATTTTATCTTAATGTGATAGAGATTGAGTTCTAAGTACTTTACTTTATGCGTTTACATTTTGCTAATGCAAATGTAAAGAATTCAATATAGTTTTTAAATAAGGAAAGTTTATTTAAATAATTCATTAATAAAATCTGTGATAGCTTTATTCGATGTCTGAATTTTAGAGTGATATATATATATGTATGTGTGTGTGTGTGTGTGTGTGTATTAAAATGAACAAAGTTAAACTGAACAGCTAAAACCACGCTACCAAGCTAGAATTGCCTTTTACTTGATAAAGAGAGTACCATTAAAAATGGCAGAATAAGGTTGTAAGACTAAACTAAAAATAACATACTTAATAACATGCGCATTTTGCTCAACTGTAGCTCACATGTTAAAATAGTCTTAACTATGTTTTCCATCCTGATATGCTGTAGTTTTGACTCCTAGAATGTATTCAGGTATTGTGCTCTAATAATTTCTAATATCCTGTATGATGTGTATCTTTATTTAGATCTCTTACATTTTTATTATCCTTTTTCTGTAATGTTTGCTTTATAAGGAGCTAAATTTTGTCATTTTAGGCTTAATTCCGACAAAATTGGATGAAATAACGCATCTTCCATGAATGAACTCACAAGCTCCTCTGACGATTCTGTGGGTCATTCATAGTTTCTTATTTTACATACTGGTTTCCTATGTTCATTTCTAAATCGTTAGAACTTTACCAATTTCTTCATATATTTGTGATTTCAAATTACTATATATATATATGTATATATGTATATATATATATGTGTGTGTGTGTGTATGTATGTATGTTTCAGTTAAAAGAAATAAAATGGGGGTTTTTTTTTGGGGGGGGGGAAGCGGGGTTGT
Organism: Maratus speciosus; assembly: GCA_963932465.1. Lineage (NCBI taxonomy): Eukaryota > Metazoa > Arthropoda > Arachnida > Araneae > Salticidae > Maratus > Maratus speciosus. The sequence continues at coordinate 539,178,847 of OZ010796.1, forward strand.
AGAAAAACAAGCTTAAAACGTGTTGCGTAATATGTTTAGCCTTTTGTTAATTGATGTATTAAAAAATGTCCAACTTTAAGAAAATTTAGAAGTATCTTTCAATATGGTGTTAAAAATCGCATTCAGAAATAGGCGCAAAAAGACAAAAATTAAACTTTCAACAAGGGAGTCACCAAACATGGTGCAATAGAACTATGAATAAAGTGGAACTGACATATCCTCAAAATGCTGAAGCTTCAACTGTAACCGGCTTCGCAATGGCTCATCACCGCCGGCGCAAACGTCCACCCGTAAATTTGAATAGAAATTTTCTTTTTATTAAAACGCCTTATTAATGCAGAATTTGAGTCATAATTATGACCAAAAAGAGATATTTATTTGTATTGGTGGAAGTTTGCTTCGGAGGTAGTCAGGCCCTGCGTTTTTGCCATATTGTGACAACCTAAACAAACGCTTGTCAGTGTCAGTGAAAGGTATTCTAATACCCGGGCCAACATCCACCAGTAAAAACAAATAGAAATTCTTACCATACTTGTGAGTGAAATTTTGCATAAATAAGCCTCTAATTTAAGGCGACATTTTCTATTAAAAATGTACTGGTGGAAATTTGCTTCGGCGAGAATCAGAAACAGTTTATCCGATGTAAAATTTCAGGCACCATCTTGTGACAACCTCCTCCGTTACTTCACTCGCAACAGGTAGACTCTACACTAGGGATGCACCGAATGGTGATTTTGGTCGAAAACCGAATACCGAATATTCGACCCACAGGTGAACCAAATACGGAATATTCGGCTAGCCGAATAGTAACTGTTAGGCCGGATACCGAATATTCGGCCGAATACTTTTCATATTTCAAAGTTTAAGGTATTAAAATGTTACTTTTAAAACAATTTTACATAATGTTGAATAAAAGAAACTTGCATTTTGATAAACAAGAGCTTTTTATAAGTAAATTTTATATTGAAAAAAATCTACTTTGAATTATTTAAGAAGGATAATTATAAGACTTTTGTAATTAATAAAATTTTTAATTTCATGGTTTCTTCTACGAATTAAAACAAACATTTCAAAATCAAAGAGAAATAGTGAAAAAATTGGAAGTAAAACTTTACAGGGTCATATACTGTTTACTTGTCAGAAAGAGACTAAAGTAAAAATAAATAAATAATACAGTCTACCCTAATAATGGCAGCTCAGTAAGAATAACTTTACTACTCTCTTAGATTTAGCAGGGAAGTTTTAAAATGCAACCTAAGGTCAGTGTCTGGAGTGGGCGATCATTTTCAGAGATTGCAAACATTCAGGTTGTTCCTAAAATCTTGCAACAAACTTTCAACTGGGATAATATTGTCAAGACAAACATTTTTCTAACAAGAAACAATATCTCAATCCATTTATTCCATCAAAATTACAATACATTCAATGAAATATACTGGGTGCGAAACAAGCTGAAACTGAATTTTTATTTACAACTTTATCAAAAATGAAGATATTTTAACTAGATTTATTGCATATTAATATTGTTTGTATTAAATGTGATGACATCACTGAAATGACTGAAATTTGGTCAGCTACACAGTATAAATAAAATCAACCGGATTCTGAATAAAGGAATGCCTAGCTCACAGTTTTTTAGCTATGAATGTTGACATTTTCCGGTACTTATCATCATGTTATGATGAGAAGTGCTGGTATCAGTTAACAATATAGTTATGATATCTTCATGATTGTTAAAGTAACAAACGAAAATCCAAGTTTAATCTCCAGTGAGATGAGATACAATGTATTTATGATTGAATAAGGAGATTGCGATTATTGTTTCCTGAACAAAAATTGTACCTATTATCATCTTGATACCTATTATCAACCCTCAAAATTTTGCTAATTTTTTAGAAACTCTTAGTCTGTGAAAAAGCAAGAAACAGACTATTTACTATACAAAATTTTGGAACTTGCATTTATACATCATTAATTCCTACTAAATTCCTAATTAATCACCCACATTATTCATCATTTTAATCCTCCTTATGGTTAATTTTCTTAAGTTATAATTTACAAACAGCAAATAAATAATCTAAAAACATTCTATCTTATTTAAATATGACTTTGTTTCTAATTATTTTAAATACATTTACAAGTTCACAGTTAAAAGTAGAAATTGTGAAACGTTTTTAAAAATGTTTTTTAAATTGTTTTTTTAAGTATTAGGCATAAAGAATATTCGGATTAACCGAATAGTTTGATATTCAGCCTAACCGAATGTTTGGTAACATGGCCTAATAGGCCAAATACCGAATAGATACATCCCTACTCTACACTATATGTCTTTTCCTCTTTATTCATAACTCCATTCATGGTGCAGACCAATTTTGAGGATTTTAAAGTGTATTGTAATTGCAAAGTTCATACTCCTAATTATTCAGGTGAAAGGTTTTCTTTAAATATTTAATAATATTTAATATTGTTATTATACAATATTGAATAAACATAAATATTAGTCTTTTAAATATTTATAGTTCTGTATACATTTCAAATAACTGTTACTTTGCTTTTCTCAACGCGTTCTTTTTGCGTACTACTGCTATTTCTGAAGCACCGTAAACTTGGGTTACTTCGACCCACAAAAAGAAAAGGAGTTTTAATTAGTCCTGATTCTACTGTCCTGCGAGTATTGACATAATTCAACAATACCCTCAACACAGCACTGATTTAAAATCATTTTTTAAAGTTATGGGTTAACCCCAAGTTATTATTTCCCTCCATATAGAAATATATCTTTCAAAAAGATGTTCTTTTTAAATTATCCAAAAAAATTCTTTAGTTATGAAACTAAGTATTATGTTTTTTATACTTGTGACATGATACAGAAAACACATGTAATCGCAGCAACTGTTTTACACGTTTTTGTATGAAATAAAGCATATTTTAACCCTTTCAGGGGCGCCGTTTGCAGACTGCAAAAGGTTAATTTTAACGTCCAAACTGCCAAATGGCACCAGTACTCTTTTTTGTACAGTTTCGATCTCGTCATATACTTGAAGAAAACTTTTGATTATTTTCAAATAAACTTCTTCGTAAATTGTGGTGTGAATTAATTATTTGAGCATTTTTGGAGCAGCCTTGCCCCTGAAAGGGTTAAATGAAAAATTTTCAGAAATGGAACTTATTTTACAATTTGAGAGACATTATTTTTTTTCTCCCAAATTGATATTTACGTAACTTATTGAAGCTAAACAATAATTTGAAAATACCTGAACACATATTTGCGTACGGGAGTATGTGTGACCGTCCGTCCGTTCTGACGCACCTTACAAAATATAGAATCAAGTTTTTTCAGCCATTAAAATGCTTAAAAAATCGTTGGTAAGTTTTAAAATATATTCCAACATTATTTTTTTTACATTTTTATATGTTTAACACCCTAATTTCGATTCCCTATATGTTGAAGATGATTATGGCTTTTTCAACCCATCATCAGACGGGCGTTTTCTTAGTCCATCTATATTACCTTTATAATAAAGAAATCCCATAATAGCTTCAAAAACTCTATTGCATGTGCTAAATATGAAAATATCTTTTCATAGTATTTTTTATTTTCCCCTTCAAGCATTATAATCCTGTTTCCCTAAATATGATTTTGCCTCGTCATCACAATGAAATGGAGTTTACTTAGTTCATAAGCATTCGCTTAAAGTATAGAAATTCCAACCCTCCTATATTTATTAAGCGCTAATAAATTTCCACATCTAGAAGTGAGAACGTTTTTGCATAACTCCCCTCTGCAAGAACTCTGTGATATAGTCTAAGACTCACATAATCTTATATGAGAAAATAAGAAAAAAACATTGTCAGAAATATACATAAGTATATTTTTAGTTTTTTTAATTAGTATATTTTTAGTTTCTTTAAGTTGACTTCGAAATACTGAATTTCAAACATTTAAGCATTTATTGATTTCTAATATATTTTTTTTATAGCAATGAGACTCTAACTGCATACTTCCACGTTCAAGAATTTTCTAATATAGTCTAAAATATACAGTTATGTATAATAGGTAAAAAGCTTTAAAAAAGTACTAAATTATATATAGAATAGCGCAAAGTGTATAACGCTTCCGGGATTGAACTCATCCGTTTCCGAATAATCTTTCGTTAAAATCCGCCAAACGCGGCCATGTTAGGCTTAAGCATTCCGATGCCGTATTTGCCGAATGCCTTATTTAATCTGTCTATCTATTCGTTGTGTAACATATGTTCTTCTTCAATTTTTCTAAGAGCTTAAAAAAGTATACAATTATAACGCTTTAAGATCTAATTTAAAAATAACCAGCTTTGGTTTGGTTTTATTGAACACATACATCAGACTTGTGTGCTTGACCCCAAGGCCCACTTATAAGCCATCGTCGATATACGGGGACGAGATTGCACAATGAAATTTACAATACAGAGAATTTTTACATCTGGGAGCTCCACGAAGAGTGTGCAACGGAGCCAGCGGGAGTCGAACCCGCAAGCCTCCTACGCTCTCAAGCGATTAGCAGCGTGGTGTCTTATCCACTCGACCACGGAGGCCCCAAATAACCAGCTATCTACAACAGGCTTCCGATGTATACAAGCGATTACCGTTGCCATTCATAAGCACAAATTACAAATCCAAAAACAAATGAATGACTCTTTCAGCTATTCATTAAATGCTCTTAAAATATTTTGCAAAAGCATATTAATATTTTGAAATACGTTTTTCACTTTTGTTTACATTCATTCATTACATCGCGGTTTGAATTCAGTATACACTGTTAAAAATATCGCGAAAAATTACCTCTGTTTTTCAAGGCTATCTATTCCCAGACCAATGAGAACGCTTCATAGTCTTCAGTGAATATAGCTGTATTCTGTGTTTGTTGGTGCCATCTATCGGTAGTTAAAATGAAAAAAGAAAATTTCTTCTGAACAACTTCCTTGAATTCTGAAGTCATTGGGAAAAAATGAATTATAGGAATATATAATGCCGTGTACTACACACACACACACACACACACACACATATATATATATATATATATATATATATATATATATATATATATATATCAATGCAAATAAAATATTGTATTTTGTAGGGAAGACAAATTTGTAATTTTATAAAAGAATTTGAGAAAAATAATCTGTTAATGTAATTTACTTATGTGATAAAAGATTTATTACAGGTTTCTTTATGCATGTTTTAAAAAAATGAGGATTTAATCTGAGATAAACTTTTAAAAATTTAAGTTATGTAAATATTATTCTGGCGCCAGCTATCAACAATTAATAAAAACAAATAAACTTTCTGTTGAAATTGTGTATTATTCTGCACGTTATTCTTTGAAGTGGTATCACGAGTGAATGTTTACTGTTTAGATTTGATTTTTCAATCTTAAAACGTGTGTTCTTTTTTACTGTCAGCTAACAAATTTATTTGGAATTGCACTCTTACATTTTTTTTAAAAAAGAAATTGAAGCTTATTGATTTTTTTTAATCCAATGAACGAAGACGAAAGTTAATTGACACTACCTTTTAAAATAGAATTATTAGTACTAATTTGCATGTTTTTGTGAAATAATTCTTCAAATTTTGTGAGTGAAGTTCATTTGCATATTCTATATCATTATTTTACCAATTTAGTTAATAATTTTCTTGCAAATTAAGTTTCAAAGAAAACTGGACTGTTTTTACAACTATTTTACCCCATCTGACCCTATTAGTCAGATAAGATAAAATTTATTCTGTCATAATTCTTTTTAGAATTCAATGCTATATCATTCTTTTGAAAATGCAAACATGCCATTCTGACTTCTTCTAGTTGTAAATATCTAAATAACTAAATTTTTTATATTATTGTGTCCTTTTGTTTTCTTTTAAGCACCATTATTTTGTTTACTAGTTTACTGAACGTGATTGTGACTTTTTCATCCAAACCTGACACGGAGTTTTAATTACGTTCATTTCAAAATAAATAAATTCCAACATTTATGCATTTATTCAAGGCTAATAAAATTCCACTTCTACAGAACTAACTAGGGAAGTACAAGAATTATTAAGCGCCGATTTTGACGACAGTAGCATCGTTGAAAAGATTTCGTCGTGGGGAGTCTAAGAATCAAAGGAACTACCCGTCGCAAATCAGCCGTTTTCGAGATATCTAACAATTTATGTTACGCAATTTGTTTATTTATTATAATGTATTCATGCTATAACATTTGTTATGTCGTTAAATTTATATTTTTTGCTGTTAAATGGCTTCCTGCACACTTCTATATAGAAGACCACAACCACCAGTGAATACTACAAATGTCCAGCCTCAACAAACACAGACAACACTCGAAAAAATACAATACATTTACAAGGCTACCATTCGGACTTATTTTTCAGTTCATCTGGCACCACTTTCTCAAATAAAAATCTTTCACATGTAGTTTGACAACATGTGCAAGAGAAATGTACTACAAAATTTATATTTTCAAAAATAGTGGTACGAATAGAATATAAAAATAGTCGTCCGTGGCAGCCCTGCATTTACAGCCATTAACTACTTTAAATTTTTCCCAAATGTTTTTTTTTTCATATTTAGGGTCATGTGGGGTTATTATGACCATAAGGTAATTGTGACCGCCGTTATATTAGTGAAAACTGTGTATGGTAAAATTTTGTTTCAAGCTTAGATATTAACCTCATAATGTATATTTCATCTTAGATATTCTTTATCACTAGTCTGAAGCCTTTTTGAGATCCGAATAGCAATTTGAAACTAAGTCTATAAAATGTTTGATAAACGGATTTGTCACTTTGGAGTTCAAAGTGGGCTTAATTACCCCAAACAAATTTGTATTGGCAAGTATAAAGAGAAAATATAGTGGTCATAATTTCCCCACTAGTGGGCTTAACCCTTAACAGGAAACGTACGTCTGTAAGATGTTTGCGTCTACATATCTGCCCTTAATCTTTTCTCTCTCGGACATTCCAAACTTATTTTTATGCTGTTATATTAAAAAATTGGTCCTTTTAATGCATTACTATTAAAGATTAAATGTTTAATTTCACTATTTGGTAAAATATTAAGTGTTTTGTTTGTGCACGGGATTTTCACATTTCCGGTTAAGGGTTAATTACCCCAAACTCGTGTGATTGTGAGTTTTTGGTAGGATAATTATAACTATCCTTTTAACTTAAAAAACAGCTATGAGAATTAAAACTTTTAAAAGGTGTTCTTAAAGGATCAAAGTTACTTCCTATGTCCTAAAAACACCACTTTTTCAAAAAGAAATAAGCAAAAAAAAAAAAAAAAAAAAAAAATGTTGAAAATGTAAAAAGTGGTCATAATTACCCCTTTTCTAAATATGAGTAATATAATTAAGTTAACAGGAAGCCATTTAACAGCAAAAATTAAAAATTTAACGATACGACAAATTTAACAGCATGAATACATTGTAATAAATAACAAAATTCTGACATAAATTGTTGGATATCTCAAAAACGGCTTATTTGCGACGGGCAGTTTTATTGAGTTTTTTACTCCCCACGACGAGATCTTCAAACGATACCACATTATTTTACATGAATTATTTAGCATACAATTTTTTAATATACACAATCGAGTTTTTCAGCCATTTATAAATAACTGCTAAAACAAAACTTTTGTTGCTAAGTTTTACAATGCAATGTTACATTATTTTTTATATTTTATCCCTTCATAATTTTAATTTCACATACAATTATTTAACAGAGAATTATTTAACATGCAAAATTGAGTTTTTCAGTCATTTATAAATAACTGCTAAAACAAAACTTTTGTTGCTAAGTTTTACACACTGTAAAAAAATTTCGTAAAATTTCAGTAGATGTACCGTAAATTTTACGGTACTTGTACCGTCTTCACTCTTTACGGTATGAGTACCGTATTTCTAAGGTATATTAGGCGTAAAAAAACAGTATATGTGCCATTTCGATTATAGACGGTATTTATACCGTAAAATGGTTGTTTTTCAATAAAAACTCGGTATTTATACCGTAAAATAATTATTTTGCAGTAAGGAAAAAGCTTGTAGCCCGTCCTCGGTGTACGGCAACCCCTGAAGTGATGCTCTTGCTCCTTAATGCGTGTAGACCTGAGGAGAGGGGTGGTGCAGCCGGTATAGTTTCGAGGTCCAAGGAGCTCAAAGGGGCGCAGCTCTTACAATTATATATTATATTTTTTTAGCTTTTAGGCTATCAAAGCCTGAGAGCTAATTTGCCCGCAAGTTCTCTATGTATGTATGTACGTAACGAGACAACTCGATAGAAATATCAGATTTGCTTCAATTTTTTTTCTAGGTTCATTCTGATAAGGCGCTTCTCTGGGTTCTGGAGGGTTCATTAGTTAAGTATAAATGAGGGAACGGGGGCTTATCCCCCCTTAATTCAGATAAATGGGGTTTTCATGCAGAATTATCCGATTTGCTTCAAATTTGCATACTGGTTTAAACTGATAAGGCGCTTCCCTGATTAGATTTGGAGGTTCATCGGTTAAGTATAAAAGGGGAGGAAGGGGTAATAACCCCTCTTAAATGGGTTTTACATGCAGAATAATCAGATTTGCTTCAAATTTGGTATACCGGTTACTCTGATAAGGCACTTCCCTGATTAGATTTGGAGGTTCATGGCTTAAGTTTGAAGGGGAGCAACGGTGGGTGTAATCCCCCCTCCATAATATAGATAAATGGGTTTTTCATGCAGAATTATCCGTTTGAATTCAAATTTTCTTTACCGGTTTATTCTGATAAGGCGCTTCCCTGATTAGATTTGGAAGTTCATTGGTTAAGTATAAAAGGGGAAGAATGGGGGTAATCCCACCCCCCTTTATTTCGATACATGCGTTTTTCATGCAGAATTATCCGATTTTCTTTCAAATTTGGTATACCAGTTTATTCTCATAAGGAGCTTCCATGATTAGATTTGGGAGATTCATTGATTAAGTATAAAAGGGGAGGAACGGTGTGCTCCCCCCCCCCTTAATTTAGAAAAGTGGATTTTTCATGCAGAACTATCCGTTTGAATTCAAATTTGCTATACCGGTTTATTCTGATGAGGCGCTTTTCTGATTAGATTTGGAGGTTCATTGGTTAAGCATAAAAGGGGAGGAACGGAGGGCTAATCCCAACCTCTAAATGGGTTTTTCATGCAGAATTATCCGATTTACTTCCAATTTGCTATACTGGTTTACTCTGATAAGGCACTTCCCTGTAGAGTCCTGCGCGGGTCGGGTTGTACCCGACCCTAACCAGCAAACTCCATTTTAAGTCAAACCGCAACCCGACCCGAGCCCGCAAAAATAATTTTCGGCAACCCGCAACCCGACCCGCACCCGCAGAAATAGTTTCAGGCAACAACCCGACCCGAACCCGCAAACTCCATTTTAATTCAAACCGCAACCCGACTTGAGCCCGCAAAAATAATTTTCGTCAACCCGCAACCCGACCCGAACTCGACGTATATCAATCAGCACCCGACCCGAACCCGGAATGTAAGAAAGGAAGGCAAATATTGTTTTAATACCATTATGAAAAATAACCTACAATTATATCTCTAATAGAGGTCTGCACCCGGTCCAGCCCGCCGGCCGCGGCGGGGTGGCAAAATTTCAAACTGGACAGGCCGCTTTATTAGGACAGTTTTTTTAACGGGCCGGGCGGCAAAAAAATTGAACGGCCCTGCCACGCCCGGCCGATAACTACAATTAAGCCGGTCTACCGGCGCTATATAAATATTTAGACGAAGCCGATAAAATCATAAACGGGCCGTGCCGGGCTAGTGTCGAACTTTTAAGTTTTACACGGGACGAGACGTGGCGGGGCGGGCCGTTCTCGGGCCTGGAAATTCCGGCCCGTGCAGACCTCTAATTCTCTAATACCATTTTTTTTGTTTTACATAGAAGAATGAACAAATCTATATTCTTTAATATTGAACCATAGTATAACCTCTGACCTGACCCGATGCAAGACTCTAAATGGTACAAAACTAAAAATCTAATCTTTAAATATGCTTTCAAATTAGTTGCAGTTTCAAAAGTCCCACTTATAACGATACACCTTGTTTTACACAAGTGGCCATCTGCCTTTAGTTTACCAGCAGTTATTATTTTGAAAAATTTCCCGTCTATAACATAGTGCATCGCGTATGACCACAATTAAATTATTCCCTTGATACATTAGACAGGAAGTACCATTTACCGTTTTGCTGCGTATTGTATTTTTAAAATACGATAAAAATATAATGCAGTTTCTTATTTCGAAGACTCGTGAAAGGATGACTAAAGACAAAACAGACAGGCGCACATTTTGCTTTTGTGAAACTTTGATCTGCGGTTTATATAGGCTTTTAACGGGAAAAGATATTTTCCACATTCTTTTAAAAAAACGGGTCAATCCGAACCCGACTCGCAAGAGTTTAAAAGCCAACCCGAACCCGAAACAATAACAGCCAACCCGACCGAACCCGATACGCACACAAAAAATTAAAGTCAACCCGACCCGACCCGCAACTGGAAAATATAGCGCCAACCCTTCCCGACCCGAACCGCGGGTCTGGTCGGGTTCGGGTAAAAGCGGGTAACACGACCCGATGCAGGACTCTACTTCCCTGATTAAAAATGGAGGTTCATTGTTTAAGTATGAAGGGGAGGAACGGGGGGCTAATTCCCCACCACCCCCCTCTTAACCCTTTCAGGGGCAAGATACTTCAGCTGCTAAAATCTTAAAATGATTGAATGACACCAGGATATAAAGAAAATTTATATGAAATTAAGTTAATTAAAAGCGTTTCTTTGACTATGTGTAAGGGCCTATGTAAAAGAAGAATTTAGTTTTAGAATTCTGGTGCCAATATGGCATTTGGGAATTAAAATTAAGTGGTATATATAATATACCGGCGCCCTTCAAGGGGTTAAATGGGTTTTTCAGGCAGAATTATCTGATTTACTTTCAAATTTGGTATACCAGTTTAGTCTGATAAGGCGCTTCCCTGATTAGATTTGAAGGTTCATTGATTAAGTCCAAAAGGGGAGGAACGGGGTGCTAACCCCCCCCCACCCTTAATTTAGATAAATGGGTTTTTCAGGCAGAATTATCGGATTTTCTTTCAAATTTGGTATACCAGTTTAGTCTGATAAGGCGCTTCCCTGATTAGATTTGGAGGTTCATTGATTAAGTATAAAAGGGGAGGAACCGGGTGCTAACCCTCTCCGCTCCTTAATTTAGATAAATGGGTTTTTAATACAGAATTATCCGATTTTGTTCAAATTTGCATATCCGTTTATTTTGATAAGGCTCTTCCCTGATTAGATTTGGAGGTTCATTGGTTAAGTATAAAGGAGAGGAACGGGAGTTAATCCCCCCTTAATTTAGATAAATGGATTTTTCATGCAGAATTATCCGACTTTATTAAAATTTGGTATACCGATTCTTATATGGCGCTTCCCTGATTATATTTGGAGGTTCATTGATTAAGTCTAAAAGGGGAGGAACGGGTTGCCAACCTCCCCCCCCCCCCTCTTAATTTAGATAAATGGGTTTTTCAGGCAGAATGATCCGATTTTCTTTCAAATTTGGTATACCAATTTAGTCTGATAAGGCGCTTCCCAGATTAGGTTTGGAGGTTCATTGGTTAAGCATAAAAGAGGAGGAACCGGGTGTTAACCCTCCCCGCTCCTTAATTTAGATAAATGGGTTTTTCATGCAGAATTATCCGATTTGCTTCAAATTTGGTATACCGGTATATTCTGATAAGACGCTTCCCTGATTAGATTTGGAGGTTCATTGGTAAAGTATAAAGGGGAGGAACGGGCTAATTCCCAGCGGTTTATTCTGATAAGGCGCTTCCCTGATTATTTAGCGTTTTGCTCAAAAAGAGTGAGTTCTATTTTATGAATAATAGACATAAATAAAAGTATAATATACAAACAGTATGAATAGCCTGAGAGCTCAAAGCTATCAGTTTAACTGGGCACTTTTATTTTTTATTTTTTCTATATTTATTTTCTATGTATACCATAATTTTAAAGAAAGAAAAAAAATGTCTGTAATTTATTTTACTCTTGTAAAACAGTATAAATGTATAATTATTAGCCTTAAGTACTGGAAAATAAATATAATTAAGAGAGACAAACCAAGTGGTCGCCGAAGTCGGCTAGGTATTATTAAAGATTCACAAGCTTTTTATGATTCTCGAGAGAGTGTGTGTGTGTGGGGGGGGGGGGGGGGGGGTATGTGTAGTTGACCCTGGGCCCGTCACGACTCTCGTCATCGTTGAATACATGCTGTCTTTCTAGACGGAACTTCCAGTCTAACATGTTGAATTATGTCAAAGCGATCTTTAATCTTTATTAAAAAATTATGACATTCGTAGAATATTGAAACTCTAAGACTTTAAATTAGTTTAATTAATCAGTTATACAAAGTCATGTAATCGGCATTGTAATATTGTGTACCATTAAATATAAACCTGTGTTGAAAGGATTTGCTCGCCTTTGTGTGCTCTTTGTATTTTATTCAGTTGGATATTCATACCGGAAGTGCGGGACAAAGAGGTACGTAACATTTTAATTATTTTTAAGTGAAAACAATTATTATGCATCTATTTTTCATACATTTTTAACTTGCATTAGTTCTTAATAAAGTTTTTCTTTAATGTTACATATTTGCCTTGTTAATTTATTTTAGGTTTAAAAAGCATTTTTTTTTTTTTTTTTTTTTTTTTTTTTTACGTTTGACAAATAAGAAAATTTTTTTTATCCAGCTAAAAATTACTTGAATTAAAAAATTACTTATAGCTGAACACCACACATCAAATGACAAATAATAAAATTTTGAAAAAGTCTTATATTTACCCCTCTGGGCTCTAACTTGTGTATTTTAAGCATTTTTTTTTTTTTTAAACTGAGCCCCTACTTAAGTTGGAGACTTGAAATTTTGCATACTTATAGCTGAACACTTGCGATCACACGATAATTCATAAAATTTTCAAAAAGTCTTTTATTTACCCCTCTGAGCTCTAACTTGTGTATTTTAAGCAATTTTTCTAACCTCCCCCCTTTCACCCGGAGGCACTTTTCTAACTTTTGCCGACACCCCTTTGACCACTTTTTCATATTATGCACCATAGCCGTACATATTTTAGTTCCACTTTTTACCGCCAGAGGGTGCCTACCTATCTCGGGTGCTATCCCAGACCATAGATTAACATCCAAGATCGGACACTTCCATAGAGCGTAATGGTAATGCGATCGCGATCGTAGCGCCTTTAGTGACAATGGGGAAGAAACTCCCCATCCTTGTAGTATGCTTATTTTTGAGTATCTACCTTATTGTAATCTTTCTTTTTTTAATGTTGCATGTTTACGTTTTCAATAGAATCTTACGCCGATACATGAACATAGAATAGATATTCTATTTTATATATCTAATATCTATTCTATGTTCATGCACGGATATATCCTTTTTTTTTTTTTTTTTTTTAATTTAAATGATGAGTGAACGGTTTAAGTGCAACGAAAAACAAGGTTAAAATTTCGTCTTGAATGCTATATATCAAAAGCAATGGTGGTAATATAAAAATATACAAAATATTGCCTCTACAAGTCCCAGAAAATTTCATAATTATTCCCCTTTGATAGGAAAATTTTTATATCCTATATTTTATTAATCTATGAAGTTTAACGTATTAAACAATCGTTACGATAATCTTTTAAAATTAACGAATTTTCACTTCCTTAGAGATAAAATAAAAATATTGTTTTTAATGTAAATAACGTACAATCAATTCAATAAAATTTATAATATTAACATATAAGGAATAATAATAATTATTACAGATAGGGGAAAATTCTTTTAGACAAATTTTTAGAATTGTATAAATCTAAAAGTTAAAAATAATTAGAGGTACTGACATTACACTCAATAAAATTTTATTCGATGTGGATTGACATACCTGAATTTGATTTTTTACAATTTAATTTTATGAACTTACATATTTGCATTTTTAACAGAATTTCTAGCGTTTTGTTTTATATTATTACTCTAATTATCATTTTGTAAGTTAAAGATGAATGATACAGGTACGATAGCAAGAAAAAAAAAAAAAAAAAAAAAGCAGCTAAATAAATAACACATAAATACATCGTCTGCCTCTCTCGTTGTCTCTGCTGCTTCGTTTTAGGACAGAATAGATGGTCAAAACATAGAGTGTAAACATATTTCTTCAACATAGGTAAATTTCGGAGGCTCGTTAATTCTTCCCCCTTGTCGGTAGTGACGCTAGTACTGTTGCCGTTACAGATTTTGCTGTAAATGTCCCATCTTGTATGTTAATCTATGTCACAGACAACCACAATCATCTTTCGGACGCTCTACAATGATCCTAAAGATCCTGTAGTTGTCATATCCTATAAAACTGTCTTCTGAATGTCCCCAGAAAACTGAAAATCTGACCCTCCGGCTGTATTGTGCCCAAAACGACGGTAAGATATTCCTTGACGGACGTACATGCGCAGTTTGACTCCATGGTTCTTCCTGTACTCGAATGTGCAGCAACCGACCAACCGACTGACGAGAAATCCGTTTATTTTGATTCCAACGACCTTGCAACGGTTGTTTGTTGTAATGAGCTCGTGCCGAATTCGAAGAAAAAAGTGAATACGGATATTATAAGGTAAGAATTTTCTTTCATTTTTATTTGTAATGCTTTCTTTTATAACGATTCCACCAATATATTTGTATAATGTCAGATACCTTTTATATAAAAAATAGGCATAGTCATCGCACGAGTAAGAATGTAATGTGTTATGTTCCTAAAAATTAATTTATATATTCAAAGTAAATACATTTTTACTTTATTAAATATTTTTGTTGAAATGGTTTATTGCGATCTTCATTCAAAATGCACATAACTAGCTCTAATATTTTATTGATTTATAAGTTTTACACGTAAAATTTACGATTATGATGTAGGGTAGATGTGCCAGTAATGGACACCCCTTGATGTTTTTGGTTCATAAAAAAATAACTAATAAATATTTAGCTTTAATTATTTTTTTAATAATCCCCTCTTGCATGTTATATAAAACTGGGTTATTGTTGACACTTTTATTCAAACCAATCAGGAAGCAGAAAATAATGTTTCAAAGTTTCGCTGTTTTTCTCTGAAAATCTTAACGAACAGGCTAAGAGCTGGCTTTGTTTACTTAATTTATATATCATTTATTTTCTTGCAAAATTTTAATGTTTTTGTTTGAGTAGCAATAGAAAGCTTAGAATTTTATATACTAACAGTCATTTACAAAATTTCATTTATTTTTAAGGTTTTAAGAGGGGATGTCCATTACTGGGATGGTTTATTAGTCATTTTCCAGTGATGGACACCCCATGTAGACATTGCTAAAAATGCAATTTCAGTAATGTTTATAGTGCATATAATATTTTGAATTAACTGCAAACGTAAATAATCAAATTTAATTTTTAAATTATGTTTACCAAAATCTAATAACATCAAAACTTTTATAAATGGCTGCTTTTAAGTTATATGATTAATAAAATTTCAGTATTTTATTTATTTATCTTTTTTATCTATATCTTGCATATTTTATAATCTGGCTATCAAACCAGCCAGGAATCCGAAAATATTGTTTAATGGCACAGTCAAAGAGAGGCTCATAGCAGGGTTGCCGGCTTTTAGCCAGGCCAAAAAAAGCTTTTTTTGGTTTTAACCACTTAAAAAAAGCCGGTTTTTATTTTTAAAAGTTGTTTTACAGCTAATTCGTTTTAAACTTGGATCAATTAATTTTTAATTCACTTATAAATATTTTCTACTAAAAAAATTATAAATTTCCATTAAATTTTGTCAAATAAATAACTTTTTATAACTTCTAAAAGAACATTGTGAAGGCAATTATGTTTGGAAAAAAAATTATAAACATTGAAAAGAATATAAGTTATACTCCAAATTGGTGTTTTAAAATTACATATTACATAGCTCCACATATACTACACATTTTAAAGATTATATTTAATTAAACAATGACAAAATGTAGCACATCAAAATGGAAACATTCTTATGTGTCCATATAGAGAGATTAAGTTATAAATGTTAAAAGAGAAATTAGAAAGGATATAATATTTGAGGAGAGTTTGGTACAATAAGTGTATATAAAAAAAGGTCATTTAAACAAAAGAAAAGAATTACAAAGTCTCTAAATAAAATTTTGAAAAGCTTGTTGCTAAGCATATTCATGCATATGTTATTCATAATGTTTAATAGTGAGAAATGGTGTTTTTATTATGACTACGTATAATTTTAAATGTTTACTACAAATAAAATAATGACTTGTCTATTAATAGCTCTGAAAATTAATTAATTGTAATAAAACATGTAACTAAGTAACCATTGTCCTTCTTTAATTTTATAAAGCAGTAAAAATGGGAAAAAAAAGGGGGGGGGTGGGGTTTAAAGGTCAGTGTAAACCAGATGAAGCAGTTGGTGTGGCCCTTTTAAAGTTTAGCTGACATATTTGCAAATCACTAGCAAAACCATCTAAGTTTTATTCCAGTATTAATGTCTCCATTATTGAGAAATGGGTTACTTATTAAACTAAATCAGTTAAATGGCATTAAAACTAATTAAAACCACTTTAAAATGTGTAGTTTATAATTACAATGCTTCATTGTATAAAAGCCAAAAAAGGCCGGTTAAAACCAATAAAAGTCACCGGCGTGGCTTTTTTAAAATTTTAGCCGGCTTTTTTGCAACCTTGGCTCATAGGGCTTAATCCCTCTTCGTTTAAATAAAAACAATTAAGTTACAGAAGCTATTAAGAATCTATTTTCTGTCTTAAATGTTTCCTTATTCACCTCTGACAAAATAATAATGAAAGTTATTGGTAATATTCATGAAACTAGTAAATCTGCAGATCAGTGGCCTCAAACATCAGTTCAACAATTTTATTTTATTTTGAAAGTATTTTATTTAGTATTTAAAATGTTCAACTCACGATATCATTTCTTTCATATTTGTAATATTAATTATTATAAATGATATATCAAGTAGTCTCTGGAAGATTAATTGTTAAAAATAGTGAGACAAAACTAAACACTAATATTCCAAAACTTTTTTTTTTTTAAATTACTTTTAAATCCCCCCACTGTTTCAATAATTTGATAGCTGTAATTGCCTGATATTTAGTATTTTAAACTAATCCATCTAAAATAATTAAAACATCGATTTTCTGATAATTACAATAATTGATGCAAACAGTAAATGATTATCACAAATATTTAATTATTTACTGGTATCCTGATTGTTAAATTTGTTTGAAAATAACTATTTTGTTTTGATTAGTATGTATTCATTAAATTCTGGTTCTAAATACAGTCATGAAAACAATTATATTTATTACTTTTTATGGGGTGTCCATTACTGGGCCAAAGGGTGTCCATTACTGGGTGCTTTGATATATTTCTGTTATTTAAAATTAAATTTTGATTCATATTGGGAAATGAGACTATAAGAATGGTTAGGTTAATATAATATTGAAAAAACTGGAATATAATAATTATAACTATTAATTAAAAAAATACGGTACATTTCGGTTGGCCGGGTGCCAGTGTTATATATACACATTTATATACATGCATAAACGTAAATATACATATAGACATATTGTATATATACACATATATATATAACCATTAATTAAACATAACCTACCACCGTCAATTATTATGAATTAAAGCTGTAAGTATAAAAAAAAATTATTATAAGAATTATTATGGAAGAAAAAGAAAAAAGTGGACACCGACAAAAATTGAAAAGCTTATACATTGAATTACGTTATCAAGGGCACAGAATTCAATATATATATATGTATATATACATACATTTATGTATATAAATATGTATATATAACACTGGCGCCTGGCTAACCGAAAAGTACCAAAAATACTTTTATAAGAAATTACTTAAGGGTGTCCATTACTAGCACATCTATCCTATATTGTAAATTTTATTGCTTAAGTTACTGATAGTTGCCGTTTTATTCAGACAGGCATCTCTCTTTTTTTTTTTTTTTCCTGAAATTCTAATGGGAACATTTTTCCATTTGTTTATTGGCATTATAATTTTATGGAAAGCAGTTGACGGGATAAAGGAGAGGTACCGAGTGCATTTTAAAAATAATTGCATGCTCAGAATAGTAGTGCAGAATTTTTGCATTTAGCTATGTGTGTGGAATCGGTTATGCAAAAAATTATTTTACTGATCTTTCTTGTAACATATGGGCATTTCCATGAAAAAATAGACATGAGGGTTGATATTTCAAACTTTTATTATTACTAGTAATGTATCAAATTAAAGGTAAAAATATGATACATATGAAATTACAGAGAACTAAGCTACAAAAATTATTCTTTTATAATTTATCTAGGCTCAAAGTTAGAAAAATTTCAAAAACTTACTAGTATGTAAAATAAGGTATTTTTATTCTGCCAGATGCAATATTTAAAACAGCAGCATTTTCGCTGTATGTGCATACATTACTATTTGTGACCTTTGTTTACCTTATGAAGCACTTAATTTTTCAAAATAATTTAAAAGACCCGATTTTTAATACAAATATATTTATATTGTATCTCTTTCACATCCGTCACAAAAAAAGATGATCAACTTATTACTATACCAAATTCATTTTTTCACAAAAATACATGAAACTTTCTGAAAGTCTAATTATTGCAATTCTGAATAAATATGAAATATTAAAAATTCATTACATTTTTATTTTGTGTGGAATTTTAGTGTGACAACATTTTAAATTATTTAGAAATATATTTAAATGTTTCTTAAATGAAGTGTAAGGTTGAATCCTTATTGTTTCTAAACATATTAAGACAAATGTGCCTTAAAAAAGATAAATCATAAAATAGATATACAGTAGAACCTCTTTTATCTGAAACTCTTTTACCAAAACTCTGGGTTAACCGAAATCCATTTTTAAAGATTTAACCAAAAAAAAAAAATCGATTAGGAATTAGAATTTAATAAAATACCTGGTTGTGATGGCTGTAATATTTCAGGAATAAACGATTGGCTAAAATGTGACTCATGATCACGGATTTCATATATTGAGCGATGAAGAAATCATTGGCAATATCTGAGGAACATTTGCTGGTCAAAGCGAAGAAGAGAACAATGATGAGGGCGAAGAAAACGAACAAATTAGCAGATCTGAAGCTTTTGAACTCGTTGCAAAAGGTTTGGCATGGCTGAACAGCAGAAAGACTGTAATACTGGTAAACTCATAGTAGTAAAAAAACTTTGTGATAGAGCTACAAAACAAAGGCAATAGAAACTGCGGCAAACAAAACTTTGTTTCAAACCCTTGTGAAACATGTAAAAGGTACTTAATTTTAAAAGTAAAATTTAGGTAAGGGGCTGCGCATATATAACGTTATCATTTTAGAGGGGAGGGGGGGGGGGGTCTGGCACATGATATCGTAAGATATCGCTAGGGGATGGGGGGATTTGTCTTTTCATATCGTTATCATTTTTTGCACAACCAACATTTTCTTTTTTTATTTGTAACTTGGTCTTTACATCAAAATTGCATGTTATCGTTTTTTTTAGCCTATTATCTATTTTTATGAGAATACAAAGTTATTATTAAAATCTTTGAATGATTATAAAATTATTTAATTACAAAATATGTAACGTTTGCCATTCCTATTCTTCTGTCATATGCTTATGCGTATATAATCCACTGTTCAAGAAACCATATGCGAAGTATGTTTCAAATGATACTTTGTGTTTACTGTTAAATAAAGGAGAAAGAATTTTGTCCATCTGTTTTGTTCATAAGAAGTTCTGTTTGCCCCTCCACCCCCCACTCCCCCTGTGTGATCAAGTGCAAGAAGACATTATTACTGTTGAACGCATTATGTAAAAAAAAGCTATTATTAAATTCTTTTAAATAGTAATCATTTCTAAGTATTATTTGGTATAAAGTTATTTCATATGTAATGTGATATATTTTATTGACTTCTCTTGAATCAATAAAGTATGTGAATAATAATGGAACCATATTTATATATCACTCCAAACAAAAGAAGAAAAAAATCAAATTTTTATACATTGATAACGATATTATTACCGGGGGGGGGGCGGGGGGTCCGAAATTACCAAAAAGTTGATAACGTTATATTTGCACAGCCCCTAATTTATTCTTGTTTCTCTTTTTCTATTGCTTTATTTTTATTAAGCACTTGTTACCATTATAAGAAACAGCGCATATATTTGTCCTTAATCTAAAAACTGAAGCATTCTCAATTGTCCGAAAATTTCAATTTTCCAAAAGAGGGTCGGTTCCAATTACTTCGGATAATCAAGGTTCTACTGTATTTGAATTATTTTAGTAAATTGTGAGTTGGTGGCAATTTACTTTAACTTTTGATAGATTATCAAGAAAATGAAAATTTATTATTAATATTCTTTATACATAACTGTAACTCAATCCAGTTATTTTGAAGAAGCCAAAAATAATGTGGGAGACACTAAGCAATAATACAAGTGGGCTTTGCTGAGAACTATAGTGCTGCCTCTCAAAATGAGATCCAGAGTGCTCACTGGACTCATCCTCAAATAACCATTTTTACATGCTTTGCATCGTTGAAGGTAATGTGATTTGCTCTTTTGTAATAATCAATAACGAATTGCAGCGTGTTAAATAAGTAATGCTGTATGGGCATTTTTAAATGCCATTATATGCTAGTCTGAACTCCCCCCCCCCCATTTCAAAAAGGTGAAAAAAAATTCTGATGGCTGTGCAGTAGAGATGCAACGAATATTCGGCCTGTCTGCCGAATATTCGGCTTCGGCCGAATATCAAGTCCATTATTCGGCCTTGGCCGAATAGTAATACTGTAATAAATGTTTTTATATTTACACAGTATAACTTTTTAATTTGACAATTTATATTCATCATGTATAATGAAAATTTTATTTTAAATTAACTAACACTTTTTTTTCCCATTAACTTTCATACTCCGAGTGCGTTTTATCTACCCATTTTTATATAAGAGACTAATTTAGGAATCATGTTAAAAAAATTTTATGCTGTATCAGTAAGTACAAAAAGTATCTGTAATATTGTTATTAATAAACTTTATAACATACAAACATACTTATAACTACTTAAAAGGTAACATAAGCATATCTCATAGATCTCAGAGTTGCATTAAATAATATTTTTTATATGTTTATGTCACCTTTTTTGTAGTTTGAACTACACACGTTGAACTAATTTCTTCTTAGGAATTTTTAACTCATTAATTTGTATTTCAGTTAATCTTGGACAAGCTAATGGCGAATGATTAAAATGTGTAAAAGATTTTTTTTTACCTACAACAATGAAATCATTTGTTGATCTTTGGTATGTTAGAGCATCAGATACTGTTAGATGCAATGAATGTAATTTGCTTTTCCTTACAGATATTTCCTTCCTCTGAATCTGAAAACACTCACTATGTACTTCTTAATAAGAAAAAATCTTAAAAAGAAAAAAAAAAAAAACAATGATAATAATAATGATAAAAAATGCTTGTTAATTGTGAACTTTAGAAAGGCTACAATGATCTCTTTCCACCATTTTAGAGGATATTCCTTTCATCCTTTCTATCAGTGGTTTTTCTTAAGATATTAAGATTTCTTGTTTTTTATTTTATTTCATCTGAAAGCTGAAACTTAGGTTTCCTAGTACTTTTAAAATTTTGTCATTATTTTAAAATGTAACAACACACATAATATCTATTAAAATGTAACGACAGTACCTGATGAGGAACTTTTGCTAAGAGTTTCTTTTTTTGGCTGAATTGTATTATTGCAGCAATTTTTAGGCCGAACATAGCCGAATATTTTTTCAGAGTAAAGTAATGCTTTCAAAAATTAAAAATTTGTATATAAATAATTTTTTTAAAGAAAACAATACATTTTAATGGTGAAATATACAAGAATTGTGCATATAGTGCATACTATATTTTGTTTTTAGGCAAAAATAAGTTCATTATTCGGCGGCCGAATAGGCCGAATATTCGGCTGTAACTTGGCCGAATATTCGGTTATTCGGCCAAACCACTATTCGTTGCATCACTACTGTGCAGCCATGTTTAAAAACAAATACAAAATTTCAAACACTTGTGCTTCTTTATCAAAGATTTAAGCTAACATGTGAATGGAACTTTTTGGCCACTTCTTATGGTAAAGGAGTGGTTCACAGGATTTGGAAATGAAAAGTCAAGAGTGTGGGGTTTGCTTAAATCCAGAAAAGCAATAGTTAAATCTGCTTTGGATTTTTAAAAATGTGCACAGGAGACTGGTGCAATAAAGACATTGTATGTGTCAGCAGAGAAAATACTGGAAACTAAACAAATGTTGACAGAAGGATGGGAAGGCATCAAGTCATATCACCACTTTAAGGTAAGTGCTGATAGTGCCAACTTTTTGATTGGAAAAACTACGGAATCAATACTAAAAGAGGTAAGTCACTGCTATTTGCAAATCTTCCCCCCAGCAAGATTTTGAAAGCATCAGATTTAAATATCCGAGACTATGTTGTGGTTTCCCTGGCTTGTAACAAAAGGCGCAATAGCTTGTATTTTGTACTACGGTAATGGCTTGAATATCAACCTCCATAAGGAAGAAATAAAGCTTGAAATACATGCAAGGCAGTGGACCACACTGGATTTGGCCAGAGAAAGGTGACATCTCAATTGAAAACTTTTTTGCCATTGTAAAAAAAGTAGCTACCCCATCACTTATAACAAGTAGGGGGCACTACAAATTTTAAACTAACTGCATAAAGATGTTAGTTTTATTAAATTTTGTTTGTATATTAGCTATTGTCAAGTTTTCTGTCAATACCGGTCGCTGTTTTTTTTTGGTAAATAACTTTAAAATTGTATACTTTGCATAATGTCACACCCATCACAATAGAAAAAAATTTCTTATACATTAAAATAATTAAAATTTATTATGAAAATTATGCATTAAGTTTAATCTGAATCTCTTTTATTAGAAAAAAATTGTTTTAATAATGAAACATTAAAATATTCACAGGAATTTTAACGAATGTGTATGCTAGTGAAAACTCATGTCCGGAGAAAGTCACACCCATCACAAGATTTTATTTTATTTATTTTTTTAAATTGAAAGCTATTGAAGTTTCGTGTTTGCACAATTATTCAAGCAAATGCATGGAAAAACATTTTTTAAACACTTTTCAGGGATTTATTATCTAATTTATTGCCCAAAATATAGATATAACATCTTAAAATTGTGTCTGGATGTCACACCCGTCACAATGGAAAGGCCCAGTATCCTATTGAAGTTAACCTGTATTATTAATGAAAATATTTCTGGTAGATTCTGAAATATTACTCATTTTAGATGTAACATAAAACAAATTTGGAATCAAAACTTTATGGTTATTTATCTGTTTATATCAGTGTTATCATAAAATCGCCCTCAGCTCGCTCAGACCCAAAAGTATTTCAGAAAATTTCAGGCTCATCTGTATTTAGGATTTTAATGTGCAAAGCCTTTATTTTATTTAATAACTTCACTTTATTTGGAATTTTTCCTGTATCGCAATCTTATTAAAAATGTGTAATTTTTTTTTTTTTTATAACTTTTCCGTTTTGTTTGAAAATGTTACTTGCAAATTTGCATTATTATCTATGTTATTTTGGAGGTAAGTAAAGGAAAAATAAAGAGGAATTAGATTAATAAAAAATAAATTGATATTTGTATTTCAAATAATACTTAGTATCCTGCTTCTGAGGCATGGTCCACTTTATGAACATAAATATATACAGTAGCCTCCCTTTTAACCGGCCGACTTTTTTCCCCAACATCAGGCAAAATTCAGGGATGACGACCTCGGGAACTCAGCTTACGCTTTCCAGTTGAAGTGCAATCTTGAGAGGAAGGATGCAAAATTCAGAAAGAAGAACGTCATTTCTAAGTGGATATGTGTTGGCCTTCACCGATGTGGCCCTGGGGTGCAGGCATTCCCCCAGGAACAAGGAGAAATGAGATGTCCTCCCCGGAAGATTTGAGATTTTGCGTTTTTAATAGGCAAAAGTGCAATCCCCCCTCCCCATGGAGCTCTGTAATGTCTGATCTATCTTCAAACTGTTTAGTACAAACATTTAAAAAGCTTGAGGGATGCGAACAGATCACCGTAAAAGATGTATAAAATTCGTTTGTCTGATAAAGATATCAAGCATGAAACATTATTTGATGAGAATATAATTAGGACTGTGACTGATGTTGTTCAATACGAAGACGAATCTGATGATAATCCAGATGAAGTTGATACTGCTAAAATTCCACATACTGGAAGGGGTAAAAGCATTGGAGTTGGTGTTATGCTGGTTGAGCAGCAGCTAACAGCTTCCTTGGTTGAACTTATGATGTTAAAGAAATGGAGAGATTAAGCTGCAAAATATCTGCCATTTTGCCTTCAACATTAGAAGGTCACTCATTTCTTTATTGTTGATTAACTTAAATATACATTATGTAGAACAATTTCAGCTTCTTATAAAGGTGTGTGGCACAATTTTCAACAATTTAATTTGTGTTAAATATTTTTCATTATTTGTTATAAGCGATAATTTTCCTTGCAATTCAATTAATTATAACTATAGTGTTGACTCTAGAACAAAAGGGCCGCCGGGCGGGAATTTTTCAAAAAGGGAACACTATTCTAAAAAAAGGGTATATTTTTCAAAAAGGGGACAAACACTATTCTAAAAAAGGGTGCATTTTTTCAAAAAGGGTACACTTGTACCTTGTTCACAAAAAATATTTTGAACTGGTTTGTTTAGAGTCCCTAGAGTTTGCGATATTTACCCGGGATCAACTAAATTGCCACAGGGATCATAGGAAGTGTTAAAAGGGTAGTGGGGCGCAAAAAAGAAATAAAAAAGGCCGCCGGGCACAAAAAAGGAAATAAAAGGGCCGCCGGGTGCAGAAAAGGAAAAAAAGGGCGCTGCGCCCTGCTAAAGCGGCTTAGAGTCAACACTATAACTAGTATTCATTTAACAAAATATAGAAAATATGTACTTTTTTAAAAATTTACAAATTGAAAAACTAAATGCATCGTATGGGCTTAATTAATTAAATTACACAGATACTTATTTAATTTTTTTTTTACTTCTCTGCTTTAACCGGTTTTCCTCTTAACCGACCAACCCTCAGTCCCGTTTAGGCCGGTTAAGCGGGAGGCTACTGTATTTTTTTTTATGTATTTGAAATTATGTTCTGAAAAATTTCTGAGGCATATGTAAAAATATTTAAGAAAGGTTTTTCATGTGAGTATATGGAAAATATTTTAAGTCTTGACCAGAGCCGATTAATGAAGGGACGAAGTCCGACCGGTATTTTAAAAGTACTTTTACCCTTTTAAAACAAAAATTATGCATTTAAAAAAGGTGAAATGTTTTATACTAAATAATGCTCTGAGGTAACTGGGTCCTGGCCTTGACAACCTATCACAGCTTGCACCCATTTGTCAACCAAAAAATGAAACGGAAAAAAAAAAAAAAAAAAAAAAAACAGTGGATATGCACATTAATTACTTGTTTCAAGGTCAAACAGGAATGTGTCAGTAGGTTGCAGTGTTGCCAGTTGCATATTTTTTAAAATTCAGATTGCTTGATTGTTACCACATATTTTAAATTGTAATATTTGATTTATTTAATTACAAACTTAATAAATAGACTATTTCAAAACACATGGTACCGATGAAGCAATCTGAATAATAGGAACCCTACTAATTCTAGTACATTAGCCACCCCAGAATCAGTTGGTTTCCTTAAAATTTCAGCAGTCTGAGTTGGTCATTTTCCCCACCGACTCCACAACCCTAAGGGCAGCGGGTATATTTACATCTCAGGATCTGTTAGGTTCCAGAATCTTATTTTAGCCAAATTTGATTGTACTGAAAACTTCCTCAAATCCACATATCATTGCAGTTGCAAACAGCAAAATTTACAGTTAAGTTGAAAAAACAAAAGGGTCATTACATGTCAAATCAACGAGAAAAATGCAATTTTTGGACCTCGACATCTCAGATTTCTATAATTTTTGGTTTATAGTTTGTATCCATGGAGTATATGAAAAATCTAATTTTTTAATTTTTTTTTCCTTAGCGTTTTATTTTTTATGGAGTTTTAAAAATGGCCAAAAGTACCAAATTTAACCAAATTCTCAACCACAAAATCCTCTATAATTCTTTAACTAATTGGGCTAGAGAGTTAAGTTATATCTTATTTGAAAGCTCTTTTTATGGGCTTTAATATGATATGCAACACTAACTATTTTGAATAAACTAAATTTTTTGACAAATTTTCAAAATTTTTGAATTTAAATTTTTCAAAAACACCATTTTTGATTTTTTTCAAAAAAATATATGTTAATCTTTGACTTTTTGGCTACAAGTATGCAAAATTTCAAGATGGAGAAATGATGGGATTTCGAGCTATTAATTTTTGAATAAGAATGGTTTATTGAAACTACTGATACCTTATACCTGGAAATAAGGAGTTCTATATTTCTACTCTTTTTATAAGTAATTGAAAGAATATAAGTTGAAACTGGTGTGAAACAATAAAAACTAAAATATCTTCTTAAAACACCATTAAACAATTAAAAAAAAAAATAATGATGTTTTAATAAGATTTTTCAGTTCTTATTTACTTGAAATTCTAATATATTTGGATGTCTTACTTAATTACAATTTTACTTTCTTGTTTTTAGTTTTGGTTTCAATTGACTGTAGCCTTTCAGGTGGAGAGACTTTTTAGTTTAGTTTAATCAGACCAGCCAATCAGAGAGCTGTTTTCTTTTTTAGTTTAGGTTTGCATTACAACTGCACTGCAATTTTTTTACTTGTGCACTCAGTGATATAAATTCTGCATTTAAACAGTTTTCGTAAAAGTATGTCCTACATTAATTATCTTTTAACTAGGGGGAGGGGCTCAGCCCCCCTGTTCACTACGCTTATCAACCCCTTTTGTAATCACTTCGCTATTCTGTTCGGTATCGCGAAGCCATCCCTATCTTCTAGCCAACACCATATGTAATTGTTTCGCGTTTCCATTCTGGATCGCTTTGCGATCCCTTATTTCCTATGCATTCAATCTTTAGATTCCATTTGGTAAAAATATGCTCCTCCCCAACTCCTGACAATTTTTTTTTTCCTATCTCCGAACACATAATCATTAGAGCTTACTGAGTTTCATAATTATAAGAATTATTAAATATAAAATCATTAAAAAAAGGTAAAATTTATAATTTATTTGAATGATTACAAATTAAATAAATTTATAATTAAATAAAATTATAAATTAATAGAAAATTTAAAATATTGTAAATTTAAAAAGCAACAACTTTATTAAAATTATTAGAATTTTTTTTTCTTATCTTTGTAATGAAGTCGATAATTTGTAGTTACAGTAAATAATCTTATCATATAAATCTCCTCTCCTCTGAAATTTTCACTTCGCTACCAACATATATGTGTAAAATTATATATATATATATATAAATATTTCCTTCTATCTTTTTTTATAGTAATAATTAAATAATCTACATACCCTCCCTCATAAAAAATAGCAGAAGGCAATCGAAATGCAAATGACCCCCCCCCCCTTCTCATTAGTTAATGTAAATTATCTTCTTTCTGTAAAAATCACTTTTGCCATCGACCCCTTAAATAAGTCTATCGAAATGCAGAAGATTCTTCCCTTTCCCCACCCATCCTCTCTACTTTCATGGTTTCCGCCAAGCACAATTCCTGCTAAGAAAAGTCAGAAAGCTCTGACTAATCAGATGCATTTTCAGGTATCTATGCAGATTTTCATTGGTTCATTTGAAAATCGTTTGACACATTCTCAAATCGTTATTTTTTTTTTTACATATAGAAGGATAACTATATAATAAACAAGCTTCATTTTACTTTAATCAAATGCTTTAACAAAGAAGTCTTGAATTGCTACTATTAATGATGTCAGAAGATAAGAAAGACCGGGCATTATTTTCTGTTAAATGCTGCAATCTTTATAAAGGTGGTTGTATTGAGTTTTATTGCACAAAATCCCTTTAGGGACATGCTGTGCCAAACAAAGAATAAAACAAAAGAAAAGTGAGTTTAAGAAAAAGACATAATTAAATGAGTTAAAATGGAAATAGAAAAGCTATATAGATGAGGTAACCCATCCAGATCAATCCCTATAAAGAAACAATTCATTCAAAATCAGGCAAACTTAGGAATGTCACAACTTGGTAGTGCAGTTTAAGATTTAATATTAATAAGGGCATGAAAATATGTGGTGGCTGTAGAATTAAACTATCAAAAGACAGAAGTGCCAGGTGAAAACACTCTTCACTTACTTGAAAACATGTGCTTGGTAATGCTAAACCTATGGGCAGGCTGTCTTCGAATTTCTCATTTAAATTTGAATATTTTTAAACGATTTTTTTTTTTCATAGGATAGCTGAGGTCAATCTTTAATAGGGAATTCTTTTAATTTTTTTATTTCGGTTGCAGATTTTTTTAATAAAGGTACTGTAACTTTTTAGTAAAGGTACTATAAACCGGTCCGAAAGTGAAAGTACCTTTATTAAAAAATCTGCAACCGAAATCGAAAAATTAAAAAATAGACATGAGAAATCGACATCAACTATCCTATGTAAAAAAAAAAAAAAAAAAAAAAAAAAAAAAAAAAAAAAAATCATTTAAAAATATTCAAATTTAAACGAAAAATTCGAAAACAACCTGCCCATAGGTTTAACTTTACCGATCAGGTGCTTTCAAGTGAATGAAGAGTCCCCTTAAGGGCAAATTATATAATTATATTTTGAGAAATATGCTTTAGAAAATTTTCATGCCTTAGAACTAAATTTGCTTAGCATCAAACTCTGAAATTTTTAATGAAAAAGAAGTGTGAATTATATATGAAAAGAAATTGTACAATTGTTAATTTTCTCCTGATACTTGAAATTTTTCATGTATAACTCATATTTAAAAATTAATAGTTCAAAACCCCATCATTTCTCCATCTTGAAATTTGGCATACTTGTAGCCAAAAAGTCAAGGATTAACCTATATTTTTTTGAAAAAAAATTAAAGATAGTGTTTTTGAAAAATTTAAATTTAAAAATTTTGAAAATTTGTCAAAAAATTTATTTTACACAAAATTGTTAGTGTTGCATATCATATTAAAGCCCATAAAAAGAGCTTTCAAATGAGATATAACTTAACTCTCTAGCCCAATTTGTTAAAGAATTGTAAAGGATTTTGTGATTGAGAGTTTTGTTAAATTTGGTACTTTTGGCAATTTTTAAAATTCCGTAAAAAAAAATCCACTAGGGGAAAAAAATTACAAAAATTAGATTTTTCATATACTTCATGGATACAAACTATAAACAAAAAATTATGGAAATCTGAGATGTTGAGGTCCAGACTCCACGTTGATTTGACATGGAATGACCCAAAATTCAAAATAGCACTGAAATCAGTGACGATAGCAATTTTTTTTTTCCTTTACTGAATTTTTTGTTAATTGTGTTGTTTTGGCTATTATTGCTGATTAATTACTAAATAAAATTTCATTACTTATGATTTTAATGTAAATTAGTGCATGTAAAGCAAAAATTTGCCATATCGTATCCTGCACAATATGTATACTGTAAAAACATTTATTTTTGCGAGCCGAATTTTTCGAGAAAATGAAGATATTGGTGATTTTGCAAGCTAAAATTTTCGGGAATTTTATATGAACATAACCGAAAGTCGAAAAATCCCGAAATTATCTAAATAGAACCCCTTTTGCTTAAGACATTTTAAGAAACTTCCTTTTGTCCCAAAAGTTCGTCCCCCCGAGCTTCTCTCCAGGGCGGAAACTAACCTTTTTTGCACTCGGGGCAAACATGGATTTTGGCATCCCCCCCCCCCCCCTTCCTCTTCCACAAAGTATATTTACAAAGAGAATGTTACTAATTTTTTAATAGCCGACTTATTTTAAAATTAAAAATATGTAATAACTGAACTACATAATCTGCAGTGGTGGATCCAAGAGGGTGGTCACAGGGTTCATGACCCCCCCAACCTCTGAACACCAACAAAAATATTCTAAAGATTATTTTTAAAATGACATATACCGTAGAGCTCGGATTATCCGAGTCCTGCTTAACCGAGTTTCAGCTTTAGCCAAGTTATTTTCTTCTGATGGACTTTGGTTTCCATCATTATGAAACAGCCGTTATAAATGAAGTGTTAGGTGAAGATGAAAGAGCAGCCGTAAAAAGTTTAGAACTTTGATTTTCTGGTCAAAAAACGGCCATAATTAAAAAAAAAAGGGGGGCATTTTTTTTTTAAATTCTGAACAGAAAATCAGAGTTCTAACTTATTACGACTGCTCTTTCATCTTCACCTAACACTTCATTTATAATGGCTACTTCCTAATAATGGAAGCCATAAGTCCATCAGTAGAAAATGATCCATTCCAAAAGTATAATCCTGCATTTGGCGCCCCTTCGTTCTGGCATATGGGGCACATGCCCCCTCTGCCCTGCCTCTCCCCATCGCTCTAAAAACACAAGCAGTACTTATCAACTTTGATCTTGGCTTAACATTTAAGTAATGATTAAATTTTGGATAAGTGAAAATTTTCTGATTTTTTATTATTATTTGAGGTGAAAAAAAAAATATATATATTTCGCGAGGCTTAAATTTTTGCGATTACGACGGGCTCGCGAAAATAAATGCTTTTACAGTATATTTTTTTAATGGAATGTGATTTCAGAAAGTAAACAATACTGCCAAAATTGAATATGTGATTTCTACTTGTGATTCTTTCAGAAAACGAATGGTAATCCAAGAGGTGATTAAACGATGTAACTACTTAGCAAAATATTGAGACCGTTCATCATATGAGTATGAAGAAAGTAATGGAGCTAAAAGCAGCTATTGTTTTTGCCCGCCCACAAAGCATCAAAAGATAGGTAATTATATTCTTTACACATTTAAGTTGCATAGTGTAAATTACACTAGTATTCCAAACAATAAGGCTAATGTCAGACGAGCGTCTTTTTACACGCTTTTTCCCTACGTATCATCTCTACACACCCTACACAATGCTGCTAGTATTGTGTAGGGATGATACTTAGGGGAAAAAAGCATGCAAAAAGATGTTCGTCTGACATTGCTTTTTTCCCTACGTATCATCCCTACACAATGCTAATGCTACTAGCATTGTGTAGGGATGATACGTAGGTAAAAAAGCGTGCAAAAAGACGTTTGTCTGACATTAGTCTAAAACTTCATGGCATATTTTCGTAACATTTGCAATATAAATCTACTAAAAAGATTATTGTTTGGAAAAAATGGTGTTAAAAATGTATTCTAAGAGATTCTATAAACTATATACAGTGAACTCTGTGAAATCTGCACACTGAGGAACCGAGAATTTTGTAGATTATACATTTTTGCAGATTATAGATCATCCTTTTTGTTTACATTTTATTTTTTAAAGTCTGACTATAAATTAGGAACAACTGCACAAAAATTACAATTAAAATTGAAAAGAAAAACATATAATGGTTTAATATATTTAATAACTAAGATTAAAGAAAAATTAAATTATATTACAATACAAATTTTACTGATTATTCATTATTTTAAACATTGACAGAACACAATAGCAGTTTTGGTATGGTGTCAATATTTTTTTTTTCTGTAGTCTATGAACATTCATTACTTCTTGCTCCAAGATAAAATTATGTTACTCAAGGAAATTTAAATGTTTATATCCAATTTATATTTAAATATTTATTCATTGGAGCATTGATAACTGGAAAAAAAAAAAATTAGCTTTATGAGTTTAACTGTTAATGACAATTTCCGTTGTTTACATTCCAACGTGTAGGGTGGATTATACATCAGCAAATTCCACAGAGTTGACTGTAATTTGAACTGGTTTGTTTACAGTCCTCATTTATCGGTAAAATTTCATTATATTTTCCTGTGACCAATTGAAAATGTTGCTTCCCCCCCCCCCCCACATCTGGCTAGATTTCATAATTTTTTAGAACCGAATGATGAATTTTGCAATATTTTTGTGATTTTTCCGTTGGTTGACTAACAACTTTCCTGATTTTTTTTTTCCGGGTCAATCAAGGAATTTTGCATTTTTATCCTGCGACTGATTAAAGAATTTTGTGATTTTCTCCTGATCGATGATTTTCGCAATTTTACCCCGATCGAATAATGAATTTCTCAATTTTTCCCATAATTGACTATTTAGCAATATTTTTTTAGATATTTACCTCGATCTACTGATGAATTTCGTGCAAGTGATCGATGAACTCGTACCATGACTGACTGAAGAATTTCGTCCATTTTTTTTGTTTCTTTTTTCAGATGATCCACCGACGAATTTGACATTTTTTTTTTTTCCACGACTGTTCGAATTTTGTGACATTTTTCTTTCTACTGATTAGTAAATTTTTCGTCTTTTCCTTGCGACTAATGGGCGATGATTTTTTTTTTCTCTCCATGTCTGATCGATGAATTTCAATATTTTTTCCGACGATTCAGTGACTTTCACTTTTTTTTTTTTTACAGCGATCAACTGGCGAATTTTGCGATATTTTCTTTCTATTGCTTTGCAAAAAGTGTGAGTTTTTTTCCTTGCGACAAATCAACGAATTTTGCATTTCTTTCAGAAAATCGACGGACTAATTTCTCATTCTTTTATTCGCGATATTTTCCTTCTACTGATTGGGAAATTTTGTAGCTTTTTCTATTGACCGATTAGAGAAAATCGTAGATTATTTTTCACAACTGATAGACAATTTTAGTGTTTTTTCTATAATCCACTGACAAATTTCCCCTTTTTTACGACCTATTGCTGAATTTTGAGATTTTTTTTTCCGACTTCCATTGACGAATTTTGTGATTTTAAAATCTGTGATAAATTAAAATTTATCTTCCTTCTATGAATTGCCAAATTTTGACTGTTTTTTGAGACCGATTGGGAGGGAAATTGGGGTTGGATTTTTTTTTTTTTTTTGGGGGGGGGGGGACTGATCAACGAATTTTGTGATATTTTTTTCCCGACGATCCAGTGACAAATTTCAGATATTTTACTCGCGACCAATTGGCACATTTTGCAATATTTTCTTTCTACTGAAACTGATCAGCAAATTTTGCCTCTATCCCTTGCATTGGCAAAATTCACAGGTATTTTTTGTGATTTTTCTGATGATCCACTTACAAATTTCATTTTTTTTAAATACCTGCGACCAATTGATGATTTTCATGATATTTTCCGTATACCAAATGACAAATTTTGCTGCTGTTTTCTTGCGACCGATTGGTAAAAATCGTGCATTTTTCCCTCGACTTGTTCAACGAATTTCTTATTTTCCACAACCAGCTGAAGAATTTTTTTTTTTTTTTTTTTTTTTTTTTTTTTAACACGATCAACTTACGAATTGCATGAGATTTCCTCCGACCAATTGATGAATTTTGAAATCTTTTTAAGTGAACAATTTTTTTTCTCCCGATGATTGACTGACAAATTTCAAGATTTTTCCAATGACTGAATTGCGAATTTCACTGAAAATGAGAATTTGAATCTTCTGCAGAGAAATCTGTTGTTTTGCGACATACGGCATATTTTGCTTTGAAGGAGGGGGGGGATTGTGATGGTTATTCTTAGGGGGTGGGAAGTTTTCAGAAAATCTTATCACCCAGCAAGAAAGAATGTGCATTTGAAAATTGTTATGGCAGAATGTACGCAACTGCAAAAATAATTCATGCTTTAAAGAAAAAACAGGATACAAAATGTTAAAAAAAAAAAGTGTGTTACAAAAATTCATCTAGAAGGTATTGCAAAAGTGCCCCCTCCTTCTTTGCAAAAAACTACTTAGTAAGGGGCTGTACTTATATAACATTATCAATTTTCTGGTATTTTTGGATTCCCTCGCCCATTTATGATATCATACATTATCATACCTCAAACACCCCGCCCCCCCCCCCCTTCAAATGAATAGAAATCAATAAAATATCACTTTGTATATGAAAATAACTTTATATCAAATAATACTTAAAAGAAATATTTGCCATTTAAAAGTATTTAATAATAGCTTTTTGTTATATAATGCATTCAATAGTAATAATGATTTCTTGCACTTGCCTCAGCAGGGGGTTGGGAGGGGGAGAGAGACAGAACTTCTTATCAACAAAACAGATGGACAACATTCTTTCTCATTCATTTACTACTAATAAACATAACAGGTATCATCAATTGGTTTCTCGAACCACAGATGTAACCAATTATGTATGCATAACATGTGACAGAAGAATAGGAATGCTAAACGGTGGGGTATTCCATATTTTGGAATTAAATATTTTTATCATTTAAGATTTTAATCATAAGTTTGTATTTCCATAAAAAACAGATAAGGCTATTTTGATGTAAAAAAACAAGTTACAAATAAAAAGAGAAAATTTTGGTTGGACCAAAACTGAAAACGATATCAAAAGACAGCCCCCCCTCCCCCTAGCGATATCTTACGAGATCATGTGCCAGGCCCCTCCTTCCCCCCTAAACTGATAACGTTATATATGCACATCCCCTAAGGCAAGTTTGAACATTGATGATCATGAACGTAGTAGAGTTGAGATGTTACTTGGTATATTTTAAAAAGTTGAGCAGCATTCTGGAGAAAATCTGACACATTTTAAAAATTGCATGGTATACTTAAAATATCATAAAGTCATACTTAAAAGTGGGAGAGGCTGAGAACTGAAAAACGATGCTTTTTTTTTTTTTACTTGAATCAAATATAGGGTGTTAATGGTTTTAATTAGTTTAATCAGCGATTAAATCGTGATTTTTATCAATTGATTAAAAAAAATCATTGATTAAAATCATAATTTTTCTAAATGTTTAAAATCTGAGGTGAACATAATTTGGAAAGTTTCTACAGGTATTTTGACTCATGATTCATGAATACACAAAAAAACTTTAAATAATTGTTTTTAAGCTTAATTCCTGACTATTGTAAAAAGTTCAAGTACAGCAAGCTTGTAAAAAGCTTAGTTTTTATAAATTTCCTTTTAGTAATCAAAATATTCATTTTTTTTATATAAAATAAGCGCAGCAAATATAATAAATTTCTGCAAGTAAAAGAATAAAATAGCAAGAATTTTATTTTCTCATTCTACTTTTGCAATAATAAATTTAAATATCAAATACTGGAGCTAAAGATGAATGAAAGAATGACATCGGCTAAGCCGCTATTGTAAAAGAATGTATAAGAGAAAAGGAACCAATTGGTATAAAATGTTAAGCAGAGAAAGATCTTAAGTAAATGTTGATTTTTTTTTTTTTTAAATACTTGTATACACTAAATAAAAATTGTTAGGGATTAAAAACTCGGCAAAACTGTTTGAAACACAAAATGCTGAGATTTCGCACTGAGTGTTAATAATACTGCTGTTTAATGTTTTGAGGATTACAGATATAACTGGCTATTCCTTATATTTATTCTGTATGTGTGTATGAATAGGTTTAAACATTTTCATATACATATATATATATATTATTTTTGCTTGGGGGGGGGGGGGGTAGCATATGCATACATGTGTGTAAGTTTAGATTTAGGTGATTAACAGTACAAATGCAAACTGAGTTGTAAATAATGTTTGATAGCTTTGTTGTTTGTGCTATTAACTAATGAAATAACTTTTTTGCAGTTTTTATAAATTCTATAATTACTGTTTCCTCTAGGTCATTTTTTAAGGGCACCACAACCTGCCCCATTTGAAATTGACAAAAAGCACCCTTAATTTTTGAAAAATAATGAAATTCATCTGTAGCTGTAGACTGAGATTTCATGTAAAAAATTTCCGAATTCCACAGTAGTATTTCTAAATATATATGCATAAGACCTTGCAAAAATGATAGAACTTTATTTCTTTAGAAAAAAAAAATAAAATAAAACATGTTATTTAATTGTATTTTTCAATTTGTAATTAATAAAATAAATGACATTTTATTTATTATACTAAGAAGTTATATATATTTTTTTTTTTCCTTGTATTACTACTAATGTGTTTAGTAATTATATATTTCCTCATGAAATAGTACCCTTTCTTGCAACTAACATCCTGTCCTTTTTACTTTCTACCATGAATTGTAAATTATTAATTATCATATTATGAATTAATTCATAAAGATGTATGTTATGTCCCTAATTACAGAGTTAATTGTTTAATAATTATTAATTTTAAATAGTGTTAAACAATTTAAGATTAAATGCAGTTATTAATAATTTTAATAAATGTAAATCACTAGTATTTAATTTAGTTTTACATAATTATTACAAAATATCAATGTATGTAACATTATTGTATGCTACTAACTAATAAAACTACTAATTTGCAGTTTATAATTTATGTAATTACTAATAATTATAATTTTATTAAAGTGTAAAAACACAGGTTACATTTGCCAGAGTTTCCCCCAGGTTTAAAAAAGGGCAGGGTGCTTCTTGTAGGAAAAGGGCACTTTTTAAAAAAATTTTAAAGGTATTCTTTTGATTTTTAAAACTACTTTTAATATTTAATAGACAGGACGCTATTTAAAAGACAGCAATGAGTCAATTTTTACTATGCAAGTAAATTTTTTAATAAACAAAGGAGTAAAGGCATTTTTTTCAGCTGGGGGCAACAAGGGTGCTAATGTTTTTCATCAGGGGCAAGAGGGGTGCTATTTTGTAAACGTAAGGGCAGGTAGGGTGCAGCACTCTCCTGAAACTGTCTAGGGGAATCTCTGCATTTGCAATTAGAGGTTTGTTTTGGAAACCTAAAACTGTTGGTAGCTATTTTGTATTTGAACGATGGGAAAAAAATCATAAAAATATGATTTAAATTAAAAAAAATATGATTTAAATAAAAAAAGATCAATTTTAAAAAAAAAAAGATTTTTTTACACCTTAATCAAATATCACATTTAAAGATTAAAAATTCTAAATTAAAAATAAAGAATGTCAGCTTACACATCACATTGTTACATTGTACACACTGAATACATTGTGAAACATATCAAGTGATTAATGCATATATTTACAAATTGGAAAATATTTAAATCTTATTTGATTTTTAGGTACTTTTCAGTTAGCCGGGCACCAGTGTTATATATAGATGTATGTATACACATATGTATATATACATATATTGTATATATATAACACTGGCAGCCGTCTAACTGAAAAGTACTGATTTTTCTTAATGCAAAAAAATGGAGATTTTCTGCAAGGATATGGGAAACTTTTAAATAATTAAGTGTAGGTCATTCAAAAGTATTTTTATTCATATTATGTAGAGATCTCATTATGTCTTTGTGAACATGTAAATAACAAATTATTAATATAATTTATTTATGGACAGATTTGGAAAATAAGACTTTTCAAAAGTTTCCTTAAATGTTAAAATATGTAGTTTTAAAACCCTGTAAACTTGAAATTTTTTTCAAATTGTATATATATTTTTTAATCACTGAGGTATTAATCATTACTTGCTTCTGTTCTGTTTTTGTCCAATTAAATGTACATAATGACTAGCAATTAGTTCAGTAAAATTTGTTAATATTATTATTACAGGATAATACTGCTGTGGGCAACGCCATTCCAGTTAAAAGCAACCTTCCTTGTCTAATAGCAATGGAATGTGAAAAAGGATATGATGCTGTCCTTGTATATTAATGAGGTAGCAGTTGTTTTCAGAGAAATGCGTTACAAAGCTAGTTTCGTTGTTGCTAGCAACATGTATGTGCTTGTTAAAACAATTTGACTTGTATTTTTGTTTTAAATAAATGTTCTTTTACTGTATAATTGTTAGTTTTTTTTTTTTCATTATTTTTAAACGGAACAAAAATACACAACTAAGTATTTATTATTTATATTTATTGTCACATTAGTTATGCTTAAATTTTTGAATTTCAAATATGATGGTGAATATTATTAACCTCATAAACTGATTTTTAAAACTTAAAACCATTGATATTAAAAACATATGTAAAGAAAAGAGAGGTCTTACATTAACTCAGAGATCTTTTGAAAGGATAGCTGTCACAAAAAAAAAACACATGAAATTTATCATATTTGTGATCGTTCGATCTCAGGGTTAATGAACATGTCATCTTTCTTTTCTTTACATATGTTTTTAATATCAATTATTTTGAGTTTTTAAGACCAGTTCATTTGTAATGGAATAGTAAATAAATTTTAAGCACCTTTTTTTAGAAAATTGATGATTATTTTAGTTATATTAATGCAGGATGAATGTGGCATTCCGCTCTAAACTCTTTTCGAGTTTTTCTATTCTATTATTGACGTCTTCAGTCAGTATTTGAGATCGGGTTGTTTTTGCTAACTTAAAAAAAAAAAAATAAATAAAAAAAAAAAAATAAAAGCACATACGTATTTACCAACTCTGATTTTTTTTTTAATTTCATACTCTTATTTTTTAATTAAGTGACACAGCACTGAGGAATGAAAAAAAACTGCCAAAGATTACTTTCTTTGTGATAGATCATGGAAAAATTTTGATTTTTAAATTTTTTTTTTTTTTTTACCTGCAACTGGGTTCTACTTGTAACAAAGTGCTTATATTTCCTTATTTTGCTTTTCATTTTTAAGAATCTTTACAAGATTACAAGTACTCTTCACAAGTTCATATTTTCCTTTCAGATTAGAATGCAGTTTTCAAATAGTAAAATTTGCTTCTGATTGTTTAACTGATCCAGTGGTGTTAATACTGCTTACTTGATATTTGGGGAGAAAAAAAATTATTACTTTTTTCAGTAGTTAATAAATTTTACATTGTTTAAAATCTAAACAGTTTCATTGACAGTATCTGGTCATATAGTCTGGAAATACATTTAAATATTTAAATCAATAATTAAAATTACCTTTCAACTTTAATCTCAATTTAAATTGAATAATTGCTAAGTGAAACCTATTTTTATAGCCTGAAAAATTTTAATAAAGATTTTCATTTAATTTCTGATAAAATAAAAATGCATTTTTAAAGGTTTTTTGTTACTTCATGTGCTGTCTATCAGTGTTTTATCTGGGTTATAAAAAATTCTTGTAAATTTTCAAATTGTTTGGTTTGTAAAAGTTTGTTTTATCAAGCTATTTTTTATGATTAAGTTTGTTAAGAAAAGAAATGAGTAAAGAAGGTATGATGAACATAATTTTTTTTTTTTTTAACATGTAGATGTTCAGAAGTATTTTTTATCCAATTATGGTAGTAGTTTTGTCTTAAAAAATGTGTAGATATGGTGTATTGTTTCTATATCAACCAGTACTATAAATATTCATTTACTTATTTTACTAAACTTAAAGGAAAATTTTATTTTCCCTTATTTCTCATGTTAAAAACAAATTTTGCAAAGAAAGATCATGTCGAGTCTAACTCGAAATAGCAGTGCATAAATTTATATTGCAGAAGTTATGGGCACTTCCATTAAAGAATATCAATGTTTCATTCTCACCAAAAATGCAGAAACAAAAATTAAATACATTTCTAAAACTATTAATTCTTTAAATGATTATTTAAAGTTGAAGTATCCGTACAGAAATCCAAATTATTTATGATATACTCATTATACCTTTCATTTTCCTATAGATTAAATATTATCCAATACATTTTTGACAGTTTTTCTTACAAACTACTTTTTCTAAATATAAAGTAATAATATAAAACAAAAAGGATTGCAGAGAGAAACTTGTTTGTTTTAAAATATACAATGGGTATAACAAGAGTTTAAAATGACTGTTTTAGAAATGATGATTGGTTAGCGTTGTCCATTGCAAGCAATATACATTTTAAGAGAAATCTGAAATCTATCATCCCCTGACACATCGTGTATTCTGGAAGGTGCTACCTCCGCTTGAATTACTCTTGAGACATAAGACCTACGCTTATTCTGACCCCAAGAGGTTCCCCATTCAGGTGAAAGTAGCAGCTATTCCACAAGACGAGGCGTCGGTGTTGATAGTTTTCAGACATCGTCTTGAATTGTATATTTCTCGCAATGGACAACGCTTACCAGACATCCTTTCTGAAAGATAGTCATTTTAAACTCTTGTCATACCTATTGTATATTTTTGAACAAACAAGTTTCTCTCTACAGTCCTTTTTGTTTTTTATCCTGTCAAATGTGGGAGCTTATTTGGGGTCATCCTGTACTTTTATGGTATATATACCATATATTTCATTTACGGTACATATACTGATTACGATACTTTTACAGTATATGTACCACACATTTAATTTACGGTATATATGCTGTATGAATATTTTTTACAGTACATATACTGTATATTTAACCCACGGTATATATGCTGTATAATTTTTTTTTTTTACGGTACATATACTGTATATTTAACCTATGGTATATGTGCTGTATAAATGTTTTTTACGGTATATATACTGTATATTTAACATACGGTATGTATACTGTACGAATATTTTTTTTACAGTACATATACTTTAAATATTTTACGGTACATATACCGTCCAGTTAAATTACGGTACATATACTGGTCACAAAGTTGCCAGTATATGTACCGTATTTTTTGACCAACATTTTTTACAGTGCAATGCATTCTTACGTTATTTTTTATATTTTATCCCTTTACAATTTTAATTTCGATTTCCTATAAATCAAAGTTTATTCATCTACCCTTGCAAAAATTTTTTAAATACGGCCTGACCCTCATTTACGTATGATAATTATAAAACTTTACTAAAGTACTAATTATTAAAAATATATTCATATTATTTTCTACTTTTTCTTTTTCAAACACCAGTGTTTTGTTTTCCTGCATAATGAACTTTATTATGGCTCTTTCATCATTACCTTACAAGGAGTTTTACTTACGTTCACTTCAAAACATACAAGTCATAATAATTGTTTCTTTATTAAGTGCTAATAAAATTCCATTTCTTTAGAACAGATACTCTTCATATATAACTTCCCCTGCAAAAATTCTCAAATACATATAACATCTAGAAATTTTTTCTAAAATACTAAATATTAAAAACTTTTTTATAACATTTTCTACTTTTCCCCCTTCAACTATCATAATTTTCTTTTCCTGCATACTAAAGACGATTATACCTCTTTCATGACAAGCGGGCATGGAGTTTTACTTCAAAATGGCGGGCATGGATGTTCACTTCAAAATATCGAAAGACCATATACTCTAAACCATGATCTATAGCGAAAACATTTTCGTGATTAAATGTATTAATGATTAAGATTATTGCGTTTTTAATGAATCATCGTTGTCGATAATCCAGGTTCGTAGATCCTTGAATATTAGAAACAAGTACAAAAGAAGAACTCTGCAAATTTGAAGACGGGATGGCTTTATTGGATGTAGATATGAAGAAGCCGGAGAGGGACCCTTTGAATCAGCTGTTATCAGTTCGATGTACAGAGATGGAGTGCATAATTTGTTAGATATTATTGCCAATGTGTCGAGCCAAAATCTTGGTACCCTGGACCATTATAACCCCAAAGATATATCACTTAATGAAACTTTGAATTAAAAACTAGCCAAAAGGACCGTTGATTGGCGATTTAACACTTCAACGTACAAATACGAATGCCAGAGTTGACTAAAGGGACATATGCATTTAGAAGCAGCAACGCAGATGCCGGGCGCCGATTTTAATATAAACAGAATATATGTTTGCGGCCGAAAGGCATTTGTATTGACTATCAAACTAAGAATTGAAAATGAGAGTATGAATTACTGCTACAACAGGAGCATATGGTCAAAGAATATCTTTTTTATATATTCGTTAACCGAAGGAAAGTATGCTCGCACAGTAAATGATTTCAGGATGAGAAAAAATTTTGTTTTTGATTTAATTTATTAACGGCTTTGGGTGAACTTTGGAAAACTTAAATAACTGAAAACTAAAGCGCAAAAGAGAAGAAGGAATAGATATATTCTTTTTAGAAAGGAGAGGAACTTTTGATTCAGTTTATAATTATGAAAGTATAAATTAAATTTAAAAATGAGGAATTTAATTTTAAAAAGGGTTTGGATTAGGTTTATCACGGCCGATTATCAACACTTGGGATATAGGCCCTGGGGGGGGGGAGTCCCCTTCGTGGGGGTCTTTCTAAGGGAACCTAACCCATATTTATGCATGGGAATCCACGGTTTCGAAGAAAACCACGAAAACTTCGAAACGGTTAGGCCGACGGGCGCGATTGGGTTCGAACCCAGCACCTCCCGTCTACCAGCTTCGAGAGCAGAACCTCTCAGCCACCACCAATTTAAAAAAGGAGATAAATAGTGATATGTGATGATATGTTATTTTCAACATTACAGACCATTTATTATGTATTTACTAAGCGCTGATAAAATTCCATTTCTTTAGAACTGAGAACTCCTCCTGCACAAATTTTTGAAATATATTCTAAGATTCGCACACATATATAATATCTAGAAAATTTCTCTAAAATACTAAATATTAAAAACATATTCATATTATTTTCTACTTTTTCTCTTTCAAGCATCAATGTTTTGTTTTCCAGGCATATTGAACTTTATTATGACTCTTTCCTCAAAAACTGACACGGAGTTTTAATTAAAACATAGAAGTTCTAATCCTTGTGTATTAATTAAGCGCTAATAAAGTTCCATTTCTTTAGAGCAGAGACTATTCATATATAGTTCCCCCTACACAAATTCTCAAATATATTCTAAGATTCACACATACATGTAACATCTAGAAAACTTTTCTATAATACTGAATATTAAAAACTTTCTGATAACATTTTCTACTTTTTCACCCCTTCAAGTATCATAATTTTCTTTTCCTGCATACTAAAGACGATTATGACTCTTTCAAGACAAGCTGACATGGAGTTTTACTTATGTTCACTTCAAAATATTGAAAGTCCATTCCTTATGTATTTATTAAGCGCTAATAAAATTCCACTTCCACAGCACTGAGACT
The DNA here is from genome assembly GCA_963932465.1 of Maratus speciosus. Lineage (NCBI taxonomy): Eukaryota > Metazoa > Arthropoda > Arachnida > Araneae > Salticidae > Maratus > Maratus speciosus. The sequence goes on from OZ010796.1 coordinate 539,222,024, forward strand.
CTTGGTACATAACTCCCCTTGCAAGAATTCCCTAATATAGTCTAAGACTCACAAAATTCAGGAAGGAAAAAGAGTCAAATAATATCTGCGGAAAAGTAGAGTGCTTTCTGCTTTGATTCCTTTCATCGGCTAATGGCATACCTTTCAAGTGACTTGTCCCCGACTTTTTAGATCTCAACACCCATTCATTAAAGACATTGATGGGCCACTCCCCTTCATTCGGATTCATTAATAACTTCCCGCTACACTATCGATGTTGTTGGTGCATGGAATAAATCTATATTATACTAATTCATATGTGCTAATTTATATATATATAAAACTTCTCAATCTACAGTAAACTAAATAAATACACAATGAAAAATTAAGATTTAATTATTTGGTTGGATTTGACGACTCATCTAGCAAAACGATTCTTTATCAGTAAAAAGCAAATAACATTCTTTCATTGAATAATTCATATTATTGAATGATATTTATGGAATAAATTATATGAGATAAGGATATGTGCCTATTCATAAAAATGGAATTTACTGGGGAACTCAAAAAATACCCCATGAAAAATGAAGATTTAATTATTTGGTTTTCTTTGAAGACTCGTCTAGCAGAACGGCTGTTTATCGCTAAAAAATCTATTAAAATCTATTAAAATTAAGTGGTTTCATAAGCATACCACCGCCTTTGAAAGGGTTAAAAAAGAAAAGAAATTATAATTAGAAGTCATACTGTCAATAAATAATTTTTTTTAACTCTGTGTCAAGTGAAAAAATGAAGATAAAGCATTAACATTTAGAAGAGTTAATGTTTATTTGAATTAGTACATTTTGTTTTTTACTTCTCCCTGTAAAATAATAAAAATTAAAAATGTATTATCTTTACTTACGGTAATTAAAAGTCTATGAGCTTTTTAATGTGCATTTTATTGCATTAGAATTTCTTATTTTACTGTTTAGTACATATATAAATGAATTCAGATCATTCCCTCACAATTTGAATCATTCCCTCATATTAAAATTATGAGGGAATGATTGTGAGGGAATGACGAAATACTTCAGAAAACCATGTTATACAAAAGAGATTAGTCTTAGGTATATTTTCAGTTACTAAATATTTTTTGAAACACATTTCTAATAATATAGCAACATAAAAAGTCATTTCATTAGTTTTTATTAAATTTATAATAGATGAGGGAATGACGCGTAATAAAAATACTTACATTGATCTAGTACTTCAACGCCATATACTAACTATTCAAGAACATTTTTGAGCAAACAACAAGATGGATACTTCACTTTACTCTTGTGCAAACTGTCCTAGACATATATAAAGCATGTGCTGCTTTCTACTAAGTAAATAATGGCAAATTTACAGTTATGTGAGGGAATGACGACAAATACTAGGGACATCAATAAAAGTGCCCTAATTCATTCATTATACAAAATATAAATATAGTTAACCTTCCGTCTACCAGACGGGTCCATTGGACCCGACATGTACATTCAAAATATTTATTCAAACCAGAAATTTCTTCAAAACAAACTAAATGTATAAATCAGACAATAATAAGTTAAATAAACAAATTAAATAGTTTTAAGTAAAAATTCTGGTGTAGAATGTTTTTATAAAACTTGAGTAAAATTTCCGGTAGTTCTAGGGTTAAATGGCTAAATATTTATTTAAGTGTGTTTAATGGATTGGAAAAAAAAATTGTAAATATACGTGCAGGAATGGCAGAAAAAATATTTTCTTTCCTACATATGGCCAATTCCATGAAAACTTGTCTGTCTGTCACATAGATGTTAAATCGCTATGCTTGTTGGCTACCAGTATTTTAGAACGGAAAATTTGACTTATTTTATCGGAGATATCTTATCAATTGAATAAGGCAAAGCAAACTTTTCGAAAATAACGGTGGCCAACAAGCATAGCGATTTTCAGCTGTGTGACAGACATGACAAGTTTTCATGGAATTAGCCATATGTGAATTGTGGCATAGTGAGGGAATGATATTTGCATTAAAATATACATTAAATTTATCAAATTTCAATTTCAATAAGCAAATAATTACAGTTTATATATATAACTGATTAATATTGATAGTTTAAATTACTTTTTCTGTTTGTAATTTTAAAAATATGTCTTCAAGACCCGTGGGACATAAAACTGACACTTTTCAGAGAATGACTTATATATACATTATTGATCCAAGGAACTCAAACATTATGTCAAAAATGGTGTTTCCGTTTAAAAAAAACAAACTTGGTACAATTTTCAATATGCAGACAGCATTTGAGTCAAAGTTTATGTATATCATTGTTTAGTAGTTATTATTCAAAGTCGATTAGTGCTTGTAGCTTTTTTCATTCGAATATGTGTAGAAAAATGAGTATGGTAATATCACCTTTTTTTTACAGGACAGTACCAGTGAAAACTCATAGTCTCGATTTACTTTTCTAAACGGATTTGTTGTGTACTCAAAATATGTCAAAAAATATATGCAAATAAGGAAATAATCTAGTCATGGCTGGAATAAAGGTCTGCATCAGGCCACATAACCTGAATTTATCCGAACTTTACCTTATCCGTGGTTTCGGTTTGGTCGCGTTGACGCTATGTTTTTGTTGCGGATCGAGTTCGGTTCGTATTGACTTTCCACATTTCGGGTTAGGGTCAATTTTGGGTTGGGTTTTGCCTGTCGGGAACAAGTTGACCCAATTTAAAAAAAAATGTCTAGGATATTTTTTCAGATGAAAAAACAATATATATGAACTTTAATAAGTATATAAATGTTCATTTTAAAACGAAAAAGATAAATTGACATTAGAGATATAATTGTAGAATATTTTTCCAGAATTCTATTAAAATATGGATTTATTTTCTTCCATTTCGGGTTCAGATCGGGTTCAGTTCATTTGTTTTGATTTCAATAATTTTTTTTTGATTTCGTGTTGAATTTAAACATAATTTTCGGATTCGGTTCAGGTTTAACCGGACTCGGGTTGTTCTCTAGTCTGAAACACCATATAACCTTCACCCCCTCCCCCCCTTAAAAAAACGAAATAAACAAAACACACACAAAAAAATCATGAGTTACGTTTAAAAGTAATTTCAATAAAATTTATAAAATTTAATACATACTTCTAAAATATTAACTTCCATGAAACAAAAGCGAGATATTTTCAGAAACTCTAAAAAACCTTTATTTTGCCCTCTTACTAAACACAAAGCGATATAAATCCTTGTATAATGTAAAGGTATTTATATATTCATGATTTGGATTAAAGAAGGAAAAAAATAAACCAATGGCGAAATGTAAACAGGAAATTAAATTATTTGAATGAGCTCAAAGAAAAATAGAAAAAAGAATGTGCATCCCAACTAATATATATATATATATATATTTAGATCTTGAATTGTTAGTCATCCCTTGCGTCACCACTATTTCTGCTCACAGGCAGTTTTTTGTGGCAATCTTTCATAAGTTATCTGAAAAGGAATCTGAAAGCTAAATATAAAAAGCATACAGTCATTATTGGATGCGTCGTTCGGGTGAAAAAATAAAAAAATCTACTTAACAATCAAATGAGAGTAAATTATATAGCTTACCTTTTCTTTTACCCAGCTAAAAACCTATACCAACTAAAATAATTAAGTATATAAAAAAGTTATTAAGGAAAAAAAATAAAGCACGTAAAAATGTAAAAAAAAATCACAATTAACTATAAAAAACGTTGTAAAAAATGCAGCTACAAGAGAAGTAAAGACAATACCCCGAAATACCTCCAAGAAAACAGTGAGTACATAAAAATACAGAAATAATAAACGATTTTTTAAAAAGAAAAAAAAATAGAACACGACTCTTTGAAGTTCGTCACTAGCAACTCTTCTTTGATTTTAATTAATTAGATTTTTCAGTGCTTACCTTCCTGTGGGTTGGCAAATCTCCCGAAGAAAAAAAATGAGGAAAGACAAAATAAGAAATTTGGAAAACTATTCGTTGAAAAAAAACTCGTTTATTAAATGAGGCATTCTTGAAATTAGAAAAAAAATTCACATTATGGGTCTTTAATTAATATGGTGGAAATTTTCAACATATTATCTCTAGGTTAATTATTTTGCACATCTAGAACATTATTAATTTTTCTTTTGTGATGGACAAGGCTGTAAACATCAATTTATAAAAATGTCGTCTATACCTAGGGCTGAATTGCTCACATTTCAGCCGTTATATTGGAAGACCACAGAAAGAAGTAAAAAAAAAAATAGTTATGTATCTGAGACTTATTATTCGAGGATGATCTGGAAATTAAGTTGAGGAAAAGGAATTTATGCTGATTGACGTATAGATTAAGTAAGAAAAATAAATTCTCACAGTCTTTAATGAAATATTTTCCTAAATAATCCAAATTAATAGTATTTAGAATTTATGTTACGAAAACATATAAAATACTAGCTGACCTGCCCGGCGTTGCCCAGGGCGGTGATAATATTCTTAAACGAACCTTAAATTTGTATTATTTAATCTGCATTTGCTGCAAACTCTGTTAGTTCCAATTTCCCCCGCCATGTGGCGAACTGTGTTCTAAACAAACCTACATCCAAACGAAACTCCGTTATTCAAATTTTCTGTAGATATACGAGGGTCACTCTGAAATTTTTGAGCTACAACTAGGTTTTTAAGTTATACTTACAAAATTTTAGGTGTGTTCAAAGTAGTCTCCTCCAGCATCAATGCACTTTTGTAGACGAATTTTCCACAGATTAAATGCCTCAAGCCAATTCATTTCTTGGAATAGATGAAAAAAATGCATTTATAGCAACATCAATCTGTTCTTCTGAAGGAAAACGACGTCCACGTAAGTTCTTTTTTAGATTAAAGAATAACCAAAAGTCACACATAGCTAGATCAGGTGAATACGGCGGGTGTTCTATCACTTTAATTGGTTTGTGTTTAAGAAACTCAACTGTTAATCCGGCTGTATGTGAAGCTGCATTGTCATGGTGAAGCATTAGTCCCCTAACGTTCACTTCTTGTAGAATTTCTGGAAGAGATTTAGTGGTATACCAGTTTGCTGTTACTATCTTCTGTCCTTCCAACTTGATGGCTTTGACCAATCCCGTACTTCTGAAGAAAACGGCATACATCACTTTTTTCAGTGCGCGTTGTCTTTTCACCATTGTCGGCGTGGGATCATCTTAAAAGACCCATACTCTGCTATCTTGACGTGTTGGAACGTCAAAAAACGGTATGTACGTTTCATCTCCCGTTACAATTTTAGAAATAATGCGGTGGTCGCAATCATTTAGCAATTTAAGAGTTTCTTTACTGATTCTGACACGCTCCTCTTTTTGGTGCTCAGTTAGATTATGGGGAACCCAACGGCAAACTACTTTTTTCATATGCAATCCTTCATGAATAATTTTGTGTATGGCTGCGGATCCAATGTTAAGTTACTTCTGTATCATTTGATAGGTACAGCGATTATCATCCATTAACATTTTTCGTATGGCAGACACATTATCAGGGATTACTGCCGACGGCGGCCTTCTTGTGTATTCTTCATCCTGAAGAAAATTGCGACCTCTGCTAAAATCTTTAAACCATCTGAATACAGTAGCACGAGCTGGAGTTTCATCACCAAATACTAATTTCAACCGTTGAACGCATTCTTCTTGATTTAATCCTGCTTTAAAATCGTAGAAAATCATAGCGCGAAAATGTTCTCGCGTCAACTCCATTTTCTCTTCTGATTAAAATTTATTCAACGCTAAACAAGTTGAAGTAAGTCAGTAAAAAATCGTCTGCTGTGTTAAAATATTTTGTATTTTAAAATTAAACCGTTATTTTTATTTTGTAAATTTTCGTCTGCGCGTATCTCAATAATTTCAGAGTAACCCTCGTATTACTCAAGGGTGTGTCGTTATCAAATAAGAATTTAAGAAATTTGCTGAAAATCCCTTAGTTCCACCTTCCACCGCCAAGAGTTGCAATAGGTTTAATATGAACATCTGAAACACCGAAACAGATTCCCAGCGCCTGCGGCCCAGTAAATCAGGTATGCTGCGCACACCCTGCAAAGTCTGTTAGTTCCAATTTACCTGACCAGTTACCGCACTCTGTTCTAAACAAACCTTTTTCATGTGGTCTAATTGCTATATTTAATAGAAAGTAATTCTGCCCCTCTCCTTCCTCAAATATAACAAATACAAAATATGTCTCAGGTGGAAAAGTGATTGCTTTCTTTTTCCTTTAAAAAATCGATTTCACAGACAGCTGTCTATGCTCAAATGATTTCAGATAAAATCGCACGATAATTTAAAACTGTTAATTAATGTATATTCGTTAATTGCAGCCAAATTTCAAAGAAAATTACATACTTGGATTCAGCGTTAAAAAATACGCATAAATGTGTTAATTTCAAATTGATAAATGCAATATTTAAAATAAAATTATAGAGCTGCAAAATTGCCTTGTCTCTTTAGTCACGTGTTGCTTTGAAATAATTTTGAGTTCAGCTCGAAGAACGCATCTCATTGGCTGCGAACACCTGAGTGAGAATTTATTCAGCGGTTTCATAAAAATCTATGATTTTGTTGAATTATGAATAATTTTCCATTCTTTTAATTTGGGGGTTTTAATTAATTTCTGAACTAATTATTAGAAATTTAAAATTCTGAAGCACTGGTACACCAGGAGAGGCCTTTGACTTTCCTCACAAAAATTTTCAGCCTCGTACGTGCCGTAGATTTCGCTAGCCATCGCAAAAAGACACACAGAGCGATGTGTTCTTTTATTAGTATTCGCCAGCAAAGGACGTTTTTTAAGGAATTACACCTTTAGCATACATTTACGATCCTTTAGAAATTTTATTGAAACCAAACCTGTTCCACATGACAGTCATCATTTTTAGATACCATCTGGAATCGTAAAATAGCTGCGAAATGCTAAGAGCATGTCGTGAAATGCTGCCTTTAAGCTGAGGTAGACTTAATAAATAAATTTCTAAACTTTGTAAATGTATGTAAAATGTGCAATTCATAAAAAACGCCCTCTGACGGCGAAATTTTGAACTAATATTTCTTTCGATTAAACAAATTCCCATCCTTTAATTATGTCTTCCACAAATTTCGCATCTTTATGAACAACAGTTTCGTCTGTAGACAACTTTAAAGTATTGTCGTTTAATTATGGACACACTGTATATATTTATACATTTATATAATACAGGATGTTCTAAAATTCGACCAAAAAATTCAGAGCGGGAATAGTAAGGCATCCAGAAGATGAAAAATTACCATAGAACATGGGGTCGCAAACCACGTATTGAATCAAAAATACAGGTTGTTTCATTCTAACTCAATTTAAGTTGACTGTAATAACTTTCACAAAACTGAATTATATTATAATAAAACATTTAACAGACATTCTCACCTTTGTTGTAAATGCGGTAACTCCAAACAAAAGTGGTATAAGTTTGCATTATATGCGCCAGCAGTATGTACTTGACGCCTCACATTTTGTACTTTGATTATCAGTTCATACGGTATCATCGATTGCTTGAGAAACATGTTTTTCAGATCTTTTCGTGATGTTATCACATTTCACACAAAGTAAGATACATATCGTTGCATTTTCATTGCAATGTTTTTATTTTTCTTGAAATTATTACCGTGAACCCCAGTTCAGTTAGGATAAAACACCCTGTATTTGTGACTCAATAAGTGGTTTGCGACCCCGTGTTCTATGGCAATTTTTCATTCTCTTGATGCCTACTACCACCCCTCTTAGATTGTTGGTCGAATTTTGGAACACCCTGTATATACAAGAAGGCATATATTACATACACAGAACGGTATGTATGCCTATGCATAACTTTTGAACGGATGCTCCGATTCCAGTAATTACTCATTTGTTGGGAAAGGCTCTGGTGGTAGTCCCTGTCCAATTCCCTTAGTATCCGAAAATGGTATATTTGTCTGTCTATTTACTTTCTTGTGTTATTGTGACGCTATATCTGGAGTATCCACCATGCGGCGTGCAGGCCTTAGAGCTACCTCTATTTTCGGATGGTACAATTCGTCTTAAATATAGAATATCTCCTATTAAATAAGCAAAAGAATAAATAAATCTATTCGAAAATAGTGATGACAACAGGTCCACTGCAAAAAGGTTGTACATCCCCCCCCCCCCTTTATATAAATTTCAACGTTCGTAAAATTTGGCCAATAACCTTGAACTTTGAATATGACAGTGTTAAGGTACACACTACCACTTTTCTATATTAGTTATACTATTAAAACTGTCTTGCTAACCAGTATGGTTACTTTACAGGGTCACGTCAAAACATATAACATATTGTCGTCTATTGCGCATCAAAATGCACGTTATAGGGAACAGTGGAGTTTAAATTGTATGAGGATAAATGTTTGTCACTAAAATACTCTGCTATGCACAAAACCACCCTTTCTAAAATACACCAACAAGCGTGCAATAAAAAGATGTCAATGGAATAAGGTAAAAAGCAGTCCCATGAAGTCGATTTTATATTTTATTCTAAAAATTACTTGTTCAACATAATTTCATCTGAAAGTGATATCATTAGCTGTCCATTGACCACTGGTGATGGATATCCTATTTCGTTGAAAAAAATTCACTGTCTCATGAAACTGGGCAAATTTCATTGCCGTAAAGGGACTTTAAAATCAGGTTGTATGCCATTTAATTTTAATACAGTGTCATCGAAAAATAATGCCTAGATTTCAAATAACAGTCACAAAAAAACTATGAAAGGCAATTTATTGGTTTTAGTCTTATAATGTGCGGCAAAAAATAATTTTTTTTTCATACCTTAGTATGTTTCAATGTGAGCACCGTTCGGTGTGCACCAGGAGCAAATGTGTGCAATGTGAGCACCAGGAGCAGTTTGACCTGGATAATTTCTTCGAAAAAGCTGCTGTACACTGACTATTGACTTTGAGTCCACATACCAAATCACGCACTGTGCTTTTTGTTCTACAGTCAGTATCATACTGAGCAGCTGCAGTCTGGCGCGTCGGCTGACCTTGACGACTGTGCAACTAATCCGCGCATAACACAGACACGCAAACGAATTCTGGTGAACTAAAACCAAACTTGCGTTCACCAGTTATCGTGTAGTGAAAGAATGACTTATTTAACATAAAAGGTTTCTATGTTATGATTTTTTTTAAATCTAGGCATTTCTTTTCGATGACACTGTATAATCCCTTTTGACCGTGCAATAAAAATAACATTGCCCGTTTACCTATGAACCGTGATTTAACGACCACGTTTTAATAACTTTGTACTTCTTGATATACCCTATCTCTTTTTTAACAAATTATGAATATTATAGTTTCCAGTACAATAACTATATAAATCAAATTTCAGATAACAAATTAAACAAAA